>CM060701.1:224086467-225337717 GCA_030686995.1 Artemisia argyi | reverse complement strand
ACTTACAAAACAATTCCCCCTCAGCTTGAACAGAGGGGGATCACTAAGCTTGCCTATCTTTTAGATAGGCTGAGATCTTCCCTTGCTATCTCAATCTACCACTAATCTCCAAGGATCAAATGAATCACACAACAGTTGACTTTCGTTGACTATATAGCTCTTTTGATCACAGAACTTATTCAACCTTAACTAACCTCTTCACTAAAGCTAAGAAGCTTAAATGAAAAGTACAGAGCTGAAAACAAGCTTCATTGCAAGCTGATTTTTATAAAAGAGATCAATATTTTTTTATTTTTTTTTTTATATTTTTTTTCTGTTTTTATTGTTATATGTATATTTGCAAAAGAGTAAGCTTAAATGACTAACAAAGTTTAAAAGCTTATTAAAGCTTCTGAGATACTAACATGAAACAGATGAATTTAAGCTTTAAGAAGTAAATTCTATTACTAAATGAAAACAGAATTAAGTAAAATTGACAAGAATTGAAAGCAATAACACTGAACTTTTATTAATAAAACTAAACTATTACAAAATGAAATTCAATTTTAACAATCTAGAAGCATTTTAACAGCATTTCATTACACTACTTACTACTTACAAATGAGCTAAAATCGACTCTATTTATAGCTGAGGTGAGAGTGAGGGGGTCTCCAAATGCCAAGCTGGCGATCCATGTGAAATGTGCTTTCTCTAAGCTTATTACAACCCTCATATCAAAGGTGTGTTTCTTTAATCATATAGCAGCCCTTGGATCACTAAAAATGATGTGGCATAACCAATAGTAGGCTGCCATCTATCCCATATATGCATACATTCTCTGTTATGTCAGATGCTTCTAGAAAACGGATCCAATGATTAGAATGACGCGTTCCCACCAATCCAACTCTGCCAAGTGTCAACGTGACTCCTTCATACTCAATACACTCTCTCTAACATGCTCCTGTCACGTGGGGTACCTTCTAGATGAACCAATGATTGGTTAATTATGGTTAATTGAAGTGGGAGTGGGTTAATTAGACATTGGTGCAAACTAGGGTTGATGTGGGATTGGGGGTTTTGGGTAAATGTAAATTGGGGGGCGGGAAACGTTTTTAGTTAATTTTTTATTACCTGTTTGACCCGTGGGTTAAGTGTTGACCGAGGGTATGGGCTAGTGGATTTGGTATTTGGGCTTTCATCTTGGATTAGGAATGGATTGGACCATGGATGATGCATTGGACTTGTAATATGAAGAGTAATTATGCATTTTCAGATTTTAGTATTTCAAAATTACAAGGACCAAATGTGTAGATGTCAGAAAATACAAGGGCTGAATATGAGAATCTTCCAAAGTACTTCAAGGTTCTTTTTTTTGTCATTCTTGAGTAGTTGGAGGACTTGAGTTGACTTTCTTCAGAAATATTATCAAGGGATTAATCTTGCCAACTTTGAAACTATAGGGGCCATTCTTGCACTTTCTTTAAACTTTATAACAAGGATCAATCTTGTAAATCTTTCAAACTTTAAGGACTCCTTTGGACTTTGTAAGCTCAACTTTGACTTTCTGCACTCATTCCACTTTCGTGCTCGTTTTTGTCGGTTTTCTTTGATTTTTGTCCATTTTGTTAAATATCCATACCTGCACATTCACAATCACAAAAACACACATTCTTTGGCATTTTGGATTATTTAGTCTTATTTTAGCTAAGAAAAGGTGAGTGAATAAGCACTCACCATGGGGCCCTTGGGATATCATGTGAGGATGATGTCCTCAACTACCAATCATTTTGTGTTGTGCTAAACGTTCTTGTCAGGATAAGAGCATCACATTAGAGCAAAAGGTATCATGAAGAGGTATAACTCTTCATTCGGGTCTTACCGGTGCCACCTCACTTTAACACTACAATTTTAAAATACCCTATCTATCATAACACAAAACAAACTCTTTATTTCGGTCCCACCCAACATCAAAATAACTCAAAATCAAATCGTTTATAAAACAGTAACCTGCAAAACACCTTGTCTTTTTGTTCTCCACTTCCCCGGCGGAACTTCAAACGGCGAGCAACGAAGAGGAAGGTAGGTGTGGACAGTGTGGTGGCGAGAACAAAGAGGAGTGAAGAGCCGCCACGTTAGAACGGCGAGCTCTTCCTCTTCACGATACCTTTTACGCTTATTAGCTTCACTTTAAGTTTCATTTATGTTAACAGAATGTTTACGATGTACCTCATATCTCACAAATTTTATCTCTCATGTCTCACAAATTTTATCTCGCGTTAATTTTCATTCATGATTGTTGTTTTATCACTTTTATCTTGCAATACTTTTGTCATGACGAGTAACTACTTTCTTAACAAAATATATCCTTCGCACAAGCACACATGCAAGGGTGCTTGGCGTCCCCACAGGCCACCACTTTCGTAGTTTCGCTTCAACCTTGTGAACGCCAACGCCAAGACACCCATCGTAGCTTAATGTTAATCTCCTTCTTGAGCACAGTGCAGATGCTCTAAAACAAACTCTTACATTTGGTAATTAGATAACCATAGTTATGACGATTTTGGTTCAATAATTAATACTCCCCCTCCGTCCCAAAATAATTATCATCCGACAAAAAACACACAATTAAAAAAAAAAAAACATAATTATTAGTTTATTACTATTTTTTCTCTCTTACTTTTTGCAGAATAACAGTTTTACCCATAACTAATTAATTAATGTATTTTTTAAAATTTGCAATATTAATTTATTACTACTTTTTATTACTAATTAATTAATGTATTTTTTAAAATTTGTATTTTTTATAATTTGCAATATTAATTTATTACTTTTTACAGAATAACAGTTTTACCCTAACTAATTATTAGTTTATTACTATTTTTTCTCTCTTACAGGATGCTGACACTTTCCAGAACTAACGGTTTAGATGCAGAGAAATAATGAGTGGAAAAAAAAACTATATAATATTGTTGTGTGTATAGGAGCCTTTGTAGCATGAAATGGTAAGAAGGTATAACATAGCTCTAATGTTTTTTCTAGAGAGTATTTTTAGTTTTGCATAAGCTTATGTCTTTGATATGTTGGTCCGTTGCACCAACGACTCATTTTTCATGAACCAAAAAACTTTATATTGTCAAATAATTTCAGGCATAAGTTAGACATGTTTTCTATATTTATCATTTATTTCTCTTCCACGTATTTGCATCGTATTGATAGGAGGCAAAATGTCAATCTAAACCAAATTACATTGATGCAAAATAATTTAATAAGACATCAACTTGACTTTGTGAACATGTGACTCTTAGTACTTGTGACCATGTGATCAATTTGTTCACATTGGCGAACAAATCAAAATTCACTTCCTACTCTTTTGACAATATTTGAGCTACTCTAATCAATGATGTTCGAAAGAGCCTCTGAAGTCCTGAACTCTAAACAGATCGATCCATGAAAGTTGACATCTTTATAGACATTTGTCTTAGTTTAATAAGGGGATAAAGGGCACGGAAATGTAATTAATTTGCCAATTTTTTCTTTGTTAGTCATCTTTATTTTTTACTGTTGTATAAATTATACTTCCGTCTATTATGTGTATTTTACGACCATTTTGCCCATACCTGTTAATAGGAGATTGATAAGTAAGGAGGGTAAAATTATCTCAAAATACATACAATAAAAAAATTCAAAAATATGATTTATACAAAATAAAAAAAATAAAGATAACTACACAGCAAAACAAAAACTGACTGATTGGTTGCATTTTTATGAATTTTGCCCTTTAATAAAAGCATGCATAAACTATTTGAAATTAGAAGATCAAGTTTTCAAACTTAGTATAATGCATTTAATTTAGTTTGAATGAAAAGTTTTCGACACCTTTGATTTCGGTATTGAAATGTCTCGTCAAAAGGTAAATATTAACTTTACGTGTCGTGAACTTCACTATCTTTTGTTCAAGATTATACAATGTAGTGTGGGTAGTCCGTATTCTATCTATTTTTGTTATCAAATGTTACCTTAATTTACATGTCTTTAAACAATTGTACTATAAATATAAACTGCTTTAACTGTTTGTACGTTGAGTGTCCCAATCAATTTTTTTGAGTATGCCAATCAATTCCCTATCTCCCTATCGCAAACAGTCCGCAAGTCTTGCCATTTTTTTTTTTTTTTTTTTAATTTGAAATTTGGTATTTAGTAAAAAATGGTTGTGAAAATAATTGTTGCTAAAAATACAGTAGTTATTTTTACTCCGTATTAGACTATTAGCTAAACAATTAGTGTAGTGGGCGTGTTGAATATGTAAGTGGTGGGCCTAGGCGACTATGAGTTTGTGAATGGGCTGGAAATTTTCAAGAACCAAAATATCTACTACTTGCTCCAAACTCCAAAGTGCCAGCTTGTAAACGAGTCGATATCACTAGATTCTGTTAACAAACAGAAAACTCAATTTTCTTATTTTAAGTTTTTTTCTCTTTCGATTCTAAGTCATCAATAAAGATGATGATCATCGATAAAGTAAAATGCGTCTTGTGGTTTTATAGCTCGACTTTGTTTATTTCAACACCCCTTTGTTACAAAAATGGTTATACAACTATAAATGCAAACTATATTTCAGAAGACGAATAATTTGTGTAACAAATATGACTAAGAGAACACATCGGGTGGGAGTCTCACCTTATCGTATAAAACTTTTTTTTGTGGTTTCTAAGAACTTTACGTTCACCTTCCTTCCTTAACAAATATGGTTAGAGTTATGGCTAACAAAATGTTGGAACACAGGGGCGGACCTAGGGGGTTCCCAAGGGTTCACGGGAACCCAATGGATTTTATTCATAGTGTAAATTTTGTCAAAAATCTCGATTTTTCAAAAATGAACTTGGTAACTTCGTAAATCTTCTAAACTTTTTTATTTGCACCCGGTGGCTGCTATATGTTCCGGGTCCGCCTCTGTTGGAACATATGGTAAAACGAGTGATTGATTTTAAGAGAGAAAATGAGCATATATCAGTCTGTGTGTGAATTGGATATATAATCTTTAGAGTAAATTGCAAAAATCGTCCCTAAAGTTTGACCAATTTGCATGTTTCGTCCTACAAATTTCGAAACTGCAAGGATCGTCCCTAAAGTTTCGCCCGTGTGCATGTGTCGTCCCTAAAGTTTGGTCCGTGTGCATGTATCGTCCCTAAAGTTTGACCAATTTGGGACGATATATGCCCCAAAAGGACGATATTTGCCCCAAAAGTTTGCCACATGGACGATTTTTGCAGTTTCAACAGTTCTGGGACGAAACATGCAAATTGGTCAAAGTTTAGGGACGATTTTTGCAATTCCCTCTAATCTTTAGGTTGATACTTAGTAGTTAGTATTGCCTCACAATCCTGTTTGTCTCTATACCTTTTTAGATTCATTTTGTTACAATTGCCTTTGATTAGAATTACAATTACCTTTGATTCAAATCGATGAACAAACTTAAATTTTTACAAACAATTCAACCATAAAAACGAACTATTAAGTCGCATATATTACTCATAATTTATATAGAACTTCAATCAATCTGTAAAGATTAACAAGTACAAAAAAAATCAGATTGGTTTAGAAAAACCATATAAGAATAAAAAACAACTATTGATATGAATTCTTAAACTCTTGTTCAAGAGCTTCTTCCAACAAAAACTCGGATTGATCCATCAATTCAGGACTTAATCTAAACATGAGAACACAAAATTCCATTTGATTTAATGCGCCATCGCCATCATAATCACCTTCCTTTAGCATGCTCATCAAATCATCATCACTCAAGTCTTGGAGGCCCAAAAACGACGCGTTATTCTTCAAGCTATCAAATGTGATCACCCCTTTATTCGCGTCCATTAAAAGCTCAAACCCTTTGCATAATTCGCCTATAAGACCGTCTCCGCCTAGCTTTTCCTCAATCAAAGGTAAGTGATCATGAAACTCTAGTTGTGTCTTAGATGCAGCCATTGGAATTTAATTTAAAGATGTACTAAAGGGAATAGAAGTTGTTGAACGTTGTTTTTGTGATGAAGAGAATTGATGTATGGATAATTTATATATATGAAGAGGAATCTGACCAATTCCATGAGTGCATATTCATGGAAAGGGGAGGGTGCTTGCTTTTGGAATTGACAATTTGGTAGGACGACGTCGACTAGGATCTAATAATAACATGTAATATTAATAGTAACGACGTCCTAACCAGAAAAGATACAACTAGAGACAAATAAAAAGTATAACCGTAATAAGAATTAAATATAAAACCGAGAAATTAACAAAAATGGTCACCGAATCTTTAAAGTGGCTTTGTGTTTTATATGTTTAAAAACCTTGCTTATTGCATGTAAATATGTCCATTGAACATTTGAACCTGATTTATATGATGCATACCCAGTTGTTACGTAAGAAAAGAAAAGAATAAATAAATAAATAAAAATACACATAGGGAACACAATGCAACTTAACAGTCAAACCTGCTTTTTACATTATCCGGCAAACAAAATCTAAATCCCCTTACCATGTCAAACAACAAAAAGCAAAAAGCACAAATCTTTCAAGAACCAAGGTGGTTCCCCGCGTATATCTAAGGTAGGTCCGGTGCATATGTTTCTGAAGATTTCCGGTATCTAAGGTGGTTCCCAGGAACCACAACAAGCATTGGTCCGCCTCTGCGTCATACTAACCATAACTAGAGTAATACGAGTAAATAAAAACCAAAACACATAAGAGAAACTCTAAATTTGCATCAGAATACCACTAACATCATATTACATAAATGTTAAACCACCATTAATCCGTAAACATCATACTCAACAATGAGAACACCATATGACCCATCTCACCACACAAAGAACAAAACAACGATATATATACCCAACCTTACCATAACAAATACCGCCACGTACCACCACCAAGTCCAACCCTATCATCATACTCTTCCCCATTACAAGGAGGCAACTTCTACCGATATGCCCAAGCTTACCACACTTATAACAACCAACACCGCCACACTCCTTAGCATTATGCCCACTCTTAATTACCACATATATATAACACAACTGACAACACACATCACCCAGCTGACTACTACTACCTAAGGCCACAAACAGTCCTTACCCAAATGCCCTCTCTTACCACACAGAGAACAGACAGCCATATACCCCCACAAACCACAATAATAACAAAGACGACCAGCGCCACCAAACCGCCGGACCTCATTACAGTCCCTACCGAGATGCCCAACACCACTACACTTACAACAACCATCACCACCACTACAGTCTTTAGCCATATGCCCCCTCTTTAAACATATACCACACCAAAGTTTACCATCATCACTACAGTTCCTAGCGACATGCCCTACCTTACCACACTTATAACAACTAGCATCTTTACAATGTTTAGCGATATGCCCGTCCTTACCACACTTGTAACAACCCCTACGGTCCTGAAGGTTACGTAGTTCTTCTATAGAGTCTTGATGGCGTTTCACAACGGCTTGATGTTCTCGTATTTCTCTGGAAACTATTTCATTCACTTCCCATATGCGAAGATTATATTCATAAGCTGCTGCACCTAAGCCTTTATTAAGAGCAGTTGTGACAATGCTCCCCTCCCTAATAGCCATAAAGATACTTTTACGTTCAACAATAGTCATTATCGAAGTAGAATGAATGATATCGGATTGTGACAATGAACGTAAACAATGGAATAAAGTAACACTATATTCGAACTAGAATGATGAGAAGGAGAGAACGTTTAGCTTTTATTGACCGGTGATCAGGCGGTGAAGATTTAACAAAAGGAAACAGAGGTTAGTCGGTTTGAATATAAGGAAACATATTTGTTCTACAAATTTATAATTTAGGGATAATGTATGTTTATTTTCGCTTATAAAAATTTCAATCAAATTTATGCACAAAAAACTATAAAATATGAATAAAAACCGACCTCAAACTTATTCAAGCCATGCAAATGAAAAGTTTGAAGTGAAAAACAACTCATACCCTTAATTTAAGTGTGAATTTAATATGTTAATTTTAGGTTCATTCTTCTCGTTTGATTATTATCTGAATTAAATTTGATCAAAATTGTTGTAAACGAAGATGAACACATAGTTGGGTGACCTATAAGTTACTTTCAATAAAGAGTGTCGTATATAAGAAAAATATAAAAGTTGGGTGGCCTCCCTATATGTTATCCCTATAATTTAATATTTAGACATTAATAAAAATAAACTGCAAAATACATCTCTGTTACAAGTAAAAGATGATAGTGTCTAACGTTTGTTGACGGGGATGTAGACGTCCCGACTTTTCTGTCAGGAATGTGAACTGTAAAATTTGGCAAATCGCAAAGATTTATTTTGGAATTTACTCAATATCCATACTACTCATAAAGCATGAACGAATGTGGTTTACT
The DNA here is from genome assembly GCA_030686995.1 of Artemisia argyi. NCBI lineage: Eukaryota > Viridiplantae > Streptophyta > Magnoliopsida > Asterales > Asteraceae > Artemisia > Artemisia argyi. The sequence continues at coordinate 225,329,299 of CM060701.1, read as the reverse complement.
TAAATTACCTCTAAGTATCCTTTGTTAGTCGATATATTTATGTAGCCTATGGGCTTTTAGTAGTTTGTTAGGCTTGGTCCATTTACATGTTTATCTAGAATAGTCTTTTGTACATTATATATTGATTTGGGTTGAATAATACAAGGCAAGGCAATTACTCACCCGATGGTCACACGTGCACAAGTTGGTACTGTTAAGCGTAATCCGCGTTTTAATTTTCATGCGTCTCATGTTTCTCCTCTTCCTAAGTCCCCTTCCACTACGTTAGCTGATTCAAATTGGCGGGATGCTATGTATGATGAATAATGCATTAGTTAAAAATGATACTTGGGTTCTTGTTCTGATACCACCAAATGTTAATGTGGTTCGGTCTATGTGGTTGTTTAGACATAAGTATCATGCGGATGGATCTTTAAGCAGGTATAAGGCTCGTCTTGTAGCTAACGGGTGTAGTCAGCAAATTGGTGTCGATTATGGTGACACGTTTAGTCCAGTTGTTAAACCGGCTACCATTCGCACTGTTGTTAGCCTCGCTATATCGCGTGGCTGGCCAGTTCATCAGCTTGATGTTAAGAATGCTTTTCTTAACGGTGATCTTTCGGAGACTGTGTATATGTATCAACCGCCAGGGTTTGTTGATACTCGCTTTCCTCAGCATGTTTGTAACTTACAGAGGTCCTTATATGGTTTGAAACAAGCACCTCGTGCTTGGTTTCAACGGTTTGCTGGCTATGCTCTCCGAGTTGGTTTCTCCTCCAGCTGTTGTGATTCTTCATTATTTATTTACCGGCATGGTTCTGAGGTTGCTTATTGATTGGCCGTAAACAGTTCACTAAAATCAACCACGGATGTGGTCAAATAAGTCAAAACATCTTAGGCCGATGCTCCGTGGAATACAGTGTTTCCCTGGGTCGTTAAATCCCAACGAGGCGTGCAATTGTAAAAAGACGAATCTGTGATCGAGTGAAATTGAACAGGAAAGGTTTATGAATGATTATACTAAGGAAATATAAAAAGAAATAGCTTAAACAAGCTATTAGAATGATTACGTGAAAGCAAATTACCTAGAAACGTTTAAAAACTAGAAACACTTACGTTTAATTTAAATTTATGTAAACGTACAGAATAAAACATGAATTCTGTCCAATATAAATCCCACGGATGTGAAAATTATATTTTTGGAATCCTAATAATAAAATAAAATTATTGGAAAATTAAAATTATTTTTATGACTATTTAATTAATTATTATTAATTAATTACTATTTATTAATTAATTTAAACTATTTTGAATTATACTAAAATACAATTAAATATTATTTTAAGCTAGAAAAATAAAAATTAAATCTTGAAAATTCTAAAATAACTGAAAACTAATTTTGAAACTGAAATTATATTTTTTTATACTTTTTATATAATTATTATTAATTAAAAACTAATTATTAATTAATTTAAACTAAATTAAATTCTAGTAAATACTAAATGAACAGTGAAAATATGAAACTTTTTCTAAAAATACTATATAAGTGCGGGAACCTAGGAAAATTATAAAAATGAGAAGTGCTTATTGAATAAGCAGAAAAATAAGCCAAATGGCTTAAATAGAAGCTATCACTTATTCTAAATTTGGTTTTTCTTGTTTTTTCTTTTACAAAACTATTTTACTACTGAAAATAAGCAACTTTAATAAACACAACTTGTTTAGAACTGAAAAATGCACATTATGGGATCTTATGAGCTTATTAGTTAAGCATTTTGGCTCAAAGTGAGATTTCAAGTTTAAATAAGCTGTCAAATAAGCTTCACAGTTGGAACCAAAGACAATATAAGCTACAAATGACTTAAGGACAATGGAAACTAGCAAAAAGATACAAAGGAATACACTAATAAGCTAAAATAAGCCAATAAGCAATTCCAAAATACCCTGTGAACAAATCAGGCATGCAGTGAACTTTAAGGGCAATTCAAGCTTATCAAATAAGCTGAAAAATACAAAATAAGCACTGAAATAGCAAGTAGGGTTGATGAGCTTTCCAAAAAGCTAAATCTCACAGGATGGGGCCCATTAATAAGCTCTAAGAGAGCTTATGAATCTGGCTTATATATACTGATGAATCAGTATATATAATGGAGTGGGACAAAATGCATAGTCAATTTTAGCTTATCAAATAAGCTGAGAAGCCAAAGATAAGCCTGAAATCTACAAGCTAGCCATGAAACCTATCCAAAAAGCCAAAATTCACAGGCTTAAGCTCACTGATGAGCTTTTGAGGAGCTTGTGAAGTTGGAACAAATCCCTGGTGCAGGGGATGCTTTTGGAAAGTAGACCAAAAGATGGCACCAAATAAGCAGTTTAACAAAATCTTAAAAATATGCAAAAATATGGATCATAAAGATGAGCTTCTGAATTTTAAGAACCCAAAAGCTCATAAGCTAAGTCTTAACACAGTGATCATGAAAATTCCATCTAGAAATGGAAAATCTGTCAAACATAGCAAATTTGATTTTTTTGAAAGTAGAACTAGGTTTGACTTTTGTGAGTTTCTAAAGCTTCCTACTGGCTTAATATGTTATAATAAGCTGTTATGGGACTGAGATAAGCTATATTAACCAGATATGCAATGATATGATGAGAATTAGAACCATAAATCCTAACAGTGAACAAGTTAAAGAGCTTAAAGATGAAATTTGACTATTTAATAAAAGACCTACTGATTTTATGGATTACTTAACCTATTTGGACCTAATGTGACTTGTGACAAAAGAAATCAATCACTGAAACATAGGACACAGTGGTGAAGACCACTATTCCAAACACTCCTTTAAAAGGCTCAAGATGTGATTTTCAAAACATATGCTTATTTTGGACCATGAGACTGACTCACAAAGGCTTGTATTGATGTAATGAACTGTATGAAACACAGAAACACAAGTCTAAACAACTAACACTCAAAAATCACAGATACACTATTTGTTAGTGAAAATGGAAGTATGAGCAATACTGAAAATTAATGAACAAGTACTAAATTTAAAGCACTATTATGACTAACTAACTTTAAATAAGCACAAAGAAACAAGAAATAACAGTAATCTAGCACTATAACAGTAAAAGGCAAAAATGGAGATTAAGGCTTACAAAGTGGATCCAAGCAAAACTGAGGAACCAAGGACTGATTTCGCATCCTAAAGCTTCCCAATAAGCTACTAAACCAAAAGGGAATCCAGAATACACCTTGCTCCATGTTTCATCTTCATAACTTCTGATTTTTAATTATTTAACTATTTTTCTTGTATTTTTAAGTATTTTTGGTTTTCTTCACTAAACTGATTTCTAATATTTTAGAACTTTAGAAAACTCATAAGTGAACTAATATGACCTTAAAGGAACACTGAATAACATCTTTTAACAACATTAAGCTTAACATGAGATTTCAATTGAAAATATTGCATAAATTGAATTCAAACTAGTTTAACTGAAATTGATACTAGAAAAGATTCTTAAATACACTCAGATTACTTATTACAACATTATTAAACCAGAATTTGCACTGGAAATGGAAAATTAAGTTAAGTCGACATAACTACACTAAGCTATACTACATACATCTTCCTCTCTGCTTCTTTCTATCTTTATAGTGATCTTTAGGGTTCCTCTAGCTCCTCTGCAACTTTCCCACTTTTATTCATGTCCATTGGATGACTGAAATTCATCTTGGCCTTCAATTTAACTTTTGGCGCCAAAAAGTCCAAGTGGTTGCTTGGAGCAATTTCAGGCATTAAATGGTCCTTGTCTGTTATGTTTGGAAGTGTTGAGGTGGAAGGGAGTGGGTAGTGAGCTGGGTGGACAGGTGGTGGTGGTATTGTAGGGGTGGTTTTGGCCAGGTGGTGGAGGGAAAGGGGTGACAGGGGTGGGTTTGACCCTGTTGACCCCGGTTTTATAAATAAGGGGTGTTTGTGGTTGGGCCTGGTGGAGTGGGCTGGGAAAAGGGGTGGATTGGGTTTGGTTTTATTTTGGGTGGGTTATTTAGTTGGGTTTATGTAATACATAGGGTCCGGTTTGGTTTATTATTATTTTAGCCCAAGGACCAAAAGTGTAAATTATGCAAAGTTGAGGGGCCTGGTTTGGAAAGTTCCCAAATTTATCCAAGGGACCATAAATTATATTTTCCAATTTTAAACATCCAGGGGTAAATTCTATCAAGATTGAAACTTGAGGGACTTGTTTTGCCAATTCTTGAAAGTTCAGGGACTGATTCTACCAATTATGCAAACTTTGCTCGTTTTTCATCTGTTTTCAATCCTTTTGTACCTGAAACATATAAAAACACAATCCAAGGATATTTGCAGTATTTTATGGTATATCTGAGTGTTTTTAGCTGTTTTTACAATTCAGGTGGGTATAAAATGATGAGTATTTAGACACTCATCACTTATTTATTGATATATGTTGATTATATTGTTCTGACATCATCATCTACAGCTTTACTACGACGCATTATTTCTTCTTTACATCAGGAGTTTGATATGACTGACTTGGGGGCACTTAATTATTTTTTGGGGATATCTGTTACTCGTGATTCTACAGGTATGCTCCTCTCTCAGAGGAAGTATGCTATGGAGCTTTTGAAGCAGGCACATATGGTTTCTTGTAATCTGTAATACTCCGTAAAATCCCAGGTCATTTATTAATGCTAATTTTCGATACCATTCTAATCTAAGCCATTTTTGTGGACTAATTTGAAATTTTTATATGAGACACCGTTTGTTTGACACCCGATTATTTTGGACACCGTTTGTTTGACACCCGATTATTTTGGACACCATTTGTTTGACACCCGATTACTTTGGTCACCGTTTGTTGTCACCCGATTATCTTGTCACCTGGTATCACCTGATTGTCACTCTTGGATGTCACCCAAAGAGGTTAAAACCGGTAACTCCCACTTGCGACCCGACACCTTGATATGACACCGATATAATATTATATATATATTTTTATATATAAATTATTATGAAACTAATATCACACTATGTGTATATATATATATATATATATATATATATATATATATATATATATATATATATATATATATATATATATATACCTAGGAACGACACCGTTTATATTTTTCATGGACTACCCAAATCGACACTGACACCGATACCGAAACTAAGTTACGAGCCGACACCGACACCGACACCTCGTTATTTTTGGGTCGGGCATCACCCTAAGCCCAATGCATTCTTTTCTTTTTCTAGTTGGACCGAACACCTATATCTTTCTCTGTTTCCTGCTGGGCCGAGCACCTCACAAGCCCACCAAATTTATTTTCATTTGATTTTCGTTTGGGCCTAGGATTCTCAAGCCCAAATGGTTGTTGTGTTTTTTCTTTTGTTTGCGTTGCATGGCTACCAAACAAACAAGCTTGTGCACAACATGGATATCACGTACGTTTTCTTTCTTGGTTCCCTACTCCCTCGACACCAAGCACACATTCCCTTTGACTTTGTTTCATGCGACAATGAGCCACCCTAAGTAGCCGCCAAACCGTTGGGTATTCACAATACACACCTAGTGATCCTAATCAACTAATATCCAATGGGTCGAGTGCTTCATATTCCCCAACATAAAATATCACATGTGCTTTAATCCTAATTGTTTATTACCCTAGTAAACCGGGCTGTACTTAAACTAATCAAACAAACCATCGTTGCTTCCTTACTACCACAACTCGACTTGACTAGGAATCAAGGACAAGGGACATGATTGTCTACACTCGAATGACAACTAAGGGACATGTCTCACATGAGCAAACACCCAACTACTCATGCCTCCTGATACGTGGGAATCGCACCAGGCTTTACCTCTCAAGGGATCTTGAGAAGCTTACAACCCCCACCAGGCAGTGTACCTGATCGTTGTAGTATAGTATAGTGACAAGTACCGGGGGATTGATCGTTCAGCTAGGAATAGTGTCATTAGGATTGAAATTAATCTAACTAGGTCTAAAGGTGAAGGATGATTCTTTTTGTATTTTTATATTTTATGAAAAGCAAGTAAAAATCTCGGGTATTGGGAGAGTGGGCGGAATTAGTTGCTAATCAACTAACCCAAAAGCTACTAATTAAACTAATTAACAAGAAAACTAAACTAAGGTTCTACAAGATAAGTGAAGCATGTCTACCCATGATATGTTACTCCTTGCTAGCTATCCAATCCTACCTATTGAATTGTAACCTTGTTTTAATTGATGGGTTGTATTCCTTAATACCATTCATGGGGTATCGCACATAACTCCCCAATTCTATGAGCTCTTATCTCCTCCTACACCATGCCCAGCACAACCATAGGGATTGTAAACAGTGGCTCATGCATTAAATACAACCAATAAAGACCTTAGTGCAATCGGTTCATGTTTCCTAAGACGTTCAAGCATGTTACCATTTGGAGATCTGCCAGTTTTCTTAAGCCTAACATATAAATTCATTCAATCAAAACAAGAATCAATAGGAAACAAGAATTATAAACTAAACCAACTAGATCTATTGAAGTTGTCACGCCTTAATTGATGGAGATATACACACACATCAACAAGAAATCAATGAGATCCAATCAATTATATAAAAGTTTCACATAATCATGAGTAGACACAAGGTGAATTAGCAAAACATAATCAAAGAAAAGCAAACAAGAATAATGAAAGACATAGTTGAGATAGAATCATCAAACCAATACATGATGTTTATGGAGTGATTGAAACCCTCTAAGTTGCTGGAAAAACACCCACCTAAACCCAGGAATCGACCTTAGGGTTTAGGGCTTACAAAAAGTGAAGTTATGAAGTTATATTTATAGGCATGTTTTCTGTCGGCAAGGCTTGACGGCGTCAGCTCATTCTCTTGACGCCGTCACGACCATTTTTTCACCAAATTGTAGATCTCTTCGTCCTCTTCGCATGGGCTTTTGAATCACCTAAATCCGAGTTCGTATGCAAAAGTTATGACCAAAACAATATCAGCTACTCCACGCGCAAGGTTTGACAAGTTAACACGTGACGGCCTTGGGTGACGCCTTCACATTCTCTGTTAGGAATACAAATATTCCTGTAAAAGTCTCGGTCACCTAATGATTGTAATAGCATTTAGTTAGCTCGTAGTTAGTTTGTTAATTAGTTAATTAGTATTAGATTAAGTAACACCGTGGAAGAAGGAACGAGTCTTTACCCACTGTATGCCTGATCCACAGCCCGGGAGTGGGCGTAATATTGTAACTATAAATACCCCTCTCCACATGTGGAGAGGGTTGGACCTTCATTTTCATTTTAATCTAATCTTTTCCTTTTTCTTTCGAGGTTCCTTTCTTTCTCTCCTCTCCTCCCTCCTCCTCATCTCTACGCCTCACTCAACACCACTTGAACATGTTTCCAACATAATTAGTATTCTACAATTGGTATCAAGAGCCAAGGTTTCATCTTAGGGCCTTGTAGAATCGAATTTGATGATGTTTTGAGTGGTTTTGAGAGTTTGGTGTCATTTTTCTTGGAAAACATCTTGGTTTTATCCCTCTAGTGTTGTTATACACGTTTGTGGTGTACTTTTACGCTCACTAGTGGTTGTAGAACACTGTAGGTCAGTTTGTGTTACCATATCATTATGCTAGTTGAAATTTGGAGTTGGTTTTGGGCAAATTTCTAGGTTGCGTTTAAGTCCACTGTTCCATTGCCTGGTTGCGATTAAGTTCTGAAATCTGCGGTTAGTTTACTGCGGTTACTATTTCGAGAATACAAACAAAACGCAATGAAAGCGACAGTTTTGGATTATTGTCTCTGCGACTAGATACTGCGGTTAAGTCTTCCTCAGCTTGCGTATTGCGTCTAGGTTCTGCGGTTAAATATTTTGCGTCTGGTTCAAAGTTCTGCGGTTAGATTCTTTGCGGTTAAGTGTGTTGCGGGTAACTCATTGCGGTTAAGTGTGTTGCGGTTAACTCATTGCGGTTAAGTGTCTTGCGGTCAAGTGCATTGCGGTTAGTTTCTGCGGTTAGGTCCTGTGATTAGCACATCTTGCGGTTATCTCTTCACATGTGATTTCATCCTTGCAAATCTTCAAATGAAAGGACCAGTATCGTATGTTGACTCTAATGGACTATCATGCTCGGACTTTCAAGGGAATGAGCCTCCTCAGTCATACAAACTGCTTGAACTGGCAAGAGAATGTCACATTGAATGCTTCCATACACTTCAGTCACATCTTTCTAGGCTGCTTGAGGGCAATGGATTCGTAATGGGTTTTGAACGTGCATTCATGACACTTTTCGGTCAAGATGTTCAATCATTCACGGAAATTATGATCTTGAATTTGGATCAATTACGACAACGATTGGTCAGAAAAGAAACATCTAACGAGGGATCCTCTGCAGCCCTAGGAGTGCTCAGCAAACAACTGAATAATTTTTTTGATTCCAAATACTCCGTGGTCTATGATTACGACAGTCAGATGACTATGAAGTGCTTCATTGAACACACAAAGATAGATGTTGATCAATTTAGAGATATGCTACGTCAATACCTGGACAAGGTTAAAGAGTACGTTGAGAGACAGCCAATACTTGAACTTGGAAATGACGACAAGGCCGAGTCTCATGATGAGCAAGCATGTGATAGTTTGAGGTTGGGTTTAACAGTGGATGCAAAGTTGGTCAACACTGTACTCATGAATGCAGAAAATGATGAGAGAGTCACTTCTGCTGAATTAGTGACCCAGGCTATGGTGAACATACTCATACCAAACTCAAGCTATGAGGTATCGTCAATTGATCAATACAACACACCATCAAACCTAAGTCATCATACAGATCAAATCAATCTTAGTTATAACACAAATTTGTTAAGACAGGTTGACAGTGCACCACTCTTAACTAATTCAACAAATATGTGTTATAAAGGGGGAGAAAATGATCTGTATGATATATTCAAAAATGACTTGTTTGATGAAAACCCTTGTCTGAAAGTTGAGTTTCCTAAGACACTGGACCAGACCATGGTTGATAAAGAGGCATTTAATCAACTTCAAATAAGTTTTTCACAATTACAAAAAAGGTTTTCACAATTACAAAAACACTGCATTGATCTTGAACTTGAAATACAATGTAAAGAAGAATGCTTTCAAAACAGCAAACCGTATCTTAATCCCGAATTGCTTGATCTTAAAGAATATTTTCTGATCAACAATCTGAAAACTCAACTGCATGACAAGGACTCAACTATCAACTGTCTTAAGAATCAAATCAAGATGTATGAGCAACGAAATGACGCCAAATGGAAACACAATGCGTATGAAACTAATTGCAAAATTACTAAATTACGTGTTGATAATGAGAATCTCAAGGTGAAATGTAATAAACTACATGAGTCACTTAAACATACTAATACTGAGAACATCAATCAGACTGCTTCACATCTTGCTAACTACGATGATTTCTCCACTTTAAGTCTGACCGCATGTACTAAAACTCCTAGTATGCACACAGTGCCAAGTGTTGTTTCAAAGTGTCAAATGAGTCTCAATCTTTCAAAACCATCCATCTTGGGAAAACCTGTCCTGAAAAATGTTGATTATCAAACCAACATTAGACAACCAAATGCTTTTGGTCAAAAGAGACTCAGTCTTTCAAAACCGTCTATCTTGGGAAAACCTGTTTTGGAAAATGTTTGTTATCAAACTACCACTCGACAACCAAAGATTTTTAGTCTTGAAAGATCTAAATTCTCGAATAAACGATGTGTTTCTCAGGCTGACAAAAAACCTTGTTTGAATAACCCTGTAAGGCCTAAACCCACATCTAAGATATTAAATGGTCTTAAACCTGTTAAACCTTTGAGACATAGACCAAGGAAATATGATCATAGTACTACTCATCACAAGAATGTAACCATGCATGTAACTCGTCACAAGCTTAGATCTTCTGGGTTATGGATACCAACTGGTAGAACGTTCGTGATGAATGGTCACAAATGGTCATGTGTGTGTACCACTAATACAGGTGTTACAAAGGGATTACACAACAGGTCCGCTATAACCGGTGTGTGGCGCCCAAAGACACTGACATATCCGGCTACTAGAGACATGTCTGCTCACATGTGAGTCGACATCATGTGGACTCCTGATTACTTAGCTTCAGGACTCGGGCTTCACTGTTCACCCACTAACCCATTCACTATGTATATCCTATGTCAATAGATGTGTGTACATTTTGTGTGTTTGTTTTTCATTTATTAATTTGTTCAGGTTAACTTTATGTGTACAGTCTGTTACTTCACATTGTGTCTATGTACCTGCTCTATGTAGTCTGTTGCATCTCTTATCATGCATCATGATACTTTATGTTCGTCTTGTTGACTCCCTCTTTGCTTGGATATAACTCATAACTGCAGGGACTAATCGTGGACACTTGCTTTAGTAGTTTTAAGTGATAAGTAGAGTTCAGGGACTAGATGTGTCATTTTGCAATTTGCATTTCATCTCATATTTAAGAAATTTTATTTCTTGCATTTAGGAAAATTCTAATCACAACTCATATTACTATTCACTCATTTGCTATTAAGTGCTGCGATTAAGTCCAAATTGTGTTTCCAGTGTGCTCGATTCTTGGTATGTCTAATGCTCCTATCTTCACGTTTGCTATTACGTTCATTATTTTCAAATTTCTCATTCATTGCATCATTTTAGGTGGATATCCGCGGTGATCACTATTTCGTGCTTAAGAACTTGTATCTAATAGGTTAGATCATACTGTTCTTATTATTCAAGTTTTTGTTTGTTCATTGCGTGTATGTGGGATTCATGGTCGTGTATTGTAGATCTTGGATTTGATAGGCTTGCGGTTAGGTCGATTACTCCAAGGGTAGTGTTGTTGATAGTAGGTAGGATAAGTATGATGTTGGTACTTAGGTAATTAGATCTCTGTTCTAGTTAAAGTGTCAAATCTTGGTTCAGTTAGATGATACGTAGTGTGGAGTGTGTTGTTAATTGTGTTTTGACCAATTTCTTGATTGCGGTTAGATCTTGCTCTTGATTGTGGTTAGTTCTTGCTCTTGATTGCGGTTAGATCTTGTTCTTGATTGCGGTTAGATCTATTTCTTGATTGCGGTTAGATCTATTTCTTGATTGCGTTTAGACTTATTTCTTGATTGCGGTTAGATCTATTTCTTGATTGCGGTTAGATCTTATTCTTGATTGCGGTTGGATCTCACTCTTGATTGCGATTAGATTAAGGTCTTGACTGCGGTTAAACTAAGTTTTTAATTGCGGTTAGGTTAATTTCTGGATTGCGATTAGTCTATGACTCTTGAACTGCGGTTAGATTAAATTTATTGACTGCGGTTACCTATACTTGCGGATAACTTGATGTGCGTGGTCCATGAGTTGCGGTTCAGTTGGTTGCGGTTATCTCGACCTGTTGCAATTAACTTAGGTTGGAATTACAACGTTGCAGTTTAATAAGTTTCTTGTCTGCATTTAAGTGGTCTGCGTTTATGTCTAACTGGAAACTTTCTTGGCATACTTTGTCATATACCTATTAGTTGAGGTCTGGATGTGTGTTTATGTATAGTCATCTAAGTTTTTATGCATGGGTTGGTGTGTTTGACACTCACTCTTAGTTGTCTTAACTACTTCTCTATGTGTTGAATGATTCTCGTGTGTACTCATTACTTGCAATACATAACTCTCGGCTTTGTTCCTACTGACTTACCATTTTATTCTGGGGTTTCTCCTGCTGCTAACACTCACCTTCACATATGGTTTTCTTCTGTGGTGATGTTTGTCAAATGCAGCTCCTATGGCAGAACCTAATGTCGAAGTGCCTTTGGCTCCACCTGTCCGTTCTGATGATGACATTTTGCCTTTCAACAAGTGGATTCCTATTGGGAAAAGTAACTGCTATGTTAAGACGGATAGACCTCAGAATCATCCCATATTCAGAGTAGCCCTAGACATACTGAAAAACACCACCTTCTTCAATGCCTTTACCGCATCCTCCTCTATCCCCTCCATCTACATACAACAATTCTGGAACACTATATGCTTTGACAGAACAACCAACCTGTACAAGTGCCAGCTGGATGAGCATTGGGTGAACATCACCATGGAAACACTGGGTAGCGCTCTATAAATACTACCAACGGGTGATAATGTTGAATATACTCCCCCACCTACTCCAGCTACTCTTATTGACTTCGTCAATGAACTTGGATACCCCACTCAAGTATCCACACTTTCCGCTGTCATCACACATGACCTCTATCAACCATGGAGAGCAGTTGCAAGCCTAATCAACTTGTGTCTGACTGGTAAAACATCAGGATATGAGAGACTTAGAGCTCCTTCTCTACAAATTCTCTGGGGGGTTGTCAACAGTGAGAACATCAATTTTGCTGAACGTATCTGGGAGGAATTCAGTCAGTCCATCCACTCTTTCTTGGTCGATAAGGCTAACCTTGAAGCACACAAAGACGGAAAGAAAAGATCAGCCAAGCTCTCGATCCCAAGCGTTAGGTTTACTAAGCTGATCATACTGAGCCTTCAGCGATCTCTTAAATTTCACCCAAGAGAAGAATCCCCTCTTCATCAACCTACTGACGAACATCCACTTGGGTTCCTCAAATATGATTCAAAGAGCACTCGAGAGATCATATTCGGCATGGACATTCCCACTGCTCTTCTTACCCGTGATATCCTGTCTGCTCAATATTATGAGGAATATCTTAAATATCTAAAGAAAAGTCGGGAAGCACCCCCTAATGAGCCAGCCGTTTCCACTAAGTCCGCAAGATCTGCATCTAAGAAACGCAAAGGTGGTAATACCTCGGCTGCTTCCTCTGAAGGCTCCAAAAGGGTTAAGAAGACCACTGGAGGTAAAAGAACCAGCTCAAAAACTAAATCTCCGAGTGCTGAAGACCCCAATCCTGCACTTTGCTCCACTCAGTTGCCTCTGACTGAAGAAGAAATGGTACAAATGGCAACTGCTGAAAGCTTGAAGGAAACATATATGCCACCGGTTCCACCAGTCAGCGGGGTCATCATTAGAGAACCTCAATCTGATAAATCTTCACAGATCCAGCAAGTGACCGGTAAAGGTAAGGATGTTGCCACAGAAGAACAAGCAGCACACACCCTCTTGAAAATATCATCTCCTGCCTCCAAATCAACTAGTACCAAGTTTATTCTTAAAAGACGCTCACCCACATCCTCATCGGCTAAGATTTCGTCTGAGAATGTTTCCTCACCAAGTCTCGGGCAACCCGATAAATCCAGCAGTTCTGAGACTGACACCAGTTCTGCTCCCAAAGGTGATGAACCACACCTCTCGACACAAGATGTTTCCAGTCAACAACCTGTACAGGATAAACCGGCTGATTCTGCTCCCCCTGTTGATCCACTCGATGATGAGTTCGTTTCTACTGCATATCCGGATATCCAAGGTAACCTCAAAATGAAAACAGATGATCCTAAGCTCGAGGTGATACCTGACAGCCCCACCGGTACGCTATCATCGTACAAGAATCTGGACACTTATGGCGATCAATTCCTCATGGATAAGCCAGATGATGCTGAAGGTGATAAGTCCGGCGATGAGCATACAGAAGTTGTGTCAATGGTTGATGTGCCTATTGTGCAAGACAACTCCACCATTCCTACCAAGTCTGCACCAACGTCTACTGCGGGTCCCAACAACGATGACTTCCCACAAGCTGATGACACGCAAGAGAAACCGTCTGCATCTGCCGCTCCTGCTGACACTGAGAAGAAGTTAGATCTGGATACTTTAGCTACTTTGACGGCTAATGCTGTTCAAGAAAATCTTGACATTCGTGAGAAGTTGGATAAGCATGCCACTCTGCTTCAAACCCTTGTAAACCTTAAACTGCCACAAATAATTACCAATCATAGCAGCAGATTATACAAGTTGGAGCATCTCGATCTTGAACAACAAGTATCTAGGGCAATCAACGAACAAGTCACTGAAGCTGTCAATATCGCTCTCGAAGCCCCTCTCAGGTCCAGGTTCAAAGACCTTCCCATCAATGACATGAAGGTTATTCTGCAGCACAGTATGTATCAGCAGGGTCAACACACAGGACACGATGCTCACGTACAGCTGTATAAGGCACTGGAGGCCTCAATTCTACAAGATAATGCTGAGGAACACGCCCGGGACATGGAGATTGAACGTAAAAGAAAACAGCGGCGTCAGGGTCACCCCAAACCACCATCTGGCTCACCTCCACAACCACCTCCACCTCCACCACCTGCTGGGGCATCTGGTCCATCAGGCACTTCTTCACTACCTGGTGGGTCACAAGCTCCTGGCAGATCATCACAACCCACCTCATCATCATCTCAAAAACATCAGACTGACAAGTCAACCAAGTCCGCTCCGTCTAAACAAGCAAAACATGTTAAGTATGCAGCTTGGACTACGTTTGATGCTGGTGCGACCTCCATTGCATCTCATGCCACTGAAGATCACGTCTTTAATGAAGCTTCAGTCACACCACACCACGATGAGTCATCCGATGATGAAGATGATGATGCTTCTACAACTCACATTCCTGGAAGACAGTGGTGGAAATCATTCACCAGAACTGACACCAATGATCCACCTCATGTTTCCTTAACCAAAGTTGACAAAGAGACGTGGTGGAAACCAGATGACAACAAACCGCAATCACCTGAGCCCGACTGGACGATCCCTTCCTCAGAATTACCTACCAATGATAGTAACTGGATCAGTGCCATCACCACCAGTTTTGTTCCACCCTCTGAAGATTCCCTACTTTCCCAAACTGGTGATATGGGAACATTCATCGCATGGTTCTGCAAGAAACTGGGTCTGTCAAAGCTCACTCAGAAGGACCTGGAAGGCCCTGCATTCAAAATTGTCAAAGCTTTTCATCAGGATGTTAATCATCTACAATACCAGATGGAAGAGTGCCACAAGATGTTCAATGACATTGTGGATGAAGGAATAAAGAAGTATAACTACTACACACCACTTCCCTTGGGTGGCCCTCCAGGAAATGTCACTATCTAAGCTGAATTTTTCTTCAACAAGGACCTGGACTATCTTAAGCTTGGGAATAGACAATGCAAATCAGCTTTGTCCATCACAAAGATGAAAGCTGCCCATTATTCTGACATCGGGTTAGAACAGTTAGTCCCAGACAGTATGTGGAGTCCTCAAGAATGCGACTACAACGTCTCGGCCTCTCTGGGCATCTCACACTGGTGGTTGAAGAAACAACAGTTCTACATAGATCGGTTTCAAGCTCCAGGTGACCGGAAGTCAGTTCGATCACCACTTCAAATCATTAGTGTGGTCAAAGTTCTAATACATCCCATCTATGGATATGACTATCTCAAGAGCATTACACTCAGACGAGCAGATTTCAAGGACTACACCATATCCGAAGGGGATTTCAAACACCTACGCCCTAATGATTTCGAAGACTTGTATCTTCTTCATCTTCAAGGAAAGCTGCATCATCTACCATCACGTGAAATGAAGTCTCTTGTGTTTGCTGTACTTCACTGGATCCGGGGCATCGTCATCAGAAAACGGGTCGAAGACTTCCAGCTTGGTATCGAAAGCTACCAAACCCAGCTCAACCTCACAAGACCCCTATGGAATGTTAACCGTCTGGAACGGGTTGCTGATTTCACAGTCATCGAATCTCCTCTGGCAACTGTATTTCGAGATAAATACAATGTGCCCATGGTTTTGCGCTTCAATGAAATTCACAAGTTCAGTGATGGTACCTTGCGTATGGTCGAAGAGGCACTGGACTTTAGAGTGAAAGAATACCACGTTTATGGCCAGGAAACTCGACGGTATACCCACAACTGGACTGCAATTGAGTTAACCCGAAACGAGAAGTTTTTGGCTGGTATCCGCAAGAGATTAAAGATACGAAGGATCTTCCGAAGCCTGGAGTGCTACGTTGGTGGCAGAGTTCGTGAAGGGGACTACCGTCTTCTCCAACGTACTGAGTAATACGCCCAGTCATGGGGTTCAGTGTCATCTTTTATGAGTGTTGGTTGGAATGTCTGTTTTGTACTATCTATAGTTTGTGGGCCTCCTTGTGTATCCTTATAAACATCTGTTTTGCCTTTGTGCGTATCCTATCTAGCATGGTGTACATTCCTTGTATAGTATAAAATCAAAAAGAAAATAGAAAAATATAAAACCTACAAAAACCATAAAAATCTGAAAAATCACAAAATCTCAAAAAATATTCTTCTCTCGACATGTCTCTTGTATAATCGATATTATGTACGATTCTAGAAATGTCATTCAATAATGACACGGAATCATACATATGCTTGAGCAAGAGTTTTTTTTTCGGTTTCTCATAAAGTTTTTTTCTCAAAAACATGTCGTATCTCAAAACATTCTTAAAAATATGGCTTGTAGTCATTTCAGGCTACAACCCGGTCTTCAAAATATGGCTTGCTATTACTTTAGATAGCAACCCGTTTTTAAAAAATGAGGAAAACACGTCGCCAAAAAGACGGTTGTTCCTAACAAAGGGTGCCATTCATCCGAGCGTGAATTACTTTATATTCATGCACCCTCGATCTAATGTACGCTTCAGTGCATTATTTCTTGATAAAGAAGAGAAATCTTCTTTTTATCGCCAAATACTTTCCCTTCTATGATTTTTCCGGAAAGTGTTTGTGCAAAACTTGGTGGTACCATGAAGTTTTGAATGAAAATCAAATTGAACTCAAAAGTTTGATAGAACTTTCACTCAATCAATGACGTTAATAGTTTATGAAAATATTTATGCTTTAACATCCGTCATTGATTGAGGGGGAGAGTGATTTCTCAAAATTTTCTGTATCATCAAAACTCCCCACGCTTTGTACATAAAACCTAGCAACAAAAGATTTGTGATGGTTATGTGTCAGAATGAGTAAACTTTCAAAGAGTTTTCGTTAAAACTTCGAATATTTTGATAACTCTTCAAATCTGACACATAACAACCTCCCTCACAGTTTGAGGGGGAGCAAGAAAAAGTTCCTTTTATCAGAAAACATTAAAAAATTAACCGCATTTCTCTCCCAAAAGCTTTCTAACTTATTTAAATCAATTGAGATCAAAAATCTCGAAAGATTTGAAATTTTTGATCGGGGGAGAGAATGTGATTTAAATATGAAAACTTATAATCAAAAGTGATCTTTTTGACTCAATAATAGGCTCCCACATATGTGCTAAACTCTTTCGAATATCGATGCACACATTGAGGGGGAGCAAAGGCGTTTGTGGAAGTAATACCTAAGACCGACCATTTATCTTTATGCATGGAGTTATAAGGACGGTTAAGGTTAGGTATAAGTTCCCATGATCCACCAGAACCGGAAGGATCTTCCCAGGGACAATCCATAGATAGATTAGATGTCCTTAGGAATGATTGAAAAAAAAGGAGTAATGTGAGAAAGGGAAGAGTGCGGACTGAGATAGAGCTAGGACTGGAACAAACCCAACAAGGTTCTAGTGGTGAAGTCTCGGTAAGCACTGAAGGGGTTGAAGAATGAAAAAGAAATGAAATGAGAAAGGGTGAAAAGAAATAGCCCTCCAAATATTCAACCTTAGGGCAGAAACCGGGTTCAATTCATAATCTACTAGTGGTTACTAAAGTAACGCTAGTATTGAAGACAAGACGTCATGGACCCAGTGACGCACTGCACCAAACTTCCCAACCACTCAAGTTCTCTTAAAAGAGCTTGTTTCAATCTCACGAGGAACCTGTGCAATGTATCGACCGCTCATTGCGAGCTATGTTGATACCTAAAACAGGAGACGCCTCCCCAGTCTCCAGGAGCGGATCAAAACGCACTATTGAGTCTAGAGACATGAGATCATCCATAAATCTCGTTAGGACACACTTCCAAATATGCTTATTGTTTAGAGTCCTACGCATTATCCTTGTGGTATTGCCAGAACATCCGAGTGATATGAAAATATTCACAATGAAGATGGAAATCCTTCTAGAGCGAACATCTTTCAAGCTCTTGGTAGGTGACATGTGAGATCCATCTTGGATCAATGATCAAGTGACAACTGGAAAGCAACGATGGTGCGATTCAATATTGAATCAAACTTGTTCCAGGATATGGATTGACGGATACTTTTACTAAAACCTCTCAATGTGCTCACCAACTAATCTTTCGAGCACATTGATTGTGTAATATCTTTTAAACAAAAGTATTTTTGATGGAAATGAGATTAAAAGTATAAAACTCTCGTCGTGTCTCAAAAATGTTTATCATAGGACACGCGAGTGATTTCTATAAATCAATTTCTCATCAAATCCGTGAATATCAATTCACCGATTCACTCTATCGTGCTGTTTGCTTTGAGACGTTCCGGTATGAGAACATGCTAAGTATGAAGTTTCCAAAGTGGATTCTTTGGAACTTTCATTACCAAAATCTGGAAATTCCTGTCAAGGAGAGTCCTCTTTAAAAGAGACTCTACCTGATCACAGGTCGGTTTTCACAAAACCGGAGGGTAGTCTGGCCTCGCAGAACGAATGACAAAGCCATGTTCGTTCTCTATCTTTATTGCTAACTGTTTTATTTCAGGGACACATATAAAGATGGCGTTGATGGCTCCAGTTTCCAGCTGAATCGGGTCAATCCATACCTCATGCTCACACATCCTCCACACTATCAATGAAGATGAGAGACTTGCTACAACAAATGTTGAGAGACTACCAACAACGTTTCCGCAACTCTGATGAAAAAGTCTCCTAATCTACAACTCTTATGCAACGTCTCCAGATAAAGAAGGGTGTGAGCATGATGGTCCTTAGTCACTACATCACATGAAGGGAATACTACTATGGATGAGCCTGGAGATTTACTTTGGCTGATGATCTCAAAGAAGCTCAAAGATCACACATCACAAAGGAACTCTAATCACAAGTTCGCTTGGTTGAAGTACGAAGTGTGCTGAAAAGAAAAGAATCAGATCCTACGAGCTACAAAGACTAAAGAATGCTTAAAGACCAAAGATCTTAACTTCAAAGGTGACCTCGCTTAGGGGGAGATTGTTAGGAATACAAATATTCCTGTAAAAGTCTCGGTCACCTAATGATTGTAATAGCATTTAGTTAGCTCGTAGTTAGTTTGTTAATTAGTTAATTAGTATTAGATTAAGTAACACCGTGGAAGAAGGAACGGGTCTTTACCCACTGTATGCCTGATCCACAGCCCGGGAGTGGGCGTAATATTGTAACTATAAATACTCCTCTCCACATGTGGAGAGGGTTGGACCTTCATTTTCATTTTAATCTAATCTTTTCCTTTTTCTTTCAAGGTTCCTTTCTTTCTCTCCTCTCCTCCCTCCTCCTCATCTCTACGCCTCACTCAACACCACTTGAACATGTTTCCAACATAATTAGTATTCTACATTCTCTCTGGGCCGTCACCACTTTTACTCTTGACGACGTCACCAAAATGCCCTTGACGCCGTCAGGTACTGTTTCCAGCAAGGAAAATTAAGACTTTGTCGTTTTCTTCACTTTTATGCTCCAAAAACGTCCAAAATGCTTCCTTTTCCAGAATTCACTCACAAAGTACCTAAAATCACAAAAGGAACGATTTAGGGCAATATTTGATCAAATAAATTCAATTCTGGGCTTAAATGACCCCCTAAAAGTTGTTCATTTTTCGCCTCATCATATATCCCTACACTTGGGGTTTGCTTGTCCTCAAGCAAATGAGCTTTTCCACCAATCAAAATACAAGTTAGGGGTCATTTAACACTAATATAAAAGTAATTACAACAAATGATCATTCCACCTTAGTCAAAACAGGCATGGAAATTATACACTAGCACATCACATTAAGTATTTGGATACTCTCATCTCTCGGGTGTTGTAAATTTATATGTCATAATTGGAAATGGAGAAATATCACTCTTTCCCTGTCATAGCAAATAGATTACCATAGGCTTGGGAAAGGATCAAACCTCCACCACTTGGCGTAAGCACCTAGGATAAACTATCAAAGAGGTCTTTTAAAGGGTTATAATGTTAGGTGTAGGGGATATGGAAAACACGGTTTTGTTAGATAAACGGATATTTTACTGGTGGCAAGTCAATTGTCTTAGTTAACTACATGTACAATGAGGCGTTGCTAAGCCAAGACTAGACTCAACTTAAACTAACCACAACTCTTTTTGGATTTTCAAGACACTATTTGACTTAAACATAAATAAAAGAAACGGATGGTAGCCCGTACGTTTTTCTCTCTCTTTTTTTTTTTTTTTTTTTTTTTTTTTTTTTTTTTTTATCATACACTCTTACTCTACCATCCAAAATAGTACATCAAAGGGAGCTCGTTTCCTCCCTACACTTGAGCTTTTACATACTTTACAATCAACTATTCTAATGACTCGAATCAAGATAATCAAAACACTTGGAGTACTTTTAAATATTAACGCACATATGGGGGTAATAATTGACATCATCCCCATTCCTCCATTACAATAGTACTTTACCCATGAGTCCCAATCGTCCCAAAACAATATGTACAAGATATGACTCGACTTAGCAACCATGTAATCAATTAGACAACTAACAAAGGGTTTAAACAATTAACAATAATGCACTAAAGATGAGTGCATACAAGGAAGGCTAAGGCGATTTGGTTGCACATTTGGGGTGGATTGTAAACAAATTCTTCCTTTAAGTAAAATGCTTAAAGTTAGAAACGAAAAGATAGGCTCGGAGGGGTGTACTAGGGGTTTCGTGTACTAAAAATGAGTACAACGCAAAGGTGTGGGAGAATTACTTGACCTATGAAGTCAATGTAATTATATTACAGGTGTAGAACAAGGGTTATCCTAATGCCTCTTATCATGTAGTAAATCCTAACTACACGAATGTAGTCTCACTAGCGGTCTCGGGATGCATCACTATCACAAGTTCTAGAATCTAAATACTACCGGTACACTCATAAGCACCAACAATGAATGCTTTTTCCTAAAGATCTAAGGGCGAACCTCACATATTTGGGGTGGAAATTTTTGAGTGGTATGGTTTTTTGTGCTAGTCATACAACTCCTATCCATGAGACGCTTATTAAGACTAAAGTTTCACTCCTACATGTTGCAAAAAATTTTAAATTTGGTGCTAAAATTGCCCTAACAAATATTTCTCTCAGTTTTATTACACATTCACTATCAAACAAAACAAAAACCAAGTGGAGTAATAGTTTCTAATATACCCTCCCTACACTTAAACCGAACATTGTCCCCAATGCTCTAGATAAAAGATGTGAAAGTAAATAAATAAGAATGAAAGAAACTAATACTCCCCTGATTCGTTCACCGTGGATAATGTGACAACATGGTTAAATCTACCTCCAAGAAGACGAACGTTGAAAGCTTCCCTCCAGAAATATAAATCATCTTCTTGTCCTGTAATCAACAAACACAAAAACCAAAGCATCAAACCGAACAAAAATCACAACTAGATGTAATTCCAGACTTAGAAATAGAAATAAGACAAAGCAACAAAAGGATAGGATACTTGTGGAATGAATTACAAATAGGAACTCATAAAACATATCCACAATTATTGACACACAAACAAGATAAAATATATGCTAATCATGAATTGTGAAGTTTTCATGTTCGAATTTAGTTCTTTTTAACAAGATATAAATTTCCCTACACTTATATTTTTGTAAAATACCTTTATATGCAATTAAGACGATGTTAAAAACAAAATAAAGCATTTTCACAAATTATTCGAAACATGAAAATTTAACAACTATGATTAAGCATATATGACACAAACAAACAATTAAAATAAAAACATCAAACAATTAAAAACATGGGTTGGGTTGCCTCCCAACAAGCGCTTGTTTTTGTTCGAGTCCCGAGCCTGACTCTACCCTTATTTAACGGAAATAGGGGAGGTTTTCCCTACACTTAGGATTAAGTGTGGGTGGAAGTAGTGATACACACCCTTAGGGTGGAAATATGCCACGTGAGGTGAAGGGGGTGAGTGAATGGCTTCCTTCATCCTAAAGCTACCCAGATAATATAGGATGATGGGTGGGTCGGTTCCTCTTTTGTCTCCTAGAAATAAATCTAAGGATGGGAAGTTGTGTAAAGGTTGAGGTTCCGGTTCATCAACATTAGGAAATTCCCTAGAACTAGGAGTAAGGTTATCACTACAAGTATTAAAACCTATATCCTCTAGTGGTGCTTGGTCCAAGGGTTCTACCTCGATTGGGGTTCCTATAGTCTCATCTACTTCTTCCGGGTAAGTCACGGGCGGTGTATGTGCCTTAAATGATGGTAGGACTTGTGGGGTACTTTGTGGGCTTGGATTGTCCACCTCATCCTCCATTGTACCTAGATTACCTATGTGTTTGTTTTGTACTATGATTTTAGGTGACATCCACGCAGGTATCCCTAAGTAATCATCCCCAGACAAACTTCCTGTTTGCTCCTTCAAACTTGTTATTGATTGATTTGTGATGTTGTTTGTCGGTTGTCTACTCTATAATAATATTGGGCACAATCTTCTATGGCATCCCATGCTTCTTCAGCATTTAATTCCCTAAGGTCCCCGTTGGTAAAATCGTCAATGTACCTTTGGTCATACGGGTGGACACTATAGTAAAAGATTTGAGTTAGGTACCATAGATCGAAACCATGATGAGGGACTATTCGTAGTAAATTTTTAAAACGAGTCCATGCATCATAAATAGGTTCATCTCGATATTGTTTGAACATCAAGATGTCATTAGGAGTGAATGGGTTTCGTGGTCGGTAGTATGGTGGATTCGCGTTCTCCATAGTGGTGAACGGAAGAGTCAATGGAAAGGTTTCTACGAACAAATACACAAAGAAAAGATAGACTACGAGAAAGCTAATAAAAAGAAAATAAAAATCTCACTAAAACGGAATCTAATGAGTAGACCTAATAAAAATCAAATTCAACCTAAACAATAACTATTCCCCGGCAGCGGCGCCAAAAGCTTGATACGTGGGAATCGCACCAGGCTTTACCTCTCAAGGGATCTTGAGAAGCTTACAACCCCCACCAGGCAGTGTACCTGATCGTTGTAGTATAGTATAGTGACAAGTACCGGGGGATTGATCGTTCAGCTAGGAATAGTGTCATTAGGATTGAAATTAATCTAACTAGGTCTAAAGGTGAAGGATGATTCTTTTTGTATTTTTATATTTTATGAAAAGCAAGTAAAAATCTCGGGTATTGGGAGAGTGGGCGGAATTAGTTGCTAATCAACTAACCCAAAAGCTACTAATTAAACTAATTAACAAGAAAACTAAACTAAGGTTCTACAAGATAAGTGAAGCATGTCTACCCATGATATGTTACTCCTTGCTAGCTATCCAATCCTACCTATTGAACTGTAACCTTGTTTTAATTGACGGGTTGTATTCCTTAATACCATTCATGGGGTATCGCACATAACTCCCCAATTCTATGAGCTCTTATCTCCTCCTACACCATGCCCAGCACAACCATAGGGATTGTAAACAGTGGCTCATGCATTAAATACAACCAATAAAAACCTTAGTGCAATCGGTTCATGTTTCCTAAGACGTTCAAGCATGTTACCATTTGGAGATCTGCCAGTTTTCTTAAGCCTAACATATAAATTCATTCAATCAAAACAAGAATCAATAGGAAACAAGAATTATAAACTAAACCAACTAGATCTATTGAAGTTGTCACGCCTTAATTGATGGAGATAGACACACACATCAACAAGAAATCAATGAGATCCAATCAATTATATACAAGTTTCACATAATCATGAGTAGACACAAGGTGAATTAGCAAAACATAATCAAAGAAAAGCAAACAAGAATAATGAAAGACATAGTTGAGATAGAATCATCAAACCAATACATGATGTTTATAGAGTGATTGAAACCCTCTAAGTTGCTGGAAAAGCACCCACCTAAACCCAGGAATCGACCTTAGGGTTTAGGGCTTACAAAAAGTGAAGTTATGAAGTTATATTTATAGGCATGTTTTCTGTCGGCAAGGCTTGACGGCGTCAGCTCGTTCTCTTGACGCCGTCATGACCATTTTTTCACCAAATTGTAGATCTCTTCATCCTCTTCGCGTGGGCTTTTGAATCACCTAAATCCGAGTTCGTATGCAAAAGTTATGACCAAAACAATATCAGCTACTCCGCGCGCAAGGTTTGACAAGTTAACACGTGACGGCCTTGGGTGACGCCTTCACATTCTCTCTGGGCCGTCACCACTTTTACTCTTGACGCCGTCACCAAAATGCCCTTGACGCTGTCAGGTACTGTTTCCAGCAAGGAAAATTAAGACTTTGTCGTTTTCTTCACTTTTATGCTCCAAAAACGTCCAAAATGCTTCCTTTTCCAGAATTCACTCACAAAGTACCTAAAATCACAAAAGGAATGATTTAGGTCAATATTTGATCAAATAAATTGAATTCCGGGCTTAAATGACCCCCTAAAAGTGGTTCATTTTTCGCCTCATCACCTCCCCTATAAAAGCCACATTGAATGCTCCTTCCTCACAAATTCTCAAACTCTCAAACAAAGAAAATCACTACACCTCTCTTGTTACTACCGTCGGATCTTAAGAGGAGAATGAGAAAGATTTGGGTAAGGAAAAGGAAAGTGTTGGGTTATAACAAGCTTGAGCAAGATATCGGGTTAAGGAGGAGCTCATGGATCTAGTTGGTTACTTGTTCTCGCCTCGTACACACGACACCATCACCACCATCCTTGGTGTTGTAAGTTATCACATCTCTTTTCAATATCTACTTTACTTACTACATGCATGTCACGCATTACACACACCGTTTATCACTTTGGAAACACTTAACCACATGTGACACTATATATGAATTTAACACCTCGACACCCTTGAGGAAAGGGCTCACAATTTCATTTTTACGCGTACAACATATATATATTTTTCGACTCACGAATAACCAAACCAACGTAACATGCAAAACATACTCGAACTTACGCTACGTGAACTAGACCAAAACCAAATCTGTGTCGAGCACTATTTTAAGCAAATAAAACCCACTTTGGGCCTTAACCGAGCTAACAAGCCCAACAGATTTTCCTTAAGGATTTTCAGTTTGAAAATTTAAGATTTTCGAAATGATTTTTAAATTATAAAAACTGATTTTTATAAATGTTAGAAGATAAAAATGGTAACATTTATAAAAATAAAAGTTAACTTTTCAAAAACTAGATTTTGGACTATTTTTGCAAAGTCTCACGTTAAAGGACTAAAAGTGACGAAACCACAAAACTGTCGGACTAAATATAACTGATGAGGTGAAAAATGAACCACTTTTAGGGGGTCATTTAAGCCCGGAATTGAATTTATTTGATCAAATATTGCCCTAAATCGTTCCTTTTGTGATTTTAGGTACTTTGGGAGAGAAATCTGGAAAAGGAAGCAATTCGGACATTTTTGGAGCATAAAAGTGAAGAAAACGCCAAAGTCTTAATTTTCCTTGCTGGGAACAGTAGGTGACGGCATCAAGAAGGAAATTCTGACAGCGTCAAGAGTAATTTTCATGAAGGCCCAGTACAGAATTGAAGGCGTCGCGAGGTAGAGCGTCAAGAGTAAAATACGTGACGGCCTGGAAAATGCTATAACGTGACGGCGTCCAAAGTAGATCAAGGCAGTCCGAGAAGTATTTTGGTGGCGAGATGACGGTGTCACCAATTTGGTCTTGACGCTAAGGCCGAACTTAGTACGAATTTTACAGGTTTTTCAAGGGTTCTCAGCCCTTGATCCCTTTCATGTGTAATTGAGATAAGTATTCTTTTAATTCAATCAATATGTCTATGTGTTGGTTGTCTATATCTTGTTCTTGTCTTAATTCCATCATGTTAGGCTAGATCTATCTTGTGTTTGCTTGGATCTAATGAAACCTAGATGTTAATTATGTGTTGATTACTTGTTTATGGTTGTATTGGATGAATGATTTCGATGTTAGGCTTAAGAAAACTAGCAGATCTCCAAATGGTAACATGCTTGAATGTCTTAGGAAACATGAACTGACGTGCACTAGGTTTTATTGGTTGTATTTAATGCATGATTAAATTCTAATGATCCCATGTTAGGTGCTTCTTAGCCGGCTTGACATAGGAGTGAAGTAGGCACTCATAGGATTGGGGAATTAAGTGCGCCGCTCCATGAATGGTATTAAGGAATACAATCCGTCATCCACGCAACTATAACAAGTAATTAACGTGTAAAAGATATCTAGGGAGTAGTGAAATCTAAGTAAACACAACTTCTCCACTTATTGCTCACAACCTTAGTTTAATTTAGTTTATTTTCATTTCTAGTATTTTATTTTGATTGCATCTTTAGTATTGGGTTAGTTGACTAGCAACTAATTCTGCCCAAATCCTTCACACCCGAGATTTTTACTTGCTTTCTAAAAAATATAAAAATACAAAAATAATCATCCCTCATCTTTAGAACTAGTATTTAGGTTTTCTAATCCTAGCGACACTATTCCTAGCTGAACGATCAATCCCCCGGTACTTGTCACTATACTATACTACAACAATCAGGTACACTGCCTGGTGGGGGTTGTAAGCTTCTCAAGATCCCTTGAGAGGTAAAGCCTGGTGCGATTCCCACGTATCAATAACACTATCGATTTCTATTAAAAGTTGAGGGTAGAAACTGTAAATTTCAAAAGCTTGAAGTATAAAGTGTAAAAAGTACTAAAAAGGACTAAAAATGTAATTGTTTTAACCAAGGGGTAAAAAGATGTAACTTTTCTTAAAGTTAAAGGTAAACCTTGACAATGGTATTTTAATATTATTACTTTACATATTTATTTTTTTATATATATACACATATATTATAGATTTAAAATAAATATACTTCATTACTAAAAATATTTAAAACAAATATTTTTATTAACGTTATTATTATCACGGATAAATTAACACGTGTTGATCACCGGTTCGTATCAACGATATAAATAACTACGTAAAGTTATTTTTGAATATTTAAGACACCCGAATCAATATCACCGTACTCGTGACATATCACATGTCAATTACAAATCGAATCTAAGACACCGATGACTATATTTATATAGGTCGCAAGTCGGAGGAATTTCATTGCTAGTCGTAGCAGTACACCGTCACCTTTGAGCACCGTTGTGATTCACCCACACCTGTCAGGTGAGTTCATGGTCCCACATTTTTAATTATTTCTAAATCCGTGGAGAGATACATGCTATAAATTGAACACAAGTATTTTCTGTATGCTATTACTACCTAATATTGCCTAAGTTGACACCCGTACTACAAGTCCCTCATATCACGAACCTTAATCACTTGCGAGTGAGCGCGAATAAAGCTAATAGATCTATTGGAACGGCAGCCCATCTCTGTCAAAGTGATTATTTGGCAGGAGGTGTGCTTGATAAGGCGAAAAGTGTACCGCTTTTAAAGGGTCATTTAAGCCCAAATTCATGATTATTTGATCAATTATTGCCCTAAATCATTCCTTTTGTCATTTTAGGTACTTTTGAGATGAAATTCAGAAAAGGAAGCATTTTGGACGTTTTTGGAGTGTAAAAGTCAAGAAAACGGCAAAGTCTCAAAATTCTTGCTGGGAACAGTACCTGACGGCGTCAAGAGTTAACACATGACGGCGTCAATCTTGGCAAAAGAGGTGGAAGTGGAAAATACACGTGACGATCCAGAAGGTTTTTGAAGGAGTTCGGGATGGCGTCACCCTTTAAGGTGATCAAGGCCATCACGTGTAAATGCAAAGAGTGATGGCCATCAGGATTAAAGAGTGACGATGTTACGTGTTAATGGAGGTAGGCCATCACGTGTTAAATTAAAGGGTGATGGCCCATAAGATTTCCTGAAGGGGTCACGTAGGCCATCACGTGTTAAATTGTCACAACTTGCGCGCGCGGTAGCTGACACTGTTTTGGCCATAACTTTTGTATACGAACTCGGATTTGAGCGATTCAAAAAAGAAAAAGATCGGGACGAAAAAATCTTCGATTTGATGAAGAAAGTTTGGTCTTGACGCTGTCAAGGTTGGGCTGACGCCATCAAGACGGGCCGGGCAGAAAAGATACTATAAATACAACATCATAACTTCATTATTTTTAAGCCCTAAACCCTAAGGTCGATTCCTGGGTTTAGGTAGGTGTTTTTCCAGCAACTTAGAGGGTTTCAATCACTCAATAAACATCTTGTAATGGTTTGATGATTCTATCTTAATTCATGTCTTCAATTATCATTATTGTTGCCTGTTCTTCATTAATTATGCTTGGCTAATTCATCTTGTGTCTACTTATGATTGTGTGAAACTTGTATATAATTGATTAGATCTTATTGATGTCCTTGTTGATGTTTGTGTCTATCTTCATCAATTAAGGTGTGACAACTTCAATAGGTATAGTTGATTTAGCTTATAATTCTTGATTCCTATTGTCTCTTGTTTGGTTGATTGAATTCGATGTTAGGCTTAAGAAAACTAGCAGACTTCCAATTGGTAACTTGCTTGAACGTCTTAAGAAATATGATCGGAGGTGTACTACGATTTTTTGTTGTATTTAATGCATAAGTGAATTCTAATGATCCCATGTTAGGAGCTTTTAACGGCTCGACATAGGAGTGAAGTAGGATCTTATAGAGTTAGGGAATATTGTACACGGCCCTACGAATGGTATTAAGGAATATAACCCGTCAATTAAAACAAGGTGTGACAATTTAATAGGTAGAATTGGATAGCTAGCAATGAGTAATACATCATAGGTAGACATGCTTCACTTACCTTGTAGAACCTTAGTTTATTTTCATGCACATTAGTTTAAGTAGTAGCTATTGGGTTAGTTTATTAGCAACTAATTCCGCCCCTTCTTCCAAAACCCAAGATCTTTACTTGTTTTCCAAAAAAATATAAAAATACAAAAAGAATCATCCTTCACATTTAGACCTAGTTAGATTAATTTCAATCCTAACGACACTATTCCTGAGTTGAACGATCAATCCCTCGATACTTGTCACTATACTATACTACAACGATCAGGTACACTTCCTGGTTGGGGTTGTAAGCTTCTCAAGATCCCTTGAGAGGTAAAACCTGTTGCGAGGGTGCAATTCCCACGCACATCAAGTTTTTGGCGCCGCAGCCCGGGGAATAGTTATTGCTTAGGTTGGAATTTATTTTGATTAGGTCTACTCATTAGATTCCTTTTTAGTGAGATTTTTTATCTTTCTTTTTATTTTTGTAGCTTTCTCGTAGTCTATCTTTTCTTTGTGATTTTGTTTGTAATTTGCTTCAAATGGACTTTTTACTTGGACTTCTAAGATTGCAAGATAAGCTTGAGTGGCTAGAACACCAAAGAGTTCAAAATACCTCATTTAGAGACACCTATGAATCATATGAGCCTTCATCTAGGATAGATTCTTATGAACAACCTCCATGTTTAGGATCTCGTTTTAGTGAGGCCAATAGGAAAAGCAACCTAGTTTGCCAAGGAATTGTGGATAGAGCTATAGCAATAAACCATAAGTTGGATGAAGCACTAGGTTTGCTTTTATCACTACCTAAGAAAACAATTGAGGAGGATTTAGCCGAGCATGATCACATTGATAAAAAAGACCTAGGTTTTATGATCGATGACTTTGAATCTCAAGGAACACATAATGAATCCTTTAGGCAAATTGAACATAAGATTATTGAGGAAGATCCTTATGATTCGGACATTGAAGTTGAGATGCCTAGAGAAGCACGTGAAATACTTAGGAGAATGCTTAGGATAGATTCTACCAAAACACATGATGAGGATATAGGTGATCTTGACACATGGAATGACGAGGTCAACAACATAAGCCCACATAATACTCAACCATCATTTGAGTCACACACACCGCCCGTGACTTACCCGGAAGAAGTAGAAGAAACTTTAGGAATTCCGATGGAGGTAGAACCCTTGGACCAAGCACAACTTGAGGATATAGGTTTGAATACTTGTAGTGATAACCTTACTCCTAGTTCTAGGGAATTTCCTAGTGTTGATAAAACGGAACCTCAATCTTTACACACATTTCCATCCTTAGATATTTTTTAGGAGACAAAAGAGGAACCGACCCACCCATCAACCAATATTATCCGGGTAGTTTTAGGATGAAGGAAGCCATTCACTCACCCCCTTCACCTCACGTGGCATATTTCCACCTTAAGGGTGTGTATCGCTACTTTCACCCGCACTTAATCCTAAGTGTAGGGAAAACCTCCCCTATTTCCATTAAATAAGGGTAGAGTCAGGCTCGTGACTCGAACAAAAACAAACACTTATTGGGAGGCAACCCAAGCTTTATTTATTTGTTTGTTTGTTTGTCTATTTGTTTCCGTATGCATGTTTTATTTTTATTGTTTGTGGATCATGATTCAAAATAAATTGTGAAAATGCTTTATTTTGTTTTTAACTTCGTCTTAATTGCATATAAAGGTATTTTGCAAAAGATAAGTGTAAGGGAGATCCAAATTTGTTTATAAGAACGAAATTGAGCATGAACCACAACAATATTAAATGAACATGTGTATTAGTAATTGTTTGAGTCAAATGATTGTATCGAGTCATAATGATGTTTTGCAGGATTTTCCAGGAAATAAGGCATAAGTTTTTTCCAGAAATTTTCCAGAAACTTAACAAAAGATTTTTCCAGGAACCTTTTGACGGCGTCAGGAATTACAACCTAACGGCGTCAGGTACAAAAATTATGAAAAATTTTGTGAGTTTTGTTTATACCGGAGTCTTAAAGTTTTTGTTGATTCTTTAGTTTTATAATGTCCAAGGAATCTGCAAACATTCATTCCAAAAGCATTATATCTTTAATTGTTTTGTTTTTATTCCTAAGTCTGGAATTACATCTAGTTGTGAGTTTTCTTTGTTCGGATTGATGCTTTGGATTTTTGTGATTGTTTTCTCAGGTTTAACAGGTTATATTAGACAAGAAGATTATTTATATTTCTGGAGGGAAGCTTTCAACGTTCATTTTCTGGGAGGAAGATCTAACCTTGTTGACACACTATCCACACCAAACGAATCAGGGGAGTATTTGTTTTCATTCTTTTACCTGCTTTACTTTTACATCCGTTAATTGAACATTGGGGACAATGTTCATCCTAATTGTAAGGGGAGGGTAAATGATGATACCTTATAGGATACTATTGCACTTGAGTTTGTTTGTTTGATGGTAGGTGTGTAATAAAACTAAGAGAAATACTTGTTAGTCTAATTTTAGAGCCAAATTTAAAAAATTTTACAACATTTAGGATTAAAACTTTAGCCTTAATAAGCGTCTCATGGATAGGAGTTGTATGACTAGCACAAAAAACCGTACCACTCAAAAATTTATCAAAAAAGGTAGTGACCATCCGAGTATTAGATTAATTGGCTAACGCGCCAGCGCTAGTGTATGACTTGGTGACCATCCGTTATGCAAGTAACGCGCCAACAATCCAAGAAGTGCATTAGTTAGCATCCGTTAGTTGAGGCGTCAAAGACTCGTACCGGCCTTCTACTAAGTGAGGTTCGCCCCTAGACATGTTAGGAGAAGCCTTAGAGCTTATGAGTGTACCGGTAGTATTTAGATTCTAGAACTTGCGTTAGTGATGCATCTCGAGACCGCTAGTAAGACTACATTCGTATAGTAGGATTTACTACATTATAAGAGGCATTAGGATCACCCTTGTGTTTAAACCCGTATCATAATTACTTGACCATTTAAGTCATGTTACTTGACTAGTAAAGTCAGTTAATTTTTCCCACACCTTTGCGTTGTACTCATTTTTAGTACACGAAACCCCTAGTACACCCCTCCGAGCCTATCTTTTCGTTTCTAACTTTAAGCATCTTACTTAAAGGAAGAATTTGTTACAACCCACCCAAATGTGCAACCAAATCGCCTTAGCCTTCCTTGTATGTACTCATCTTTAGTGCATTATTGTTACATGTCTAAACCCTTAGTTAATTATCTAATTGATTACATGGTTGCTAAGTCGAGTCATATCTTGTACATATTGTTTTGGGACGATTGGGACTCATGGGTAAAGTACTAGTGTTTTGGAGTAATGGAGAAGAACATCAATTATTACCCCCATATGAGCGTTAATCTGAAAAAGTACTCCAAGTGTTTTGATTATCTTGATTCGAGTCATTAGAGTAGTTTATTGTAAAGTATGTAAAAATTCAAGTGTAAGGGGAATGTACATTCCGTATGATGTATTATTTTGGCTGGTAGGGTAAAAGTGTATGGAAAAAAAAAAAAAAAGGAAAAAAATTCAAGAAAAAAAGAAAAAGAAAATAGAAAAAGAAAAGAGAAAAACATACGGACTACCATCCCGTTTCATTTTATGTTTGTTTTAAGTTTTTGTTATTTTTGATTTATTAGCTTAAGTTGAGTCAGGTCTTGGCTTAGCAACGCCATATTGTACATGTAATTAACCAAGATGATTAACTCGCCACCAGTAAATATTGCCTTTATCCAACAAAACCGTGTTTTCCATATCCCTACACCTAACGTTATAACCCTTTAAAAGACCTCTTTGATAGTTTATCCTAGGTGCTTACGCCAAGTGGTGGAGGTTTGATCCTTTCCCAAGCCTATGGTAATCTATTTGCTATGACAGGTAGTGAGAGATGTTTTCCATTTCCATATTGTGATATATACTTTATTACACCCGAGAGATATGAGTATCTAAACACTATTTGTGAGGTGCTAGTGTATGACCTCCGTGTTTGTTTTTGGTTTTTAGTGGAATGATTATCTGTTGTAATTACTTTTATATTAGTGTTAAATGACCCCTAACTTGTATTTTGATTATAATAAAAGCGCATTTGCTTGAGGACAAGCAAATCTCAAGTGTAAGGGTATTTGATAAGGTGAAAAGTTTACCGCTTTTAAGGGGTCATTTAAGCCCAAATTCATGATTATTTGATCAATTATTGCCCTAAATCGTTCCTTTTGTCATTTTAGGTACTTTTGAGATGAAATTCAGAAAAGGAAGCATTTTGGACGTTTTTGGAGTGTAAAAGTGAAGAAAACGGCAAAGTCTCAAAATTCTTGCTGGGAACAGTACCTGACGGCGTCAAGAGTTAACACATGACGGCGTAAATCTTGGCAAAAGAGGTGGAAGTGGAAAATACACGTGACGATCCAGAAGGTTTTTGAAGGAGTTCGTGATGGCGTCACCCTTTAAGGTGATCAAGGCCATCACGTGTAAATGCAAAGAGTGATGGCCATCAGGATTAAAGAGTGACGATGTCACATGTTAATGGAGGTAGGCCATCACGTGTTAAATTAAAGGGTGATGGACCATAAGATTTCCTGAAGGGGTCACGTAGGCCATCACGTGTTAAATTGTCACAACTTGTGCGCGCGGTAGCTGACACTGTTTTGGCCATAACTTTTGCATACGAACTCGGATTTGAGCGATTCAAAAAAGAAAAAGATCGGGACGAAAAAATCTTCGATTTGATGAACAAAGTTTAGTCTTGACACCGTCAAGGTTGGGCTGACACCATCAAGACGGGCCGGGCAGAAAAGTGACTATAAATACAACATCATAACTTCGTTATTTTTAAGCCCTAAACCCTAAGGTCGATTCCTGGGTTTAGGTAGGTGTTTTTCCAGCAACTTAGAGGGTTTCAATCACTCAATAAACATCTTGTAATGGTTTGATGATTCTATCTTAATTCATGTCTTCAATTATCATTATTGTTGCCTGTTCTTCATTAATTATGCTTGGCTAATTCATCTTGTGTCTACTTATGATTGTGTGAAACTTGTATATAATTGATTAGATCTTATTGATGTCCTTGTTGATGTTTGTGTCTATCTTCATCAATCAAGGTGTGACAACTTCAATAGGTATAGTTGATTTAGCTTATAATTCTTGATTCCTATTGTCTCTTGTTTGGTTGATTGAATTCGATGTTAGGCTTAAGAAAACTGGCAGATTTCCAATTGGTAACTTGCTTGAACGTCTTAAGAAATATGATCGGAGGTGTACTACGATTTTTGGTTGTATTTAATGGATAAGTGAATTCTAATGATCCCATGTTAGGAGCTTTTAACGGCTCAGCATAGGAGTGAAGTAGGATCTTATAGAGTTAGGGAATATTGTAAACGGCCCTACGAATGGTATTAAGGAATATAACCCGTTAATTAAAACAAGGTGTGACAATTCAATAGGTAGAATTGGATAGCTAGCAAGGAGTAATACATCATAGGTAGACATGCTTCACTTACCTTGTGAACCTTAGTTTATTTTCCTGCACATTAGTTTAAGTAGTAGCTATTGGGTTAGTTGATTAGCAACTAATTCCGCCCCTTCTTCCAAAACCCGAGATCTTTACTTGTTTTCTAAAAAAATATAAAAATACAAAAAGAATCATCCTTCACATTTAGACCTAGTTAGATTAATTTCATTCCTAACGACACTATTCCTGAGTTGAACGATAAATCCCTCGATACTTGTCACTATACTATACTACAACAATCAGGTACACTGCCTGGTGGGGGTTGTAAGCTTCTCAAGATCCCTTGAGAGGTAAAACCTGTTGCGAGGGTGCAATTCCCACGTATCAGTGCTATATTCGAAGTAACATGGAAACCGAGTACATTTCCATCACCGAGGGCCCCTTGTTATTTACACCCATGTGGTGTAAGTAATTTTTATCTTTATGATATTTCGATACTATGTTAAGGCTTGAGCTTCGTGAGACTTAGGAGCAATATGACACCAGATTAGTCAAGACCTATCTATCTTGGCTTGTTTATTTCAAATGGTTGACTTGTGTTCACACTATTACAATTTAAACTACTATGGATTCACTCAAACTTTGTGTTGACTTTTTAGCATGTTTATCTCAGGAACTAGCAGGCATGGTGGCACGAAGCTGGCAGAAAGGGGCACAGGACCTCCCTTTTATTTGAATAATAATATCATTCTTTTCAAACTCATAACTTCTTTTGCGAAACAATTAACATTTGGAAAATGTTTGTAACTCTGACTACTTTGAGTTTTCATGGTATGATATTGACTATCTTTTGAATTGTTTTCTATAAGTATGACTGTGTACTAAACTGTAATGATCCCGATTAGACTTCCGCTGCTTATCAAATGATTTTTTCAAAAACATTGGACTATAACCTCACCAGATTTCTAAACGAACTAATTATCACCGAAGTGCCCTCCGTGCTAGCGCTTGCCAAAGTCATGTTTTAAGATTTGATTTTAGCACCCATTGCACTTAGTTCACTATAACACCATGATCACTGTGCATGTAGCATTATGTAGACTAAATGACTTATATTACTAATATTTTGGGATATTACAGTACCATGTCACCCCCGGTTATTATCTTGTCTGACAGTGACGACGTCATGCCGGCATCATCCACCTATCCTACCATTGACCTATCTGACTATGACACCCAGGACACCCGAGACTGATGAGGCGAAAAATGATCCGTTTTTAGGGGATCATTTAAGCCGGAATTTGAATTTATTTGATCAAATATTGTCCTAAATCATTCCTTTTGTGATTTTAGGTACTTTAGGAGTGAATTCTGGAAAAGGAAGCATTTTGAATGTTTTTGGAGCATAAAAGTGAAGAAAACGGCAAAGTCTTAATTTTCCTTGCTGGGAACAGTACCTGACGGCGTCAAGAGCAATTTTATGACGGCGTCAAGAGCATTTTTTGGTGACGGGCCAGTAGAAACGTGAAGGCGTCAAAGCAAGGCCGTCAAGAGTAAAAATGGTGACAGCCCAGAACAGAAATACACATGACGGCGTCAGATTTGGATCTAGGCAGTCCGAGAATATTTTTGGCGGCGGGTTGACGGCGTCAGAACTTTCTTCTTGACGCCGTCACCTTAGGAAATCTATATATAGTCTTTGTAATTTTCATTCTAAAAGAGAGGAGAATTTTAGGGTCGACTTGAATAAACCCTAGCTCGTGTTTAACAGTATTTTCAAGGGTTTTAACCCCTTGAAACCCTTCATATTCAATTAAGATAAGTATCCTTTCAATTCATTCAATATGTCTATGTGTTGTTTGAATATATCTTACGCTTGTCTTGATTTTAACATGCTAGGCTAGATCTTTTGTGTGTTTGCTTAGATGTAATGAAACCTAGATGTTGATTATAGGTTGATTGCTTGTTTATAGTTATAATGGATGAATGATTTCAATGTTAGGCTTAAGAAAACTGGCAGACTTCCATAGTGTAACTTGCTTGAACGTCTTAAGAAACATGAACCAATGCGTACTAGGTTTTTATGGTTGTATTTAATGCATGAGCGAATTCTAGTGATCCCATGTTAGGAGCTTCTTGCAGGCTCAACATAGGAGTGAAGTAGGAGCTTATAGAGTTGGGGAAGTATGTACGCCACCTCACAAATGGTATTAAGGAATATAACCCGTCATCCACGCAACTGTAACAAATAATTAACCTGTAAAAGATATCTAGGGAGTTGTGAAATCTAAGTAAACACAATTCTCCCATTTATTGTTCACGCCACTAGTTTAATTAGCTTTATTTTCATTTCTGTTATTTTATTTTGATTGCATGTTAGTTATTGGGTTAGTTGACTAGCAACTAATTTCGTCCACTCTTCCAATACCCGAGATTTTTACTTGCTTTTATAAAAATATAAAAATACAAAAAGAATCATCCCTCACCTCGAGACCTAGTTCTTAGGCTTTCTAATCCTAGCGACACTATTCCTGAGTTGAACGATCAATCCCCCGGTACTTGTCACTATACTATACTACAACGACCAGGTACACTGCCTGGTGGGGGTTGTAAGCTTCTCGAGATCCCTTGAGAGGTAAAACCTGGTGCGATTCCCACGTATCAAGTTTTTGGCGCTGCAGCCCGGGGAATAGTTATTGTCTAGGTTAGGACTTCTTTTTATTAGGTCTACTTGCTAGATTCCTTTCTAGTAAGATTTTATTTTTATTTTTAGGTTTTCTTTAGTCTATCTACTTCTTCGTGTCTTTGTTCGTAACCTTTACCATCCGACATCATGGAAGGTAGTAACATCTTTGAACCCATCAACCCACCACAACAAGACCACCCACAAAACCCACCCCTAGCAAACCAACCTCTTAGGCCCCGAACCCTAGGAGAGTATTCCCGTCCTAGCCATCAAGGCTATCGAAACACCATTGAGCTCACTCAAGGAGCCAATGTGTCTCCCTTGCGATCCGACACCATCCGGTTGGTGCAAAGCGGATGTGCATTCCATGGACTTCGTTCCGAAGATCCTAATCAACATCTCAAGGACTTCCTTAAAATCGTAGATTCTATAGACCTTGATGTTACAACTAGAGAGTCGACCCGATTACGCCTATTTCAATTCTCTCTACGTGATTAAGCTAGTCAATGGCTTTAACGTTTACCCGCGGGATCCATCACCTCATGGGATGATCTCACCACTCGTTTCCTTGCTCAATTTTTCCCACCGGGGAGAACTACCAAGCTTAGAAATGATATCTTCATGTTCCAACAACGTCAAGGTGAAACTCTATATGAAGCATGGACTCGTTTCAAGGACTTACTCCAAAAAGTCCCTCATCATGGCATAGATCTTTGGCTGCAAGTCCAAATCTTCTATGACCATATCGATCTCTCCACAAGGCGAACCATTGACCAATCGGCCGGTGGCAAGCTACGTGATCTAAGTGCGGAAGAATCATGGGAACTCATAGAAGATCTTGCTCTCTATGACAACGAAAGTTGGAATGATCCCCATGATTCGAACAAAACGGTCAAGGCAATACCCTTGCCTTCGAACAATTCTAGCACTTCCGACCGTAGGATCATGGAACTTGAGGACCAAGTCAAGTTTCTCATGAAATCTTACGAAGCTCCTAAGCCTTCAAGCCAAGTGAACAAAATCACTTCTTCATGCGAATTATGTAGTGGTCCCCATGACACTAGTGATTGCGTGGAACTCCCCGGAACAGCTTTTGCGGACTACGCATCCTCGTGTACCGACAAAGCGGGAGATAAGTGGTACACTTTCAAACCCGAGCCAAACCCTTACGGTGATTCCTACAACTCTTCATGGAAAAATCACCCGAACCTTAGGTGGAAGCAAAACCAAAACATGCCCCAAAATAATTCTTCCAACCCACCTAATCGTTACCAACCAAACGGTCGACAATCTAACCGCACTTTCAACAACAATCCTTCCAACAACTATGGTAGCACCAACAATCTTGAAGGATTGATGTTGAAGTTTATGGCATCTCAAGAAGCTCGCATAGCTAAGTTTGAAACCGAATTCAATCAACAACAAACGGAGATGACCAATAAGATTGACAATTTATTGAAAGCCCTCAACAACCAAGCGTTAACTACACCTAGGAAGGACACTAGGGACGCCAATAGCGGAATCTGAATTAAGGACCCCTCGTCATCCAAACACGTCCACTTTGTCAATGTTGTCACTATTAAGCCAAAAGATAAAGATGAAGAAGAAAGTGACAAGGATGAAGTTGGAGTAGAAACCGAGACTAGGGATGAAATTAAGGAAGTTGAGGTTAATAAGGGAGAAAAGTTAGAGGAAGTAGAAAACGTAGAAGAGTACTTTGATAAGTTGCCCACCAAGGAAGAACGGGAATATCGTAAGGATTTATTCAATGATCCCGAGACACCATATATCCTTGGTTCACCCCTTATTAAAGTAGGTGATCCCTCTAACATTAACATACCATGCAACATTGGGCATATGCATGTATGGAAAGCTTATATCGATCCTAGGTCTCCTATAAACATCATGACTAGGACTTATTATAATTGGGTAATGAAGAAGCAACTTGGTTATAGGATGATGTCCAACAAGAATTTGATAAGTAATTTTGTAGAAAGAGTGAAAGGATTGCATGTGATTGTTGGAAACTTCACCTATGAGATCGACTTTATGATAGTGGAAGACACTCGTCCAGTGATAGATGATTGCCTAAGTCAAGTAGTGTTTGGAAAACCGTTTGTTGAGGCTTCTAAGATGAGTTATGATCCGACTCTAGGCATAGTTAGATTCAAGGAGGAGAATGATGAGATTGCTTACCAAATGCCTTATAAGATTGAACAATACCACCTTTTATCGAACATAGAAAAGGAACACAAACAAGCAGTTTACTATAGGAATGATGAGGATAGACGTAGAGGAGTAGAGTATGTCATGAATAAAATACTTGGTTTATACAAAGAATGCTTGCAACTAGGTCCGGAATACAAAACTAATATAGGAGATGACCTTGAGAATGAAACCAACGATGAAGTCACGTAGTAGCCCATGACCTTGAGTCTAGCTACAAGACTCGTAAATAAAGAAAAGCGCTTCTTGGGAGGCAACCCATGCTTTGTGTGATTTTTATTTTGTTTGATTTTTATTTGTTTCTGTATGCATGCTTTATTTTTATTGTTGGTAGATCATGTTTCAAAAATAAAATGGTGAAAATACTTTATTTTGTCGTTTGGCTTTGTC
The DNA here is from genome assembly GCA_030686995.1 of Artemisia argyi. Lineage (NCBI taxonomy): Eukaryota > Viridiplantae > Streptophyta > Magnoliopsida > Asterales > Asteraceae > Artemisia > Artemisia argyi. Next base: position 225,289,667 of record CM060701.1, on the reverse strand, counting down.
TTAACTTCATCCAAAGGTATTTCGCAAAAAGATAAGTGTAAGGGGAAACCCCAAATATGTTTTTAAGAAACAAAACCGATCATGATTCTCCACAATATTAAATGGACATGTATATTCGTATTTGTTAGAGTCAAATGCTTGTATCGAGTCATAATGATGCTTTGCAGGATTTTCCAGGAAGTAGGACATAAGTTTTCCAGAAATTTTCCGGAAACTTAACGTAAGAATTTCTGCAGGTCACTTCTGACGGCGTCAGGAAGAAATTCCTGACGGCGTCGTGTGTAAAAATCTGGAAATTTTGCTAGTTTTTTATTTTTTTTTTATTTTTTTTTATTTTTTATTTTTTTTTTCTTTTCTTACAGAGTCTTAAAGTTTTTGTTGAATCTTTAGTTTTATAAACTCCAGGGGATCTGCAAACATTCATTCCACAAGCATTATATCTTACTTTGTTTTCTAGGATTTGTTAGTTTATATAGATTGCCGCCGATTTTACGCGAGGTTGCCTTGTTTGTTTTCTCAGGTTTAACAGGTTATGTATGACAAGAAGATGATTTATATTCTGGAAGGGAAGCTTTGATTGTTCATTTTATTGGAGGAAGATCAAACCTTGTTACCACACTATCCATACCGAGCGAATCAGGGGAGTATTTGATTTCATTCTTTTACCTATTTTACTTTTACATTCTTTAATTGAACATTGGGGACAATGTTCATCCTAAGTGTAAGGGGAGGATAAATGATGATACCTTATAGTATATACTTGCACTTGAGTTTGTTTATTTGATGGTAAGTGTGTAATAAAACTAAGAGAAATACTTGTTAGTGTAATTTTAGCGCCAAATTTAAAATTTTTAACAACATTTAGGAGTGAAACTTTAGCCTTAGCAAGCGTCTCATGGATAGGAGATTATATGACTAGCACAAAACCGTACCACTTAAAAAAATTTCCACCCAAATAAGTGAGGTTCGCCTTTAGATTTGATAGGAAAAACATTCATTATTAGTGCTTATGTGTGTACCGGTAGCATTTAGATTCTAGAACTTGCGTTAGTGATGCATCCCGAGACCGCTAGTGAGACTACATTCGTGTAGTAGGATTTACTACATGATAAGAGGCATTAGGATCACCCTTGTGTTAAACCTGTATCATAATTACTTGACCATTTAAGTCATATTACTTGGCTAGTAAAGTCAACTAATTTTTCCCACACCTTAGCGTTGTACTCATTTTTAATACACGAAACCCCTAGTACACCCCTTCGAGCCTATCTTTTCGTTTCTAACTTTAAGCATCTTACTTAAAGGAAGAATTTGTTAAAACCCACTTAAATGTACACCCAAATCGCCTTAGCCTTCCGTGTATGCACTCATCTTTAGTGCACTATTGTTATATGTTTAAACCCTTAGTTAATTATCTAATTGATTACATGGTTGCTAGGTCGAGTCATATCCTTGTACATATTGTTTTGGGACGATTGGGACTCATGGGTAAAGTACTTGTTTTATGGAGTAATGGGGAAGAACATCATATTATTACCCCCATATGTGCATTAATCTTAAAAGTACTCCAAGTGTTTTGATTATATTAATTCGAGTCATTAGAATAGTTTATTGTAAAATATGTAAAGATTCAAGTGTAAGGAGAATGTTCATTCCCTATGATATATTATTTTGGATGGTAGGGTAAGAGTGTATGCAAAAAAAAAATCAATATATATATATATATATATATATATATAGAAAAAGAAAAAAGAGAAAAAACATACGCACTACCATCCCGTTTCATTCTATGTTCATTTTAAGTTTTTGTTATTTTTGATTTATTAGCTTAAGTCGAGTCTAGTCTTGGCTTAGCAACGCCATATTGTACATGTAATTAACCAAGATGATTAACTCGCCACCAGTAAAGACTGCCTATATCCAACAAAACCGTGTATTTCATATCCCTACACCTAACGTTATAACCCTTTAAAAAGACCTCTTTGATAGTTTATCCTAGGTCCTTATGCCATGTGGTGGAGGTTTGATCCTTTCCCAAGTATATGGTAATCTATTTGTTATGACAGGTAGTGAGAGATGTTTTCCATTTCCATATTGTGATATATCCTTTATTACACCCGAGAGATGTGAGTATCTAAACACTATTTGTGAGGTGCTAGTGTATGACCTCCGTGCTTGTCTTTGGTCTTTAGTGGAACGATTATTTGTTGTAATTACTTTTATATTAGTGTTAAATGACCCCTAACTTGTATTTTGATTAGAATAAAAGCACATTTGCTTGAGGACAAGCAAATCTCAAGTGTAAGGGTATATGATTAGGCGAAAAATGATCCGTTTTTAGAGGGTCATTTAAGCCGAAATTTGAATTTAATTGATCAAATATTGCCCTAAATCGTTTCTTTTGTGATTTTAGGTACTTTGGGAGTGAATTCTGGAAAAGGAATCATTTTGGACGTTTTTGGAGCATAAAAGTGAAGAAAACGGCAAAGTCTTAATTTTCCTTGCTAGGAACAGTACCTGACGGCGTCAAGAGCAATTTTATGACGGCGTCAAGAGCATTTTTTGGTGACAGTCCAGTAGAAACGTGACGGCGTCAAAGCACGGCCGTCAAGAGTAAAAGTGGTGACGGCCCAGAACAAAAATACGCATGAAGGCGTCAGATTTAGATCTAGGCAGTCCGAGAATATTTTTGGCGGCGGGTTGACGGCGTCAGAACTTTATTCTTGACGCCGTCACCTTAGGAAATCTATATATAGTCTTTGTAATTTTCATTCTAAAAGAGAGGAGAATTTTAGGGTCGACTTGAATAAACCCTAGCTCGTGTTTAACAGTATTTTCAAGGGTTTTCACCCCTTGAAACCCTTCATGTTCAATTAAGATAAGTATCCTTTCAATTCATTCAATATGTCTATGTGTTGTTTGAATATATCTTACGCTTGTCTTGATTTTAACATGCTAGGCTAGATCTTTTGTGTGTTTGCTTAGATGTAATGAAACCTAGATGTTGATTATAGGTTGATTGCTTGTTTATAGTTGTAATGGATGAATGATTTCGATGTTAGGCTCAAGAAAACTGGCAGACTCACATAGTGTAACTTCCTTGAACGTCTTAAGAAACATGAACCAATGCGTACTAGGTTTTTATGGTTGTATTTAATGCATGAGCGAATTCTAGTGATCCCATGTTAGGAGCTTCTTGCAGGCTCGACATAGGAGTGAAGTAGGAGCTTATAGAGTTGGGAAAGTACGTACGCCACCCCACAAATGGTATTAAGGAATATAACCCGTCATCCACGCAACTGTAACAAAAAATTAATCTGTAAAAGATATCTAGGGAGTAGTGAAATCTAAGTAAACACAATTCTCCCATTTATTGTTCACACCACTAGTTTAATTAGCTTTATTTTCTTTTTTGTTATTTTATTTTGATTGCATCTTAGTTATTGGGTTTGTTGACTAGCAACTAATTTCGCCCACTCTTCCAATACCCGAGATTTTTACTTGCTTTTATAAAAATATAAAAATACAAAAAGAATCATCCCTCACCTCTAGACCTAGTTCTTAGGCTTTCTAATCCTAGCGACACTATTCCTGAGTTGAACGATCAATCCCCCGGTACTTGTCACTATACTATACTACAACGATTAGGTACACTGCCTGATGGGGGTTGTAAGCTTCTCGAGATCCCTCGAGAGGTAAAACCTGGTGCGATTCCCACATATCAAGTTTTTGGCGCCGCAGCCCGGGGAATAGTTATTGTCTAGGTTAGGACTTCTTTTTATTAGGTCTACTTGCTAGATTCTTTTCTAGTAAGATTTTATTTTTATTTTTAGGTTTTCTTTAGTCTATCTACTTCTTCGTGTCTTTGTTCTTAACCTTTACCATCCGACATCATGGAAGGTAGTAACATCTTTGAACCCATCAACCCACCACAACAAGACCACCCACAAAACCCACCCCTAGCAAACCAACCTCTTAGGCCCCGAACACTAGGAGAGTATTCCCGTCCTAGCCATCAAGGCTATCGAAACACCATTGAGCTCACTCAAGGAGCCAATGTGTCTCCCTTACGATCCGACACCATCTGGTTGGTGCAAAGCGGATGTGTATTCCATGGACTTCGTTCCGAAGATCCTAATCAACATCTCAAGGACTTCCTTAAAATCGTAGATTCTATAGACCTTGATGTTACAACTAGAGAGTCGAACCGATTACGCCTATTCCAATTCTCTCTACGTGATCAAGCTAGTCAATGGCTTGAACGTTTACCTGCGGGATCCATCACCTCATGGGATGATCTCACCACTCGTTTCCTTGCTCAATTTTTCCCACCGGGGAGAACTACCAAGCTTAGAAATGATATCTTCATGTTCCAACAACGTCAAGGTGAAACTCTATATGAAGCATGGACTCGTTTCAAGGACTTACTCCAAAAAGTCCCTCATCATGGCATAGATCTTTGGCTCCAAGTCCAAATCTTCTATGACCATATCGATCTCTCCACAAGGCGAACCATTGACCAATCGGCCGGTGGCAAGCTACGTGATCTAAGTGCGGAAAAATCATGGGAACTCATAGAAGATCTTGCTCTCTATGACAACGAAAGTTGGAATGATCCCCATGATTCGAACAAAACAGTCAAGGCAATACCCTTGCCTTCGAACAATTCTAGCACTTCCGACCGTAGGATCATGGAACTTGAGGACCAAGTCAAGTTTCTCATGAAATCTTACGAAGCTCCTAAGCCTTCAAGCCAAGTGAACAAAATCACTTCTTCATGCGAATTATGTAGTGGTCCCCATGACACTCGTGATTACGTGGAACTCCCCGGAACAGCTTTTGCGGACTACGCATCCTCGCGTACCGACAAAGCGGGAGATAAGTGGTACACTTTCAAACCCGAGCCAAACCCTTACGGTGATTCCTACAACTCTTCATGGAAAAATCACCCGAACCTTAGGTGGAAGCAAAACCAAAACATGCCCCAAAATAATTCTTCCAACCCACCTAATCGTTACCAACCAAACGGTCCACCATCTAATCGCACTTTCAACAACAATCCTTCCAACAACTATGGTAGCACCAACAATCTTGAAGGATTGATGTCTAAGTTTATGGCATCTCAAGAAGCTCGCATAGCTAAGTCTGAAACCGAATTAAATCAACAACAAATGGAGATGACCAATAAGATTGACAATTTGTTGAAAGCCCTCAACAACCAAGCGTTAACTACACCTAGGAAGGACACTAGGGACGCCAATAGCGGAATCCAAATTAAGGACCCCTCGTCATCCAAACACGTCCACTTTGTCAATGTTGTCACTATTAAGCCAAAAGATAAAGATAAAGAAAAAAGTGACAAGGATGAAGTTGGAGTAGAAACCGAGACTAGGGATGAAATTAAGGAAGTTGAGGTTAATAAGGGAGAAAAGTTAGAGGAAGTAGAAAACGTAGAAGAGTACTTTGATAAGTTGCCCACCAAGGAAGAACGGGAATATCATAAGGATTTATTCAATGATCCCGAGACACCATATATCCTTGGTTCACCCCTTATTAAAGTAGGTGATCCCTCTAACATTAACATACCATGCAACATTGGGCATATGCATGTATGGAAAGCTTATATTGATCCTAGGTCTCCTATAAACATCATGACTAGGACTTATTATAATTGGGTAATGAAGAAGCAACTTGGTTATAGGATGATGCCCAACAAGAATTTGATAAGTAATTTTGTAGGAAGAGTGAAAGGATTGCATGTGATTGTTGGAAACTTCACCTATGAGACCGACTTTATGATAGTGGAAGACACTCGTCCAGTGATAGATGATTGCCTAAGTCAAGTAGTGTTTGGAAAACCGTTCGTTGAGGCTTCTAAGATGAGTTATGATCCGACGCTAGGCATAGTTAGATTCAAGGACGAGAATGATGATATTGCGTACCAAATGCCTTATAAGATTGAACAATACCGCCTTTTAGCGAACATAGAAAAGGAACACAAACAAGCAGTTTACTATAGGAATGATGAGGATAGACGTAGAGGAGTAGAGTATGTCATGAATAAAATACTTGGTTTCTACAAAGAATGCTTGCAACTAGGTCCGGAATACAAAACTAATATAGGAGATGACCTTGAGAATGAAACCAACGATGAGGTCACGTAGTAGCCCATGACCTTGAGTCTAGCTACAAGACTCGTAAATAAAGAAAAGCGCTTCTTAGGAGGCAACCCATGCTTTGTGTGATTTTTATTTTGTTTGATTGTTATTTGTTTCCGTATGCATGCTTTATTTTTATTGTTGGTAGATCATGTTTCAAAAATAAAATGGTGAAAATACTTAATTTTGTCGTTTGGCTTTGTCTTAACTTCATCCAAAGGTATTTCGCAAAAAGATAAGTGTAAGGGGAAACCCCAAATATGTTTTTAAGAAACAAAACCGATCATGATTCTCCACAATATTAAATGGACATGTATATTCGTATTTGTTAGATTCAAATGCTTGTATCGAGTCATAATGATGCTTTGCAGGATTTTCCAGGAAATAGGACATAAATTTTCCAGAAATTTTCTGGAAACTTAACGTAAGAATTTCTGCAGGTCACTTCTGACGGCGTCAGGAAGAAATTCCTGACGGCGTCATGTGTAAAAATCTGGAAATTTTGCTAGTTTTGTTTTTCTAACGGAGTCTTAAAGTTTTTGTTGAATCTTTAGTTTTATAAACTCCAGGGGATCTGCAAACATTCATTCCACAAGCATTATATCTTACTTTATTTTCTAGGATTTGTTAGTTTATATAGATTGCCGCCGATTTTACGCGAGGTTGCTTTGTTTGTTTTCTCAGGTTTAACAGGTTATGTATGACAAGAAGATGATTTATATTCCGGAAGGGAAGCTTTGATTGTTCATTTTCTTGGAGGAAGATCTAACCTTGTTACCACACTATCCATACCGAGCGAATCAGGGGAGTATTTGATTTCATTCTTTAACCTATTTTACTTTTACATTCTTTAATTGAACATTGGGGACAATGTTCATCCTAAGTGTAAGGGGAGGGTAAATGATGATACCTTATATTATATACTTGCACTTGAGTTTGTTTGTTTGATGGTAGGTGTGTAAAAAAACTAAGAGAAATACTTGTTAATGTAATTTTAGCGCCAAATTTAAATTTTTTTACAACATTTAGGAGTGAAACTTTAGCCTTAGCAAGCGTCTCATGGATAGGAGATTATATGACTAGCACAAAACCGTACCACTTAAAAAATTTTCCACCCAAATATGTGAGGTTCGCCTTTAGATTTGATAGGAAAAGCATTCATTATTAGTGCTTATGTGTGTACCGGTAGCATTTGGATTCTAGAACTTGGGTTAGTGATGCATCCCGAGACCTCTAGTGAGACTACATTCGTGTAGTAGGATTTACTACATGATAAGAGGCATTAGGATCACCCTTGTGTTAAACCCGTATCATAATTACTTGACCAATTAAGTCATATTACTTGGCTAGTAAAGTCAACTAATTTTTCCCACACCTTAGCGTTGTACTCATTTTTAGTACACGAAACCCTAGTACACCCCTCCGAGCCTGTCTTTGCGTTTCTAACTTTAAGCATCTTACTTAAAGGAAGAATTTGTTACAACCCACTTAAATGTACACCCAAATCGCCTTAGCCTTCCGTGTATGCACTCATCTTTAGTGCATTATTGTTATATGTTTAAACCCTTAGTTAATTATCTAATTGATTACATGGTTGCTAAGTCGAGTCATATCCTTGTACATATTGTTTTGGGACGATTGGACTCATGGGTAAAGTACTTGTTTTATGGAGTAATGGGGAAGAACATCATATTATTACCCCCATATGCGCATTAATCTAAAAAGTACTCCAAACGTTTTGATTATCTTAATTCGAGTCATTAGAATAGTTTATTGTAAAATATGTAAAGATTCAAGTGTAAGGGGAATGTTCATTCCCTATGATGTATTATTTTGGATGGTAGGGTAAGAGTGTTTGCAAAAAAAAAAAAAAAAAATCAATATATATATATATATATATATATATATATATATATATATATATATATATATATAAATATATATATATATATATATATATATATATATATATATATATATATATATATATATATATATATATAGAAAAAGAAAAAAGAGAAAAAACATACGGACTACCATCCCGTTTCATTCTATGTTCATTTTAAGTTTTTGTTATTTTTGATTTATTAGCTTAAGTCGAGTCTAGTCTTGGCTTAGCAACGCCATATTGTACATGTAATTAACCAAGATGATTAACTCGCCACCAGTAAAGATTGCCTATACAAAACCGTGTATTTCATATCCCTACACCTAACGTTATAACCCTTTAAAAAGTCCTCTTTGATAGTTTATCCTAGGTGCTTATGCCATATGATGGAGGTTCGATCCTTTCCCAAGCCTATGGTAATCTATTTGTTATGACAGGTAGTGAGAGATGTTTTCCATTTCCATATTGTGATATATCCTTTATTACACCCGAGAGATGTGAGTATCTAAACACTATTTTTGAGGTGCTAATGTATGACCTCCATGCTTGTCTTTGGTCTTTAGTGGAACGATTATTTGTTGTAATTACTTTTATATTAGTGTTAAATGACCCCTAACTTGTATTTTGATTAGAATAAAAGCACATTTGCTTGAGGACAAGCAAATCTCAAGTGTAAGGGTATATGATGAGGTGAAAAATGATCCGTTTTTAGGGGGTCATTTAAGCCGGAATTTGAATTTATTTGATCAAATATTGCCCTAAATCGTTTCTTTTGTGATTTTAGGTACTTTGGGAGTGAATTCTGGAAAAGGAAGCATTTTGGACGTTTTTGGAGCATAAAAGTGAAGAAAACGGCAAAGTCTTAATTTTCCTTGCTAGGAACAGTACCTGACGGCGTCAAGAGCAATTTTATAACGGCGTCAAGATCATTTTTTGGTGACGGTCCAGTAGAAACGTGACGGCGTCAAAGCAAGGCCGTCAAGAGTAAAAGTGGTGACGGCCCAGAACAGAAATACACATGACGGCGTCAGATTTGGATCTAGGCAGTCCGAGAATATTTTTGGCGGCGGGTCGACGGCGTCAGAACTTTCTTCTTGACGTCGTCACCTTTGGAAATCTATATATAGTCTTTGTAATTTTCATTCTAAAATAGAGGAGAATTTTAGGGTCGACTTGAATAAACCCTAGCTCGTGTTTAACTGTATTTTCAAGGGTTTTCACCCCTTGAAACCCTTCATGTTCAATTAAGATAAGTATCCTTTCAATTTATTCAATATGTCTATGTGTTGTTTGAATATATCTCACGCTTGTCTTGATTTTAACATGCTAGGCTAGATCTTTTGTGTGTTTACTTAGATGTAATGAAACCTAGATGTTGATTATAGGTTGATTGCTTGTTTATAGTTGTAATGGATGAATGATTTCGATGTTAGGCTTAAGAAAACTGGCAGACTTCCATAGTGTAACTTGCTTGAACGTCTTAAGAAACACCAATGCGTACTAGGTTTTTATGGTTGTATTTAATGCATGAGCGAATTCTAGTGATCCCATGTTAGGAGCTTCTTGCAGGCTCGACATAGGAGTGAAGTAGGAGCTTATAGAGTTGGGGAAGTACGTACGCCACCCTACAAATGGTATTAAGGAATATAACCCATCATCCACGCAACTGTAACAAACAATTAACCTGTAAAAGATATCTGGGGAGTAGTGAAATCTAAGTAAACACAATTCTCCCATTTATTGCTCACACCACTAGTTTAATTAGCTTTATTTTCATTTTTGTTATTTTATTTTGATTGCATCTTAGTTATTGGGTTAGTTGACTAGCAACTAATTCCGCCCACTCTTCCAATACCCGAGATTTTTACTTGCTTTTATAAAAATATAAAAATACAAAAAAGAATCACCCCTCACCTCTAGACCTAGTTCTTAGGCTTTCTAGTCCTAGCGACACTATTCCTTAGTTGAACGATCAATCCCCCGGTACTTGTCACTATACTATACTACAACGATCAGGTACACTGCCTGGTGGAGGTTGTAAGCTTCTCGAGATCCCTCGAGAGGTAAAACCTGGTGCGATTCCCACGTATCAGAGACACCCATGATTCTCTTGACACCCGTGACACCCTACCAGTATCACCTGCCATTCCATCTCCTATTCCATCTGGAGACCCATCTGCAGAGACTGAGCCCTTCGAGGAGGGTGAGGTTGCTTCGACACCCATTAATTCATTTGCTATACAGCCTCTTTTTCGTCCTATCTTTGGACCTATGACACACGACCAGTACATGTATGATCAGTATCTCATCTCTCAGCAGTTTCTTGCGGCTGATGACCGTCCTACACCACCTGCTAGTCACCATTCCGGTTCAGATGCTGATGATGAGTCTTCTGACTCCGATACTTCTGACACTGCTGCTTCTATTCCACCACCATCCCCGCCTGCACCGATTCGTCGGTGCAAGCGAGTGAGGATTCTTGAGCCCTTTGAGCCTGAGCCTTTCGGAGAGTTGTTTCGATATCATGAGGGAGACTATACCCGCAAATGCACGGCTCGGAAACGAGTCTATATTTTGCCTACTTCTACTGTTCCACCACCAGCACCTGTATCTGTACCATCACCCACACCGGTACTTCCACCTATTTCTATGCCTGAGCTGACACCTGTGGCATTACCGGCACCTTCACCATCTCGATCACCATCACCTGTATCACCATTACTTGAGCCACACCCGTATATGTTACCTACTTACACCGCACCCCACTCTTTTGAGGTTTTGCCACCCATGCCACCACCTACGGTTTTCTACTCTCAGACTACTACTGTGCCGATACCATCACCTGCTACATCACCTATTCCATCACCTTCATCCATTCCTGTTGAGACCACTACTTCACCCGGCATTCATAGGTTGGTTGATGCCCGCCGATGGTCGTTTTTGATAAAGTGCATTCGTCGATGGAGGTTTATTAAGGGATAACCTAGGGCTGCTGAGCTTGGAGAGAGTTCTTCAGCGGTGTTACCGGTTACTGGAGAGCCGATACACCATACTATCCCTCTATTGGCTGCTAGGTTGGTTAGACATGAGGATCGAGTTGATGAGCTGTTGAGCGTTATTGAGGATATATCCTTGGAGAGGATTGAGATTATGGGGGAGGAGATCAAGAGCCTTGTTGTACATAGGACAGCTCTAGAGATGGTATTTGAGATGATGGGGACAGAGATTGAGGAGGCACAAGCTACCATCACTGAGTTTGGTCACCGACTAGACGTGCAGAGGCACGAGACGGAGGATTTGAGAGAGATAGCGATCATCACGCAGCAGATGCTGGAGCATTAGACACAGGAGTTGGCCACATCTAGTGCTACCATTCACGCTCTTTCAGCCACGATTGAGGAGATTCAGGCCCGAGAGAGATCCAGAGATGAGGAGATGATGGAGCTGATCCGGATCATCAGAGAGCTAGAGAGGAGATCAGGAGGCGCACCTGGACCTTCATTGATCTATGACATATCACTACATTCAGAGACATCTTAACTTGCCACCTGTGGCATTAATAATGTTGTATCTTATTGTTTTGTAACAATGAATTCAAAATTATTAAAACTTTATGTTGGTTATGATTGTACTGTATTGATATTGATTTATGATGTTTCAGTTGTTTGATCTTATATTATGCTCCCATATTGAGATTCATTATAATTTCCATGTGTGTTGTTACATGTCGTGATGGTTATTTATGAATGATATGGTTTATGTTGATGTATGTATTCATGGTGTGATTGTGATGTATTTTGTGATGATCCCGACTAATATGAGCTTGGTTATATTATTTCTCTTGTTATTGGTCGATGTTTGGAATTCTTACTTATACACTTGTGATTTTATAGAGATATGGCCCCTAGAAAAACCACTATTGCTACCTCGTCACCCGCTATGACTCAGGCTGCTATCAGAAAGTTGGTCGCCGACAGTGTTGCTGCAGCTTTGAAAGAGCAAGCTCCGCAATGGTGCGAACTAGTAGCGATAACCGAGCCACTGCAGAAAGCGAGTCCGCTGCGACTCGGAAGTGTACCTATAAGGACTTCATTGCTTGTAAACCATCCCACTTCAAAGGCACTGAAGGAGTAACAGAACTTGCTAGATGGTTCGAGTGAACTGAGACTGTGTTTGTAAGGAGCGGTTGTGCCGCTGAAAGCCGAGTCTCGTTTGCTACTGGAACATTGTTGGAAGACGCGTTGTCTTGGTGGAACGCAACTGCTCAGAAGATAGGTGTGGAGGAGGCCTATCAGATCACCTGGGCTGACTTTAAGGAAAAGATGTTGAAGAAGTTCTGTCCAAGAGGAGAAGTTAAGAAACTGGAAGATGAGTTTCACCTGTTGGTCGTGAAAGGGAGTGACCTCAGGGCTTATGATAGGAGATTTCAGGAATTTGCCACACTTTGCCCTTCAAAGGTTCCCGATTTGGAGAAATTGCTGGAAAAGTACATTGAGGGACTACCCAGGAGCATTGAGGGAAACGTCACCTCGTCAAAGCCTCAATCTTTGGAAGAAGTAATGACTATTGCCCAAAGACTGCTAGACCGGGAGATTAAGCGTAACTCTACTCAGGGGAACAACGATCACAAAAGAAAGTTTGATGATCGGAAGACAAATAACAACAACAATAACAACAACGGCAACAACAACAACAACAACCGTAACCCCAACCGTAACTACCACCATGACAGAAACAACCACCACAACCAACAGAACCGACGACAGGAAGCTGCTAAAGCTTATGTTGTTGCACCAGTTAAGAATGCTGGGTATGCTGGACCTGCCCCATCTTGTGACAAGTGTAAGATGCACCTGATGAGGCGAAAAATGAACCACTTTTAGGGGGTCATTTAAGCCCGGAATTGAATTTGTTTGATCAAATATTGCCCTAAATCGTTCCTTTTGTGATTTTAGGTACTTTGGGAGAGAAATCTGGAAAAGGAAGCAATTCGGACGTTTTTGGAGCATAAAAGTGAAGAAAACGCCAAAGTCTTAATTTTCCTTGCTGAAAACAGTAGGTGACGGCGTCAAGAAGAAAATTCTGACGGCGTCAAGAGTAATTTCCATGACGACCCAGTACAGAATTGAAGGCGTCACGAGGTAGAGCGTCAAGAGTAAAATACGTGACGGCCTGGAAAATGCTATAACGTGAAGGCGTCAAAAGTAGATCAAGGCAGTCCGAGAAGTATTTTGGCGGCGAGATGACGGCGTGATGCGTGGGAATCGCAACAGGCTTTACCTCTCAAGGGATCTTGAGAAGCTTACAACCCCCACCAAGCAGTGTACCTGATCGTTGTAGTATAGTATAGTGACAAGTACCGGGGGATTGATCGTTCAGCTTAGGAATAGTGTCGCTAGGATTAGAAAGCCTAAATACTAGTTCTAAAGGTGAGGGATGATTATTTTTGTGTTTTTATATTTTATGGAAAGCAATTAAAAATCTCGGGTTTGAAGGATTTGGGCGGAATTAGTTGCTATTCAACTAACCCAATACTAAGATGCAATCAAAATAAAATACTAGAAATGAAAATAAACTAATTTATACTAAGGTTGTGAGCAGTAATTGGAGAAAATGTGTTTACTTAGATTTCACTACTCCCTAGACATCTTTTACACATTAATTACTTGTTATAATTGCATGGATGACGGATCGTATTCCTTAATACCATTCATGGGGTGGCACACATAACTCCCCAATTCTATGAGCTCTTATCTCCTCCTACACCATGCCCAGCACAACTATAGGGATTGTAAACAGTGGCTCATGCATTAAATACAACCAATAAAGACCTAGTGCGCGTTGGTTCATGTTTCTTAAGACGTTCAAGCATGTTACCAATTGGAGATCTGCCAGTTTTCTTAAGCCTAACATATAAATCATTCATCCAAAACAAGAATAAACAAGTAATCAACACATAATCAACATCTAGGTTTCATTAGATCTAAGCAAACACAAGATAGATCTAGCCTAGCATGATGGAATTAAGACAAGAACAAGATATAGACAACCAACACATAGACATATTGATTGAATTAGAAGAACACTTATCTTGATTAAACATGCAAGGTATCAAGGGGTTGGAACCCTTGAAAAACCTGTAAAGTTACACCAAAATCGTACTTAGGGTTTCTCCCAAAACTTCCCTCCTTAAATGTGAAAAATTAGAAAACTATATATAGGAAAAGGGGTCTGACAGCGTCAAGACCAATTAGGTGACGCCGTCACCTCGCCGCCAAAACAATTCTCGGACTGCCTAGATCTACATTTGACGCCGTCAAGTACAAATCATTTCCAGGCCGTCATGACTTTTACTCTTGACGCCCTACCTTCATGACGCCGTCAAATCTCTTCTGGATCGTCATGGAATTTTACTCTTGACGCCGTCACCTACTGTTCCCAGCATGGAAAATTAAGACTTTGGCGTTTTCTTCACTTTTATGCTCCAAAAACGTCCGAATTGCTTCCTTTTCCAGATTTCACTCCCAAAGTACCTAAAATCACAAAAGGAACGATTTAGGGCAATATTTGATCAAATAAATTCGGATTCGGGCTTAAATGACCCCCTAAAAACGAATCATTTTTCGCCTCATCATATACCCTTACACTTGAGATTTGCTTGTCCTCAAGCAAATGTGCTTTTATTCTACTTAAAAGACAAGTTAGGGGTCATTTAACACTAATATAAAAGTAATTACAACAAATAATCGTTCCACTAAAGAACAATAGACAAGCACGGAGGTCATACACAAGCACCTCACAAATAGTGTTTAGATACTCACATCTCTCGGGTGTAATAAAGTGTAAATTACAATATGGAAACGGAAGATATCTCTCACTACCTGTCATAGCAAAATAGATTACCATAGGCTTGGGAAAGGATCAAACCTCCACCACATGGCGTAAGCACCTAGGATAAACTATCAAAGAGGTCTTTTAAAGGGTTGTAACGTTAGGTGTAGGGATATGAAATACACGGTTTTGTTGGATAAAGGAAGTTTTACTGGTGGTGAGTTAACAATCTTGGTTAATTACATGTACAAAATGGCGTTGCTAAGCCAAGACTAGACTCGACTTAAGCTAATAAATGAGAAATAACAAAAATATAAAATGAACATAGAATAAAAAGGGATGGTAGTCCGTATGTTTTTTTTTCTTTTTCTTTTATTTTTTTCTTTTTTTTTCTTTCTTTTCTTTTCTTGATTTTTCGATTTTTTTTTTTTTTTTTTTTTTTTTTTTTTTTTTTTTTTTTTGTTGTTGTTGTTGCTGCATACACTCTTACCCTACCATCCAAAATAATACATCATAGGGGATAAGCATTCCCCTTACACTTGAATCTTTGCATACTTTACATTAAACTAATCTAATGACTCGAATTAAGAAAATCAAAACACTTGGAGCACTTTTAAGATTAACGTACATATGGGGGTAATAAATGATGTTTTTCCCCATTACTCCATAAATAAGTACTTTCCCATGATTCCCAATCATCCCAAAACAATATGTACAAGGATATGACTCGACTTAGCAACCATGTAATCAATTAGAAAGTTAACTTAGGGTTTAACAAATAACAATAATGCACTAAAAATGAGCGCATACACGGAAGGCTAAGGCGATTTGGTTGTACATTTAAGTGGGGTGCAACAAATTCTTCCTTTAAGTAGAATGCTTAAAGTTAGAAACGAAAAGATAGGCTCGGAGGGGTGTACTAGGGGTTTCGTGTACTAAAAATAAGTACAACGCTAAGGGTGTGGGAAAAATTAGTTGACTTAACTAGCCAAGTAATATGACTTAAATGGTCAAGTAATTATGATACGGGTTTAACACAAGGGTGATCCTAATGCCTCTTATCATGTAGTAAATCCTACCACACGAATGTAGTCTCACTAGCGGTCTCGGGATGCATCACTAACGCAAGTTCTAGAATCTAAATGCTACCGGTACACTCATAAGCACTAATAATGAATGCTTTTCCTATCAAATCTAAAGGCGAACCTCACATATTTGGGTGGAAAATTTTTCTGAAAGTACGGTTATGTGCTAGTCATACAATCTCCTATCCATGAGACGCTTGCTATGGCTAAAGTTTCACTCCTAAATGTTGTAAAAAAATTTAAATTTGGCGCTAAAATTGCACTAACAAGTATTTCTCATAGTTTTATTACACATCTACCATTAAACAAAGCAAACTCAAGCGAAAGTACATATGTAAGGTATCATCTTTTTACCCTCCCCTTACACTTAAGATGAACATTGTCCCCAATGTTCAAGTAAAGAATGTAAAAGTGAAAAAGTAAAGAGAATGAAATCAAATACTCCCCTGATTCGCTCGGTATGGATAATAGGTGGCCAGGTTAAATCTTCCTCCAAGAAAATGAACAATAAAAGCTTCCCTTCCAGAGTATAAATCATCTTCTTGTCATACATAACCTGTAAAACCTGACAAAATAGACAAGACAACCTCGCGTAAAATCGGCGGCATCCTATATAAGTTACTAAATCCTAGAAAACAAGATAAGATATAATGCTTGTGGAATGAAGTTTACAGATCTCCTGGGGATTATAAAACTTAATAATTCACAAAAACCATAAGACTCCGTTAGAAAAACAAAACCGGTAAAATTTCCAGATTTTTATTCCTGACGCCGTCAAGAGTAAACTCCTGACGCCGTCAGAATTGACCTGCAGAAATTCTTATGTTAAGTTTCCGGAAAATTTCTGGAAAAACTTGGTCCTACTTCCTGGAAAATCCTGCAAAACTTCATTATGACTGAATACAAGCATTTGACTCTAACAAATACGAATATACATGTTCATTTAATATTGTGGAGAATCATGATCGGTTTGTTTCTTAAAAACATATTTGGGGTTTCCCCTTACACTTATCTTTTGCAAAAATACTTCTAGGTGGAGTTAAGACTAGGCCAAAAAACAAAGTAAAGTATTTCCACATTTAGTTTAGAAACATGATCTACCAACAATAAAAATTAAGCATGCATACGGAAGCAAATAACAAACAAACAAAAATAAAATCACACAAAACATGGGTTGCCTCCCAAGAAGCGCTTTTCTTTATTTACGAGTCTTGTAGCTAGACTCAAGGTCATGGGTTACTACGTGATACGGGTGAGTTCCTCGTTGAGGACATCTTTGGGATCAAACTTAAGTTTCAACTTCCTATCGATTTCCTTAGTATGGTATGACCTTTCAAACTTTTCTCCATCCGGATCATACAAAGTCATTCTAATATGCCATGACCCGTCACCTTCTTTAGGTGGCTTGTCCCACCTCCATTTACACTTGTCTCCCTCTCTTTTCCATTTATTCCTTTCTATGTTGATGGGCATTACGCTTAATAAGTCAATCATCTTCCTAAAGACTAAGGGGTCCTCAAAGGGGTCTAGCTCTTCATCTCTAGCTATGAGTTGTTCTATCGAATGTGTCTTTTCAACAAAATCTTTTTCTAGATAGAATGGGCATTGAGGTCCTATAAAGTTCCTTTCTATCCAAGGTCCATATCTAGACGGTCTCCTATTCATCTCTACCCAATGCGGTGTCGGTTCATCATCACAATCATAACTATGCTTCTTTACATCGTACACTGACCAAGTATCGCCTTCACCTACCGTTATCTTGGATTCCTTGCAATCTATCATGGCACTAGCGGTTGCTAAAAATCCTCTTCCTACCAATAATGGGCATGTAATGTCACTAACCATGTCTAGGACGTGAAAATCCGCTAATAAAGTTAACTTTCCTACGTGAACAACTACATCCTTAATCATTCCAACCGGGTGGGCAATACTCCCATCCGCTAGCCCTATCAATACCTCCGTTTCCTCTAACTTTCCTAGCTTAAGAGCGGTAAATAAGGATAAGGGAATCAAGTTGAGGCTTGACCCTAAATCGACTAGTGTGTCAAAAGCTTTGGATCTTCCTATCTTACAAGGCAAAACAAATATACCCGGATCATCAAGCTTTTTAGGCAACTTGTTTTGAACGAAGGCGGTCCCATTTTTACCTAGCTTACACTTCTCATATTTTTCTAGGAGGGCACTATAGTAAGGAGCACGCGCTAAGACATCAATGACGGGGCGTTCAAGGTGAAGTTCTTTGAATTCATCGTCAAGGTCTTGCGTAAGAGGTGTTTCAACTATGCTTTTGACCGGCTCTATAGTGGGTGTTTTATTTGATTGGTCCTTTTGGAGAACTTGGTTTTGTTTGAAACACGTGCTCGTTGATTTAACTGAGTAGTATTGTGGACACGAAGTGGGTGACGAAACTGAGGATATGGAATTAACGGTTAGTTTCGGATTCTTGACCGTGTCGCTTGGGAGTGCTCCCATTTCTCGGTCATTGAGAACTTTCAACAATGCATCAATTCTAGTGGTTATCTCACTTTGCTTTTTTTTGAAATCGGCTTCAAACTTAGATATGCGAGCTTCTTGAGATGCCATGAACTTTGACATCAATCCTTCAAGATTGTTGGTACTACCATAGTTGTTAGAAGGATTGTTGTTGAAAGTACGGTTGGATGGTGGACCGTTTGGTTGGTAACGATTAGGCGGATTGGAAGAATTGGGTTGATTTTGTTTCCACCTAAGGTTTCGGTGATTTTTCCAAGAGGGGTTGTATGAATCACCGTAAGTGTTTGGCTCGGGCTTGAAAGTGTACCACTTATCTCCCGCTTCGTCGGTACGCGTGGATGCATAGTCCGCAAAAGCTGTTCCGGGGAGTTCCACACAATCACGAGTGTCATGGGGACCACTACATAATTCGCATGAAGAAGTGATTTTGTTCACTTGGCTTGAAGGCTTAGGAGCTTCGTAAGATTTCATGAGAAACTTGACTTGGTCCTCAAGTTCCATGATCTTACGGTCGGGAGTGCTAGAATTGTTCGAAGGCAAAGATATTGCCTTGACCGTTTTGTTCAAATCACGGGGATCATTCCAACTTTCGTTGTCATAGAGAGCAAGATCTTCTATGAGTTCCCATGATTGTTCCGCACTAAGATCACGTAGCTTACCACCGGCCGATTGGTCAATGGCTCGCCTCGTGGAGATGTCGATATGGTCATAAAAGATTTGGACTTGGAGCCAAAGATCTATGCCATGATGAGGGACTTTTTGGAGTAAGTCCTTGAAACGAGTCCATGCTTCATAAAGAGATTCATTTTGACGTTGTTGGAACATCAAGATGTCATTTCTAAGCTTAGTAGTTCTCCCCGGTGGGAAAAATTGAGCAAGGAAACGAGTGGTGAGATCATCCCATGTGGTGATGGATCCCGCGGGTAAACGCTCAAGCCATTGACTAGCTTGATCCCGTAGAGAGAATTGGAATAGGCGTAAACGGGTAGTCTCTCTAGTTTCAACACCTAGGTCTATGGAATCTACGATTTTGAGAAAGTCCTTAAGATGTTGGTTTGGATCTTCGGAACGAAGTCCATGAAATGCACATCCGCTTCGCACCAACCGGATGGTGTCGGATCGCAAGGGGGTCACATTGGCTCCGGTGAGCTCAATGGTGTTTCGGTAGCCTTGGTGGCTAGGTCGGGAATACTCTCCTAAGGTTCGGGGCCTAAGGGGTTCTAATGGTGGGTTTTGTTGTGGCGGGATGACGGGTTCAAAAATGTTACCACCTTCCATGATGTCGGATGGTAAAGAGTTACGAACAAAAGCACAAAGAAATAAGATAGACTAAAGAGAACCTAAAATTAAAAATAAAATCTTACTAGAAAGTAATCTAGCAAGTAGACCTAATAAAAAGAAATTCTAACCTAGACAATAACTATTCCCCGGGCTGCGGCGCCAAAAACTTGATGCGTGGGAATCGCAACAGGCTTTACCTCTCAAGGGATCTTGAGAAGCTTACAACCCCCACCAGGCAGTGTACCTGATCGTTGTAGTATAGTATAGTGACAAGTACCGGGGGATTGATCGTTCAGCTTAGGAATAGTGTCGCTAGGATTAGAAAGCCTAAATACTAGTTCTAAAGGTGAGGGATGATTATTTTTGTGTTTTTATATTTTATGGAAAGCAATTAAAAATCTCGGGTTTGAAGGATTTGGGCGGAATTAGTTGCTATTCAACTAACCCAATACTAAGATGCAATCAAAATAAAATACTAGAAATGAAAATAAACTAATTTATACTAAGGTTGTGAGCAGTAATTGGAGAAAATGTGTTTACTTAGATTTCACTACTCCCTAGACATCTTTTACACATTAATTACTTGTTATAATTGCATGGATGACGGATCGTATTCCTTAATACCATTCATGGGGTGGCACACATAACTCCCCAATTCTATGAGCTCTTATCTCCTCCTACACCATGCCCAGCACAACTATAGGGATTGTAAACAGTGGCTCATGCATTAAATACAACCAATAAAGACCTAGTGCGCGTTGGTTCATGTTTCTTAAGACGTTCAAGCATGTTACCAATTGGAGATCTGCCAGTTTTCTTAAGCCTAACATATAAATCATTCATCCAAAACAAGAATAAACAAGTAATCAACACATAATCAACATCTAGGTTTCATTAGATCTAAGCAAACACAAGATAGATCTAGCCTAGCATGATGGAATTAAGACAAGAACAAGATATAGACAACCAACACATAGACATATTGATTGAATTAGAAGAACCCTTATCTTGATTAAACATGCAAGGTATCAAGGGGTTGGAACCCTTGAAAAACCTGTAAAGTTACACCAAAATCGTACTTAGGGTTTCTCCCAAAACTTCCCTCCTTAAATGTGAAAAATTAGAAAACAATATATAGGAACAGGGGTCTGACGGCGTCAAGACCAATTAGGTGACGCCGTCACCTCGCCGCCAAAACAATTCTCGGACTGCCTAGATCTACATTTGACGCCATCAAGTACAAATCATTTCCAGGCCGTCATGACTTTTACTCTTGACGCCCTACCTTCATGACGCCGTCAAATCTCTTCTGGATCGTCATGGAATTTTACTCTTGACGCCGTCAGGGAGTTACTCTTGACGCCGTCACCTACTGTTCCCAGCATGGAAAATTAAGACTTTGGCGTTTTCTTCACTTTTATGCTCCAAAAACGTCCGAATTGCTTCCTTTTCCAGATTTCACTCCCAAAGTACCTAAAATCACAAAAGGAATGATTTAGGGCAATATTTGATCAAATAAATTCGGATTCGGGCTTAAATGACCCCCTAAAAACGGATCATTTTTCACCTCATCACGGCGTCACCAATTTGGTCTTGACGCCGTCAGCCTCAATTTCCTATATATAGTTTTCTAATTTTCATTCATAAAAAAAGAGAAGTTTTGGAGAAACCCTAAGGCCGAACTTAGTACGAACTTTACAGGTTTTTCAAGGGTTTTCAGCCCTTGAACCCTTTCATGTGTAATTGAGATAAGTGTTCTTTTAATTCAATCAATATGTCTATGTGTTGGTTGTCTATATCTTGTTCTTGTCTTAATTCCATCATGCTAGGCTAGATCTATCTTGTGTTTGCTTAGATCTAATGAAACCTAGATGTTAATTATGTGTTGATTACTTGTTTATGGTTGTATTGGATGAATGATTTCGATGTTAGGCTTAAGAAAACTGGCAGATCTCCAAATGGTAACATGCTTGAACGTCTTAGTAAACATGAACTGACGTGCACTAGGTTTTATTGGTTGTATTTAATGCATGAGTAAATTCTAATGATCCCATGTTAGGAGCTTCTTAATCGGCTCGACATAGGAGTGAAGTAGGCACTCATAGGATTGGGGAATTATGTGCGCCACCCCATGAATGGTATTAAGGAATACAATCCGTCATCCACGCAACTATAACAAGTAATTAACGTGTAAAAGATATCTAGGGAGTAGTGAAATCTAAGTAAACACAACTTCTCCACTTATTGCTCACAACCTTAGTTAATTTAGTTTATTTTCATTTCTAGTATTTTATTTTGATTGTGAGGATAATCAACATGTTTTTGTCCCATTAGCCTTTGATACTTTTGGGGCGTTGGCACCGGAAGCTATCCGGTTCCTTGCCAGAGTTCAACGGGTCGTTCATAGCAATTATTCGACCCCCCAGGGGCAAGGATTTGTGTTTAGTAGGTTTGGTTTTGCTATTCAGAAAGGGGTGGCGGCGCAGCTTGTTGCCCGTCTACCAGTCATTATGTGAAAAAATTGTTTCAATTAAAAAAAAAAAAAAAATTGCATCTTTAGTATTGGGTTAGTTGACTAGCAACTAATTCCGCCCAAATCCTTAAAACCCGAGATTTTTACTTGCTTTCTAAAAAATATAAAAATACAAAAATAATCATCCCTCATCTTTAGAACTAGTATTTAGGTTTTCTAATCCTAGCGACACTATTCCTAGCTGAACGATCAATCCCCCGGTACTTGTCACTATACTATACTACAACGATCAGGTACACTGCCTGGTGGGGGTTGTAAGCTTCTCAAGATCCCTTGAGAGGTAAAGCCTGGTGCGATTCCCACGTATCAAGTTTTTGGCGCCGCAGCCTGGGGAATAGTTATTGTCTAGGTTAGAATCTCTTTTTATTAGGTCTATTTGCTAGATTCCTTTCTAGTAAGATTTTATTTTTATTTTTAGGTTTTCTTTAGTCTATCTTTTTCTTTGTGCCTTTGTTAGTAAATTAAATTCATTAACTATTCCGTTGACCATTATGGAAAACGCGAATCCACCCCTTTCCCCTAGAGAAGTGGCTGTGTTACGTGAACAAATTGAGAGTGAGATTAGGGAGCTTAGAGAGCTTAATAGGTTGATTAAGGTTGAGCTCGAACGTGCATTTAGTGACCTAGCGACCGCCTTGTATTCAAATGAGGACCTAGGGCCCAATGACTTTGTGAATGATGTTGAGGGACTAGAAGAGGAGGAAATAGATCCGAAGCTTAATGAATACTTTAATCTATACGACACTAAGGAGGAGATTGCATATTATAATAATCTTATTGATAACCCGCGATCTCCTTTCACTATAATCGAACCTAAGATAAAGAGAGGCGATCCTAAGAATGCTAAAATACCATGTATGATTGGGTATAGACACGTTGAAAATGCTTACATTGACTTTAAATCCCCAATCAACATCATGTCCTCAAATGTTTATAATGATATTATGAAAACAAGACTTGAACCTAGAAGAGATCCCAAATAGCCCGGTGGAGTTTGTAACTTTGTCGGGAGAGTTAAAGGTTTACATGTCTTTGTTGGTAATTTCACTTTTGTCACCGACTTTATGATTGTGGAGGATCTTGCTAATGTTATTGATTCTCGATTATCCAATGTTGTGTTTGGCAAACCGTTTGTTGAGGAGTCTAAGTTGGAATATGATGAGATAGAAGGAACAATCCGACTTGCAAGTAACACCGATAGTATCACTAATAGGATGCCTAATAGGATGAAAGAATTTCGCTTTATATCCCGATTTGATAAGGACAACGTTGGTGCTTTTGAGGACATCAATGAAGAGGATAAGAAAAAGGGCATGGATTATGTATGGGAAAAGAGGAGTCTTTTTTACAAAGATTGCTTGTGTAACAATTCACATTTTCAAGATAACTTTTATTCCCGAAAATTTCACTATTCACTTTTTACTATTCACTTTTCACTATTCATCTCAGAAATTTTTATTTCATATTCTCGTAAGTTAAACTATTTTAACGATAATCCGAGAGTTTGACGCTCGTCGGATCATTTCTGCAAAAATCACAAAGCCGTGTCCGAGATTTACTTTTAGGTTTAAACGTCTTTCCAGCATCCCGATATATCCATAAAACATTATAAACAATAGAAATATGATTTTCTATCATTTTATGACAATTCCAAAAGTTTTGGAATTTTACGTTTTCCAGTTCAGCGTTTTACGCGAATTACGCGTTTTAGACCCGTGTTTTCAGTTTTTAGCAGGGTTTTAGCACCCGATAGAACCTACCACTCATTTTATATTTTATTATGGAGTATATTGATAAGTTCTACCATATTTATAAGTTTCATATTTTTAGGATACCCGGTTTTACGTTTCGTGACTTAACAACTTACGGTTAGCAACTTACGGAGTCAAAACTAGCTACATACTTAGGATAATACCATCAAAATTCCACACCTTGTTCTCCAAGTTCATGAACCGCCACTAGGGGGGGGGGCATTCACACTTGTGGTTAAATCTTGACCATTGATTCTTTAGATCATTACTTAATTACAACTTTGTCACCAAGTTATTGTAATTTCCTAGTAAGCTTCCTAACCTCCTCATTCATAGTATAAATAGCAAGCTAATCTCTTCCTTTCTTCATCACCAAAAACGCCACAACATCAATACCTAGCACCATGATCCTTTGATCTTCAATATACAAGTTACACTACAAAGTTCAAGGTCTTAGTATTCTCTACCTAGTTCTTAAGTTTGTTTGGTGATTCCATGGTTGAATTAGGAGCTACACAAGGTTACTAGGGCTGAATTTAAATGATTTTCACAAGGGTTAGATCAAGGCTAGCAAGGGTTACAAGAGTTATGGTGAAGGGTTTACAAGATTAGGTTTAGTGTCCTAGTTCTATACTTGACTTCCTTTCTTAAGTGAAAGCCAAAAGTTGTAAGAAACCTTTATACACTTTCTTGCTCAATATCATTTTCATGCTCTTTGTGTTCTTTTCATGCTATATATGTTCTTGTTATTGTGTTCATGATGTTTAAAAATGGATAAAACGAGTATTGGTATACATATGTTAACTTATGACAAGCAAACAAGCAAACTAGTGATTTTTATGGAAAACCACGACCACAATAGTATAACTTGGATATTTGACACTTACTTACTGTTAAAGAGGACTTAACAAGGAAAACATAGCAATTTGAATCACCCAAAACGAGTACACGAGTCAAAAGTTATGACCATTTGAAGTTAGCGAAACCAAAACGGCAAAACTGTCTAAATAGCATTCTGATCAAATTTTGATTTTGAAAGTCCCACTTCTGGTCCGATTCATCAAAAAGTTAAAACACGAAAGTTGTCTGGAACGACGTTTTCGTTCAGGAGCAAAGAAGCTCGAGCCCTGAAAACGCTTTCCGAGTGATAAATTCTTTAAATTCTTAACAGCCCATTTTTAGACCAAAGTTATAATATATAGGTTATGGTTTAAAAGGAACAAGATGTCTTATGACCTATAATCAAGACCACCACCATGGCTAGAGCCAAGGTTGTGTCTCATGACCTTGGAACAAGGACCAAAGGTCATGGCTAGGCCATGACGAAATGACCATGTAAGCTTACTTAGGCGTAAACATGAAACAAGGAATTAGGCGATAACTTGAACAAGCAATTTGGATCTACTTCACTTAAAAAGGAACCATGAGATATTACAAAGAGAAAATGGTCATACAAAACTTATGAAACTACCCCTAATAACAATCTTCATGTACTAATAAACTTTCCTAAGTTTATTCAAATATCGGACATGTAACTTTTCGGATCAAAACTTATATATATATACTTTATCAACTACTACAATAGTAGGGAGCCTCATGTGAGGAGTTCATTATGTAAACCGTCGAGATGAGTTGTGGATTTACGAATTAAAGTGTCCTGGCTCCTCGAACGTTTACTACATGACTTCTGAATTATGTCGGCCCGAACGGTAGTAAACGATATATAAAACATACATGTTTCATGAATCATTTCTTTTCATATACTTACACTAAACAAAGTACCACATCATGGACTAAGTGCAAGACATATATATTGGCATGTTTATGTTTCCTTAGACATTATTCCAAACCTAAGTTACAACAATTATTCTAGGTTGCTCGTAGAAGTTCTTACGGCATATCCATCATTCTCATTATACATCATCCAACTCAAGGTGAGTTCGTAGCCCCACTTTCTATTGTTTAACTATTTTACAAACCCATGGGGGGAATACATGCTATTATTTTTCTACTCGAACACAATGCTTTCTACTGTATGCTACCCGACTATGTTTTATTGTCACTAAGTAACGATTGCCATGTTCGAAGTCCCTATATCATGAACCATTAGTCACTACCTATAGTGAGCGCGAATATTGTGAATAGATCTATTGGGATTGACGAATCCCATTTGTGTTGAACAACGATGAGTTCACACAAATGCACTATATTTGAGATTTAGCGGTATAATGGCAAAAGTACCTTGATAGGGCTTCTATAATGCCAAATTTTGTTGGTTCGATGTTAATGTTTTGGTTGCATGAGCTTAGTGAAATAAATAACGATTTTGTTTTCTAACTATGAGTGTGAGTCTATAGCTCACACTACGATTATTGTGTTCAAACGATTTAACTAAACTCTACGAATTCCACTCAACCTTTGTGTTGACCTCTCAAGCATGTATTTCAGGTTCATGATGATCAAGGATGGCACGGAAGGACACGGATACTCAAGAAGGCTATAAATTTTATTATCATTCAAAACTCATTTAATGTAAATTGTAAACATGGAACTATTTGGGACCTCATTTTGTAATCTCTGATATTTATATGATTTGAATGATAAACCTTTTAAAACAACTCATTTAGAGTTCGTTTTCTATTATTGTGACTATTGTGCCGTCGAGTAACACCCAGTTCGAATTCCGCTGCAACCATGAATTGGGGGTGTTACAGATTGGTACCAGAGCCATGGTTATAGAGAAACGGGTCTAATTGAGACCTAAACTATAACCACACTACAAGCAAAAACATTTTATAGCCTTCCGATCTTCGTGTCTTCCATCCTCCAAACGATTATGGACTTATTAAGCATTTTATGCTACATGAACATATAAGTATATTCATATATACACACTAGGCATTTTACACTACACGAACAAATACTATTATATTTATATATACATTCGAGTTATTTTCAATCATTTCATCTAAACATATCTGCGTATGCCTATTCTTGGGCATTTCGGCACAACCACATTCTCCCAATCATGTTCCTACTCCAACATTTTATGTCCAAGACATTGTAACTGATTGCAATGGTCTTTCCTATTTCTCGGACATGGTATGATACAATGGTCTTAATCATTTCTCAAATGATTTGAGTCACACAATGGTCTAACCTACTTCCTAGACATTGTGAATTGCACAATGGTCTAATCTACTTCCGAGACATTGTGATTTGCGTAATGGTCTCTGGAATCATTCCACCATCTCATCAATATCATTACATATGATATCAAAAACCCATCACAATCTATCGATTTCCAAACAAGAAATATGAGATTTCTGAAGGACAAACAAATCCATCACCTACAAAAGCTGAACTTTCTCTACATTTATCAAAGTTTTCTTCTGAAACCTTCATTGTTAAAAGTTCGTGATCCTGGCCAAGTATGTTCTATTTTAGAACTACTTAAAACTTCCTTTCCACACGTACCTACCCGTACTATCTTCTATGCAATGGAATATGAAAACATACGTTACAAGTCTTGTATAGCCGGGACTTGCAATTGAAGGGTTTGACATAGCCTTTGTTTAGTGGACAGTTTCCCGAAAGCAATGAACATATCAAAAGTATACCTAATTTAGGTATTTGAAAATTTTATCGAACCTTGGCTAAATATAGACTAGTCACCTATATTTAACCTAGGGACAGTGGAATATAGTCTGACTAACTATATTCGACTTAAAATTTTCAAATACTGAGAATAGTTGTACTAGGGTTATGTTTAGATTGATTTCCTACATGAACTCGATAAACCACCAGAATACATTAAAACAATCTAGAGACACGATAGTGCCTTACCACTCAGCGAAATCTTAACATCTTATTTGTACTACCTAATTTCATTCTTGAAAGTTTTCATTTATGAGATAATCCGAACTACTATCTTGGGATAGTTATCAATTCTTCTCTTCATCCTGTAGAAGTACTATCCTGTTTAGGTCCTAAGGATACCATTCCATCATAAACCTTTAAAATCTCTTAAGATTTTCAAAACAAACTCAACATCTATACCTAAGAGTATTAATAAGCATACATATCACATCATTATCTTCACAACCGTTACAAACACAAGCTCACTAACAGATCTTGATGCACTTTTAAAGCTCAAATCATCCTTAGTTACACCACAAGCACCCTTATCAGCTTTACAAGATTGAGTATTCATCTTGTACTTTTGCTACACCAGTATCATCTCGTAATACACTACCTTGTAACTCACCGGCTAAGTATGAATGTTGGGTTGGGAATTCTTAAGTAGTATGATTTATAATTATTTGAATGGATTGGGATGCCTTTTCATTTAAATAAAGAAATTGTAAATCACCGAACCATAAGTTTATATTCCCCTATTTACATTGTTTGGGATGCCTCTCTATGTAAATAAAGAATTATAAACAAGTGGGCTTATTTGTATCCGAAATAACATAAGTATGAAGTCAATAAACACTAGGTACAACAACCGATTACCTACTAGGCTATGATTGCAATTACTATCTCAATTCCTATTAATATTCGACTGCTATATCAATTTCCTTTGATATTCGACTATTACCATACCTTTCCTACATAAAAGTAAGCCTCATCCTACACCATACACTGAAACGACAAATCAAACTACATCACCGGTAATCCCAGACTTTAGTCCTCATAAGTAACCACACCTTTTCATCGACACAACTCCAACATATAACACACATAGAACTTCGGGACGAAGTTCCCCGTAAGGGGTAGAGACTGTAACAATTCGCATTTTCAAGATAACTTTTATTCCCGAAAATTTCACTATTCACTTTTTACTATTCACTTTTCACTATTCATCTCAGAAATTTTTATTTCATATTCTCGTAAGTTAAACTATTTTAACGATAATCCGAGAGTTTGACGCTCGTCGGATCATTTCTGCAAAAATCACAAAGCCGTGTCCGAGATTTACTTTTAGGTTTAAACGTCTTTCCAGCATCCCGATATATCCATAAAACATTATAAACAATAGAAATATGATTTTCTATCATTTTATGACAATTCCAAAAGTTTTGGAATTTTACGTTTTCCAGTTCAACGTTTTACGCGAATTACGCGTTTTAGACCCGTGTTTTCAGTTTTTAGCAGGGTTTTAGCACCCGATAGAACCTACCACTCATTTTATATTTTATTATGGAGTATATTGATAAGTTCTACCATATTTATAAGTTTCATATTTTTAGGATACCCGGTTTTACGTTTCGTGACTTAACAACTTACGGTTAGCAACTTACGGAGTCAAAACTAGCTACATACTTAGGATAATACCATCAAAATTCCACACCTTGTTCTCCAAGTTCATGAACCGCCACTAGGGGGGGGCATTCACACTTGTGGTTAAATCTTGACCATTGATTCTTTAGATCATTACTTAATTACAACTTTGTCACCAAGTTATTGTAATTTCCTAGTAAGCTTCCTAACCTCCTCATTCATAGTATAAATAGCAAGCTAATCTCTTCCTTTCTTCATCACCAAAAACGCCACAACATCAATACCTAGCACCATGATCCTTTGATCTTCAATATACAAGTTACACTACAAAGTTCAAGGTCTTAGTATTCTCTACCTAGTTCTTAAGTTTGTTTGGTGATTCCATGGTTGAATTAGGAGCTACACAAGGTTACTAGGGCTGAATTTAAATGATTTTCACAAGGGTTAGATCAAGGCTAGCAAGGGTTACAAGAGTTATGGTGAAGGGTTTACAAGATTAGGTTTAGTGTCCTAGTTCTATACTTGACTTCCTTTCTTAAGTGAAAGCCAAAAGTTGTAAGAAACCCTTATACACTTTCTTGCTCAATATCATTTTCATGCTCTTTGTGTTCTTTTCATGCTATATATGTTCTTGTTATTGTGTTCATGATGTTTAAAAATGGATAAAACGAGTATTGGTATACATATGTTAACTTATGACAAGCAAACAAGCAAACTAGTGATTTTTATGGAAAACCACGACCACAATAGTATAACTTGGATATTTGACACTTACTTACTGTTAAAGAGGACTTAACAAGGAAAACATAGCAATTTGAATCACCCAAAACGAGTACACGAGTCAAAAGTTATGACCATTTGAAGTTAGCGAAACCAAAACGGCAAAACTGTCTAAATAGCATTCTGATCAAATTTTGATTTTGAAAGTCCCACTTCTGGTCCGATTCATCAAAAAGTTAAAACACGAAAGTTGTCTGGAACGACGTTTTCGTTCAGGCACAAAGAAGCTCGAGCCCTGAAAACGCTTTCCGAGTGATAAATTCTTCAAATTCTTAACAGCCCATTTTTAGACCAAAGTTATAATATATAGGTTATGGTTTAAAAGGAACAAGATGTCTTATGACCTATAATCAAGACCACCACCATGGATAGAGCCAAGGTTGTGTCTCATGACCTTGGAACAAGGACCAAAGGTCATGGCTAGGCCATGACGAAATGACCATGTAAGCTTACTTAGGCGTAAACATGAAACAAGGAATTAGGCGATAACTTGAACAAGCAATTTGGATCTACTTCACTTAAAAAGGAACCATGAGATATTACAAAGAGAAAATGGTCATACAAAACTTATGAAACTACCCCTAATAACAATCTTCATGTACTAATAAACTTTCCTAAGTTTATTCAAATATCGGACATGTAACTTTTCGGATCAAAACTTATATATATATACTTTATCAACTACTACAATAGTAGGGAGCCTCATGTGAGGAGTTCATTATGTAAACCATCGAGATGAGTTGTGGATTTACGAATTAAAGTGTCCTGGCTCCTCGAACGTTTACTACATGACTTCTGAATTATGTCGGCCCGAACGGTTGTAAACGATATATAAAACATACATGTTTCATGAATCATTTCTTTTCATATACTTACACTAAACAAAGTACCACATCATGGACTAAGTGCAAGACATATATATTGGCATGTTTATGTTTCCTTAGACATTATTCCAAACCTAAGTTACAACAATTATTCTAGGTTGCTCGTAGAAGTTCTTACGGCATATCCATCATTCTCATTATACATCATCCAACTCAAGGTGAGTTCGTAGCCCCACTTTCCATTGTTTAACTATTTTACAAACCCATGGGGGGAATACATGCTATTATTTTTCTACTCGAACACAATGCTTTCTACTGTATGCTACCCGACTATGTTTTATTGTCACTAAGTAACGATTGCCATGTTCGAAGTCCCTATATCATGAACCATTAGTCACTACCTATAGTGAGCGCGAATATTGTGAATAGATCTATTGGGATTGACGAATCCCATTTGTGTTGAACAACGATGAGTTCACACAAATGCACTATATTTGAGATTTAGCGGTATAATGGCAAAAGTACCTTGATAGGGCTTCTATAATGCCAAATTTTGTTGGTTCGATGTTAATGTTTTGGTTGCATGAGCTTAGTGAAATAAATAACGATTTTGTTTTCTAACTATGAGTGTGAGTCTATAGCTCACACTACGATTATTGTGTTCAAACGATTTAACTAAACTCTACGAATTCCACTCAACCTTTGTGTTGACCTCTCAAGCATGTATTTCAGGTTCATGATGATCAAGGATGGCACGGAAGGACACGGATACTCAAGAAGGCTATAAATTTTATTATCATTCAAAACTCATTTAATGTAAATTGTAAACATGGAACCATTTGGGACCTCATTTTGTAATCTCTGATATTTATATAATTTGAATGATAAACCTTTTAAAACAACTCATTTAGAGTTCGTTTTCTATTATTGTGACTATTGTGCCGTCGAGTAACACCCAGTTCAAATTCCGCTGCAACCATGAATTGGGGGTGTTACAGATTGGTACCAGAGCCATGGTTATAGAGAAACGGGTCTAATTAAGACCTAAACTATAACCACACTACAAGCAAAAATATTTTATAGCCTTCCGATCTTCGTGTCTTCCATCCTCCAAACGATTATGGACTTATTAAGCATTTTATGCTACATGAACATATAAGTATATTCATATATACACACTAGGCATTTTACACTACACGAACAAATACTATTATATTTATATATACATTCGAGTTACAGCTTGGCCCTAGGACCAAGGTATAAGGTCGATAAGGAATTGGCCCAAAGGATTATGGGGGCGATTGAGAAAAAGGTGATTGGTTTCTACAAAGAATATTTACAATCGGAGAGTGAAATCAACGATGAGGTCACGTAGTAACCCATGACCTTGAGTCTAGCTACAAGACTCGTAAATAAAGAAAAGCGCTTCTTGGGAGGCAACCCATGCTTTGTGTGATTTTATTTTGTTTGTTTGTTATTTGCTTCCGTATGCATGCTTTATTTTTATTGTTGGTAGATCATGTTTCTCAATTAAATAGCGGAAATACTTTACTTTGTTGTTTTGGCCTAGTCTTAACTCCACCTAAAAGTATTTTTGCGAAAGATAAGTGTAAGGGGAAACCCCAAATATGTTTTTAAGAAACAAACCGATCATGATTCTCCACAATATTAAATGAACATGTATATTCGTATTTGTTAGAGTCAAATGCTTGTATTGAGTCATAATGAAGTTTTGCAGGATTTTCCAGGAAGTGAGACCAAGTTTTTCCAGAAATTTTCCGGAAACTTAACATAAGAATTTCTGCAGGTCACTTCTGACGGCGTCACGAGTTAACTCTTGACGGCGTCACGTGTAAAAATCTGGAAATTTTACCGGTTTTGTTTTTCTAACGGAGTCTTATGGTTTTTGTGAATTATTAAGTTTTATAATCTCCAGGAAATCTGCAAACTTCATTCCACAAGCATTATATCTTATTTTGTTTTCTAGGATTTAGTAACTTATATAGGTTGCCGCCGATTTTATGCGGGGTTGTCTTGTCTATTTTCTCAGGATTCACAGGTTATGTATGACAAGAAGATGATTTATATTCTGGAAGGGAAGCTTTGATTGTTCATTTTCTTGGAGGAAGATTTAACCTGGCCACCTTATTATACATACCGAGCGAATCAGGGGAGTATTTGATTTCATTCTTTTTACTTTTTCACTTTTACATTCTTTACTTGAACATTGGGGACAATGTTAATCTTAAGTGTAAGGGGAGGGTAAAATGATGATACCTTACATGTACACTTTCGCTTGAGTTCGTTTTGTTTAATGGTAGATGTGTAATAAAACTATGAGAAATACTTGTTAGTGCAATTTTAGCGCCAAATTTAAAATTTTTTACAACATTTAGGAGTGAAACTTTAGCCATAGCAAGCGTCTCATGGATAGGAGATTGTATGACTAGCACATAACAGTATATTCAGAAAAATTTTCCACCCAAATATGTGAGGTTCGCCTTTAGATTTGATAGGAAAAGCATTTACTATTAGTGCTTATGAGTGTACCGGTAGCATTTAGATTCTAGAACTTGCGTTAGTGATGCATCCCGAGACCGCTAGTGAGACTACATTCGTGTAGTAGGATTTACTACATGATAAGAGGCATTAGGATCACCCTTGTGTTAAACCCGTATCATAATTACTTGACCATTTAAGTCATATTACTTGGCTAGTACACCCCTTCGAGCCTATCTTTTCGTTTCTAACTTTAAGCATTTTACTTAAAGGAAGAATTTGTTACACCCCACTTAAATGTACAACCAAATCGCCTTAGCCTTCCGTGTATGCGCTCATTTTTAGTGCATTATTGTTATTTGTTAAACCCTAAGTTAACTATCTAATTGATTACATGGTTGCTAAGTCGAGTCATATCCTTGTACATATTGTTTTGGGACGATTGGGACTCATGGGTAAGTACTTATTTTATGGAGTAATGGGGAAGAACATCATTTATTACCCCCATATGTGCGTTAATCTTAAAAGTACTCCAAGTGTTTTGATTTTCTTAATTCGAGTCATTAGATTAGTTTATTGTAAAGTATGTAAAAATTCAAGTGTAAGGGGAATTTACATTCCCTATGATGTATTATTTTGGATGGTAGGGTAAGAGTGTATGCAAAAAAAAAAAAAAAAAAAAAAAAAAAAAAAAAAAAAAAATCGTAAAATCAAGAAAAAGAAAAAAAAATAGAAAAAGAAAAGAGAAAAAACATACGGACAACCATCCCGTTTCATTCTATGTTCATTTGATGTTTTTGTTATTTTTCATTTATTAGCTTAAGTCGAGTCTAGTCTTGGCTTAGCAACGCCATATTGTACATGTAATTAACCAAGATTGTTAGCTCGCTACCACTAAAAACTTCCTTTATCCAACAAAACCGTGTATTTCATATCCCTAAACCTAACGTTACAACCCTTTAAAAAGACCTCTTTGATAATTTATCCTAGGTGCTTACGCCATGTGGTGGAGGTTTGATCCTTTCCCAAGCCTATGGTAATCTATTTTGCTATGACAGGTAGTGAGAGATATCTTCCGTTTCTATATTGTAATTTATACTTTATTACACCCGAGAGATGTGAGTATCTAAATACTATTTGTGAGGTGCTAGTGTATGACCTCCATGCTTGTCTATTGGTCTTTAGTGGAATGATTATTTGTTGTAATTACTTTTATATTAGTGTTAAATGACCCCTAACTTGTATTTTGAGTAGAATAAAAGCGCATTTGCTTGAGGACAAGCAAATCTCAAGTGTAAGGGTATATGATGAGGCGAAAAATGAACAACTTTTAGGGGGTCATTTAAGCCCGGAATTGAATTTATTTGATCAAATATTGCCCTAAATCGTTCCTTTTATGATTTTAGGTACTTTGGGAGAGAAATCTGGAAAAGAAAGCAATTCGGATGTTTTTGGAGCATAAAAGTGAAGAAAACGCCAAAGACTTAATTTTCCTTGTTGAAAACAGTAGGTGACGGCGTCAAGAAGAAAATTCTGACGGCGTCAAGAGTAATTTCCATGACGACCCAGTACAGAATTGAAGGCGTCACGAGGTAGAGCGTCAAGAGTAAAATACGTGACGGCCTGGAAAATGCTATAACGTGACGGCGTCAAAAGTAGATCAAGGCAGTCCGAGAAGTATTTTGGCGGCGAGATGACGGCGTCACCAATTTGGTCTTGACGCCGTCAGCCTCAATTTCCTATATATAGTTTCCTAATTTTCATTCATAAAATAAGAGAAGTTTTGGAGAAACCCTAAGGCCGAACTTAGTACGAACTTTACAGGTTTTTCAAGGGTTTTTAGCCCTTGAACCCTTTCATGTGTAATTGAGATAAGTGTTCTTTTAATTCAATCAATATGTTTATGTGTTGGTTGTCTATATCTTGTTCTTGTCTTAATTCCATCATGCTAGGCTAGATCTATCTTGTGTTTGCTTAGATCTAATGAAACCTAGATGTTAATTATGTGTTGATTACTTGTTTATGGTTGTATTGGATGAATGATTTCAATGTTAGGCTTAAGAAAACTGGCAGATCTCCAAATGGTAACATGCTTGAACGTCTTAGGAAACATGAACTGACGTGCACTAGGTTTTATTGGTTGTATTTAATGCATGAGTAAATTCTAATGATCCCATGTTAGGAGCTTCTTAATCGGACCGACATAGGAGTGAAGTAGGCACTCATAGGATTGGGGAATTAAGTGCGCCACCCCATGAATGGTATTAAGGAATACAATACGTCATCCACACAACTATAACAAGTAATTAACGTGTAAAAGATATCTAGGGAGTAGTGAAATCTAAGTAAACACAACTTCTCCACTTATTGCTCACAACCTTAGTTAATTTAGTTTATTTTCATTTCAAGTATTTTATTTTGATTGCATCTTTAGTATTGGGTTAGCTGACTAGCAACTAATTCCGCCCAAATCCTTCAAACCCGAGATTTTTACTTGCTTTCTAAAAAATATAAAAATACAAAAATAATCATCCCTCATCTTTAGAACTAGTATTTAGGTTTTCTAATCCTAGCGACACTATTCCTAGCTGAACGAACAATCCCCCGGTACTTGTCACTATACTATACTACAACGATCAGGTACACTGCCTGGTGGGGGTTGTAAGCTTCTCAAGATCCCTTGAGAGGTAAAGCCTGGTGCGATTCCCACGTATCAGCACCACACTGGGCCCTGTTATGCTAAGTGTGGGAAATGTTCAAGGGTTGGTCATACGACACAAGATTGCAAGGCTACAGGAGCTAACTTGCAACCCGTGGCTGTAGTATTGTCACACCCCCAAAATCGGGTCCAGCGGAAGCATACGTGTAGCTGGGGTGTAACTCAATTGGTATTACAACACTAGTTCAAAAATGGTTTTCACTTCAATCATTTAGAATAAAATAATTAAATCAAAAATATTGAATTTACATCGTTAAAAGTAGTGCGGAAGTAGGCCCTTAATATAGTTTAAAATGGTCCCCATATAAATAATCAGAGTCTTCTATGACCATGCCATGCCCTGCCAAAACCTCCTGTAGTGTGCCATAGGTTAAAACCTGAAAATACATGCTAAAGTGTCAACACGAGGTTGGTGAGTTCATAGAGTTTGTTTAACAAATAAAGTATATAGAAAAATGATCACACAGCAAAGGCATCGTAAATCCACTCAGTTGCAAGTCCCGCCATAAGAGACTTGTAACCTGTGTGTTTACAACCCACTGCTAAAATGTAATTGCATGTTTAGTAGTCAAGTACCCGCGGTCATAATAAGTCACAATATAAGCACCACCTATATAATAATGTATGCCATGCAAAGCCCCTAATTAAATAATATGCGTCCCGTAACATGGTGGACGAGAGGTTGGCCGACCTCTAATAGCGCTATCCATACTACTAATAGCTGTCGAACAATGCGAATGTACGAACAGTACATCATACAACTATTATATACGATTAAGAACGCTCCAAACATGGGAGACTTAGCACGCTCCACCAATAAGGCGAGACTTTAGGGTTAAGAACGCTCCACCAATAAGGTGAGACTTTGCACGCTCCACCAAAAATGGCGAGACTTTAGGTCATAGTACGTACGGTACATTAGGGTCAAAAGTTTAAGTCAAGTTCAAAAGTCAAGTGAGTATTCACGAACCCCTTTTTCTAACTATTTTAATCGCTTTGGGGTGGATGCATGAATTATTACTTGAACACTTTGAACATTGTTTTGAACCCTTTGATTATTATGAACTCTTTTGACTTGTCTTGACCTTATAACTTGTTTAGAACTCTTGAACTCAACTTGAACTTTTGAACTTAATGAATCATACGTGCTATGACCTAAAGTCTCACCTTATTGGTGGAGCGTTCTTAACCCTAAAGTCTCACCTTATTGGTGGAGCGTGCTAAGTCTCCCATGTTTGGAGCGTTCTTAATCGTATATAATAGTTGTATGATGTACTGTTCATACATTCGCATTGTTCGACACCTATTAGTAGTATGGATAGCGCTATTAGAGGTCGGCCAACCTCTCGTCCAACATGTTACGGGACGCATATTATTTAATTAGGGGCTTTGCATGGCATACATTATTATATAGGTGGTGCTTATATTGTGACTTATTATGACCGCGGGTACTTGACTACTAAACATGCAATTACATTTTAGCAGTGGGTTGTAAACACACAGGTTACAAGTCTCTTATGGCGGGACTTGCAACTGAGTGGATTTACGATGCCTTTGCTGTGTGATCATTTTTCTATATACTTTATTTGTTAAACAAACTCTATGAACTCACCAACCTCGTGTTGACACTTTAGCATGTATTTTCAGGTTTTAACCTATGGCACACTACAGGAGGTTTTGGCAGGGCATGGCATGGTCATAGAAGACTCTGATTATTTATATGGGGACCGTTTTAAACTATATTAAGGGCCTACTTCCGCACTACTTTTAACAATGTAAATTCAATATTTTTGATTTAATTATTTTATTCTAAATGATTGAAGTGAAAACCATTTTTGAACTAGTGTTGTAATACCAATTGAGTTACACCCCAGCTACACGTATGCTTTCGCTGGACCCGATTTTGGGGGTGTGACAAGTATGCCATGCTTGTGGGGAGAAAGGACACTATAGGCGTCAGTGCCCAAACAAGGATAACCATGCACGTGGGAGAGCATACGTGCTGGGAGATGGAAACGTCCAGCAAGATCCAAACATAGTCACAGGTACGTTCCTTCTAAACAACCGCCTCATTAAAGTTTATTTGATTCTGGAGCCGATCAAAGTTTCGTATCTATTTCTCTTGCACCCCTGCTGAATATTACACCGGCTAAACTAGACACCACATACGAGATTGAACTAGCCGATGGAAAGCTAGTGAGCACTAACACTATACTCCGAGGTTGCACCCTGCGACTATTAGACACCCCATTCGTCATTGACCTTATGCCTATCAGGCTTGGTAGTTTCGACGTTGTCATAGGAATGGATTGGCTATCCAAGAACCACGCTAAAATCATTTGTGACGAGAAGGTCGTTCACATTCCCCTGAATAACGAAACCCTGATTGTTCGCGGCGAGCAAAGTAAAACACGTCTAAGTATCATTTCTTGCGTCAAGGTTGTGAAGTACATCGAACGAGGATGTCAAGTCTTTTTAGCTCAAGTCACCAAGAAGAAGTCAGAGGAGAAGCGACTTCAGGATGTGCCAGTAGTCAAGGACTTTCCCGAGGTATTCCCTGAGGACTTGCCTGGCCTTCCGCCGACACGACAAGTGGAATTTCAAATTGACCTGATGCCAGGAGCAGCACCCGTAGCACGAGCACCCTATAGGCTAGCACCATCTGAGATGAAAGAGTTATCTGAGCAATTGCAGGAACTATCAGATAAAGGATTTATACGCCCTAGTTCATCACTGTGGGGAGCACCTGTGTTGTTTGTGAAGAAGAAGGATGGAACCTTCAGGATGTGTATCGATTATCGTGAGTTGAACAAACTTACGGTGAAGAATCGATATCCGTTGCCAAGGATTGACGATCTGTTTGATCAAGTACAAGGATCGAGTGTTTACTCGAAGATCGATTTGAGATCGGGTAATCACCAACTGAGAGTTAGGGAGGAGGATATCCCTAAGACAGCTTTCAGGACAAGATATGGTCACTACGAATTCCAAGTAATGCCATTCGGTCTAACAAATGCACCCGCTGTATTTATGGACTTAATGAACCGAGTGTGCAAACCCTATTTGGACAAGTTTGTGATTATATTCATCGATGATATCCTTATTTATTCACGTAGTAAGGAAGAGCATGCAGAACACTTAAAGGTTATACTGACACTGCTTAGAAAAGAGAAATTGTACGCCAAATTTTCAAAATGTGATTTTTGGATCGAGAAGGTGCAATTTCTTAGGCATGTTATTGACAGTAAAGGTATTCATGTTGATCCCGCCAAGATCGAAGCTGTTAAAAATTGGGCGTCACCTACGAGTCCTACCGAGATACGCCAATTTTTAGGTCTTGCCGGATACTATCGGAGATTTATTGAAGGTTTTTCAAGGATTGCTAAGGCTTTGACTGAGTTAACACAGAAGAAGAAGAAGTTTGACTGGGGAGAAGAGCAAGAATCGGCATTCCAATTTTTGAAGAAGAAGCTTTGTGAAGCACCAATTTTGGCATTACCCGAAGGAAGTGAGGACTTCGTGGTATATTGCAATGCATCAATCCAAGGTTTGGGTGCCGTATTGATGCAAAGATTTAAAGTAATCGCTTACGCTTCTAGACAACTTAAACCACACGAAGAGAACTACACTACTCATGATCTAGAGTTAGGAGCGGTAGTATTCGCTATTAAGATATGGAGACACTACCTATATGGAACCAAGTGTACGGTCTTCACCGATCACAAAAGTCTTCAGCACATTTTAGATCAAAAGGAGTTGAATATGAGGCAACGCCGATGGCTAGAGTTATTAAGCGACTATGATTGTGAGATTCGTTATCACCCGGGGAAGGCAAACGTTGTAGCAGATGCCTTGAGTCGAAAGGAACGACTTAGACCCCTCAGAGTTAGATCATTGGGAATGACAATTAGATCACCGCTTCCATCTCAAATTCTTGAAGTTCAAGTTGAGGAACTTAAGGAAGAGAATAGACCGCACGAGAAGATCTACGGTAAGCCAGAGAGCATGAATGGATTTGTCAAGAAACCAGATGGAAGGCTGTGTTTCAAGGAAAGAAGTTGGATTCCATTGTATGGAGGAGTACGAGACCTCATCATGCATGAGTCTCATAAGTCTAAATATTCCATTCATCCTGGTTCGGACAAAATGTACCACGATCTTAAGAAGTTGTATTGGTGGCCAAACATGAAAGCTGACATTACTGAGTATGTCGGTAAATGTTTGACCTGCTCAAGAGTAAAGGCTGAGCATCAGAAACCATCGGGTCTTTTGATTCAACCAGAGCTACCAATGTGGAAATGGGAAAGGATTACAATGGACTTCATTATGAAATTACCCAAGACATCGAGTGGGTTTGACACTATTTGGGTTATTGTCGATCGTCTTACGAAGTCAACGCACTTCTTACCAATCAAAGAGACTGATGATATGGACGTTCTCGCACGTTTATACTTGAAGGAGATAGTTTCCCGGCATGGAGTGCCGATTTCTATTATCTCCGACCGAGACAGCCATTTCACGTCTAAATTTTGGCGATCCTTACAAAAAGCCTTAGGAACTAAGTTAGACATGAGTACCGCTTACCATCCACAGACTGATGGTCAAAGTGAAAGGACTATTCAAACCCTAGAGGACATGCTTAGGGCATGTGTAATCGATTTTGGAAAAGGCTGGGATAAGCACCTACCGTTAGCAGAATTCTCATATAACAACAGTTATCACGCAAGTATCAAGGCCGCACCATTTGAAGCACTTTATGGAAGAAAGTGTCGATCACCAGTTTGTTGGGCTGAGGTTGGAGATGTACAACTCTCAGGTCCCGAGTTAATTCTTGAAACCACTGAGAAAATAGTAAAGATTAGACAACGATTGCAAGCCGCTAGGGATCGGCAAAAGAGCTATGCCGATGTGCGAAGGAAACCAATGAAGTTTCAAGTTGGAGACAAGGTCACGCTAAAAGTATCACCTTGGAAAGGAATGATTAGGTTTGGGAAACGTGGAAAGCTAAACCCAAGATACGTTGGACCCTTTGAGATCATTGAAAGGATCGGTCCCGTGGCATACAAACTTGAACTCCCTGAGGAGCTCAGTAGAGTACACAACACCTTCCACGTGTCAAATTTGAAAAAGTGTTTATCGGATGAAACACTCGTGATTCCATTGAAAGAGATCAAAATCGACGATAAGTTGAACTTTATTGAGGAACCCGTCGA
This sequence comes from Artemisia argyi, assembly GCA_030686995.1. Lineage (NCBI taxonomy): Eukaryota > Viridiplantae > Streptophyta > Magnoliopsida > Asterales > Asteraceae > Artemisia > Artemisia argyi. The sequence goes on along the minus strand of CM060701.1, from coordinate 225,248,329 downwards.
AATTATGGACCGGGAGGTCAAACGACTTAAGCATAGTCGCATTTCCATTGTTAAGGTCAGATGGAACTCTAAGAGAGGACCCGAGTTCACTTGGGAGCGCGAGGATCAAATTCGTGCTAAATACCCACAACTATTCGATAAGACAACCCCGAGCACCGATTCAACTCTGGATTCCGGGACGAATCCAATCTAACGGGTGGGTACTGTAATACTCCGTAAAATCCCAGGTCATTTATTAATGCTAATTTTCGATACCATTCTAATCTAAGCCATTTTTGCGGACTAATTTGAAATTTTTATATGAGACACCGTTTGTTTGACACCCGATTATTTTGGACACCGTTTGTTTGACACCCGATTATTTTGGACACCATTTGTTTGACACCCGATTACTTTGGTCACCGTTTGTTGTTACCCGATTATCTTGTCACCTGGTATCACCTGATTGTCACTCTTGGATGTCACCCAAAGAGGTTAAAACCGGTAACTCCCACTTGCGACCCGACACCTTGATATGACACCGATATAATATTATATATATATTTATATATATAAATTATTACGAAACTAATATCACACTATGTATATATATAAGTATATATACCTAGGAACGACACCGTTTATATTTTTCATGGACTACACAAATCGACACTGACACCGATACCGAAACTAAGTTACGAGCCGACACCGACACCGACACCTCGTTATTTTTGGGCCGGGCATCACCCTAAGCCCAATGCATTCTTTTCTTTTTCTAGTTGGACCGAACACCTATATGTTTCTCTGTTTTCTGCTGGGCCAAGCACCTCACAAGCCCACCAAATTTATTTTCATTTGATTTTCGTTTGGGCCTAGGATTCTCAAGCCCAAATGGCTGTTGTGTTTTTTCTTTTGTTTGCGTTGCATGGCTACCAAACGAACAAGCTTGTGCACAACATGGATATCACGCACGTTTTCTTTCTTGGTTCCCTACTCCCTCGACACCAAGCACAAATTCCCTTTGACTTTGTTTCATGCGACAATGAGCCACCCTAAGTAGCCGCCAAACCGTTGGGTATTCACAATACACACCTAGTGATCCTAATCAACTAATATCCAATGGGTCGAGTGCTTCATATTCCCCAACATAAAATATCACATGTGCTCTAATCCTAATTGTTTATTACCCTAGTAAACCGGGCTATACTTAAACTAATCTAATAAACCATCGTTGCTTCCTTACTACCACAACTCGACTTGACTAGGAATCAAGGACAAGGGACATGATTGTCTACACTCGAATGACAACTAAGGGACATGTCTCACATGAGCAAACACCCAACTACTCATGCCTCCCCTATAAAAGCCACATTGAATGCTCCTTCCTCACAAATTCTCAAACTCTCAAACAAAGAAAATCACTACACCTCTCTTGTTACTACCGTCGGATCTTAAGAGGAGAACGAGAAAGATTTGGGTAAGGAAAAGGAAAGTGTTGGGTTATAACAAGCTTGAGCAAGATATCGGGTTAAGGAGGAGCTCACGGATCTAGTTGGTTACTTGTTCTCGCCTCGTACAGACGACACCATCACCACCATCCTTGGTGTTGTAAGTTATCACATCTCTTTTCAATTTCTACTTTACTTACTATATGCATGTCACACATTACACACACCGTTTATCACTTTGGAAACACTTAACCACACGTGACACTATATATGAATTTAACACCTCGACACCCTTGAGGAAAGGGCTCACCATTTCATTTTTACGCGTACAACATATATATATTTTTCGACACACTAAGTCTTCGACTCACGAATAACCAAACCAACGTAACATGCAAAACATACTCGAACTTATGCTACGTGAACTAGACCAAAACCAAATCTGTGTCGAGCACTATTTTAAGCAAATAAAACCCACTTTGGGCCTTAACCGGGCTAACAAGCCCAACAGATTTTCCTTAAGGATTTTCGGTTTGAAAATTTAAGATTTTTGAAATAATTTTTAAATTATAAAAACTGATTTTTATAAATGTTAGAAGATAAAAATGGTAACTTTTATAAAAATAAAAGTTAACTTTTCAAAAACTAGATTTTGGACTATTTTTGCAAAGTCTCACGTTAAGGGACTAAAAGTGAGAAAATCACAAAACTGTCGGACTAAATATAACACTATCGATTTCTAATAAAAGTTGAGGGTAGAAACTGTAAATTTCAAAAGCTTGAAGTATAAAGTGTAAAAAGTACTAAAAAGGACTAAAAATGTAATTGTTTTAACCAAGGGGTAAAAAGATGTAACTTTTCTTAAAGTTAAGGGTAAACCTTGACAATGGTATTTTAATATTATTACTTTACATATTTATTTTTTATATATATACACATATATTATAGATTTAAAATAAATATACTTCATTACTAAAAATATTTAAAACAAATATTTTTATTAACGTTATTATTATCACGGATAAATTAACACGTGTTGATCACCGGTTCGTATCAACGATATAAATAACTACGTAAAGTTATTTTGGAATATTTAATACACCCGAATCAATATCACCGTACTCGTGACATATCACATGTCAATTACGAATCGAATCTAAGACACCGATGACTATATTTATATAGGTCGCAAGTCGGAGGAATTTCATTGCTAGTCGTAGCAGTACGCCGTCACCTTTGAGCACCATTGTGATTCACCCACACCTGTCAGGTGAGTTCATGGTCCCACATTTTTAATTATTTCTAAACCCGTGGGGAGATACATGCTATAAATCGAACACAAGTATTTTCTGTATGCTATTACTACCTGATATTGCCTAAGTTGACACCCGTACTACAAGTCCCTCATATCACGAACCTTAATCACTTGCGAGTGAGCGCGAATATAGCTAATAGATCCATTGGAACGGCAGCCCATCTCTATCAAAGTGATTATTTGGCAGGAGGTGTGCTATATTCGAAGTAACATGGAAACCGAGTACATTTCCATCACCGAGGGCCCCTTGTTATTTACACCCATGTGGTGTAAGTAATTTTTATCTTTATGATATTTCAATACTATGTTAAGGCTTGAGCTTCATGAGACTTAGGAGCAATATGACACCAGATTAGTCAAGACCTATCTATCTTGGCTTGTTTATTTCAAATGCTTGACTTGTGTTCACACTATTACAATTTAAACTACTATAGATTCACTCAACCTTTGTGTTGACTTTTTAGCATGTTTATCTCAGGAAACTAGCAGGCATGGTGGCACGGAGCTGGCAGAAGGGGCACAGGACCTCCCTTTTATTTGAATAATAATATCATTCTTTTCAAACTCATAACTTCTTTTGCGAAACAATTAACATTTGGAAAATGTTTGTAACTCTGACTACTTTGAGTTTTCATGGAATGATATTGACTATCTTTTGAATTGTTTTCTATAAGTATGACTGTGTACTAAAATGTAATGACCCCGATTAGACTTCCGCTGCTTATCAAATTTCGGGGTGTTACATAATCCTACTCGGACTCCCGTTGACACGGAATCTAAACTCGGTCCAGATGGTGATCCCGTTTCAGATCCTACTCTTTATCGTAGTCTTGCAGGTGGTCTCCAATATCTTACTTTTACTCGCCCTAACATCTCTTATGCAGTTCAGCAAATTTGTCTTTATATGCATGACCCAAGGGAGCCTCACTTGGCAGCTCTTAAGGGTGTACTTCGCTATGTTCGTGGTACATTGGATTTTGATTTACAACTATATGCATCTTCTACCGGTTCTCTTGTTGCATATTCTGATGCTGATTGGACTGGTTGTCCATCCACTAGACGTTCTACTTCTGGTTATTGTGGGTTTTTAGGTGACAGCCTTCTGTCCTGGTCTTCTTAGCGTCAGCACACTATTTCACGATCTAGCGCTGAAGCTGAGTACCGAGGTGTTGCTAACGTTGTTGCTGAGATTGCTTGGATTCGTAATCTTCTTCGAGAATTGCATTCCCCACTATTGACTGTCACTCTTGTTTATTGTGATAATGTTAGTGCGATTTATTTGACTGCTAATCATGTACAACATCAATGAACGAAACATATTGAGATTAATATTCACTTTGTTCATGACATGGTTACACAGGGGCAGGTTCGTGTTCTTCATGTGCCATCTCGTTATCAGTATGCTGATATTTTCACGAAGGGGTTACCTACTACATTGTTTGAGGAGTTTCGTAACAGTTTGAGTGTTCGTTCCCCTCCCGCTCCAACTGCGGGGGAGTGTTAGTCGATATATTTATGTAGCCTATGGGCTTTTAGTAGTTTGTTAGGCTTGGTCCATTTACATGTTTATCTAGAATAGTCTTTTGTACATTATATATTGATTTGGGTTGAATAATACAAGGCAAGACAATTACTCTAAAATTACATCTTTAATACACCTTAGGCTTGATCAATTCTGAACTTGACAACTTTTCAAAAACACACACTATATTTATTCTAAAAAACACACGCTTTGCATCAATAGTCGAACCAAAATCACGATTTGGCAAGTATAATTATTTGTCACTATACATTGTCGCTTTGCGCGAATATACATCTAGTTTTATATAAAGTGCACATAATATGTCTTACAAAAAATAATAGTTATTATTTTAAAGCATATAATACATCTATTTTTTTTAATAATCAATAAAAACTTAAAATTTGTGAAAAAAAAAATCATTCAAAGATAATACTATATTCAATACTTATAAATCCTTAATACATTATAATAAAACAATTCATGGAAAATAATTAAAGACATCAGAAAAAAACCTCACTTTACACTTAATAATAATAATAATAATAATAATAATAATAATAATAATAATAATAATAATAATAATAATAATAATAATAATAATAATAATAATAATAATAATAATACTAATTACGTTATACCCATAACATTCGCCCTATAACTCACCAATAACGCTGTATAACGTGCCTATAACTTGATACACCGAGCACTCTTATGAAACTTATGGCCATACATCCAAGATGTATTCAACATTCCACTAATTATGTGTTATAAGCATGGTTATTAAAACAAAACCGGACATCAAACCGGTTTTTCATTCACATTGATTTTAAAAGGCAGAGAACTACCTAGAATTCATTATGGCAAGTTTGATCACTTTTCACCCTTTTGACCCAAATGGCCAAGTACACTAATTCAAACATGGGACTCCCAACAATTTGAAAAGAATTGAGGTATAAGTTTGTACACGATTTAATTTATATACCACTAAGTTGAATAGGACACAACTATTTAGTAGCGAGCCATTTAGCTGATGCATTAAGTAAAGTTAGCAGCGTGTCAACGTACATATCGCCTTCCAATCTACCATATTTGTATATTTGCCGGGAGACTGGGATTCGAGAAAAATGGAAATACATTAACAAACGAAAAAACTTGTATATGTGAACAAGCTTAGCAACCAAAATAAGTACAGATATGTTATGCAATCACATATCGGGGTTCTATCAACAAAAATGAGTGAAAAGCAATCGATATTCAAATACAATAACATTTGTTAAAACATGTAAGTAAACAAGTTAAGCAACCAAAAGAATTACAAATCATGGACATCAATTCCCTTAAGTTTTTTAGTGATGGTAGCAATATACTTCCCCTAATGAAAAGCTTGCTCCAACTCAAGATTGGATGGCTGTCTTGACCCGTCACCAGAAAAAGTTCCAGCCCCATATGGGCTTCCACCTTTCAGTTCCCCCATTTCAGACATACCATCTCCGAAAGTATATCCAATTGGCACAAAGATCATCCCATAGTGAACAAGCTGAGTAAGTGCAGTTAATCTGTCATTCACATATGGAATTTGCTCAAAATGGTCAAAAACTTGATTTACTTTTAGAAAACAAGTCTACTTAACATCGCAAAATGTGTACTTTTTCAGACATTTTGTTACATATAATGATGTACTAATTGAGTGATTTTGCGGTTTCACGGTCTATTAAAGAGACACCTAAAAAAGTCGAGGATGTAATATTCCCGATATATATCTACTAGCTAGGATCCATATTTAGGTACTAAGTTATTGGTTTCTATTTGTAATTTTTTAAGTGTATGTATATTTATAAATTTTAATGTGATATTTTTATATTAATAAAATTTTGATTGCATAATCAATAAATTTATTAAGTAGGTATAATAGTTGTAACATATGCTTAATTAGTTCTAATGCTCAAAAAGGTGTCTTAGTGCGTACTTTATATGGGTGTTGTGAGAGGCACACCCCTAGTGGTTGGCAACACCCAACCAAGCCTCTTTTACACACTTTGTGGATGGGAAAAGCCAATTTTTTATCGTTTTTTATTCCGTGTTTATATTTGTTAATACTTTTGAATTATCAAACTTTTTATATACTCTTCTACATTTTTTTGTTAATACTGTGGACTTATCAAACAAACTTATGTATAACCAAAATTAATTTGTATATACACTCCCTTGGTTGTCCTTATGTCCTTTAACTCGCATTTCATTAACTGAATCCGTGCATACTTCTTACATGCTAAATTCAATTTGGTCAACACACCAGCCTCTGCATAGGCACCAACCAAAGTACACTTAAACATTACTCATCCAATAAATTCACAACAACCTCCTTATCATGTATAAACTTAACTTCACCAGCTCCTTATCAAAAGACCACTTCTTCATAGTTGGAGTGTTTAAATCCGTCTTTCAACCCATGAATTTGTCCAAGAAAGATCGGTGTGGCATGATGGTGATTATTTTGTTGCCATCTCCTCATTATTGAAATGGGTAGTCTCGGAATTTAGATCCCTTAAGAGCATTAGGTGTAGTCAACAAGCCTCTCCTCCTCATTCGGGCCCCACGTTTGCCACATCACCCAACACCTCTACAAAACTAACCTCCCCCCCCCCCCCCTCACCAAACAACAAACCTCAACTTCTTCATTAGGGCCCCACCACTTACACCTTTATTATTTTATTCATTTCATTAAATAAATTAAATTCATTCCACAATTACTTAAAAATAACACAACATACTAATTTTATTTCATTAAATAAAAAAGTTACAATACGGGAAAAAATACGATACGAAAAAAAAATGCATACAATATGAAAAACAAAACATACGATACGAAAAAAAATACAATACGAAAAAAAAGAAAAAAGAAACATACGATACCAATATGAAAATTAAACATTTTATGCGTCATCTTCGCGGTCGAGACTTTGGTATTTCTGAGTTATTCTTGCTTGTCTCTTGCGAATGATTTCGGCTCTAACCGGGTCAGTAACCACGTTTGGATCGAGCATTAGCATCTGCATATCCTGCCACTCCAACGCCATTGATTCTTTCTCCAACGCCTTTTCCTCCCTCTTCCTCCTCGCCTCGTAACAAGCCGTTTAAGCGTCTTTTGCTTTTTCGGATAATTGTCCCAAAAAAGTACTCGTTTGACTCCCACCGGAGCTCGCCACACTCGACGTTTCCGTCGACTTTTGTTTCTTTCCGGCTCGTTTGTTGTTTCTTTCGGGACGAGGTCGTTTGTCCGGCCCGAATATATCCTCAAGACATGTAATGTCTAGAGGTTCTTCAGAATCCCATTTCGGGTAGCATTTCAGGATCTCCGAAACGTGAACCAAAGTGAAACCCCTCGGAACAAAGCGTTATGCGAAGCTCGTTGTAACGCCCCAACCCGATAAGGGTAGAAGCACTACGTTACGGTGACATATCAAAGCATATACAGACATACAACATAAGTAATACAAAAGAATTCCAAAGGTTACAAAGTAATAATTTAAAAAAAAACAAGGTTACAAATGAGAATAATAATGAATGCTAAGTCTGAAAATGCCAAAGCTCCTACTAATCCAAAGCTATCGAAGTGTAGTCTTCTAAGTCCAAAATACTCTTCACTCATAACCCAGCTTCCTACTAAAACCTGCCGCAGGAAAAGAAATGCGGCTGAGCTTAAAAAGCCCAGTGAACAGATATAACAACGAAGTAATAATGAAACAGAAATGAATACTGAATAAGGTATAAAGGGAATAACATAATGAAATCAAAGGTAAGTATGAAATAGTGATGGAGGTAAGGTAAGGGTTAGTCATCAACCTCGAGCCCAGAAACAGATATAATGCCTTCATAATAATCATAATCATATCTCTTCATAATCATATAGAGGGGAGACCTCTCAGATAATCAGACAATAACGAGGGGTGTCCTCATATGGGTGGAGTAGCTAGCTCCCAGAAATGTGAAGGACGTGCATGCACGCAGCATCAATCACCAGATATAGATAACAGATAACAGAAAACAGAAACAGATCTAGGATGCATCCATACGACCCCACAGAAATAATATTGGCCATAATAAACAGATAATTGAGCACATAACAGATAACAGATAAGGGGACGTGGTAGAACATCACTCCACTGCCTTGGAGTCATGCCAGGGGTGCATCCCTGACACGGACATGGAACCCCCATGCCTAGTGAAATAAATTTGGCTCGGGTGTCAAACTAGAATAGGTCAATAGAATTTCATAAAATGACACAGATCATAAGTCATCATAATCAGATCATATCAGAAGTCCATATCACAAGGTCATATCAAAAGGTCCGAATCAGAAGGTTCAGATAGCAAAGGTTCATAACATAAAAGGTTCAGAAAATAAAATAGGGTTTCATAGCAATGGCATCGGGAACCCTAAACAAAATGAGAGATCAAAAGAAAGGAAGTCATGAGAAACCTTTACTGAAAAGGTCAGAATATCTGTACCTTAGACCGCAAGTGCAAACACAACAGAAAACATAGATATTGGAAGCAAACTCCTTCTTCAGCGAATCTACACGAATTCATGATCATCTTATTATTAATAACTTATCTTAAATCAGAATACTCATTTTAGTCGGCTTTCCATTTTTAGTAACTTTCCATATATAGCAGGTTCTATAATTAGTAACTTTCCAGACTTAGTAACTTTCTATTTTTAGCAGGTTTCCAGAATTAGTAAGTTTCCATAAATAGCAGGTGTCCAAAAATAGAAGGTATTAATCTTTTAATTGCATTAAGTCATAAAATACATGTTTTATGGAATTAGGGTTTATATTAGCTTATTATGGTAGTATAGGGTTTAATATGTCAACTTTCCATAATTTAGGGTTTATAATGAAATTATAATAAAGTTAAAGGTTAATTATGAAAATATAACAAGTTCCCATTTATTTATACAAGTTATCCATGAATTTACATAAATTACCATTTAAACCTTCAAGTTAACCAAATTTACAATTTAAACCCTTAACATGCATTTACCATTTAAGTCATTATAATTACAAAAACTATCCAAACAGCCCTTGCACTATTTTTGTATGATTTTCCATCAGTTTATAAGTCTCCAAAAACAGCCCATAAGTTTTAGAATTTTCAAAACGACCCTTAACCTATTTAAAATTCCATTCGATCCAATTTTAATTCCACAAACCCTAAACCAATTTTTCCCCAAATCATTTAACAATTTTCACCCTATCATATGACATTAATTAACATGTAGAATCACCCAAAAATCCAAACCCTAGCTCGTTTCCATATTTTCCTTTTCTTTTTTTTATTTTACCGATTTAAATAAATAACAAAATAATTTGGAAACACCACATCTAAGCTTTAAATAATTCGAATTCCATTTTTACAGTGTTATACCATCATAATATCATGTTCTAAAAATAATTTCGTGCCTCAGAAAATTCGTTTTCACCTCTTTCTCAATTAAACCCAAAATTAGAGTTTCATTCGAAAAAATTCCCAACGAGCCAACAAGCATGCATGATCTGATTTCTATATTTTATAATGATGTTATATAATATAAGAAGTGATACAAAAATACCCAGAACAATTGTGGATGATTGGAATGATCAGAACGAATTTATACCCCTCGAATGAAAAATAACGATCCAAATAAATCACCACAATCCACTCGACCACTTCTGGAACACCAAGCTATTTTTCTCACGTTCACAAACCTTCAAGATAGCTGGGAAAAATGATTGGAGGTACTGGAAAGATTTGGAGAGGCGTATATATTTTTTTTGGAGTGTTTTAGGGTTTAGTTTTGGTATGTTATTTGATACACGGTTAAATAAAATAATTGGGGAGATTGGACTGATTTTTGGCCGAGATTTTGGGCCCATAATGAGATAGAAATCAGACTTAATTTGTTTCCTTAATTATTTGGTAATTATCCTTAATTATTTTCTTTTTATTTCATATTATATATACATAAAATAATTAATTTCGGCCCCCTTAAAAATCCTTAGGCGACATATAATATTTTTGCACATATTTTAATGATATAAAAATGCCAAAAAAATTATTTGTGGTCATAGGATACTTTATTTTATTTATTTAGGCTTTATTTGGTATTTTAATTATAGTTTTATAAAATTTTAAACTTGTAGGGGAAATTTGGTAATTTTACAGAGTTTACGAATTTTAGGTATTACAACTTCTTCCCCTCTAAAAAGAAATTTCGTCCGCGAAATTGAAATGCAACTAGATGGAGACGTATCAAATTATGGAAACATGAAAACTTGGTTTCTCATGACCTTATCTTGTCGATCTAAAATGGTTTCCGTTTCACACAAAGGAACATATTATGTGACGTCAAATCAAATGAATAGGATGTTGCATGTAGAGAATGATAGGGATATCCCTCGGAAGATATACGTGGAAGACGTTATGAACATGCGACAACTAAGAAGGTAGAGTTAGACGATCGGAAATCTCCCTCGAAACCTACAAAAATCATAAACGTTCCAACAATAGAGTACTAGCTCACAAAACGTTATTCTTCCAAATTCTCAAACCATGCTTCCAATATAACCTTCCCAAGCATTCACAATGACAGTCCAAATTCTGTTCCACATGATTCAGATCCTTATTCAAGCAAATCATAATGTAACGGTCCTACACACATGAAACGTATAAGTAACAAAACATATGTGTACCCCTCCATGTGAACATTGGCATACATACGAATAGAAACAATTTAATCGATATCATCAGACGGTAGAAAGCTCTACAACGAACCCTAAGATTGTTATCAAAATACATAGATCAACAAACATATCTCGAGGATCCAAACATATCTAATCATACGGCGATAAGGCATATCAAAGGTATAGGTCGGAAGAACCTAAAGTCTTACTATTCACAGATAGTCGCCAATGGAAACAGAAGTCTAAGGCTTCTCTAAGGCACTCCTCAAGATATCATATGAACACAATGAGTGCACTTTATATGATGTTAGTATTATCACGTTGGCCAGGCGTCATAATACTAGCATCACATAACATGCTCTCATGGTGGTCATCCTCAATCTCAAGTCGTGAGATAAGCAACTTATCTTAACCACCTAACAGTCCTTCTACCTCCTAGGGTTGGCCCGAATCAAATAATCACTACGGATTCAAAATCAGAGGAATAGATCGTATGAATAACGTAACGGAACCTAATAGGTATCATCAAATGAAGCACGTCGTCAAAAGCATCAGGTCTTCCATAATTCGTCAAAGTTCTCATAACGAAACCATCATCCAACATACACAGAATGAACAAAGAACAAAATTACTAACAAAGAATCTAAATCATTTAAGGGATCTTATCATCAGATAACGGAAACTTAAGTCGGTTAAGCAGAATTGAAATACATCATTGATTACTCCACCTTTCACAGAAATCAACTCAGTCAGACATAAATGTTTGCTTCAAAATTCGTTCATTCAAATACATGAGTTCAAACTTTCTTCCAGGTCCGAGCAGTCTGTCTACGCTTGTCCACCTGATCATACAGTGGAAAGGGTTTATAAACTTGAGTCTGGTCCCTCAAGCCTTCGGCACCCCTTCTTGAAATTGTGGTGTAGTAATGTGAGTCTCTGACACAATCAATGTGCCTCCTTCCATCTGCAAGTCTGCTTCAACTATCAATCCATCATAGTACAACTAAAATGAATAGAGAAACAAGATTGCGTGTCTTCGACAGGTCCCCTAGCACAGCTCCAGGTTTTAAGGTAAACACCACCGCATACTTCCCTCTTCTTCTTCATACACCAATAGGAGCATCTCAAGAGAAACAGTAGGGGTGAACAAAATCATATTCCATTAGTTCCTTCAATTTCTCAACTTCTATGGCACAAAGATTTCGTCAACTGAGATCAGTTCAATGCCAACACTACTTCCCAAGCAGGAGGGAAAACACCAAGAAGTTCATCAGAGAACATCAGAAATTTTTGTACAACAAAATAATTCCAATGCCAGAGCTTTCCAAGGGTGGATACCAATAGGTGTCAGGAGAAACTTGACAATAAAATGAGATCGGAGTTTGTACTTCCATAGCAGCATTAATCTTAACAGGTTTAAGTGATTGAGAGTCATAAAAAAAATAGAACGAAGTAGATTGTTATAGGTCACATATCGGATACGGTAGTCTAAGGTAGCTTTAAGAGGAGCCAGTCAATCCATAACCAAAAGACTTCAAAATCAATTATATCAAAAGTAAATGGATTCGTAGGACGAATACGGTCGTCAAAACATATGGATAGTTCATATATCAGAGTCAAGTACATAATTCATCAAATGTGTTGAGATAGGGAAGCGAATAGTTCAAGGTGTGGGAATCTTGTTTAACTCTTCTGCACAAGCGATAGTTAGAGTGTGTACCAACGGAAATACGAACAACGTATAATTGTCAAAACTGAGATGTACGGAATATCAGTTATCAGCATCATCATGCTCAGTTAACAAACCCATACAGAGATAGAATTAACATCATATCCTTCTAAAGGAACTGATTGACAAACAAGTTCATCATTCGAAGGGAGGGAACAAATCTTCTTGTATTTGTGGTTAATAATTATCAGAGTTCTCATATGAGTAGTAATGGATTATGCAGAGTCAAGTAATATTAGATGACACATGGTATGTCCAGCATAAATAAGGAATTAACAAAATGTGTTAAACACATTATGGTTGTAAAATATTCAGGATGATCAGAAGGGTATTGAACTGTTATTCAAACAAATCAGAAGTCGAGATTAGAATCAGAAATGAAACTTAAATGGTGTAAGGTATCAATGTAGTTCTCGAGGTATTCCAAACTTACTTGGTCACTGAACTTAGGTTAAGCATAAATTTCTAACTTCTGAAACAAATGTTCTTATAAGGCATATCTAAAGGCAGAGGAACGAATCAGAGTGATGCGGAAGCAATGCAACTTACATAGATGTCCTAGTCTACCTATTCCTCGCCGGTAATTACTTAGGTTCCTATGGGGAAATCTGAAAGAAAATTTCTTAAAGGTTGTCTTAAGAGCACCTACAGTGGAAACTTAATGGTCCAAACTTCACAGGTCAAGGTTTAATGTACTACAAGTCGCAGCCTGTGCTCTGATACCATAATTGTAACGCCCCAACCCGATAAGGGTAGAAGCACTACGTTACGGTGACATATCAAAGCATATACAGACATACAACATAAGTAATACAAAAGAATTCCAAAGGTTACAAAGTAATAATTTAAAAAAAACAAGGTTACAAATGATAATAATAATGAATGCTAAGTCTGAAAATGCCAAAGCTCCTACTAATCCAAAGCTATCGAAGTGTAGTCTTCTAAGTCCAAAATACTCTTCACTCATAACCCAGCTTCCTACTAAAACCTGCCGCAGGAAAAGAAATGCGGCTGAGCATAAAAAGCCCAGTGAACAGATATAACAACGAAGTAATAATGAAACAGAAATGAATACTGAATAAGGTATAAAGGGAATAACATAATGAAATCAAAGGTAAGTATGAAATAGTGATGGGGGTAAGGTAAGGGTTAGTCATCAACCTCGAGCCCAGAAACAGATATAATGCCTTCATAATAATCATAATCATATCTCTTCATAATCATATAGAGGGGAGACCTCTCAGATAATCAGACAATAACGAGGGGTGTCCTCATATGGGTGGAGTATCTAGCTCCCAGAAATGTGAAGGACGTGCATGCACGCAGCATCAATCACCAGATACAGATAACAGATAACAGAAAACAGAAACAGATCTAGGATGCATCCATACGCCCCCACAGAAATAATATTGGCCATAATAAACAGATAATTGAGCTCATAACAGATAACAGATAAGGGGACGTGGCAGAACATCACTCCACTGCCTTGGAGTCATGCCAGGGGTGCATCCCTGACACGGACATGGAACCCCCATGCCTAGTGAAATAAATTTGGCTCGGGTGTCAAACTAGAATAGGTCAAACAGAATAGGTCAACAGAATTTCATAAAATGACACAATCATAAGTCATCATAATCAGATCATATCAGAAGTCCATATCACAAGGTCATATCAAAAGGTCCGAATCAGAAGGTTCAGATAGCAAAGGTTCATAACAGAAAAGGCGGAGCGCTACAGTGTGGTGACATATCAAAGCATACAAAGCATGCAACGCAAGCGGAAGACTTAAAACAAAAGGTTACAAGGGAAAAATCTAAAAGTACAAAAGAAATACTAAAACTATAAAAGAAAGGAAAGTACAAACTAAACAAAGTCTAATCTAATCCAAGTCCAAACTAGTCCAGATGTAATGGGCTTCTAATCATCGGGTAGTCCACTAACACTCCTATGCACTCGTCACCCAAATCCAGCTTCCAACCTAAAACCTGCCGCAGGAAAAGAAATGCGGCTGAGCTTAGAAAGCCCAGTGAACAGATATATAACAAAACTGATAATCGAAACGTATGTAAGTATAGGAAAAGGAAATCATAAGCTCCTGCTGAAATGAATATCATCTGTTAAATGCATAAGAGATCAACGATAACAGAACAAATATCATAAGTCAAATGAATAATGAGTACGAAGAGTCAAGTGATAATATGAATCATATAGTAACTAGAATCAAAGAGCACGTATCAACAAAGGCTTGTCTAACGAGATAATCGAATACACATACGAAACATAAGAAAGCCACGAGCCGACCTAACGAGATACTCGAATAGGTCTCAAATCACATATCCGTCAATTCATAGGGTGTACATTGAGGGGCGACCTCCAAGTACCAGACGTGAAAGGGGTACAAGGCACGTACAGCCAGTCACCAAACCAAATCGTATCATATCATATCAAAACAAAGGCTAGGATGCATCCATACGCCCCCCACAAACAAATCATATACAAAGTGGCCAAGAGATCTCGTATCATATCATAATCAGACGGGGACGCCGAGGACTAATCACACCGCCCCAGATAGTGTCATGCCATTGGTGCCTCAATGACACGCCCATGGTACCTCCATGAGTAAACTAAAAACTCGGGCATCAGAACAGAACATATCAGAACAAACAAAGCAAGGCTATCCATAACAAAATGCTTCCAGAGCATGACAGAACAGAATGCTCCCAGAGCATAATATAACAGAATCTTTCAATCACGTAATCATAATCAAAGTGGATAGTAAATCAGAATCAAATCAGAGGTATAATAGTAAGGCTCATATCAAATAGATCATATCAACGAATCATATCAAATGGATCATATCAATCATATCAAATGGGGAACATATCAATGGCATTGGGAACCCTAAACAAAATGAGAGATCAAAAGAAAGGAAGTCATGAGAAACCTTTACTGAAAAGGTCAGAATATCTGTACCTTAGACCGCAAGTGCAAACACAACAGAAAACATAGATATTAGAAGCAAACTCCTTCTTCAGCGAATCTACACGAATTCATGATCGTCTTATTATTAATAACTTATCTTAAATCAGATTACTCATTTTAGTCGGCTTTCCATTTTTAGTAACTTTCCATATATAGCAGGTTCTATAATTAGTAACTTTCCAGACTTAGTAACTTTCTACTTTTAGCAGGTTTCCAGAATTAGTAAGTTTCCATAAATCGCAGGTTTCCAAAAATAGAAGGTATTAATCTTTTAATTGCATTAAGTCATAAAATACATGTTTTATGGAATTAGGGTTTATATTAGCTTATTATGGTAGTATAGGGTTTAATATGTCAATTTCCATAATTTAGGGTTTATAATGAAATTATAATAAAGTTAAAGGTTAATTATGAAAATATAACATGTTCCCATTTATTTATACAAGTTATCCATGAATTTATGTAAATTACCATTTAAACCTTCAAGTTAACCAAATTTCCAATTTAAACCCTTAACATGCATTATTTACCATTTAAGTCATTATAATTACAAAAACTATCCAAACAGCCCTTGCACTATTTTTGTATGATTTTCCATTAGTTTATAAGTCTCCAAAAAAAGCCCATAAGTTTTAGAATTTTCAAAACGACCCTTAACCTATTTAAAATTCCATTCGATCCAATTTTAATTCCACAAACCCTAAACCAATTTTTCCCCAAATCATTTAGCAATTTTTACCCTATCATATGACATTAATTAACGTGTAGAATCACCCAAAAATCCAAACCCTAGCTCATTTCCATATTTTCCTTTTCTTTTTTTTTTATTTTACCGATTTGAATAAATAACAAAATAATTTGGAAACACCACATCTAAGCTTCAAATAATTCGAATTCCCTTTTTACAGTGTTATACCATCATAATATCATGTTCTAAAAATAATTTCGTGCCTCAGAAAATTCGTTTTCACCTCTTTCTCAATTAAACCCAAAATTAGGGTTTCATTCAAAAAAATTCCCAATGAGCCAACAAGCATGCATGATCTGATTTCTATATTTTATAATGATGTTATATAATATAAGAAGTGATACAAAAATAGCCAGAATAATTGTGGATGATTGGAATGATCAGAACGAATTTATACCCCTCGGATGAAAAATAACGATCCAAATAAATCACCACAATCCACTCGACCACTTCTAGAACACCAAGCTATTTTTCTCACGTTCACAAACCTTCAAGATGGCTGGGAAAAATGATTGGAGGTACTGGAAAGATTTGGAGAGGCGTATATATTTTTTTTGGAGTGTTTTAGGGTTTAGTTTTGGTATGTTATTTGATACACGGTTAAATAAAATAATTGGGGAGATTGGACTGATTTTTGGCCGAGATTTTGGGCCCATAATGAGATAGAAATCAGACTTAATTTGTTTCCTTAATTATTTGGTAATTATCCTTAATTATTTTCTTTTTATTTCATATTATATATACATAAAATAATTAATTTCGGCCCCCTTAAAAATCCTTAGGCGACATATAATATTTTTGCACATATTTTCATGATATAAAAATGCCAACAAAATTATTTGTGGTCATAGGATACTTTATTTTATTTATTTAGGCTTTATTTGGTATTTTAATTATAGTTTTATAAAATTTTAAACTTGTAGGGGCAATTTCGTAATTTTACAGAGTTTACGAATTTTAGGTATTACACTCGTTTTGGCATTCTCGATATGATCATGCTCAGTTTCACCACTGCGACGCTCTAAATGTTTATAAATAGCGTGGAATTTTTGGCGGTCGCCATTGAGCCTCGACCATTTACCGGATAGCATGTTTTTGGTTCGATGGTTATCAGTAGTCCGCTCGCTGAAAATTGTGTAGAACCGTAGAGGGGGGGGGGTGAATACGGTTTCTTCAGCTTTTTAGATGTTTAAAAACTTTAAGCCAAAGAGAACACCAAGTGGTTGTTCAATAATCCAACAACCACAAACACAACCAAAGTATATAAAGCGAGTAAAGAGAGACACCACGATATATACTGGTTCAGGATAGAGGGTTATACCATCCATACGTCCAGTTGCGAATCCACGACATGATACTATTCAACTAGTATAATCCTTTCGGTGGACTACAAACCGTTACAATTCACTCCACCAATATTCAACAATATTGATGCTCACAAAGAAGGAGTTACTCCCACGGTATTCCACCCTCGGAAACCACTTTAAAGAATCTCGTGATGCGACTTAACCTATGGGTCACCAAGACCACTACCAAAACTTCCCACGGAAGTATCAAACCCTAACTAGATCCCCAACGATCTAGGCTTGGTCACAAAGACACAAGACTTCCCTTACAAACAATTGAATGAATATAAGTTTGTTCAACCAAGTCCTAACCTAACTTAGAGACTCGATTGTAGTAGAAAGGGTAAAGATAAGAAGACCCTCGACACAATCACAAGAGTGGATTAGGTTCTTGTGATTCTTACCTTGCAAAGAAGAAGTGTTCTTTCAATAGATGTTAGTGTGAAAGATTAAGAACACAAGAGATAGAATTAGAGGATTAGAGAGAAAGAATGTAGAGAGAAAGAATAATAGAAAGGGGTGAGGAATACAAGAGACAAGGGTGGTATTTATAGTCCAAGACCCAAACTTGGGAAAATTTTACCGAGGCCGGCGCGTCACCCACGCGTCAACGCGTGGGCAGCGCGCCAGGCGTCTGTAAACATTTTCCCAAAACTTTGGGTTTTGATCCTTTAAATACCAATCCTTGCTAAACCCCCAATTGTACTTCACACTAAACCTTAACATTAATCAATCTAAGGTTTACCAACTCAAATAGCCAATTTGAAAAATCATTTGTGAAGTATTTATAAGAAAAGCAAATACCAAAGGTAGAAGAGTAGAAAGGGTAGTTTGGTAGGGGTAGAAATGGTATTCCTCACATGGCATAATAGAGAAGAGAGTATGCCAAGGAATAATCCTCAAAGGAAGGGTTAAGGTGTAACTATGGTTAGGGTAAAGGCTTAGAGGTTTAACCATGGTTAGGTATAGAAAGGTTAAGTGTATAGAAGTAACCATGGTTAGGTTAAAGAGAGAAGTGTATAGAGAATGAACCATGGTTAGGTTAAGGGGTTTACTCAAGGGAATGTTCCATCCTTGGTGTGGTTAAGAGTTAACCATGGTTGAGTGTAGAGAGGTAACCATAGATGGGTTAAGAAGTATGTTGGTTAGGTTAGGGTTGTATGTTGAGAACTAACCATGGTTGGAAGAGGTGAACCATGGTTGGGTTTGAAAAGAGAATATTCCAAAGGAATATTCCTTTGCTTGGGCGGAAAGGATTGGATCGAGGGTTGAGATTGTTTTGGTTTGAAATAGATGGTTAAGATGTGTTGTAAGAGATTGGATGGTTGAGATGGTTTTGGTTTGAAATGAATGGATGAGATCATAGTGTCCTTTTGCTTAGAGAGGAAGGGTGATCCAAGGGTTGAGATTGAGTTGGGTTTGAAATAGAGGGTTGAGATTAAACACATGTGACATAATAGAGAGGAGATTGGATGGGTGGTTGAGATGTGTTCAATTTGAATTGGATGGTTGAGATTGGAGATGTGTAAGGAATATAAGAGATGTGTAAGGGATGTGTAAGAGATGTGATGTTGTAAGGAAATGAATGGTTCAGATGGATTGAATTTGAATTCAATGGCTTAGATCAAAAGTGTATAGGGGACAAAGGTACACTTTTGTGTAAGTGGTGTAAGGGAATGTTGGAAAGGATATTTTGGAAGGATTGTGGGAGATTTGGTGGTTTTGGGTTTGATGGTTTTGAGGTAAGTGGTATTTTGTTGAAGAAGATAATTAAGAAAGTAATTAAGAAGAGAATAATCTAATTGTCATTAAGAAGAAAAGATTTAGACAATTAAGATTATAAGTTGAGAAAATCATAAGTTACTTATTAGTTCAAGTAACACAACGTCGAGAATCCATAATTTCATACCTCGTGACTTTTCACGACTCGACGTTCCCAACTAATACTTTGGTTCAAACAAGTTAAGTGCTTTGCCTTAATGTAAAGCATAACCTAAGTGGGAAAGGATGCGTTTACGCAAAGTGATCTTTGACTTAGTTTGACCAATAAGGGAGTAAACCCGTTACGTGATTAGAGAAGACGTAAGCACGGGATATGAGCATATGGATGCTTTCACATGATGTTACGTGAAATATATAAGCTCCCTAAGTTTAGAAAAGCCTTGGCTAGAGGCGATAGCTAGAAAACATGAGTTGGTGATGAGTGTCTAAATACTCATCATTTTATACCAATCTGAACTGCCAAAACATCAAAAAACACTCAAATATGCATCATAATACTGAAAATATCTCAGAAATGTGTTTTATATGTTTCAGATGCAAAATAATCAAAAACAGATAAAAAACGAACAAAGTTTGCATAATTGGCAGTTTCAGTCCCTCAAGTTTCAAAAGTTGTCAAAACTAGTCCCTGGTTATTCTAAAAACATGAAAAAGTCACCAAAGGTCCTTTTTGAATCACAAATTACATATTTAGTCCTTTGGTGTAAAGTTTCACAAAATTACAAGTTTAGTCCCTCAACTTTGCAAAATTGACATAAATGGTCCCTGGGATGTAAAAACTTTGAGAAAATCAATTTTGGTCCTTATACTAATCTTCTATGGAAGGAATGGTCCTTGGGTGGAAAGTTTGGTGAAATTACAAGATTGGTCCCTGAAGTTTCAAGTTTGGCAATTTTAGTCCTCGGGGTTTAAAAAAAGGAAAAATATCAAAAATAAACCTTGTACTATTCATTTATGGCAACATAGGTCCTCATGATTACTTTTGGGAATTTACAAGTTAAACCCTTCATCTTTTAGAAAATTGCATAATTGGTCCCTATGATTAACTAACCTAACCGGACCCTTTTATTAATCCACCCAAAAATAATCCAAATCCAAAACCCTAAGCCCACTCCCTTGGCCCAATCTCCCAGCCCAAACCACCCTTAAATAAAAAACGGGGTCAAACCCGTTTGACCAAACCACCCTTCTACCCTTTCCCTCCTTCCTCCCTCACTGCAACAAATACCACCACCAATACCACCTCCACACCCACAGTTTTCACTCCACCTCACCACCCACCTTTCACACCTTGTCTCTCCACCTCTTGCAACCTTCTAAGCTCCAATTAATGCAAAAAAATTACTTTACGCAAACTACAACTGGCTCAAGACTTTTTGGCGCCAAAAATCAATTCCAACGGCCAAGATTTTTCCCACCCAATCCAATGGGTGGGATTTGCTCAGGAAGGTGCAACAAAGTCAGTAGAAGCAATATAAAGAGGAGGGAAGCAAGAGAGATAAGTTATCTAGTGTAATTTTAGTCTTAGTTTAATCGTTTAGTCTAATTTCGTAATTTTATTGTATTTTAAAGTCTTCAAGTGTTGTTTCAAGTAACTTCAGTGTATTTTGAATCTTTTTCATCAATCAATTGCAAGTTTTAGTTAACATATCAAGGTTTGCCATTTTCACTTCAAAATTGCATTTCGTAGCATAATATTGTTATTTGTGTTGTTATGGACTGAGATAGTTCACTTAGGCTCCCAGAAAGCTTGTAAAAGCTTTTAGTTACTTTAAAAGTCAGTTTAGAATCAAAAAGCAAAAATACCAAAAAAATTCAAATTAAATAGAAAATAATAAAAAAAAATCAAGAAAGATGGTGATTCAGGCTGGAGCATGGTAGATTTTGGATGGCCATGGGTTAGTGGTTCTGTGGGGAACCTATAGGATAGTTCTTGGGTCCTAGTTCTTGGTTCTTGGCTGGATTGCAATTGTGAGCATTTTTGTTAAGTTTTTCTTATTAACTGTGTTAGTTGGTATAACTTGATAATAAGTGTGTTTCTATGCTTTAATAGTGCTACTCAGAAAAACTATTACTTAACATAGCCTTGTTATTGGTTGAAATTCATTGTTGCAGTATCTCCATTTTCACAGTTTGATTACATCTTGGTCATTTCTGAGTTTCATGCATGTTTCTTTGTTAGTTTATGCTTCATTGATCTTTTTATGTGCTAGTATAAGTGTTGGAATCAGTATCAAGGTTTATATAAGTGATTTGGATTGAAAATATTGATTTCACTTTATAAAAGGAGTGTTTGGTTAAACTAGTTTGAGGGACTCAGAGCCTGTTGTGTTTGTTGTTTGTTGTTTGTTGTTTGTTATTGTAACAAGTCACCTTAGGTCTCTATAGGTTAAATAAACCATTAAACTCAGGTCTTGATAGTTTAAAAGTCAACAAGCCTTTTAATCACTCTTAGTTGTTCACCGTGAGGAATTTAGTGCTCAAGTAATCATCAAATCAGTTAATTAGTTGTTATAATTCCTTAATTCAGTCATTTAGTAGGGTAATATTACATAACCAATCATCAGTAGTCATTTAAATTTCACATAAGTCAACTTTGTGTTAAAATTGAAAAAGTCAAAACTTGAACCTTTGCAGAAAAACCAAAAACTCCTAAAATTCTTGTGATTTTTGTACTAGGTTTTAGGATTTGAGCTTTTCAGGAATTGTAGTCTACAACCTAATCTTTAGGAATCAACAAACACTAAATTTTTTTGGTTCTTTGTGTGGTCCCCACAAGCCAAGAAACACAGCTGCAGGGGAAAAACCTCCCCTGTGCACAGCAGACTGCAGCCACCACCACCACCTTTGGTGGTTGTTCCTGGCCACCACAGTGGGTCCCACAAGCCAAACTTGGGTTCTTTCAACCCCCCTCCTGGCCACCTTTCTATATTGAGCAATCCTTTGAGCTTAATATCACTGGGACCCACCTGAAATCATCACTTAAGTCTGTCCCAGTTTCAGTGTTCACATAAGATAATCCAAGTGCTTAATTTGGCTTCCTGGCTTATTCATATAGCTTATTTGTTTGAATTTAGCTTAAAATGTCCAACAAAGTTGTTTGAACCAGAATCCACCATTGTGGACCCCACATAAGCTCATTTGAGCTTAATTTCTTGTTTGGTCAATGAAAGTCAACTGATTAGGCTAATAAGCACTCAAGTGCTTATATTCTGAGTTCCAGTCAAAGTGTTTTTGTAAAAGTTGTTAGTCTTTAGTGACAAAATAGTTTGGAAAAAGAAAAAACAGAAAAAACCAAATTTAATTATAATGATAGCTTCTATTTAATAGAAAATATATTTTTAATTTTCTTTTCAGCTTATTTATAAGCACTCTAGCATTTTTATATTTTTATTAATTTTCTTTTATATTAAAGTAATTTTAGAAATTTTTCCAGATTTTTCCTTTGTCATCTACTGGTTTTTAGAAATAATATTAGTTTAATTAATTAGTAATTAATAATTAAGAATTAAATAGCATAATTAGATTTTATTAAGTAAAACCTAGTTTTTATAATTTTCCTAGCTTTTATATAAGTTAAAACATTTTTAGGAATTTTTCTAGAATTTCTACTGTTCATTTTCTATTTTTTAGAATATAATTAGTTTAATTGGCAATTAATTAATAATTAGAATAATAAATAGTAAATTAGTTTAAAAATACATAAAACCAACTTTTTATAATTTTTTAGATTCCTGTGATGGTTAATTAGATTTATAAAAATCTTCTTAATTATCTAAGTCTTTTTAGTATTTTTAATAATTTAAATAAATATAATTAGTTAATTAATAAATGAATAGTTATTAATTAATAATAATTAATTAAATAGTTGTAAAAATAATTTTAATTTTCCAATAATTTTCTTTTACTTTTAGGATTCCAAAAATATAATTTTCACATTTGTGGGAGTTATATTTTACAGAATTTACGTTTTGTTTCATACGTTTACGTTTATTTAAATTTAAATGTACATTTTTATATCTTTTTACATTTTTAGGTTTTCTTAACTTTTAAATAAATTAGTAATTATAAAATAAATATTTTAAGTTTATTTAATTTGCTTTTAAGCCCCTAAGGCATGCAAATTCCTACTGTCGTTAAAATCGTTTTTTATTTCGTGCGTTTACGTAGAATTAAATTAAACGTACGCGTTTTAGGTTTTTAAACGTTTTTAGATAATTAGGTTTCACGTAACTGTTCATATAGCTTATTTAAGCTATTTTGTTTTATAAATCCTTAGATTAATCACCCACTCACATTCACACCTTTTTCCTGTTCATAATCACTCGATCCCAGATTCGTTTTTAATACCTTCGCACACCTCGTTGGGACATAACGACCCGGGGAAACACTATATTCCACGGAAGCATTGGCCTTAAGCTGTTTGACTATTATAGTTGACCATTCACAAGTGGTTGACTTTAGTCTGACGGTTTAGCACCAATCAAAATTTGGCACGGTTAATATACCTTGCACTTTCTCCTAGGTGAGCCTATCAACTGCACACGGTTGACTGGTTGGTTTAGGAGGAGTCAAAATTTGGCGCCGTTGCCGGGGAGGTTGTGCGCGTATTTTAAACGGTTTTGTGTATTAGTGAATCTGAATACACGCTCATTGTATATTTATCCATCCTTATTCATACTATTATCATATAAAAACAAAACAGTTCCCGAAAACATTCTAAAATTAGTTTTCAACGAACAAAAAAAAAAAAATAAATAAAAAAAAATAAAAAATAAAAAAAAAAACCCAAAAATATTTTTTATTATTATTATTACAAAAATCTTCAAAAATACCAAAAATATTCACCTTTACCCTCCTACCTTGTTGATTCTTCATTTCTCACCCTCCAAAACCCTTTGATTCTTTCTATGTCTTATTCTCACCCTCTTGTCTGTCAATGGTGTGGTAGTCTTTATAATGGTGGTAATTGCCCCAGTTGTGGCATGGTAGAGTCAGGAAACGGGTCTGTCTATAACCAGAATCCCTATTCCTACCCTGACATGACTGATACATACCATCAGCTTCCACACCATGAGACTCAGCAGTTTTACTGTTGTGAGTACTGTGGTGGTTCACACTACAGTTATGATTGTCAATCAGGAAACACGCTTGTCTATGAGCAGGTTCCTGATAACAATTATGACTCAAGCACATACGACTCACAGCCACATCAGTTCAACTGTTGTGAGTACTGTGGAGGTCCACACTTTAGCTCTGATTGTCAAACAAGGAATCCAATTCCCTGCAACCATTACGACTATTCATTTCAAGACCCACCTCCACAGTGCCAAATGATCCAAGCAACTCCTCATGAAACTCAGCAAGACCTTTGTTTAAAGGCTCTTGAGATATTAAAAGAACTTAAGGAGGAGTTGGCTACTACATCGTTTCAGAATTCTCGTGAGACATCTATTGAGTTACTTGCAGAAAAACGAGATGTTAGAAACGGTGAAAGCATGGAGGAATTAATAGTCAAAGAGCATGCAGCTAAAATACATGCCGCATTTTGCAATGCTGCTCTTCTCGATGACGATGATGACAGTGATGATGATAACATTGTTATTATTCAAAAAGATTCATCAAGTTCATCAGTTATAATTCCTTCCATCAAAAATCAGGGTGAAAAGAGTATGGGAGAATTACTAGCAGCAGAACAAATGGAAATTGTAAAATCCATGTATGCTAGTCCTTCTCAACTCCCTTAGTCTGATGTTATCACACACGAGGTTCCCACTCACTCTCTGAACATGGGGGACGAGCATCTTGACACTGTTCCTGAAAAGGAATGGGACGAATTCATAAAGTCTAGTGTTGAGAACCTTGTCCAAATCCCAAGTGAGTCACAGGGAATTCTTGATCATGTGTGTGATATCCCTTCCCCTATTGAGTGTTCAAAAGATCATTTTGAGACTTTCTCCGATTCCAGCAATGATTGTATATCTTATGGAGAGATTGAGTATGTTGAGGCATCACTATCTCATTCTGATGTTGACCTTCTCCTTGAGGAGTTCACAGATGAACTCACTCACATCATTCCACTTCCATCTAGAAGTGATGATGGTCTCTTTGATTTTGAAGCTGATCTAGGAGAAATTGAAAGTCTCCTATATCATGATCATTCACTCACTTCTGATCCCAACAGTCCAATAGAGAATGTTAATCACCTTGTTCCTGAAGCATTCAAAACTACTATCACCAATCCTCTATTTGAATTCGAATCTGAATTCACTTTGATTTCTGATAATCCAATCTTTGATATTTAGAATGAGGATTGTGATGAGTCCACAGCGGAACAAGAATTCACAGATTTACATCTTGTGAATGATTCTCTTTACGAGGAGTTCTCTTTTGAACTCACTCATATCATATCTCCACCGGAGTATGATAATTTCTATTTTGATCTAGACACACCCGGGATATGTCTAGATCACATGAGCTTAAATGATGAGGTTCATGATGATGAATCTATAAACCCTCCTGATGATGAAGAGTTAGTGATGAGTGTCTAAATACTCATCATTTTATACCAATCTGAACTGTCAAAACATCCAAAAACATTCAAATATGCATCATAATACTTAAAATATCTTAGAAGTGTGTTTTATATGTTTCAAATGCAAAATAATCAAAAACAGATGAAAAACGAACAAAGTTTGCATAATTGGCAGTTTCAGTCCCTCAAGTTTCAAAAGTTGTCAAAACTAGTCCCTGGTTATTCTTAAAACATGAAAAAGTCATCAAAGGTCCTTTTTGAATCACAAAATTACATATTTAGTCCTTTGATGCAAAGTTTCATAAAATTACAAGTTTAGTCCCTATACTTTGGAAATTGACATAAATGGTCCCTGGGATGTAAAAACTTTGAGAAAAATCAATTTTGGTCCTTGTGCTATTAATCTTTTGCAGGAATGGTCCTTGGTGTGAAGTTTGGTGAAATTACATAATTGGTCCCCGAAGTTTCACAGTTTGGCAAAAATAGTCCCCGGGTATTTAAAAAGTGAAAAAATATAAAAAATACCCTTGTACTATTCATTTATGGCAACATAGGTCCTTATGAGAACTTTGGGAAAATGGCATAATCAGCCCCTAAATTTTCGGCAAAGTACATGTGGAAAACTAGAAGGGGGGGGAGGTTGAATAGTTTTACGTCCTTTTAAATTTATAAACACAAGTTTGTTTTAAAAACTTCGATTCTAGTTTATGTGAACTCAATACTTGCACTATATGAACAATTGTATGGTAACTAACTAACAAAGCTAATATAGTAAAGATAAATAAATGAGTAATGAGAAGAGTTGGAAAGATCAAACCACAACACAAGGATTTATAGTGGTTCGGCTACAAGGACACCTTCCTTGTTCCTACTCCACTCCCCGAGTCACCTACTCGAGAGTTTTCTTCACTATGTCAACAAACTCCCTTTTGGCGGAGAAAACCTTACACACCACAATAGCTTCACAACTTGATCACTACTTCTACACAACTTCTTCACACCAATATACTACACACCAATCTTCTTCACACCTATCTTCTACACACCAGTCTTCTACTTCACACCGATCTTCTACTTCACACCAATCTTCACAACTAACCTACTTCACTACTAATCAACTTCTACTTCCTACACAACTTCTATATCTTCTAAACAATATATAACAAGCACAACACAATATTCATAAATGAATGTATATATACACTATGCACAACTACTCTTCAACACTTCTTGAACTTGGTTGTAGAAAGAGTGTTTTTCTTTTGCACTTTGGATGAGAATGGATGATGAGGGATTGAATCACTTGAAACAAGGATTAATATACAAATGATCAAAGGGTTTTAGAGGATCTTTAGAGAGTTATAGATCTGAAAATTTCGTGCAAAAGGTGAGGCAAAAATTCAGGTTTAAGGTGGTATTTATAGGCAAAAGATTCTGACAGAGGAGCGTGGCCGGTCCCCTTAAATCAAGGCCGGCCCCCTTAAAATTAAGGGGACCGCCCCTTATAATTAAGGGGGCCGCCCAGCTGAAACGGCCAAAATCCTTGTCTTTTAGTGGGGAAAGTTTATTTGGTGAAAAACTAACTGATTTTGGTTAAAAGTTTGAATTCATATATTTAGTATGAATAAAACATTTTTCTTAATTACCAAAAGTGTTTTTCAAAAATATATAATATGTTTATATAATTAAATAAACTTTGTGTTAGTTAATTAAATACCCCTTTGATCATGAGATGTATTAAGCACTTGTTTATCCATACCTTAAGTAATTAAGTTGGATATAGTGATATAAACTAGCTTAATACTTGTTTACGTAGTAATTATATGATTGACGATTTTACATTTTGTGATCGTCAAAATATAGAGGTATCGAAAGATATGAATAACGTTTTCACACATTATTTATGTCAACAATCTCCCCCTTTTTGATGATTACAAAATTTAAACTCATTAATCGAAAATTAGTATATATTCAAGTATTATTGTGAGTTTATATCACTTCTCCCCCTTTTTGTTACCATCAAAAAGGTTATCCCATGTTAATGTAAGCTCCCCCTCGAAGTATACTCCCCCTCGTTTTGAGGCCAAAAGGAATCGAGATTTGGATATCTTGCAAAAATATTTAGTGGCAAGCAACATATATATGTATATAGTATGCAAGAGTAGAGACTAAACATAACCATAACATTAATAATATGAAAAAGATACATCAAGCATTACATTAACAACCATAACAAGTAATGCAACTAACAAAAACCTTAAAGGCTTAGAATCATCACTAAAATAAAAAGAAAACCAAGGCTCAAATATGAGAGTCCTCTCTAGAGCTTGCCATCCAAAAAGGTTTAATACAATTTTATTTGTAAAGCACCAAGCATGTTTAATTGGGAGGAATGGATGGTGAACATGGAGATGGTGATGGTGGGGGTGTGTTTGTTGATGGTGGTGGAGGTGTTGTGTTTGTTGTTGGTGGTTGATGCAACAAGTTTTCAATATGAGAAAACATGTATTGGATCTCATCTCTTAGTCCGAACATAATTGTTCGGTTGTGAATGCAACAAAGGCAAGTGTCTCCATGAGCTTCAAGTAAGCTCCATGGGACGGGGTTATAGGTTTGTGGATTGATAAGAGATGATGAGAAATGTGCATCAAGAGGTGTTAATGGTGATAATGAGAGAGTGAGTGCAAGAGTTGTGTTTTCATTGGTAGGTTGTGATGGTTGATCAATTGTTGGAGGAGATAAGTGGGTGTTGATGTAGTCATTTATGGATGAAGTGGATGGTATGGAGGAAGTGGAGTTTCCATTTGTTGAAGGTGTTTTGGAGGGTGCATTTGGTGCACTAGGAGATGAACATTGAGGTGGTGGAGATGGAGTGGTGTTGTCTTCATTTGTAAGATCAATGAAGAGTTGTTTGGGTGGAATGATGACTAGTTTTTGTTTCTTGGCATTGTTTGAATAGGTGGTTCTTGGTGATGACATGATGATGTTTGATGAATGTTTGAGGATGATGGAATGTGAATTAAACATGCATGGAGATTATATAGTGGGAAAACATGTTTAGAAGTGGAATTAATTTGAAATTGTAATGTTATATTCCAAAATCAGTTTAGTTTTTAAGGGAAATGGTAGCTGGGACTAGCAAAAGGGATCACAAGATGCAAAAGAGAACAGTGTAAAAACTGTTTCAGATGGCCGGTCCCCTTAAATGGAGGCCGGTCCCCTTAATTTTAAGGGGGCCGCCCTTTATGATTTAAGGGGGCCGCCCATCTGACGACCCAGAAACCAAAATTTTTCAAAAATTTTCTGGAAAAATGTTGTGTTCTGTTTTGTATTTGCAGCAAGCACCATTTGGACATTTCACATTTGTTTTGGTCTATTATAAAGCAAACATGATATATATATATATATATATATATATATATATATATATATATATATATATATATATATATATATATATATATATATATATATATATAAGCTAATCATGCAAGTATATATATAATTTAAGAGTCAAAGCATGCATTCATAAGCATATATTAAACATAATAAACAAGTTAACATACTAATCATTTATCCAAACAATTATTCCAAGAAAGTTTCAAGTACTTCTGAATGTATTTCGGACAAATAGCACACAAGACATAAAAATTAAATATTGTGTAACAAACATAATCCAAGCATATCATTTCTTTTTCTTCCCGAAGATACCCTTCAAAGTCTTTCCTATAGATTTGAAGCCACCTCTAACTTCTTCGTGCAAGCTCTTTTGTCTTCTAAGCATCTCGGTAGTTCGTTCATGAAGCACTTCTTCGTTTAGATCACTAGGAGATGGGGTAGAATACTTGGGATAGTCAAGATCCTCTAAATTGTCAACGAACTCAGAAAACGAAGGGGTAATAGCATCATGGATGTTTTCCTCCTCATCGTCATCGTTTTGCCTTGAGGATGATCCATGAAAGCTATGACGACGAGGTTTACCCTTGTCACTTCGAGTTCGTCGAGCTTGTTTTAGAGCGAGAGGACGTAGAGTGGGGTAGATGGACTCATAGATACTATTGTCAAGATCGGGGTAGTACTCGATAACATGATGATAGAGACGAGTGAGGAACATTCCATATGGAAGGTTGGCTTTGGGAGTTTTTCTAGCACACTCAATCCGTTTGATAAAGAAGTAGGCCAAATTGTACGGCTTTTCGACAGCTATACAATACAACATGTGAGCAAGGCACGCCGGGAGATGGTCCCGGTGACCTCTGGTACCAAACGCATTCTCACGAATGAGTTCTTCCCAACGCTTCATGTGGGGGCTTAATTCCTTGAGGAGAAGTTGGTATGGAGAGATTTGAACGTTTTTGGATTTTATTTTTCGGCTTGTGGTGGCACGTTCCACACCAAGGATTTGACGAATTTCGTCGGGATGAGGAATTTCGTCTAGATAGGGACCGAAGGTTGGTCGATAGTGATTAAGAGATTCGAGGTACCACTCATTTGTGAAAACGGCTTGACCTCTAAAGGAATTTGGAGGATATGACGAAATTGTTCGAGAGTTAGAGTGATAAATTCATTTTGAATCATGAAAGAGATGGTGATGAAACCGAGGTCATTGGCTTGGACGGTGACTTGGCTATAGAAATCCATTATGAAGTGAGGAATGATAGGTTCATTTATTTCATAAAGACAATTGAAGTTGATGCTTGTAAACACGCGATTTATGTAGTCGGATTGAGCAAAAGCAAGATCTACTACACGTCCTTCATGAACATTTCTATCTTCAATTTGACGATAGATAAGTCCAATGGAAGGAGATGTGGTAGGGAGTTGGGAAACTTTAGGAATGTAGTTTTTAGTGTGAGAAAGATCTTCGGTAGTTGCTTTTGGCATTTTCACCTAAACACATCAACAATACAAAAAGACCAAAATAAATATAAAAAAAGATAAAAGTATATGTATATTGTTAAGGCTTATGTTGGAACGTAAACATACTTCGTTACTAATCCTAAGAAGTAGATTACCATGTTCCTTAATATTGTTTTTAACTCGTTCTAGATATACTTTACGATGTTTAATAAGTAGTTATGGACAAATCCAAACGCCCTTTTAAACATCTTAATATATCATGAAATTTATTAGATTTACATTAGATTGTAAAACTAGCTAATTCTTGCGAGTTTCTTATGCATGTGATTTGTTTTTGAAAAAGATGGTTTGTATTTTTACTTAAAAATGTCATTTTTAGTAATAAACCAAACGCTTCCTTAACTATTGACTTATACCCCTAGTATGTCAATATATATATGAATTATATATCTTGACGAGTCCGATTAGCAATTTTTAGGTTTATAATTGTAACAAGGTTTTATAAAAATTATAATGTCTAGGTTTCGATATTATTTGGACATAATCCAAACACCCCTATATCGCGAACCAATATAATTTTTCTTGGTCGAAAAATGTAATTTCAAGTTTTACAAGTTACAAAAGTATAATGTGATTAGTTTTAACACGTTTTCAAATCATTATTCAACAATTAGTTTACTAAAAATTTTGAAAAGGAGTGTATGAAGTTTTTCAAAAATTTTCGACATGATAGTTTATAATTACTAGTTTCTAGTGTTGATTGATCATTCTAAACCTAGGGGAAGCATTCGGTTACGAAGTTTTAGGACTTAATTCGAAAGAAATTGTGAAATTGAAGAATTTTATAAAACATGCGTAATCATGAGTATGACCGAATGAGATGAAATGTGTTATGAAAAACTTACAATACGTAATGGTGATTGTGTTAGATGAATTTGCCCTTTGCGAATTAACCCGAATTATGTGATTTGGAAGTGATTTGAGAGGTTTTTGGGTTTTGGTTTTTGTTACAGCAGAAGCAGGGGAAGGGGAGTATGAAAAAGTGGAGTGTTTAGCAAAAGGAAAAAGGAGAAAAATGGGTTTGAGCTATCAGATGGCCGGCCCCCTTAAACATTAAGGGGGCCGCCCTTCATTTGGCTGCCGGTCCCCTTAAACATTAAGGGGGCCGCCCTCCAAAATTTGATATTTTTTATTTTGTTTTCTGGAAAGAACAAGAAAATATTTATATGTATGTATTAGATTTATATTTAATCAAAAATACGTTGGAGGGTATTCGCACGAAAGGAATTACTTGACACTTTTGCTTGACAATTTGCCAATTAAATTTTCTTGATCATTTCGGATGAAATTTATCAAGTTGTCAAGTACACGAGAACGTTGTGGAAGATACATAAGTATATGTGTGTGTGTCTATATATATATATATATATATATATGTATGTAGCATGGGCTTATAAGACGAGAATAAAGGAAGGAGACGAATGCAATGGAAGCCGGGAATTTGTTTCATCCATAGATTTTTCGACTCATCTCTCTTCATCACCATGAGTGTTGTTGAACATTAAAGTTCAACAAGGCAAATGGGGAAAAGAAAAGGTTCGTAAACAAACAATTTCTAGTTCTAGAAAATCAACAAATGAATTTTCTAGGTTATAAGTTCCTAGATATAGCTAAGTGTATATATATGTATATATATATTTAGATATAGTATAAGTAAATAAGTATATATATGTATAGAAATAAAAACTAAAGAGAATAATGAACCAATCAAAATCACATAAAAGCTAGATACTAAACTAAGCATGCATTTGTTTACAAGGAAATAAAAGGAAATGCGTACCTTTCATCTTCAATGCGTTTAACTTCAAAATCTTCAAAGGAAAGTCCGAACAC
Source organism: Artemisia argyi (assembly GCA_030686995.1). Taxonomy (NCBI): domain Eukaryota; kingdom Viridiplantae; phylum Streptophyta; class Magnoliopsida; order Asterales; family Asteraceae; genus Artemisia; species Artemisia argyi. The sequence goes on along the minus strand of CM060701.1, from coordinate 225,215,465 downwards.
GGGGTGACAACAAAGATTTCCATGTATGAATGGCGAAAGTTTTAACGTTGGTCCCCATTGTCTCATTTGACCAAAGTTGTTTGTCCCGAACATGTTTTGCATTTGACTTGGGTGCATATATGGTGGAAACATTCCCCATGGATTGAAGTTCCACATTTTTTGATTATTGTTAAAGTTTTGTCTATTTTGGTTTACTCTTGGTTGAGGTGTTTTAGGTCTAGGGTAAGAATTATTCGGTTTCCTAGGTGGTGGAGTTTTAGATCTTGTTTTAGTTTTGGACGATCCTACTTCGGTTTTTAAAGATGGTTTATAAAACGGTTTTATTTCTTCATTACTAGCTAGATGTATTTTCTTATCATTTATGAGTATATACTCAGGATTAGATTTTGAAGGTTTTAGTTCCTTGAGTTCGCTTTCAAATTTAACATTTTTAACTTCACTTGTTGAGGCTTCGGTTGAGTTAAAACCTAGACCGGTTTTATCTCCGGATATTCTTTGAATACTTATAATTTTACTAAGTGAGTTACTACTATTTTCAAATTTATCAAGTTTACAAATTTCTTCCTTAAGTTTGTTGTTTTCACTTCTAAGCTCTTGACATGATTTACATTCTTCAAAAGTTTCTTTACCTTTCTCAAGTTGATGTATTTTAATTTTTAGTTCAAGTACTTCATTTTCTAATTGGTTATTTATGTATTTTAGTGATTTGTTTTTAGCCATAACTTGTTGTCCTAGTTTGCATAATCTATTGTATTCACTATCTAAGTCTTTTTCATCTAATGATAAATTTTCATCACTAAAATATTCGGTTTCAGAATGTACCTCACTTGATGTTTTAGCCATGAGACACTTTTCTTCCTTTGTTGTTTCTTTCTCATCTTCATCGCTATCACTCCAAGCACCTCCAACAAACGCTCTTTGATTTTGATCTCTTGTCATCATTGGACATTTTCCAATAAGGTGATTCGGATCACCACACTTGAAACATTTTCTCTCATTCTTGCTATACTTGTCATCATTATTCTTTTGAGATGTTCTTCTTTCATCGTGTGGTTGTCTAACGAATCTTCCTCGCCTTTTGAAGAATTTCCTGAAATCTCTTACGGCCATGGCGTATTCTTCGTCTTGGCTTTCGGAAGATGAGTTATCTTCGTTGTTAGATTCCTTTCTAGCTTTCAAGGCGATTGACTTGCTTTGTTCACGTTTCCCTTTAACCATTTCGGAGTCCTTCTTTATTATTGCTTCGTAGACTTTTAAATTACCAATTAATTCATCAAGTTGTAGCGTTGACAAATTCTTTGATTCTTCAATAGCCGTCACTTTAGCTCGCCATTTTGGGTGAAGAGCTCTAAGAAACTTCCTAACAAAATTCTTACTAGAGAAATTCTCATCAAGTGCTTTTAAACTTGTGATTATAGTGTTAAATCTAGCAAAAGCATTATCAATTGATTCCTCTTCCGGAATCGTGAATTGCTCATATTATTGAACAAGTAGATCTATTTTGTTATCTTTGACTTGATTATTACCTTGGTGGGTTATTAATAAAGAGTTCCAAATTTATTTTGCGGTTTCACACATAAAGATCCTTTCGTACTCTTTACGTGGTAACGCATTGTAAATAACCATTTTTGCTTCATTATTTTTAGCAAGTTTTCATTTTAAATCATCATTTTGTTTTTCAAAAGGTACGATTTCATCTTTCTTAGTTTCGGGGTTATTTTGAATAGGTAAAAAATTACCATTGGTAATAATATGCCAAAGATCTAGATCTTTTGATTTCACATAAGTTTCGAATCGATTTTTCCAATATAAAAATCCATCACTTTCAAATAGTGGTGGTCTTTGCATAGATTGCCCTTCTAAATATTTTTCAGATTCCATAGATCGTTACAAGTTTTAAAATACAATATATTTTAAAAATCTTGCTAGACGTGGCTCCTGATACCAATTGTGGAAAACTAGAAGGGGGGGGGGAGGTTGAATAGTTTTACGTCCTTTTAAATTTATAAACACAAGTTTGTTTTAAAAACTTCGATTCTAGTTTATGTGAACTCAATACTTGCACTATATGAACAATTGTATGGTAACTAACTAACAAAGCTAATATAGTAAAGATAAATAAATGAGTAATGAGAAAAGTTGGAAAGATCAAACCACAACACAAGGATTTATAGTGGTTCGGCTACAAGGACACCTTCCTTATTCCTACTCCACTCCCCGAGTCACCTACTCGAGAGTTTTCTTCACTATGTCAACAAACTCCCTTTTGGCGGAGAAAACCTTACACACCAATTTGCACACCACAATAGCTTCACAACTTGATCACTACTTCTACACAACTTCTTCACACCAATATACTACACACCAATCTTCTTCACACCTATCTTCTACACACCGATCTTCTACCTCACACCAATCTTCACAACTAACCTACTTCACTACTAATCAACTTCTACTTCCTACACAACTTCTATATCTTCTAAACAATATATAACAAGCACAACACAATATTCACAAATGAATGTATATATACACTATGCACAACTACTCTTCAACACTTCTTGAACTTGGTTGTAGAAAGAGTGTTCTTCTTTTGCACTTTGGATGAGAATGGATGATGAGGGATTGAATCACTTGAAACAAGGATTAATATACAAATGATCAAAGGGTTTTAGAAGATCTTTAGAGAGTTATAGATCTGAAAATTTCGTGCAAAAGGTGAGGCAAAAATTCAGGTTTAAGGTGGTATTATAAGCAAAAGATTCTGACAGAGGAGCGTGGCCGGTCCCCTTAAATCAAGGCCGGCCCCCTTAAAATTAAGGGGACCGCCCCTTATAATTAAGGGGGCCGCCCAGCTGAAACGGCCAGAATCCTTGTCTTTTAGTGGGGAAAGTTTATTTGGTGAAAAACTAACTGATTTTGGTTAAAAGTTTGAATTCATATATTTAGTATGAATAAAACATTTTTCTTAATTACCAAAAGTGTTTTTCAAAAATATATAATATGTTTATATAATTAAATAAACTTTGTGTTAGTTAATTAAATACCCCTTTGATCATGAGATGTATTAAGCACTTGTTTATCCATACCTTAAGTGATTAAGTTGGATATAGTGATATAAACTAGCTTAATACTTGTTTACGTAGTAATTATACGATTGACGATTTTACATTTTGTGATAGTCAAAATATAGAGGTATCGAAAGATATGAATAACGTTTTCACACATTATTTATGTCAACAGTACAACTTTGGTCCTTGTGATTTCTACTAAAAAACCAAACGGATCCTTATTTATATAAAACCAAACCAAATCCAATCCACTATCCTAATCCACCAGCCCACCCTTATTTCCCCAAGGCCCAATTTACAAAAGCCCAATCCACCCCTAAATAATAAAACCGGGTCAACACCCAGTCAAACCAACCCTTTTACCCTTTCTTCCCCCCAAAACCACTCCCCCTCACACAGTCCACCAAAACCACCTCCACCTCACCGTTTTCACCACCACTTGACTTCTCCAGCTCACAACCTTATCACTCCACCTCACACAACATTCCAAGCCCCTGAATTTCCTCACACGCAACCACAGCTCCCCAAGTAAACGTGTTGGACTTATTGGTGCGAAAAAGCATTTTGAACGGTGGTGATTAATTTAGCCAAACCAAGGGTCAAGATCAAGTGGGATTGTGTCAGAGGTCAGATGGAAACCCTAAAAGTATCTATAAGAAGAAAAAGAAGCAGTGGAGATGGATTATTAGGTAGCCTTAGTGTAATTTAGTCGTAGGTAGTGTAAACTTCAATTTTAGTTGTAATTTCAATCAAAACAAGTTGTACTCAGTTATTTTAGTGTAACTTAATCTTCTTTGAACCTTTGATTATAATCTTGTTTATTAAATTCGAAATTAACAATTTTGATTGAATTTGACAAATTCAGTTAGACTTTGTTAATTGTTGTTGTATTGTGTTATTTTTAGCTTAATTAAGTCACTAGTAAGTTTCTATAGAGATTTTAAGGAGTTCAAACTAGTTTTAGTTCAATACTCAAAAATAAAAATAAATCAAGAAAAAAATAAAGAAAAAATAAAAAATCAGTATAATTGGAAGGAAAAGCATGGAGCATGTTGAATCCTGGATAGACATGGTACTAGTGCCTTATGGGAGGCAATAGGTTATGTTTTGATCCTTTGGTTCATTATTTCTCAGTCAATTCCACTTGTAAGCATTTTTTCTTAACTTAGCATATTATTGTTCTATTGCTTTATTTTCTTTAATTTTTGTGTTTTCATGCTTAAATAGTGTTTTTAAGTTATAATATTAATTAAAATTAGTGTTGTGTTCATTAGATTAGTTTGTACTAAAAATCAAAAACATCACTGTGTAATACTCAAACTTGACAAATCTGTGTATTATATTTGTGGTATGATTGATTTTTGCTTAGTTGTTTTTATATAATCATAATATAGTGTTAGGATTCAGTGTTTTGGTTTAAATTAACCATTAGCTTTGAAAATCATAATTTGAGCTATTTAAAGGGGTGTTTGGCATTACCCTGTTCACTATTATCAAGTTGTTGTTTGTAGTAATAATAGGTTTAAACAACTTAGTTTAAGTCATTAGAACTTGTTTCAGTCATAAAACAGTAGGTCATTTCATACAAAAGTCAAAATCCATTTCCAAATCCCTTGACAGTTAACTGTCAAGGATTTTAGTCCCACAAACCCTCAAAATAGGTTGTTAGTTGTAGGTTTAGATTAATTTAGCTTTATCTTAGCTTAATTAAACTTATTAAATCAGTAGTGAGTATTAGAATCTCATAATAGTCAACCTAGGTTAGTTTCATAAAAAGTCAAAAATTTCCATTCTCAGAAAATCTCAAATCTTGTGGGATTTTTATAGAATTGTGTATTAGGTTTTAGGTTCTGAAATTGCTTGGGATCATAGTCTCCCACCTCTATTTCAATTTCCCATAGTTGTCACATTTTTAGGAATTTTCTGCTGGGCCCCACACAACACGAAACACAACTGCAGGGAAGGGTATCTCCCCTGCACCAGCAGAACCCAGCCAACACCACCACTTGGTGGTGCTTTTCTGGCCACCACAGTGGGCCCCACACCTCCAACCTTGTACCTTTGAACCCCCCTCCTACCAGGGATCCTAAATTGAACATTAGCTTGACCTGATTCATTGTGGACCCCACTTGGAATTGCCAATAAACTCTGTCCCAATTCTGAGTGGCATTTGGTATTTGGAAGTGCTTTTTTATTGCTTATTTGCTTATTTAGTGTACCACTTGTGTTTTTTCTAGCTTATATATGTTTAATTAACTAAGCTGAACTAGATTTTACTCTTGTGGACCCCACATAAGTCAATTTTAGCTCATTTCTTTGTTTGGTCAAACAAAGTCAACTGTGAGGATAATAAGCTCTCACAGTGCTTATTAATAAGTTATAAAATAGTTGTTTTTACAAAAGTTAGTTAATTTTAGGTATAAAATAGGTTGGTAAAAGAAAATTCCAGAAAAAACAAATATAATAATAAGTGATAGTTTCTAATTAATATAATTTAATTTTAATTTTCATTTTTAGATTTTTATTAAGTAACCTATATTTTTATATTTTTATTAATTTCCTTTTATATTAAAGTATTTTTAACAATTTTCTCAGATTTTTATTTTGTCATTTAGTATTTACTATAATTTAAATTATTTTTATTAATAATTAATCAATAATTAAGTTATAAATAGCATAATTAGTTTTTATAAAGTAACACCTAGATTTCATATTTTTCCTAGCTTTTAAATGTTATAAAATAGTTTTAGGAATTTTTCCATAATTTTCTAAGTTAATTTAGTATTATTTGTAATTTAAATTAGTTTAAATAGTTTAATTAAGATAATTAGTTTTTAATTAATAGAAAATCCATAAAAAGACAAAAATATTTATTTTTAATTTTTATACTTTCTTCAAGTTCATTTTAAGTTTTAGAAATTATTTTTATAAGTTTTTAGTTTAATTTGTATTGTTTATCATTTTTAGTTTGATTTAAATTAGTTTTAATTAAATAGTTAAATAGTTTTTAATTAAATAATTAATAATAAATAATAAAATAATCTAAAAAATAATTTTCTTTTTAAATTTAATTTCCTTTTAAGTTTAAGTTTATAGAATTTTCATTTTTAACCCCTGTAGTTTATTTTTCTTAAAACTCACCTTTTTCTCAGCACGCAATCGCGTCTGATTTTTAATTTGGTTTACGTTTATACGTTTTAGATATCTGGCTTTTACGTAATCACTCTTATAGCTTATTTAAGTCATTTTATTTTATAAAACCCTAGTGTAATCACTCACACACACTTTTATCCTTTTCTGTTCATATTCACTCGATCACAGATTCGTTTTTAATAAACCATCGCACACCTCGTTGGGACATTACGACCCGAGGAAACACTGTATTCCACGGAAGCATTTCTCCCAGGCTGTTTGGTTTGGGAGCAATCAAAATTTGGCGCCGCTACCGGGGAGGTTGTGCGCTTATTCTAAACGATTTTGCGCATTAGTGAACCTGAATACACGCTCATTGTATATTTATCCATCCTTGTTCATACTATTATCATATAAAAACAAAAACAGTTCCCGGAAAAATTTTAAAACTAGTTTTCAACGAACACAAAAACCCAAAAATATTTTCCTTCTTATTATTACTACAAAAATTTTCAAAAATACCAAAAATACTCACCTTTACCCTCCTACCTTTTTGATTCTTCATTTCTCACCCTCCTAAACCCTTTGATTCTTTCTATGTCTCATTCTCACATTCTTGTCTGTCAGTGGTGTGGTAGTCCTTATAATGGTGGTCATTGCCCCGGTTGTGGCATGGTAGAGTTAGGAAACGGGTCTGTCTATAACCAAAATCCCTATTCCTACCCTAACATGACTGATTCATTCCACAAGCTTCCACACCATGAGACTCAGCAGTTTAACTGTTGTGAGTATTGTGGTGGTTCACACTACAGTTCTGATTGTCAATCAGGAAGCACGCTTGTCTATGAGCAGGTTCCTAATAACAATTATGACTTAAACACATACGACTCACAGCCACATCAGTTCAACTGATGTGAGTACTGTGGAGGTCCTCACTTTAGCTCGGATTGTCAAACAGGGAATCCATTTCCTTGTAACAATTACGATTATTCGTTTCAAGACCCACCTCCACAGTACCAAATGAACCAAGCAACTCCTCAATACCAGCAAGACCTTTGTCTAGAGGTTCTTGAGAAACTTAAAGACCTTAAGGAGGAGTTGGCTAATATTTCGTCTCACAATGCACCAAGTTTTTCTTGTGTACATTGTGGGGGTCCTCATGCTGATTTCAAATGTCAACCGTATTATAAACCTGAACATCGTTCTAGTTCTGATACATCCGGTTTTGACACATCCATACCCCCACAGTCTCCACTCACTCAATATTCTCGTGATAAATCTATCGCGGAATTACTTGCAGAAGAACATGCAGCTAGAGACGAAAGAAGCATGGAAGAATTACTAGTCTTAGAACGAGCAGCTATAACGCGTTCCAAATTTCACAATGCTGCTCTTCTCGATGAAAGTGATGATACCTCATCAAGTTCATCAGTTAAGACTCCTTCCATGGATATACAGGGAGAAAAAAGTATGGGAGAATTACTAGCAGCAGAACAAATGGAAATTATAAAATCCATGTATGCTAGTCCTTCGCAACTCCCTGAGTCTGCTGTTATCACACCCGAGGTTCCCACTCACTCTCTGAGCATGGGGGACGAGCATCTTGACACTGTTCCTCAAAAGGAATCGGACGAATTCATAAAGTCTAGTGTTGAGAACCTTGTCTCAATCCCAAGTGAGTCACAGGGAATTCTTGATCACATGTGTGACATCCCTCCCCCTCTTGTCTTCCCAAATGATCATATTGAGATGTTCTTTATCTTGTGGAGACATAAGTTATGTGGGGGAATTACCTTCTGAGCTTGTAAACTCAGAAGAAGAGAATGATGAAGAAATAATCCAAGACGAGGCTCTTCGTCTTACATTATTAAATGCTAATCTTCTAATTTCTAGAATCGAGGCTTTTAATGAAAAGCCTATTTCATCTCCTATCCCCGTCAAGGATAGTGAGGTTTTGATCAATGATTCTATTCCGGAATTGCAAACGTTCCATTTTGATCATACGGGAGAGAAGATAAGTGGTATCACCACTTCTCATTCTTATAATTCTCTTCCCGTTTATGAATCATTTAATTTTGAGGAGTTCCCAAGTGAACTCACTCAAATCAATCCCGAATATGATTCATTCACCTTTGAGGAGTTCTCCGGTGAACTCACTCATATCATATCTCCTCCGGAGTATTATAACTTTTATTTTGATCTAGACATACCCATAATATGTCTTGATCAAACGAGCTTAAAAGAGGAGATTCATGAAACAATGAATTCTCCTATTGAAGATGAGGAGCTAGTTATGATTTTCATCATGACTTTCTTTCTTTTCTTCATATATCCTGTGGCTTCTCCTATTCTTCACTCTTTCGGGAGTGAGGACATTATCTTTGACCCCGGCATTCTCATTTATAAATTATGAGCCGGGTACTTATCTCATCGGTGTGGAACTTTCACGTGCTTCAAATGTTTATCCAAACATCTTGAATGAAAGTCTGATGCAGTTTGTCTCTTCCACATCATGCTTCCCCATGGACAAATGAATTCGGGGTCGAGTCAAGCTAGCGACTCGGTAAATAAAAACAGTAGCATGTACTTAGGGTTTTCACCCTAAGTGTGGGGGAGATACTAACCCCACATGTTGTATATATGTATATATCCTATCTAAAAATAAAAAAAAAAAAAAAAAAAAAAAAGTGTGTACATAAACTTAAATAAAGGCTATGGAATATTTTCTTTCTTACGTTCTAAGTGTTGGTTTAACACCCGGTACTTTGAATATTGAGGACAATATTCAGTTCTAAGTGTGGGGGGAGATTCGTTATTCTAACGAATTTAAACACATGTTCCATCAAGAACCCCCATTTTAGCCCAAATTTTAAAATTTTTTCTCACTTAGAACGCAATAAATGGTTATCAGTCCGCCATGTCTAATCCACATAAGGATTGGCTAATCCTGGAGCAAACGGTTCTTGGTAAAGATAACTCAAATCCGTTTATGGCTTGCAATTTGCCCAAAATTGTATGGTACCTCAACTCGCCATATCCCATAAAGCGAATGAGTTGGCTAGCCCGCAAGACTATGGCTTGTGGTAAAGGCAGTGGAAAAACCATAATTGGTAATCAGCTCACCAAGATGTTGACTATTCCATCAAGAATTGGCTAGTCCAGAAGCAAACGGCTTTTGGTAAAGACAAATCAAATCCGTTGACAGCTGGTGATTTGCTCAAAATCACACGGTTATCAGATGTACCACAGTTCTTACATCTGGCTACTCCAGAAGTGATGGTTTTTGGTAAAGAGTTTTTCAAATCCATTAAGTTTTTCTCAAAAGATTGCTAGGGACTAGCAATGTTTTAGTGTGGGGGATTGATGAGTGTCTAAATACTCATCATTTTATACCAATCTGAACTGCCAAAACATCCAAAAATACTCAAATATGCATCATAATACTTAAAATATCTTAGAAGTGTGTTTTATATGTTTCAAATGCAAAATAATCAAAAACAGATGAAAAACGAACAAAGTTTGCATAATTGGCAGTTTCAGTCCCTCAAGTTTCAAAAGTTGTCAAAACTAGTCCCTGGTTATTCTTAAAACATGAAAAAGTCATCAAAGGTCCTTTTTGAATCACAAAATTACATATTTAGTCCTTTGGTGCAAAGTTTCATAAAATTACAAGTTTAGTCCCTATACTTTGGAAATTGACATAAATGGTCCCTGGGATGTAAAAACTTTGAGAAAAATCAATTTTGGTCCTTGTGCTATTAATATTTTGCAGGAATGGTCCTTGGTGTGAAGTTTGGTGAAATTACATAATTGGTCCCTGAAGTTTCACAGTTTGGCAAAAATAGTCCCCAGGTATTTAAAAAGTGAAAAAATATAAAAAATACCCTTGTACTATTCATTTATGGCAACATAGGTCCTTATGAGAACTTTGGGAAAATGGCATAATCAGCCCCTAAATTTTCAGCAAAGTACAACTTTGGTCCTTGTGATTTCTACTAAAAAACCAAACGGATCCTTAGTTATATAAAACCAAACCAAATCCAATCCACTATCCTAATCCACCATCCCACCCTTATTTCCCCAAGGCCCAATTTACAAAAGCCCAATCCACCCTTAAATAATAAAACCGGGTCAACACCCAGTCAAACCCACCCTTTTACCCTTTCTTCCCCCCAAAACCACTCCCCTTCACACAGTCCACCAAAACCACCTCCACCTCACCTGTTTCACCACCACTTGACTTCTCCAGCTCACAACCTTATCACTCCACCTCACATAACATTCCAAGCCCCTGAATTTCCTCACACACAACCACAGCTCCCCAAGTAAACGTATTGGACTTATTGGCGCGAAAAAACATTTTAACGGTGGTAATTAATTTGGCCAAACCAAGGGTCAAGATCAAGTGGGATTGTGTCAGAGGTCAGATGGAAACCCTAAAAGTATATATAAGAAGAAAAAGAAGCAGTGGAGATGGATTATTAGGTAGCCTTAGTGTAATTTAGTCGTAGGTAGTGTAAACTTCAATTTTAGTTGTAATTTCAATCAAAACAAGTTGTACTCAGTTATTTTAGTGTAATTTAATCAAACCAGTTTTAGTTCAATACTCAAAAATAAAAATAAATCAAGAAAAAAATAAAGAAAAAATAAAAAATCAGTATAATTGGAAGGAAAAGCATGGAGCATGTTGAATCCTGGATGGACATGGTACTAGTGCCTTATGGGAGGCAATAGGTTATGTTTTGATCCTTTGGTTCATTATTTCTCAGTCAATTCCACTTGTAAGCATTTTTTCTTAACTTAGCATATTATTGTTCTATTGCTTTATTTTCTTTAATATTTGTGTTTTCATGCTTAAATAGTGTTGTTAAGTTATAATATTAATTAAAATTAGTGTTGTGTTCATTAGATTAGTTTGTACTAAAAATCAAAAACATCACTGTGTAATACTCAAACTTGACAAATCTGTGTATTATATTTGTAGTATGATTGATTTTTGCTTAGTTGTTTTTATATAATCATAATATAGTGTTAGGATTCAGTGTTTTGGTTTAAATTAACCATTAGCTTTGAAAATCATAATTTGAGCTATTTAAAGGGGTGTTTGGCATTACCCTGTTCACTATTATCAAGTTGTTGTTTGTAGTAATAATAGGTTTAGACAACTTAGTTTAAGTCATTAGAACTTGTTTCAGTCATAAAACAGTAGGTCATTTCATACAAAAGTCAAAATCCATTTCCAAATCCCTTGACAGTTAACTGTCAAGGATTTTAGTCCCACAAACCCTCAAAATAGGTTGTTAGTTGTAGGTTTAGATTAATTTAGCTTTATCTTAGCTTAATTCAACTTATTAAATCAGTAGTGAGTATTAGAATCTCATAATAGTCAACCTAGGTTAGTTTCATAAAAAGTCAAAAATTTCCATTCTCAGAAAATCTCAAATCTTGTGGGATTTTTGTAGAATTGTGTATTAGGTTTTAGGTTATGAAATTTCTTGGTATCATAGTCTCTCACCTCTATTTCAATTTCCCATAGTTGTCACATTTTTAGGAATTTTTTGCTGGGCCCCACACAACACCAAACACAACTGCAGGGAAGGGTATCTCCCCTGCACCAGCAGAACCCAACCAACACCACCACTTGGTGGTGCTTTTCTGGCCACCACAGTGGGCCCCACACCTCCAACCTTGTACCTTTGAACCCCCCTCCTACCAGGGATCCTAAATTGACCATTAGTTTGACCTGATTCATTGTGGACCCCACTTGGAATTGCCAATAAACTCTGTCCCAATTCTGAGTGGCATTTGGTATTTGGAAGTGCTTTTTTATTGCTTATTAGCTTATTCAATGTACCACTTGTGTTTTTTCTAGCTTATATATGTTTAATTAACTAAGCTGAACTAGATTTTACTCTTGTGGACCCCACATAAGTCAATTTTAGCTCATTTCTTTGTTTGGTCAAACAAAGTCAACTGTGAGGATAATAAGCTCTCACAGTGCTTATTAATAAGTTATAAAATAGTTTTTTTTTACAAAAGTTAGTTAATTTTAGGTATAAAATAGGTTGGTAAAAGAAAATTCCAGAAAAAATAAATATAATAATAAGTGATAGTTTCTATTTAATATAATTTAATTTTAATTTTCATTTTTAGATTTTTATTAAGTAACCTATATTTTTATATTTTTATTAATTTCCTTTTATATTAAAGTATTTTTAACAATTTTCTCAGATTTTTATTTTGTCATTTAGTATTTACTATAATTTAAATTAATTTTATTAATAATTAATCAAAAATTAAGTTATAAATAGCATAATTAGTTTTTATAAAGTAACTCCAAGATTTCATATTTTTCCTAGCTTTTAAATGTTATAAAATAGTTTTATGAATTTTTCCATAATTTTCTAAGTTAATTTAGTATTATTTGTAATTTAAATTAGTTTAAATAGTTTAATTAAGATAATTAGTTTTTAATTAATAGAAAATCCATAAAAAGACAAAAATATTTATTTTTAATTTTTATACTTTCTTCAAGTTCATTTTAAGTTTTAGAAATTATTTTTATAAGTTTTTAGTTTAATTTGTATTGTTTATCATTTTTAGTTTGATTTAAATTAGTTTTAATTAAATAGTTAAATAGTTTTTAATTAAATAATTAATAATAAATAATAAAATAATCTAAAAAATAATTTTCTTTTTAAATTTAATTTCCCTTTAAGTTTAAGTTTATAGAATTTTCATTTTTAACCCCTGTAGTTTATTTTTCTTAAAACTCACCTTTTTCTCAGCACGCAATCGCGTCTGATTTTTAATTTGGTTTACGTTTATACGTTTTAGATATCTGGCTTTTACGTAATCACTCTTATAGCTTATTTAAGTCATTTTATTTTATAAAACCCTAGTGTAATCACTCACACACACTTTTATCCTTTCCTGTTCATATTCACTCGATCACAGATTCGTTTTTAATAAACCATCGCACACCTCGTTGGGACATTACGACTCGGGGAAACACTGTATTCCACGGAAGCATTTCTCCCAGGCTGTTTGGTTTGGGAGCAATCAGTTAGTCATGATATTTATCATGATTTTCTTTCTCTTTTTCATTTATCCCGAGGCTTCTCCTGTTCTTCACTCTTTCGGGAGTGAGGACATTATCTTTGACCCCGGCATTCTCATTTATAAATTTTGAGCCGGTTACTTATCTCATCGGTGTGGAACTTTCACGTGCTTCAAATGATTATCCAAACATCTTGAATGAAAGTCCGATGGAGATTATCACTTCCACATAATACTTCCCCATGAACCAATAAATTCGGGGTCGAGTCAAGCTAGCAACTCGGTAAACAAAAACAGTAGCATGCATGGGTTTTCACCCGTATGTACCACCCTAGTGTGGGGGAGTTACTAACCCACATGTTGTATATATGTAAATATCCTTAAAAAAAAAAAAAAAAAAAAAAAAAAAAAAAAAAAAAAAAAAAAAATGTATATAAACTTAAATAAAGGCTAAGAGTATTTTCTTTCTTACGTTCTAAGTGTTGGTTTAACACCCGGTACTTTGAATATTGAGGACAATATTCAGTTCTAAGTGTGGGGGGGGGGGGGGGGGGGAATTCGTTATTCTAACGAATTTAAACACATGTTCCATCAAGCACTCCCATTTTAGCCAAAATTTTAAAATTTTTTCTCACTTAGAATGCAATAAATGATTATCAGTCCACCATGTCCAACCCACATAAGGATTGGCTAATCCAGGAGCAAACGGCTCTTGGTAAAGATATCTCAAATCCGTTCATGGCTTGCAATTTGCCCAATATTGTATGGTGCTCAACTCACCATATCCTTAAAAGTTAAGAGTTGGCTAGCCCGCAAGGTTATGGCTTGTGGTAAAGGCAGTGGAAAACCATAATTGGTAATCAGCTCACCAAGATGATTAGTACATCAAGAGTTGGCTAGTCCAGAAGCAAACGGCTTTTGGTAAAGACAAATCAAATCTGTTGACAGCTTGTGGTTTGCTCAAAATCATTTGGTTATCAGTGTACCAAAGTTCTTACTTGATCTGAAATATTTGGCTACTACAGAAGTAATGGCTTTTGGTAAAGAGATAAAATCCATTAAGTTTTCTCAAAAGATTGCTAGGGACTAGCAATAGTTTAGTGTGGGGGATTGATGAGTGTCTAAATACTCATCATTTTATACCAATCTGAACTGCCAAAACTTCCAAAAACACTCAAATATGTGTCATAATACTGAAAATATCTTAGAAATGTGTTTTATATGTTTCAGATGCAAAATAATCAAAAACAGATAAAAAACGAACAAAGTTTGCATAATTGGCAGTTTCAGTCTCTCAAGTTTCAAAAGTTGTCAAAACTAGTCCCTGGTTATTCTAAAAACATGAAAAAGTCACCAAAGGTCCTTTTTGAATCACAAATTACATATTTAGTCCTTTGGTGTAAAGTTTCACAAAATTACAAGTTTAGTCCCTCAACTTTGCAAAATTGACATAAATGGTCCCTGGGATGTAAAAACTTTGAGAAAATCAATTTTGGTCCTTATACTAATCTTCTATGGCAGGAATGGTCCTTGGGTGGAAAGTTTGGTGAAATTACAAGATTGGTCCCTGAAGTTTCAAGTTTGGCAATTTTAGTCCTCGGGGTTTAAAAAAGGGAAAAATATCAAAAATAAACCTTGTACTATTCATTTATGGCAACATAGGTCCTCATGATTACTTTTGGGAATTTACAAGTTAAACCCTTCATCTTTTTGAAAATTGCATAATTGGTCCCTATGATTAATTAACCAAACCGGACCCTTTTATTAATCCACCCAAAAATAATCCAAATCCAAAACCCCAACCCCACTCCCTTGGCCCAATCTCCCAGCCCAAACCACCCTTAAATAAAAAACGGGGTCAAACCCATTTGACCAAACCACCCTTCCACCCTTTCCCTCCTTCCTCCCTCACTGCAACAAATACCACCACCAATACCACCTCCACACCCACAGTTTTCACTCCACCTCACCACCCACCTTTCACACCTTGTCTCTCCACCTCTTGCAACCTTCCAAGCTCTAATTAATGCAAAAAAAATTACTTTACGCAAACTACAACTGGCTCAAGACTTTTTGGCGCCAAAAATCAATTCCAACGACCAAGATCTTTCCCACCCAATCCAATGGGTGGGATTTGCTCAGGAAGGTGCAACAAAGTCAGTAGAAGCAATATAAAGAGGTGGGAAGCAAAAGAGATAAGATATCTAGTGTAATTTTAGTCTTAGTTTAATCATTTAGTTTAATTTCATAATTTTATTGTATTTTAAAGTCTTCAAGTGTTGTTTCAAGTAACTTCAGTGTATTTTGAATCTTTTTCATCAATCAATTGCAAGTTTTAGTTAACATATCAAGGTTTGCCATTTTCACTTCAAAATTGCATTTCGTAGCTTAATATTGTTATTTGTGTTGTTATGGACTGAGATAGTTCACTTAGGCTCCCAGAAAACTTGTAAAAGCTTTTAGTTACTTTAAAAGTCAGTTTAGAATCAAAAAGCAAAAATACCAAAAAAATTCACATTAAATAGAAAATAATAAAAAAAATCAAGAAAGATGGTGATTCAGGCTGGAGCATGGTAGATTTTGGATGGCCATGGGTTAGTGGTTCTGTGGGGAACCTATAGGATAGTTCTTGGGTCCTAGTTCTTGGTTCTTGGCTGGATTGCAATTGTGTGCATTTTTGTTAAGTTTTTCTTATTAACTGTATTAGTTGGTATAACTTGATAATAAGTGTGTTTCTATTCTTTAATAGTGCTACTCAGAAAAACTATTGCTTAACATAGCCTTGTTATTGGTTGAAATTCATTGTTGCAGTATCTCCATTTTCACAGTTTGATTACATCTTGGTCATTTCTGAGTTTCATGCATGTTTCTTTGTTAGTTTATGCTTCATTGATCTTTTTATGTGCTAGTATAAGTGTTGGAATCAGTATCAAGGTTTATATAAGTGATTTGGATTGAAAATATTGATTTCACTTTATAAAAGGAGTGTTTGGTTAAACTAGTTTGAGGGACTCAGAGCCTGTTGTGTTTGTTGTTTGTTATTGTAACAAGTCACCTTAGGTCTCTATAGGTTAAATAAACCATTAAACTCAGGTCTTGATAGTTAAAAAGTCAACAAGCCTTTTAATCACTCTTAGTTGTTCACTGTGAGGAATTTAGTGCTCAAGTAATCATCAAATCAGTTAATTAGTTGTTATAATTCCTTAATTCAATCATTTAGTAGGGTAATATTACATAACCAATCATCAGTAGTCATTTAAATTTCACATAAGTCAACTTTGTGTTAAAATTGAAAAAGTTAAAACTTGAACCTTTGCAGAAAAACCAAAAACTCCTAGAATTCTTGTGATTTTTGTACTAGGTTTTAGGATTTGAGCTTTTCAGGAATTGTAGTCTACAACCTAATCTTTAGGAATCAACAAACACTAAATTTTTTTGGTTCTTTGTGTGGTCCCCACAAGCCAAGAAACACAGCTGCAGGGGAAAAACCTCCCCTGTGTAAAGCAGACTGCAGCCACCACCACCACCTTTGGTGGTTGTCCCTGGCCACCACAGTGGGTCCCACAAGCCAAACTTGGGTTCTTTCAACCCCCCTCCTGGCCACCTTTCTATATTGAGCAATCTTTTGAGCTTAATATCACTGGGACCCACCTGAAATCATCACTTAAGTCTGTCCCAGTTTCAGTGTTCACATAAGAAAATCCAAGTGCTTAATTTGGCTTCCTGGCTTATTCATATAGCTTATTTGTTTGAATTTAGCTTAAACATGTCCAACAAAGTTGTTTGAACCAGAATCCACCATTGTGGACCCCACATAAGCTCATTTGAGCTTAATTTCTTATTTGGTCAAGGAAAGTCAACTGATTAGGCTAATAAGCACTCAAGTGCTTATATTCTGAGTTCCAGTCAAAGTGTTTTTGTAAAAGTTGTTAGTTTTTAGTGATAAAATAGTTTGGAAAAAGAAAAAAAATAGAAAAAACCAAATTTAATTATAATGATAGCTTCTATTTAATAGAAAATATCTTTTTAATTTTCTTTTCAGCTTATTTATAAGCACTCTAGCATTTTTATATTTTTATTACTTTTCTTTTATATTAAAGTAATTTTAGAAATTTTTCCAGATTTTTCCTTTGTCATCTAGTGGTTTTTAGAAATAATATTAGTTTAATTAATTATTAATTAATAATTAAGAATTAAATAGAATAATTAGATTTTATTAAGTAAAACCTAGTTTTTATAATTTTCCTAGCTTTTATATAAGTTAAAACATTTTTAGGAATTTTTCTAGAATTTCTACTGTTCATTTTCTATTTTTTAAAATATAATTAGTTTAATTGGTAATTAATTAATAATTAGAATAATAATTAGTAAATTAGTTTAAAAATACATAAAACCAACTTTTTATAATTTTTTAGATTCCTGTGATGGTTAATTAGATTTATAAAAATCTTCTTAATTATCTTAGTCTTTTTAGTATTTTTAATAATTTAAATCAATATAATTAGTTAATTAATGAATAAATAGTTATTAATTAATAATAATTAATTAAATAGTTGTAAAAATAATTTTAATTTTCCAATAATTTTCTTTTACTTTTAGGATTCCAAAAATATAATTTTCACATTTGTGGGAGTTATATTTTACAGAATTTACGTTTTGTTTCATACGTTTATGTTTATTTAAATTTAAACGTACATTTTTATATCTTTTTACATTTTTAGGTTTTCTTAACTTTTAAATAAATTAGTAATTATAAAATAAATATTTTAAGTTTATTTAATTTGCATTTAAGCCCCTAAGGCATGCAAATTCCTACTGTCGTTAAAATCGTTTTTTATTTCGTGCGTTTACGTAGAATTAAATTAAACGTACGCGTTTTAGGTTTTTAAACATTTTTAGATAATTAGGTTTCACGTAACTGTTCATATAGCTTATTTAAGCTATTTTGTTTTATAAATCCTTAGATTAATCACCTGTTGATACAAAAGTTGGGCGTACCTGGTTATTGGGCTCTTGCTCTCGTACCAATTCGCTTCTTAGCACTTGTTACCTGCGTACTAAGAAAATAAAACAACACCGTTAGACTTATCGAGGGATTGTCTCCCCCGATTAGACTCCGGCGTGAGAGTAAGTAATCGATTTAGGGTTCTCGTAAAAGAGTTAGGGTTTGTATATCGTACCTTGAATGAGAATCGTGTGATTCTATATATAGGGGCTGAAACCGCGTAGGTTTCTTGCTCCTTACTCTTCGCACTCGTGGTGCTTATCCGAGAAAAGGATATCTATTCTATGAATAGATAATCCTTATCGTGTACCCAATGGGTTTAGTTGGGCTTTGGGCTTCGTGGGCCCAAAGCTAATGATACTGCGGCCCAAATCATTGTCATGGCAGCCCACTTGTAGTGGACTTAGGCGCTAGTATTGTATATTATTTGGACTCGTGGCCCAGAAATAGACTATACGTCATCATGTCCCCCCAATCTAGTGTGCGCGGCTCGTAGCCGTGGATACTAGACTTAATATCATCAGCGGTAAGTGTGGCGGGAGATCAAGTTAATATTACCGCCTATTTTTAAGTGCAATGCACCTAACTAGAAAGTATTTCAAACGGATACCTCGAAAATCGGGAGTGGTGTCCACGTAGCCCTCGTAATTCGGGAAAAAGTGCATGTACCCGTTCAGCTCCTAGCCATACGTTTTCTGTGAGTGGATTCCACATGGAGAGAAACTAGGGTTTTTTCCACTCCCTATATAAGAGTCACCGCCCCACTTTTTACAATCACACAGTAAAACACACACTTATCACTATTCACCTTCCTTGAAAGCTTTTTTGCAAAGAAAATACCACATTTTCGTAGGTAATTTGTGTGCGTCTCACTTAGTATTTTGATGAAGATGGTTGCACAGTTAGAAGATTTTCGCTCTGCGATGTCCATTGAGGATGTTATTCAATTTACGTCTGACTATTTCGTGCCTCTGGATGTCCATCCAGAGGCTCCAGATGTGGACGCGTGTATAGCTGACTTCCCCGAAGGGAAAATAGGGCTATACACGAAATTCTTTGAGTACGCGAATTATCGCGTACCCATATCTATTTTTCTGAGCGATTTGCTCAATCACTATCGCCTTCACATCTCTCAGCTGCACTGTATAGGTGCGGCTAAGGTGTCGAATTTTGAAGTAAACTGCCGTTTACTTGCGATAGAACCGACCGTGGCCTTGTTCCGCTCCTTTTACCACACGACGTGGTCAAATGGTTGGGTTTCTTTTGCGAAGCGCCAGGGGGCGCTTCAGTGTTATACGGAGAAAGTTGACGCCCTAAAGAATTGGAGGGAGTACTTCTTTTGGGTTGATGACGTGGTCTTTCCCTTTCCCTATGAGTTTTATACTCAGGATACATTGCCAAGGGATGGGCGCCCCGCACCCGGTTCCTACAGGCTAGCTGACGCGCAGATTCTGGATGCCAACCGACTGGCCATTAACCCCTATCCGGAGGAGTTTTTGGTGCACATGGGGATGAGCCGCGCTTATTTTGGTGCTGCGGATGAGGTGCCCACTTTTTTAAGTGAGGATGGCCGGGGTGGGTGTTCATCCCTTCTACTTCAAGCTTTGTAAGTCTTTTTTTGTATGCGCGCTTTAAATAACTAATCCTTTTTTTCTTTCTTGCTTTATTGATGTGCGCAGAGATGGATTTGTTTGCTGTGGTTAAGCTGGACAAGCCAAAGCTGGTAACTATAGGGGTGCGCCCTCTGAGGGAAGGTGAGCAGCCCCTACTAGAGGCGACGGAGGGTTATTTGACCGTCCTGCCAGAGGTGGTCCCTGAGAACACGCCACCGCTCCAAGTGACACCTGTCTAGAGCGTGGCGCCCGATGCGGAGGTGGCGCCCACTGTAGAAGTGGCGCCCACTGTGGAGGTGGCGCCCACTGTTGAGGTGGCGCACAAGGAGGCGCAATCGGGGTCGTCTGACAGCATAAGGATCCTTAATCCTGAGGAGGTGCTGAAGGAGGAAGTTGCGCAGAATGTCAAGCGCAAGGGAGAGGCTGGAGGCAGTGGCACCAGGAAGGGGCGTCGACACGTCATTGGGGACGCGGAGTCTAATGCAGAAGAGACATCTACTTCTGGCACGCGGTTGAAGGTTGCTGAGGCTTCTCCGTTTCTGTAAGTATCTGCGTTTTTATCATCTCTCTCCCCCCCCCCCCTTTTTTTATTATTATTATATTACTTGTTGTAATATTTACTAACTGTTTCTTGTTGCGTAGGGATGATGCTGCGAAGAATGATGGAGTCTTCGTTGATGAGGTTTCCTCTCCACAGAATGAAAACAGGGAGGGGAAAGCCAAGGTTGCTGATGGTGGAGAGGCGCAGCAACTGATGGATGAGCTGGCTGCGACTGCGGCGCGCCAAGCTGAGCTGGTGGCTCAGTTAAAAGAGAAGTATGTTGGGGAGAGCAGTGCTCTTGCCCAGAAGGATGAGGAGTTGGCTAGGCTCCGTTTGCAGTTGGCTAATGCGCAAGTGGAGTTGGAGGCCTCGCGGGCGTATGCTGAAAAGATAACCCACGAGAAGCTGTCCGCCATGGCTGAGGTGGTGAAGGCGCGCGGAGAGCTGCACCATTACAAGTCTGACTTGACCTTTGCTGTGCATTTTTTGGAGGAGAAGAAGGTGGAGCACTATGCTAGCATTGCCAAGTTTAGGGAGGAGATGCTAAAGGTTATCCAGGCGCAAGAGGATAAGCTGCGCGGCCTCAGTATTGAGTATGACGAGGAATTATATCCTCATTTGATGTCTACCATTGCTGAGCGAAGGTATTTTGTTTACTTGTCTTCATAATGACTTTATCGCCATGCTTTTTACTTACACAAATTGTCTTTGTGAATGTAGGTGGTTGATTAGCCATGGACTGCGCCTGGCAGCTATGAGCACGCTAGAGTCCCCAGAGGTAGTGGACGCCTTTGGGAAGGTGGTGCATTGCGCAATGGCGCGTGGTAGATCCCAAGCTATGGAGGATCTCCACAAGGCCAAGCTGCTGAAGAAGGACTTGGCGGAAGTTCCTGGGTACAACCCTACAGCTTATGATGAGTTGCTGCAAGCAATGGCGGGGTTGAAGGTTCTTGAGTTGCCGCACATTGGGAGGCTGGAGCGCGATCAAGATGACCCCATAGATGTACTGATGGCGGGGTTGACATTGCAGCGCCATCTTGAGGAGAATGCGGAAGGGGAATCAGATTACTATCTGAAACCTGATGTTTCGCAGCTTCAAGTTCCTGTGTTCGCGTGGCCTCGTGACATCCTCAAACCCTTTGCTCTTGAGTGGGAGATTCCCTTGAAAGAAGTGCTGGAGCGACATGAGCAGAGGGTTGCTGTGACGGAGGGTATTAAGGGTAAGGCAGTGATGTGTGGCATTGGCGCTGAACACATTCCTAGGTCAGATGGTGTGCCTGTAAGCGTTCCAACCGTGTCTATGCAGGATGCTTTAACGTTGAGGAAGCTGCAGGAAGCGGGGAGTTCCGCCGCCCCGGAGGAGAGTCCTGAGCATCGCCATAGCATATAGGCTTGTTGTATGTTATGTTTTTGCCTTGTAATTTTTGTAAATAACTTATGAATGAGATAATATTTTGTTTAAGTTCGTGACTTAAAATATGCTTTCATTGTTTGCCAGAAATTATTTAACCAAGTGTTTTAAGTGCGTGACTTTAAGAGATACTTGCATTGTTTGCTAAGTTTTTGGTATTTGACCAAGTGTTTTGGCTCGTTATTTGCTAAGCTTGTACAGTGTACTTAATATGTGCGCATCCGTCATGGGGTGCGAACGCGAAACTTACCTTGACGTCTCAAGAGTAAGTCGCTTAGCAAGGATACGTGATCCTATGTTGATGGGTTTGCAGCCCTCTTACTCAACAAGTGAATTAGTAGGTTAACTTATCCTTTATGCCTTCGTGGGTCTTTAAGTGGTGCATGCAAGCCATGTAGGCAATAAAAATGTAAGATAACAATATTGACATTTATTATGTATGCAATAAAGTAAAATACGCTATGGAGTAAGCTAAAAACCATAACATTTTATTGATACTTGCAAGTTTTTAAAGAAAATAAGAAAAATACGATTCCTAGGAAAGAAAAAGGAACAAACACTTATTAGGCATCATGTAGGATCCGAGGGTGTCTGTGTAAGGGCCGTAGCCTAGAAGTAACATTTTTTAAGATTGCAGATGTTCCAAGTGCGCGCTAGGTCTTGACCTTCCATATCGCGCAGTCTGTATGCGCCATTGCCGAGCGCATCTGTGACCTCGTAAGGTCCTTCCCATTTAGGTTCGAGCTTGCCTGTGTCTTCTGTGTGGCTCGTGTCATTGGTGCGGTAAACAAAGTCTCCTGGTCTGAATGAAGTGTGTTTGACCTTTGCATCATAATACTTCTTCATTTTTGCCTTAGCCTTTGCTTCGCGTATAGCTGCGCGTTCGCGTCTTTATTCCAGTACGTCTAAGTCTATGCGCCGTTCCTCGTCGTTTGTTGTGACGTTGACCTCTGCCGTGCGTATAGTTGGCATTCCTATCTCAGCTGGTATGACGGCTTCTGTTCCATAGACTAGGGAAAATGGCGTGTCGCCAGTACTGGTTTTGATTGTTGTGCGATGCGCCCACAAGACATGCGAGAGCTCCTCTACCCACCTTCCTTTGTGTTTGTCAAGGCGCGCTTTAATTCCTTCGCCTAGACTGCGGTTTGCGCGCTCAACTAGGCCATTGGTTTGTGGGTGCTTGACTGAAGCAAAGTGTTGTGTGATGTTTAATTGTGCGCACCAATCTTTGAATGGGTTATCACAGAATTGTTTTCAGTTGTCTGATATGATCGCTCCCGGTAGTCCGAAGCGACAGACAATGTTGTCCCAGACAAAGCGTTTGACTTGGTTTCCCGTGATGTTCACCACCGCCTTTGCTTCGATCCACTTCGTAAAGTAGTCTATGGCTACGATGAGGAACTTTACTCCTCCAGCTGCGACAGGGAAAGGTCCTGCGATGTCAATACCCCATTTGTAAAATGGCCATGGCGAGGTAATTGATGTTAGCTCTTGTTGTGGTCGGCGCGAGATTGACCTATGTACTTGGCAATTGCTGCATTTTCTTATCAGATCGCGTGCATCGCGATGCATTGTTGGCCAATAGTATCCTGACCTTAAAGCGCTTGCCACCACAGATCGTGGCCCTGAGTGCATACTACAGGATCCAGCGTGAATTTCGCGGAGTACGTAGTCTGCTTGAAGAGGTCCAACACATCTGAGCCATGGCTGTAAGAAAGACCGTCGATAGAGTACGTTGTCGCGTAATTCAAATCGTTGTGCTGTGCGCCGTATTCTTTGAGAGTCTTTGTGATCTTGGGGTAGGGTTCCCTTGCTAATAAATTCAATGATAGGTGTCATCCATGTAGGATCTTGTTCCTCTATCACCGTTGATATCTCCATTTCCAAGATTGACTTGTTTTTTAGGGTTTCTACCAATACCTGTTTTGAGAGGTGTGCGAAACTTGTGGATGCGATCTTACTGAGCGCATCAGCCTTTCTGTTATCGCCTCTGGGTACCTGTTTGATTGTGAACTTGTCAAAGTTTTTTATTAAGGACTTTGTCTTTTCCAGGTATTGGACCATGTGTTCATCCTTGGTTTCATATTCGCCTAGCACGTGGTTAGCGACTAGCCGAGCATCTACGTTTGCTTCCAGGTTACGTACACCCATTTGGATTGCGATGCGTAGTCCGGCTAGTAGGGATTCATATTCTGCCTCATTGTTTGTGGCTGTGAACTCAAAGCGTAGCGCATAGGTGAATTCCATGCCTTCTGTATTTGTAAGAATAAGGCCTGCGCCTGATCCATCTGCACATGAGGATCCATCTGTGAATAGGATCCAAGGTTCCTGTAGATCTGTTTTGGTTGCAGATGTTGGGCTGTCGCTATCTGGCTTCTCCACGATGAAATCGGCTAGTACTTGTCCTTTGATTGCAGTGCGCGGTCTGTATGAGATGTTATACTCGCTTAAAAGTACACTCCACTTTTGTAACCGTCCTGATGCGTCGGGTTTAGAGATAACTTGTTTGATTGGCTGATCAGTGATCACCGCTATTGGGTGCGCTTGGAAGTATCTGCGCAGCCTTTTGGCTGCGAATACTAGAGATAGGACCAGTTTTTCCATAGCACTGTAGTTAGTCTCTGTTTTCTTCAGGGCTTTGCTTACAAAGTATATGGGTGTCTGGATGGAGTTTCTATCTGTCAATAGTACTGCGCTGACTGCTCCATGTGTTGCCGATAAGTACATGATTAGCTCTTCCCCTGGTCGTGGTGCGACAAGTTTACGAAGAGATGCCAGATGGTGTTTAAGTTGTTGGAAAGCTTCCTCCGCTTCTTCGGTCCAGCGAAAGTCTCCCTTTTTAGTACACTTCGTGAGTGTTTTAAAGAGAGGAAGGGATTTGTCTGCTGACTTAGATAAGAAATGGTTTAGCCCTGCTAACTTTCCATTTAATGACTGGACTTCTTTGAGTGTGCGCGGTGAGGGGAGATCAATAACAGCCTTTGTTTTTTCTGGGCAAGGCTTGATTCCATCGGGTTCTATCAAGTATCCAAGGAACATGCCTTCGGTCGCGCCAAAGGTGCACTTTTTTGGATTTAACTTCATGTTGATTCTTCCCAATGTCCTGAATGTTTCCTCGACGTCGCGCACCAATTCATCCTCTGTGTGGCTTTTGATGACAAGGTCGTCAACGTAGACTTCCAAGTTGCGGCCTACTTGTTTTTCGAAAGCTGTGTCCACCAGTCGTTGGTATGTCGCGCCTGCGTTCTTTAGGCCAAAAGGCATTTTCGTATAGCAGTACACTCCTTGACTGGTGTGGAAAGCTGTTTTTTCTTCATCTTCCACTGCCATCTGGATCTGATGATACCCTTTATATGCATCTAGGAAGCATTTGAAAGGGTATCCGCACAAGGACTCGACCTTCCAGTCTATCTCTGGCAGTGGATAGCAGTCCTGCGGACATGCTTTGTTGAGGTCCGTGAAGTCCACGCACATCCTCCAACTGCCATCGCTCTTCTTTACCATAACTGGGTTAGAAAGCCAGTCGTGATAGTATACTTCGCGCATGATGCCTGCATCCACGAGCTTATGTACCTCTTCCAGAATAGCCTTTGCACGATCTGGGGCCTGGCCGCGTTTCTTTTGTCGTATTGGAGGGTATCCTTGTCGGATTTGTAGCTTATGTTCTGTGATAGAGCGCGGTACTCCCGTCATATGCTTTGGTTCACATGCAAAGATGTCTAGGTTCTTTTGCAAGAGTGCGCATACAGCTGCTTTACCTTTGTCAGATAAAGATCCTCCAATCGAAACTTGTTGTTCCGGATAATCTGGATGAATAGGGACTTTTAAATTTGGCGTTTTTTTCGTATGCTGTTCTGGAGTAGTCTCTGCTTAAGTTGTTACTGCGATGCATTCTCTTGGTGGTACCGTTGTGTTATAGAGAGTGACAACTCCTCCTTCCACTGGAAATTTAATCATTTTGTGCGCTCTGGATGGTACTGCGCGCATGGATGATATTCCCGGTCTTCCAATGATACCATTGTATGGTGAAGGAGAATTTATTACCATAAAGTTTATCCATGTTGCAGTTGAGTGTTGTTCATCCCCTACGACCACCAACAAGCGTAGCTGCCCCATGGGCCAAATCTTTTCTCCTGTGAATCCTGTTAATGATGTTGTAGCTGGTATCAAACAGTGGTCGTACAGGATATCTTCGGATGCTCCTCCATCAATGTACATGCGGTGGATGTCATGTCCCCCTGTATGTATTTCAATGGTTAGAGGCTCCACGACTGCGTTGTCCGCAGCTATAGTAGGGAAGGATATCTCTTTTTCTGGAGAGAATTTTTGGCTGACTTTTTGCTTTATCTTGCGTTGCCATGATTGTATCATGTATATAGTATCAGCTTTTTCCTTTGGGGGTTCTTTCTTACCCCCGTTTCTCTGTTTATCTTTTCCCTCTTTGATGTTCTTTACGAGGTGGTCCATCCTGCCTTCTCTCACTAGCTTTTCAATTAGCTGTTTTAGTTGGACGCACTCGTTAGTTGTATGGCCTTTTTGGCCGTGATACTCGCAGTATCCACTACCTAGGCGCTTTTCCTCTGCAGTGCGCATTGGTGGTGGTTTTGGGAAGTTCGCACCTTCTGTTACAAATATTTCTCTCGGAGTTTTTGTGAGAGGGGTATATTTGTCATTGTCTCTTCCACTGCGATAATTCCTGCTGCGGTTGTTATTCTGATCATTGGATTGTCTCCGCGGCTGCTCTTGTTGCCTATAGTTTGAATAACCTTTTTTGCTATCCGCAGCAGCTGCTTCTCCTTGTATAAAGGATCTAGTGCACTTTGTTAGCTCATCAAAAGTTTGTGGAACTTTGTCGTTCAATTTTCGGATGAGTTCTGGGTTGTTAATCCCATTCATGAACCCTGAAATTTTTAAGATTTCAGGACATGTTTTGACTTGTATGCACTCATCTTTGAAACGTTCCATAAAAGCGCTGGTTGATTCGCCTTGACGCTGTTTCACTCTTGCTAGTTCCACAGGGTTTTTAGCGCACTTCTTTCGTTGGGTGAAATTGAGGCGGAATGCTTTTCGTAATTCCTCAAATCTACCAATGCTCCTACGTGGGAGTTTGCTAAACCATGTGCGCGCGTTTCCTACTAACGTTGAGTTAAACATGTGGCACCACACAGGCTGTGGCCAGTTTTCGATAGTGGCGGCTGATTCAAAAAATTTTAGGTGATCATCCGGATCTCCTGTTCCATCATATGTTTTCACATTAGTGGGCATGCGCCTACGTTTGCGGTCTGAGTAATCGCTGATGCGCCGTGTAAACGCATCGATCTTCTGGCGTCGCCATGGGAGAGACATATCTTCATTCTCTTCCTCGCGGCGTTTTCCTCTTGACTTCCAGTGTCCTGTTTCTTTATCCTCGTTGTCCGAGGAGTCACTGGAAGAATGGTAATCTCTTTTTCGGCGCTTGCGCCGACTTCTTTCAGAAGAAGAGCTTGAGGGATCTCTGCTTGGGGATCTTCTTCTCCCCAATCTATCTTGAATCCTCCTACTCCCAGGTTTGGAAGATCCTTGGCTTGGCGAATGTTGAGGCCCTAATCGATCTTGTATTCCCCGACTGCCAAGTCTGGAGTGAATGTTAGTGCGCCTCTCGCTGTCTTCTGAGTATTGTGAATCAGATATCGTACCCAACCTATCATGGATAGTGGTACGTTCCGCGCGTCTTCCTCGTGGGTGACGCACTGGTGATAGTTCGCGTTCAAGAGCAAAATTGAGTCGGGCTTGTAGGCTCGCGCTTGCTCTTCTTGTTGCTTCTTCTTGCATGAGGGCGGTTAGGGTTTCATAATTTTGGGATACAAAGTTTCCCAAAGTTAGATCGGGTGCGTCCTCAGTTGTTGCAAGAATTTCTGCCTCAGTATTAGGCACCCTGTTTCGGTCAGGTGTGCCTGGCGGCGCAGTGTTGTTCACTGCGGGTGTAGCTTGATGAGGAGTGGTGAAGAGGGTGCGTTGGAGTTCCTCAACGCTTGGGACCACTGGAGTAATTATAGGTAGTTCTACCGCTGGAAGAGGTTGGGTTGTCCCTGCCTCTTGGTGATCAGGTGCGCTGGTTATCCCAGCAACCTGTCTAGAGGTTGAATCTTGTCGATTCTTCCTCTGATGGTCACGTTTTTCTGACTGCGGAGTCCGCTGGCTTGAATTCTTATGTTTTGTCATTCTAGTGCTTGGTTCTTAGTAGGGTCCCACGGATGGCGCCACTTGTTGATACAAAAGTTGGGCGTACCTGGTTATTGGGCTCTTGCTCTCGTACCAATTCGCTTCTTAGCACTTGTTACCTGCGTACTAAGAAAATAAAACAACACCGTTAGACTTATCGAGGGATTGTCTCCCCCGATTAGACTCCGGCGTGAGAGTAAGTAATCGATTTAGGGTTCTCGTAAAAGAGTTAGGGTTTGTATATCGTACCTTGAATGAGAATCGTGTGATTCTATATATAGGGGCTGAAACCGCGTAGGTTTCTTGCTCCTTACTCTTCGCACTCGTGGTGCTTATCCGAGGAAAGGATATCTATTCTATGAATAGATAATCCTTATCGTGTACCCAATGGGTTTAGTTGGGCTTTGGGCTTCGTGGGCCCAAAGCTAATGATACTGCGGCCCAAACCATTGTCATGGCAGCCCACTTGTAGTGGACTTAGGCGCTAGTATTGTATATTATTTGGACTCGTGGCCCAGATATAGACTATACGTCATCATCACCCACTCACATTCACACCTTTTTCCTGTTCATAATCACTCGATCCCAGATTCGTTTTTAATACCTTCGCACACCTCGTCGGGACATAACGACCCGGGGAAACACTATATTCCACGGAAGCATTGACCTTAAGCTGTTTGACTATTATAGTTGACCATTCACAAGTGGTTGACTTTAGTCTGACGGTTTAGCACCAATCAGTTGGCGTTTTCCCGTAAATGGGTGCTTTAAAAGTTGGATCTCTCTAATCCCAAAACTCGTTTCGAGTGTTCTCAATTAAGCACATAACATATTCATACCTGTATTGAAAGATCCACATTTTTCGGGTAAGGGGAAAGCCGACTTTCAAAATTCATCCTGAGAATCACAGACGCCTGGCGCGTTACCCACGCGTTGACGCGTGGGTGGGGCACTAGCAGCAGACATGTGATTCGGGGAATTTTGGCTAACGTTTGTTATTTTATGTGTTTCGATGGTTTATTTGTCATCATAAAAATATAAAGAGATCTTGATCATGTTGCCTCAACAATCTCCACCTTTTTGATGATGACAAATAAAAACCGAAAGCAAATAAAATTACAAAACTTAGCGAAGACAAAGCGCGCCTTTGGTGTAGCTTACGTCTTTACCTTTGCCTTGTAATTTGGTGAAGCCTTTATCATATCTTGAATGGTCTTCACGCCTCTTGCTTTCTTTCTCCCCTTTTTGTCGAATCAAAAAGGTGTGACTTCCATTAGAAATGGGAAAGTAGCTTGAATCAATAGCACCCGAGCGTGCTCCCCCTTGAACATAGCTCCCCCTAGATCGTTGCTCCCCCTTGTTTCAAGGTGGGGATCCATGGGTCAAGAGCCTCACCTTTGCGGTGGCCTAGCTACATAAAAACACCACAACATGCAACAACCAAGAAAATCCTCACATGTGAAAGTCCAAAATGGGTTAGGTTACCATTTGGATACTTGCAACATGGGTTAGTTCATATCACAACAATATATGTATAGGTCCAAGATGACTCCATTGACCAAATATTGAGCATGACAAAGACTATATAACTATAACAAAACACAATCATATAAAGCTTTTTCATTTCATAGATAAAGGCATACAACAACCTAGGAACACTCATGTTATATGTGCATGAGGTCTTAGAACAACAAAGTACACACAACATGCCTACCAAACACACTCAAACAATACATGACATAAGGAGACTATTTCTTGTGATCTACAAGATTGTCCTCACAAGTGTCTTCACCCATTTCTTGATGCACAATGCATGTCATGTTTGAAGCCAATGCTTGTAGCATTTTAACTCCGTCATGGAGAGATTTGAGCATTTTACGTGTTTCCTCTCTATGATCCTTGATAGCATTAAGCATGTTAATTGTGTTTTCACAACAAATTGCATGATTGCCTTCACGAAGTTTTGGGCTTAAGGGCTTCCTTATCTTTTCCCAAACTTCCTCATCACCAATTCCCTTAAATGGGGATGTTGTGATACGAGCATTGTGAGGAGTGCTCAAAACATCATCTTGCATTAGTTTTTCAAGATTTATCCTAGGATTTTGGTTGTTTAGCATAAACCACTCATGTCCACTCTCGGTTGGAGTTTTAGGGACAACATTGTTGTTAGCAAATTCTTCATTACCATTGTATGCAGGCAATGAATTAGTGTCGCTACTTTGTAGAAAGAAGTTGTCAAGAACATGGTTTGGAGAAGGTGGTTGGTCATTCATTTTTGAAGTTTTTAGAGTTTTTAGGTGACTCCTTTGGGTAAAATTTCTAAACCTTAAATAATAGAGAAATTAGGTTTGGATGAGGGTAATGATCATCATTGTTTAGTGGAAATTAAGCCAATTAGTACTAATATTCCCTATCAAGTATACCAAGTACAAAGATTAGAAAAGTATATAGGAAGGACAATTATTAGCATTAAGGGTTGGAGTGAGCTAGAAATGATTTGACCTTAGGTTACTATCACTTAATTAGTAACAATCATTTACATTTGAACAAGAAAAGTTAGACATAACTTTCCTTTTCACAAGTGTAAGTTGTGATTCAAAGATTTGTCTAGCCATATTACAAAAGAGAAGAAGCTTTGTGACAACTTTCCTTGTTCATGACATAGAGTATAGACATGAAGACTCATTTAATATTACCAATCATTGTTTGAATAATGTATTGATGAATATTTTTCATCTTTGGAGCATGTAAGTTCCTTTCATGCCTTCACATATGACCTAATCATATAAACATGTAGGCTCTAGTAGCATCCTAATAACTTTTAACACATTTTATTTCCATATACAGATTGTTCTCTTAAGATGCATGTATAACATAAACATTAAAACCTATCCCAAAGCAATTTGGACTTTTGAAAAATGTCATGCCAAAAACTTAAACTTGTTTGTTTTGTGACCTTAGTGTCCTTACATTTAAGTCACCAATGACTTGTTGTATAGGATGACCCCTCGCTTCTCTCACATCCTTAGGATTGCCGTCATCCGAAACATTAACTTGTAATGTTGGCGACCCCTCATGATTTTGAACTACATGTTCGTTAATCATGTCATCTTCTACCAAAGAAGATAGTTTGGGCTCGGGCATGCTCTCATCAAAGGTCACATTGAGAGATTCCTCAATCCTCATTGTTTCCTTATTAAGCACTATGCATGCTTTACTCGTCTGAGAGTATCCTAAGAAAACACCTTCATACGACTTTGGGTTGAATTTGGTGAGGTACTCTTTGGTGTTAAGTATGAATACTTTGCAACCAAAAACTATAAAATACTCTAGGGATGGTTTTCTATTCCTAAGTATTTCATAAGGTGTCGTATTAATTACCTTTCTTATATAAGCTCTATTAAAGATATAACATGCTGTATCTAGGGCATGACACCAAAACTTTTGTGGGATGGATTGCTCGTCAAGCATTGCACGACTCATCTTTCTTAACTTACGATATGTTCTTTCAACAATCTCAAGCGATTGAGAAGTGAACGGGCCCGATAAGTTATAAGATATTCCATGTTGTTCACAAAAGCTTCCAAATTGCATTTTATCAAATTCACTACTATGATGTGTTTTAATTGAGACAATTGAACAATCAAGTAGGTTTTCGAGTTTCTTTCTTAAAATATTGAACTTATTTAATACACCTTCTTTGTTTTCTAAGAACAAGACCCATGTATAATTTGAATAATCATCTACAATCATCAAAGTGTAGAAGTTTCCTCCGTAGCTTTGGATTGGAGATGGACCATACAAATCCAAGTGAACCAACTCTAAGACCCTATTAGTTGACACTTCATTTTTATTTCTATAATTAGCTTGTCCTTGATTCCCTAGACATGTATCACAATAATGCCTTTCAAAACTCAACTTTATTAAATTCCGTACTAACTCGTTGGAAGCTAGGTTTTGGACTAAACTCATATTGGCGTGACCTAATCTCCTATGCCAAAGCATTGAGTTGTCCACCATGGACATGAGACAAATGTGTTGCTTAGAATTATCTCCTAACTTGCATGTATACAAGTTGTTTCTCCTAATACCTTTAGCTAACACAATACCATTTTTACTAATAGTACAATCTACTTTAGTAAACTTAACCTCACAATCATCATCACTTAATTGACTCACACTAATCAAATTAAAACTTAGACCCCTAACATGCTCAACATTGGATATTTCTATGGAGTCATGGAGGACATTACCTTTGCCGACAATTTTGCCGTTAAGTTTGCTTCCAAAAATGACTTGATTGCCGTTATACTCCATGTATGACGTGAACAATCTTCTATTCCCGGTCATGTGTTTAGTGCAACCACTATCCACTCGTCCGATTTTAGATCACTTTTGAGAAAAACCTACAACAAAGATATAACTCATGCCTTTGGTACCCATTGTTTCTTGGGTCCATTTCGATTAGCATTTAAAGTTCCTAACTCATACATCCTTGGATCTTGAAGCAAGATGCACAATTTTTCAATACCAAAGCTAGAAAAAGCGGACCAAGGATCATTTTGAAAACTATTTTGTCTATGATAACTTGGTCTATAGTAGTTATATCCTTGAGGTCTAAAGAAGGTTTGGTTTGGGTAGGAGTTGTCTCTCCTTTGATAGTTGTTGTATCGGTGTTGAGATAACCTTTGACCATATTTATAGAGATTACTTCTATGGTTATTTTGAAAAGGTGGTCTTTGATTGTATGAGGTAGATGGTCTCATATTAGGTGTTGACAAGAGTGGGCTATTATTTACTCGAGGTTGTTTATAACCAAGACCATTGCGATAACCCGAGTTAAAACTTTGTTTTGGGTTTTCTTTTCTTGCAATGGGAGCTTGATTACCTCGAGTACTTACAAGAGGAGCTTGAGGAGTAATTGGTTTAATGACATTGTTTGATGATTCACCAATTTTCCTCAGTGGGCTGGCGCGCTTCTGGCGCGTTGACGCGTCGAGCAGCGCGTCAACCTCGGAAAATTTTGGAGTCTTGTTTTCTTTAGTCTTTATAAAAACTATTGGTTTTGTTAGACTCACGGGAGTGGTTTTACTTTGTTTAGAAAATCCAAGACCTCCCTTATCTTGAGACACCTTTTGACGATTTATTATTTCTTCTAAATCATGAGTGCTCTTTTTATATTTAGAAAAACTTAAAGACTTCTTTTGAAGTTCCAACACCTTTTCATTCAAAGAGTTAACCTTAAGTGTGAGTGTTTCACAATTTTTACAAGGTTCAACTATCTCTTTGCAATGTTCTAGTGTTTTAACTTTACTTTCAAGTTCATAAATTCTTTTATTAGATTTAACATTTTCTAGTTCTAGGAGAAGTTTTTCTTTAAGAATTCTTTCATAAGTTTTTCTAAAATCATCATCAAACTTAACTAGATCCTCATTCTTCTTTTGCAAATTGTTTATATCTAAATTATTAGAAGAAGAAGGGTTTAGAGATACCTCATATTTTTCTTGAGCCATGAGACAAGTGGCTTCATTGGTTGGTTGTTCTTCATCTTCACTATCACTCCATGCTCCACCCACGAACGCCTTGTTCACCTTGGGCTTAGGACATTCATTGATGAAGTGACCCTTTTCTCCACAATTGTAGCATCCTTGGGTTTGCCTTGAGCTCTCACCAACCTTGTTGTCAACACCTTGGTTTCTACCAAAGTTGTTTCTTCCACCATTTCCTTGGTTACCAAACCTATTACCTCGCCTAAAGTTTCCACCTCTTCTAAAGAACTTCCTAAAGTTTTTGGCCATGAGGTTGTACTCTTCGTCGTCCACCTCATCTTCTTCATCACAATCATCTTGGCTATCACTTGCTTGACTTTCTTTGACCTTAGCTTTAAGAGCCAAAGACTTAATCTTCTCCTTCTTGTCTTTGGTACTTACTTTGTCATTTTCGAGGATCATTTCATAAACTTTGAGATTGCCAATGAGATCGTCAAGAGGAAGTTCCGTTAAGTTCTTAGCTTCTTCAATAGCCGTTACATTTGGACGCCACTTGATTGGAAGAGCTCGGAGGAACTTGTTGACATAAATAATGCCTAAAAACATTATTAACATATTATCAATATCTCTGTTTTGATTATTACAAAACATAAACCCATTGAACTAAAATTTATGACATAAACAAGTATTTAGTGATTAACATTCTCTTTACATCCAAATCACTTAAGCTATGAATAAACAAAGTGTTTATTGCAATCTATGATCAAAGGGGTATTTAATTAATTGTTACAAAGTTTATTTAATTATATAAACATATTATATATTTTTGAAAAACACTTTTGGTAATAAAGAAAAATGTTTTAATCATACTAAATATATGAATTCAAATTTTTAACCAAAATCAGTTAGTTTTTCACCAAATAAACTTTCCCCACTAAATGACAAAGTTTCTGGCCGTTACAGCTGGGCGGCCCCCTTAATTATAAGGCGCGGTCCCCTTAAAATTAAGGGGACCGGCCATGAATTAAGGGGACCGGCATGCTCCTGTACAGTAATTTTTGTCCCTATAAATACTGGTTCATTTCACAGATTTTCCTCACCTTTTGCACTCCTAAACTTTCTGTTCTAGATCTCCATTTCTATTCTCTTAATCATTTGATCATACATTCATAAATCTTTGTTTCAAAGTGATCCAAACATCATCCTCTCAAGTGCAAGAGAAGAATACTTCTATCCCTCAAGACAAGAAGTATTACAACTTGTTGTGATCTCCACATCCAAGTTGTTAGAGCATCATCAATTGTATCTATCTCTTTGTGAAATTAGTTATGAATATTTGATAGTAGATAGTTTAGTTAAGTTTATAGATAGTGTGATTGGGTAGTAGTTTGTTGTGAAGAAGAAGAGTTAGGAAGTAGAAAAGTGTGAAGAAGAATAGGTGTGAAGTAGAAAGGTGTGAAGAAGAATTGGTGTGAAGTAGATTGGTGTGAAGAAGTTGTGTAGAAGTTGTGATTAAGTTGTGACGAAGTTGTGGTGTGTACAT
This sequence comes from Artemisia argyi, assembly GCA_030686995.1. Lineage (NCBI taxonomy): Eukaryota > Viridiplantae > Streptophyta > Magnoliopsida > Asterales > Asteraceae > Artemisia > Artemisia argyi. The sequence goes on along the minus strand of CM060701.1, from coordinate 225,180,400 downwards.
TGGTGTGTAAGGTTTTCTCCGCCATAAGGGAGCTTGTTGACATAGTGAAGAAAACTCTAGAGTTAGGTGCTCGGGGAGTGGAGTAGGGCAAGAAAGGTATCCTTGTAGCCGAACCACTATAAATCTCTTGTCTCGCGGTTTGATCTTTCCATCTCTCATTTATTTCTTTACTTACATTATTATTGCTATATCGTACATATTTATTGTTGTTCATATTGTGCAAGACTTGAAATCACATATTATCGAATCTAAATTTTTGAAAATAAAGAAAACACTTAAACAATCTCTTGTAACAAATTAAAAAGACGTAAAACTATTCAACCTCCCCCCTTCTAGTTTTCCACAGAACTTTCTCACATGATTCTTGTTATAAAAACTAGAGTCAAGAGCCGTGAGGCTTGTGATTATAACATTGAATCGTGTGTAACCATTGTCAATGGCTTCATCGTCGGAGATTGAAAATTTCTCATATTGTTGTATGAGCAAGTCAATTTTGCAATCTTTGACTTGTGAGTTCCCTTGGTGGGTGATGATGAGCGAACGCCATATCTCCTTGGCGGTTTTGCACACATGGACTGATGCGTGGGAATCGCACCTTGCTTTACCTCTCGAGGGATCTCGAGAAGCTTACAACCCCCACCAGGCAGTGTACCTGATCGTTGTAGTATAGTATAGTGACAAGTACCGGGGGATTGATCGTTCAACTTAGAAATAGTGTCGCTAGGATTAGAAAGCCTAATTTACTAGTTCTAAAGGTGAGAGATGATTATTTTTGTATTTTTATGTTTTTATGAAAGCAAGTAAAATCTCGGGTTTTGAAGGAATGGGCGGAATTAGTTGCTATTCAACTAACCCAAAGCTAAGATGCAATCAAAATAAAATGATAAAAATGAAATTAAACTAATTATTACAAGGTTGTGATCAGTATTTGGAGAAAATGTGTTTACTTAGACTTCATTACTCCCTAGATATTTACATGTTAATTACTTGTTACAATTGCATGGATGACGGATCGTATTCCTTAATACCATTCATGGGGTGGCATACATAACTCCCCAATTCTATGAGCTCTTATCTCCTCCTACATCATGACCCAGCACAACTATAGGGATTGTAAACAGTGGCTCATGCATTAAATACAACCAATAAAGACCTAGTACACCTCGGTTCATGTTTCTTAAGACGTTCAAGCATGTTACCATTTGGAGATCTGCCAGTTTTCTTAAGCCTAACATATAAAATCATTCATCCACAACAAGAATAAACAAGTAATCAACACATAATCAATATCTAGGTTTCATTAGATCTAAGCAAACACAAAAGAGATCTAGCCTAGCATAATTGAATTGAGACAAGAACAAGATATAGACAACCAACACATAGACATATTGATTGAATTAGAAGAATACTTATCTCAATTACAATGCAAGATATCAAGGGTTTGGAACCCTTGAAAAACCTGTAAAAGTTCACCCAAATTCGTCTTTAGGGTTTCTCCAAAACTTCTCTCTTTTAAATGAAAAAACTAGAAAACTATATATAGGAAAACTGGTCTGACGGCGTCAAGACAAGCTTATGACGCCGTCACCTCGCCGCCAAATTCTTCCTCGGACGGCCTTGATCTCCTTGTGACGGCCTGTGTGACGCCGTCACCACCTACGGTATTTTATTCTTGGGACTTTTGACGCCGTCAAGATGGCTTTTTGACGCCGTCACCACCTACGGTATTTTATTCTTGCTATCTGACGCCGTCAGGTGTAACTCTTGACGCCGTCACCTAGTACTTCCAGCATGGAAAATTGATACTTTGCCGTTTTCTTCACTTTTATGCTCCAAAAATGTCCAAAATGGCTTCTTTTCCAGAATTCACTCTCCAAGTACCTAAAATCACAAAAGGAACGATTTAGGGCAATATTTGATCAAATAAAGTCGGATTCGGGCTTAAATGACCCTCTAAAAACGGATCATTTTTCGCCTCATCATATACCCTTACACTTGAGATTTGCTTGTCCTCAAGCAAATGAGCTTTTATTCTACTCAAAAGACAAGTTAGGGGTCATTTAACACTAATATAAAAGTAATTACAACAAATAATCGTTCCACTAAAGACCAATAGACAAGCACGGAGGTCATACGCTAGCACCTCACAAATAGTGTTTAGATACTCACATCTCTCGGGTGTAATAAAGTAATATAACATTATGGAAATGGAAGATATCTCTCACTACCTGTCACAGCAAAATAGATTACCATAGGCTTGGGAAAGGATCAAACCTCCACCACATGGCGTAAGCACCTAGGATAAACTATCAAAGAGGTCTTTTAAAGGGTTGTAACGTTAGGTATAGGGATGTGAATTACACGGTTTTGTTGGATAAAGGAAGTTTTACTGGTGGCGAGTTAACAATCTTGGTTAATTACATGTACAAGATGGCGTTGCTAAGCCAAGACTAGACTCGACTTAAGCTAATAAATGAAAAATAACAAAAATATAAAATGAACATAGAATGAAAACGGGATGGTAGTCCGTATGTTTTTTCTCTTTTTCCTTTTTCTCTTTTTTTTCTCTTTTTTTTTTTTTTTTTTTTTTTTTTTTTTTTTTTTCTTGATTTTTCGATTTTTTTTTTTTTTTTTTTTTTTTTTCATACACTCTTACCCTACCATCCAAAATAATACATCATAGGGGATGAGAATTCCCCTTACACTTGAATCTTTACATACTTTACATTTAACTATTCTAATGACTCGAATTAAGAAAATCAAAACACTTTGAGTACTTTTAAGATTATCGTACATATGGGGGTAATAAATGATGTTCTTCCCCATTACTCCATAAATTAAGTACTTACCCATGAGTCCCAATCGTCCCAAAACAATATGTACAAGGATATGACTCGACTTAGCAACCATGTAATCAATTAGAAAGTTAACTTAGGGTTTAACAAATAACAATAATGCACTAAAAATGAGCGCATACACGGAAGGCTAAGGCGATTTGGGTGTACATTTAAGTGGGGTGTAGCAAATTCTTCCTTTAAGTAAAATGCTTAAAGTTAGAAACGAAAAGATAGGCTCGGAGGGGTGTACTAGGGGTATCGTGTACTAAAAATGAGTACAACGCTAAGGGTGTGGGAAAAATTAGTTGGCTTAACTAGCCAAGTAATATGACTTAAATGGTCAAGTAATCATGATACGGGTTTAACACAAGGGTGATCCTAATGCCTCTTATCATGTAGTAAATCCTACCACACGAATGTAGTCTCACTAGCGGTCTTGGGATGCATCACTAACGCAAGTTCTAGAATCTAAATGCTACCGGTACACTCATAAGCACTAATAATAAATGCTTTTCCTATCAAATCTAAAGGCGAACCTCACATATTTGGGTGGAAAATTTTTCTGAATATACGGTTATGTGCTAGTCATACAATCTCCTATCCATGAGACGCTTGCTATGGCTAAAGTTTCACTCCTAAATGTTGTAAAAAAATTTAAATTTGGCGCTAAAATTACACTAACAAGTATTTCTCGTAGTTTTATTACACATCTACCATCAAACAAAACAAACTCAAGCGAAAGTGCATATGTAAGGTATCATCTTTTTACCCTCCCCTTACACTTAAGATGAACATTGTCCCCAATGTTCAAGTAAAGAATGTAAAAGTTAAAAAGTAAAGAGAATGAAATCAAATACTCCCCTGATTCGCTCGGTATGGATTTTAGTTGGCCAGGTTAAATCTTCTTCCAAGAAAACGAACAATCAAAGCTTCCCTTCCAGAATATAAATCATCTCCTTGTCGAACATAACCTGCGAAACCTGACAAAATAGACAAGACAACCTCGCGTAAAATCGGCGGCATCCTATATAAGTTCCTAAATCCTAGAAAACAAAGTAAGATATAATGCTTGTGGAATGAAGTTTGCAGATTTCCTGGAGATTATAAAACTTAATAATTCACAAAAACCATAAGACTCCGTTAGAAAAAACAAAACCGGTAAAATTTCCAGATTTTAACTCCTGACACCGTCAAGAGTAAACTCTGACGCCGTCAGAATGGACCTGCAGAAATTCTTATGTTAAGTTTCCGAAAAATTTCTGGAAAAACTTGGTCCTACTTCCTGGAAAATCCTGCAAAACTTCATTATGACTCAATACAAGCATTTGACTCTAACAAATACGAATATACATGTTCATTTAATATTGTGGAGAATCATGATCGGTTTGTTTCTTAAAAACATATTTGGGGTTTCCCCTTACACTTATCTTTTGCAAAAATACTTTTAGGTTGGAGTTAAGACTAGGCTAAACAACATAGTAAAGTATTTCCACGTTTTATTTGAGAAACATGATAAACCAACAATAAAAACAAAGCATGCATACAGAAGCAAATAACAATCAAACAAATAAAAATCAAACAAAACATGGGTTGCCTCCCAAGAAGCGCTTGTTTTTGTTCGAGTCACGAGCTTGACTCTACCCTTATTTAATGGAAATAGGGGAGGTTTTCCCTACACTTAGGATTAAGTGTGGGTGAAAGTAGCGATACACACCCTTAGGGTGTGAATATGCCACGTGAGGAAAGAGTGGTGGATGAATTATATGCTCAAATGGCTGTGCTCCTATCATCATAACCTTACCTAATTCAATCGGGTTAATGGGTGGATTAAGATTTTCTCCTAGAAAGGGATCATTTTCAATCAACTTCAAGAGATTACTAGTTGGGGATCCATCTTGACCTAATAAACCTGGTTTAAACCCATAATATTTCTTATGATCAATCATGAATGGGTGATGTAAGTATGTAAGGTCATGTTCCACTCCTATGTCAGCTTCCTCTCTACAAGGCTTAGAGTCTACTACCTTTGTCCTAAGACTACCCGGACTATATGGTTTGATGGGTGGATCGGAACCTAATTTAATTCCTAAATTTTCATCCAAGGATGGAAGATTAGGTAACGGTTTTGGTTGAGGCTCCGGTTCATCAAAAATAGGAACTTCCCTAGAACTAAGAGTAAGGTTATCATTATGAGTATTCAAACCTATATCCTCTAGTGGTGCTTGGTCCAAGGGTTCTACCTCAATTGGAGTTCCTATAGTCTCTTCTACTTCTTCCGGGTAAGTCACGGGCGTTGTATGTGCCTCAAATGATGGTAGGACTTGTGGGGTACTTTGTGGGCTTGGATTGTCCACCTCATCCTCCATTGTACCTAGATTACCTATGTGTTTGTTTTGTACTATGATATTAGGTGCCATCCAACTAGGTATCTCAACATGAGTATATTCATCCCTAGACAAACTTCCTGTTTGCTCCTTCAAACTTGTTTTTGATTGATTTGTGATGTTGTTTGTTGGGTTGTCTACTTTATAATAATATTGGGCACAGTCTTCTAAGGTATCCCATGCTTCAGCAGTTAATTCCCTAGGGCCCCATTGGCAAAATCATCAATGCACATTTGGTCACATCGGCTGACACGATAGTAAAAGGTATTGATTAGGGATGCTAAAGAGAAACTATGATAAGGGAATTTTCGAAGTAAAATTTTAAAACGAGTCCATGCATCATATATGGGTTCATCTCGATATTGTTTGAAATTCGAGATGTCAATAGGGTAGAATGGCCTTTGTGATTGGTGGTATGGTGGATTTGCGTACTCCATAATGGTGAACGGAAGAGTCAATGGAAATTACGAACAAACATACAAAGAAAAAGATAGACTAAAGAAAACCTAGAAAATAAAAATAAAATCTTACTAGAAAGGAATCTAGCAAGTAGACCTAATAAAAAGAAATCCTAACCTAGACAATAACTATTCCCCAGGCTGCGGCGCCAAAAACTTGATGCGTGGGAATCGCACCTTGCTTTACCTCTCGAGGGATCTCGAGAAGCTTACAACCCCCACCAGGCAGTGTACCTGATCGTTGTAGTATAGTATAGTGACAAGTACCGGGGGATTGATCGTTCAGCTTAGGAATAGTGTCGCTAGGATTAGAAAGCCTAATTTACTAGTTCTAAAGGTGAGAGATGATTATTTTTGTATTTTTATGTTTTTATGAAAGCAAGTAAAATCTCGGGTTTTGAAGGAATGGGCGGAATTAGTTGCTATTCAACTAACCCAAAGCTAAGATGCAATCAAAATAAAATGATAAAAATGAAATTAAACTAATTATTACAAGGTTGTGATCAGTATTTGGAGAAAATGTGTTTACTTAGACTTCATTACTCCCTAGATATCTTTTACATGTTAATTACTTGTTACAATTGCATGGATGACGGATCGTATTCCTTAATACCATTCATGGGGTGGCATACATAACTCCCCAATTCTATGAGCTCTTATCTCCTCCTACACCATGACCCAGCACAACTATAGGGATTGTAAACAGTGGCTCATGCATTAAATACAACCAATAAAGACCTAGTACGCCTCGGTTCATGTTTCTTAAGACGTTCAAGCATGTTACCATTTGGAGATCTGTCAGTTTTCTTAAGCCTAACATATAAAATCATTCATCCACAACAAGAATAAACAAGTAATCAACACATAATCAATATCTAGGTTTCATTAGATCTAAGCAAACACAAAAGAGATCTAGCCTAGCATAATTGAATTGAGACAAGAACAAGATATAGACAACCAACACATAGACATATTGATTGAATTAGAAGAATACTTATCTCAATTACAATGCAAGGTATCAAGGGTTTGGAACCCTTGAAAAACCTGTAAAAGTTCACCCAAATTCATCTTTAGGGTTTCTCCAAAACTTCTCTCTTTTAAATGAAAAAACTAGAAAACTATATATAGGAAAACTGGTCTGACGGCGTCAAGACAAGCTTATGACGCTGTCACCTCGCCGCCAAATTCTTCCTCGGACGGCCTTGATCTCCTTGTGACGGCCTGTGTGATGCCGTCACCACCTACGGTATTTTATTCTTGCTATCTGACGCCGTCAGGTGTAACTCTTGACGCCGTCACCTAGTACTTCCAGCATGGAAAATTGATACTTTGCCGTTTTCTTCACTTTTATGCTCCAAAAACGTCCAAAATGGCTTCTTTTCCAGAATTCACTCTCCAAGTACCTAAAATCACAAAAGGAATGATTTAGGGCAATATTTGATCAAATAAAGTCGGATTCGGGCTTATATAACCCCCTAAAAATGGATCATTTTTCGCCTCATCATGGACTCTCTCGAACTCCCTTCGAGGTAGAGCATTGTAAATCATCATCTTGGCTTCATCATTCTTGCCAAATTTTCTCCTTTCGTCATCTTTTAGATCCGCAAATGATTTTTCCACCATCAACTTTGTTTCCGGATCTTCCATCATGAACACAAAATCTCCATTTTGAATGATCTCCCATAGATCAAGATCTTTCGACCTAACATAGGTCTCAAACCGGGTTTTCCAAAAACAAAACCCATCGGTTTCTAGCAAAGGTGGTCTTTGCATAGAACACCCCTCAACATAGTTCTCTTGAGCCATGGATCTATACTCTACTTTACCAAAAATCTTGGTTAGGATTTTAGAGTTTTAGGAAAAGAAGTTTTTGACTTAAAACGACTTCTCGGGAAGACTTTAAAGCTCAAAAACTTGAGTATTCCGCTCTGATACCAATTGTAGAAACGTAGAGGGGGGGTCAATACGGTTTCTTCGGCTTTTTAGATGTTTAAAAACTTTAAGCCAAAGAGAACACCAAGTGGTTGTTCAATAATCTAACAACCACAAACACAACCAAAGTATATAAAGCGAGTAAAGAGAGACACCACGATATATACTGGTTCGAGATGGGGGTTTATACCATCCGTACGTCCAGTTGCGAAACCACGACACGATACTATTCAACTAGTATAATCCTTTCGGTGGACTACAAACCATTACAATTCACTCCACCAATATTCAACAATATTGATGCTCACAAAGAAGGAGTTACTCCCACGGTATTCCACCCTCGAAAACCACCCTAAAGAATCTCGTGATTCGACTTAACCTATGGGTCACCAAGACCACTACCAAAACTTCCCACGGAAGTATCAAACCCCAACTAGATCCCCAATGATCTAGGCTTGGTCACAAAGACACAAGACTTCCCTTACAAACAATTGAATGAATATAAGTTTGTTCAACCAAGTCCTAACCTAACCTAGAGACTCAATTGTAGTAGAAAGGGTAAAGATAAGAAGACCCTCAACACAATCACAAGAGTGGATTAGGTTCTTGTGATTCTTCCCTTGCAAAGAAGAAGTGTTCTTTCAATAGATGTTAGTGTGAAAGATTAAGAACACAAGAGATAGAATTAGAGGATTAGAGAGAAAGAATGTAGAGAGAAAGAATAATAGCAAGGGGTGAGGAATATAAGAGGAAAGGGTGGTATTTATAGTCCAAGACCTAAACTTGGGAAAATTTTACCGAGGCCGGAGCGTCACCCACGCGTCAACGCGTGGGCAGCGCGCCAGGCGTCTGTAAACATTTTCCCAAAACTTTGGGTTTTGATCCTTTAAATACCATTCCTTGCTAAACCTTAACATTAATCAATCTAAGGTTTACCAACTCAAATAGCCAATTTGAAAAATCATTTGTGAAGTATTTATAAGAAAACCAAATACCAAAGGTAGAAGAGTAGAAAGGGTAGTTTGGTAGGGGTAGAAATGGTATTCCTCACATGGCATAATAGAGAAGAGAGTATGCCATGGAATAATCCTCAAGGGAAGGGTTAAGGTGTAACTATGGTTAGGGTAAAGGCTTAGAGGTTTAACCATGGTTAGGTATAGAAAGGTTAAGTGTATAGAAGTAACCATGGTTAAGTTAAAGAGAGAAGTGTATAGAGAATGAACCATGGTTAGGTTAAGGGGTTTACTTAAGGGAATGTTCCATCCTTGGTGTGGTTAAGAGTTAACCATGGTTGAGTGTAGAGAGGTAACCATAGATGGGTTAAGAAGTATGTTGGTTAGGTTAGGGTTGTATGTTGAGAACTAACCATGGTTGGAAGAGGTGAACCATGGTTGGGTTTGAAAAGAGAATATTCCAAAGGAATATTCCTTTGCTTGGGGGGAAAGGATTGGATCGAGGGTTGAGATTGTTTTGGTTTGAAATAGATGGTTAAGATGTGTTGTAAGAGATTGGATGGTTGAGATGGTTTTGGTTTGAAATGAATGGATGAGATCATAGTGTCCTTTTGCTTGGAGAGGAAGGGTGATCCAAGGGTTGAGATTGAGTTGGGTTTGAAATAGAGGGTTGAGATTAAACACATGTGATATAATAGAAAGGAGATTGGATGGGTGGTTGAGATGTGTTTAATTTGAATTGGATGGTTGAGATTGGAGATGTGTACGGAATATAAGAGATGTGTAAGGGATGTGTAAGAGATGTGATGTTGTAAGGAAATGAATGGTTGAGATGGATTGAATTTGAATTCAATGGCTTAGATCAAAAGTGTATAGGGGACAAAGGTACACTTTTGTGTAAGTGGTGTAAGGGAATGTTGGAAAGGATATTTGGGAAGGATTGTGGGAGATTTGGTGGTTTTGGGTTTGATGGTTTTGAGGTAAGTGGTATTTTGTTGAAGAAGATAATTAAGAAAGTAATTAAGAAGAGAATAATCTAATTGTCATTAAGAAGAAAAGATTTAGACAATTAAGATTATAAGTTGAGAAAATCATAAGTTACTTATTAGTTCAAGTAACACAACGTCGAGAATCTATAATTTCATACCTCGTGACTTTTCACGACTCGACGTTCTCAACTAATACTTTGGTTCAAACAAGTTAAGTGCTTTGCCTTAATGTAAAGCATAACCCAAGTGGGAAAGGATGCGTTTACGCAAAGTGACCTTTGACTTAGTTTGACCAATAAGGGAGTAAAACCGTTACGTGATTAGAGAAGACGTAAGCATGGGATATGAGCATATGGATGCTTTCACATGATGTTACGTGAAATATATAAGCTCCCTAAGTTTAGAAAAGCCTTGGCTAGCGGCGATAGCTAGAAAACATGAGTTGGCGTTTTCCCGTAAATGGGTGCTTTAAAAGTTGGATCTCTCTAATCCCAAAACTCGTTTCGAGTGTTCTCAATTAAGCACATAACATATTCATACCTGTATTGAAAGATCCACATTTGTCGGGTAAGGGGAAAGCCGACTTTCAAAATTCGTCCCGAGAATCACAGACGCCTGGCGCGTTACCCACGCGTTGACGCGTGGGTGGCGCGCCAGCAGCAGACATGTGATTCGGGGAATTTTGGCTAACGTTTGTTATTTTATGTGTTTCGATGGTTTATTTGTCATCATTAAAATATAAAGAGATCTTGATCATGTTGCCTCAACAAATTGCATGAATTTCGTTCCAAAAGAAGTCATTCTCTTTGTCATTTCCAATCTCTTGGTCTTGGGAAATTTCTATCCACGCTTCCGCAAGAATCTTTTCTTATTCTTTGGACCACAACTTTCTAGCACGCGTATAACCAGCTTCTTCCAAGTCATCGTCATCGTCCGCGTCTAAATTTACGATGCTTTTTCCTCTTTGGGCTTTGGTTTTTTTCCTCTACTTTTGGCCGGTGATCGTGCCTTAGGTACTTTAAACGCTTGTTGAGATGGTTGTGATGGAGGAAACGTGGGTGGTTGATTCGGGTTATAAAATTGTGGTGACGGATTGAATTGGGGTTGATTTACGAATCCTTGTTGAAATGCATATTGTTGGTTACGGTAAATTTCATTTGGATTGAATGGTTGCGAACCGTATGGCGATGACGGGTTTGGATTTTGCGACGATGGATTCGAAGAGTTTGAGGCTCCCCCGTATTGATGTTGGTTTGACGTTAAGAGGTTCGTGAAATAGCCTCCTTCATTCGGGTTTTGAGACATTTTTGTGTTTATTTGGAGAAGAGGTATAGAAATTTTTATTGTAGTTTGTTGAAATGTAGTGAATAGAAGTGAAAATGTGTTTAATATTTATAGTGTTTATGTGTATAAAAAGAGAGAAGGGAAAAAAATAATACAAACACAACCGTTGGTATCAAACGGTAATATATCCGTTTTAATTTATGCAAATCCAACGTCCTTTTATTCACTTTTTGTCAGCAATTTTTCTCGCCGTGGCCACGAACAAACAGCCAATGAAGATGAATGGCGAGCCCTTCCTGGTGTAGCAGCAAGCTTCGGCTCGCCGTTGAGCCTCCACGTGGGATCGATGAGCATCAACGGTGAGACTACACCGTGTGCTCTAAGGTAAAATCTCATTTCTTTCGTTGTTACGGTATAACTTTTAGTTTGTTTCATGCGAGCATGCTACACCTAATGCACAAGTAACAGATCTAGCCAAATTATGAACAATGTATGATAAGTTTAAAAGGGAAAGAAATTTGAAATCAAATAAAACAACACCTTAGGGTAGATATAGACCCTACTACACGACATTTTCATTTTCATGCTAGTCAAAGGAAACATCAAAAGCAAATACATTTCTATGATTCTATGAAGAAAAAAAAATGTCCAACTAGCTAGTTAAGCTTATTTTCTCTAGATAAGGATATGTATGATAAAATATGTGTTATCGATTTTACTGTTTATTTTACTAATTTATTTTACTGTTTTTTTTACTTAGTTGTACTGAGGAAGCTGAATTTGGGAATGAGATCTGGGATCAAGCTCTTAAGAATTTGAAGGTCAAGATAATTGGATTTTTTTTTTTTTTTTTACTTAGATGTATTGAAATTTAGTTTTTAGTGTTTTGTTAGATTTTAGAAATTATAAATCAATTGAAAGATTGTGTTTCTCTATCCTTAGGCCTTTTAGGCTTCGATCTTTGTTGATTTGTTACTTCGATTTGTGTGTAAATTTGAGTTATTAAAAGTTAGTTTTGTTTGGGTCAATAAAGTAGTAATCACAAGATGGTTCAACATCAAAATGTTGCCAATCATAGACTTCAATAGAGTAGTTAAATATATTTTGTATAAGATTAGGGGATTATGTCTTTGTTTGGGGGCTGGATTCGGATGTATCGAGTTATAATTGAATCAACCTCAACTAGTTGTAAATGGTGAGGTTTATGTAGGATGATTATTTTTAATTTGTGTATGTTGTTTTGATTTTCATTGGGATCCACTTAAAATTCAAAATCACCAGTTTTATGAATGTAAAGATGAATTTGGTTTGATAAATACTCCAATAGTTTTATGAATGTAAAGTTGAGCTTAACTTCAAGATTATGTGAGTTTAATTCGAGAAAATTATTAGACAGAAAGATTTAATTGACTATGTTTGATAACAACTTACAAGGTATTAGTTTGAAAAAAATTTGTTAAACTAATTGTTTTAGAAAGTAACTTGTAAATGTGGAGAATTGATTTATGGAACCGACCCAAAAATTTGAAGATAGATTTTGACGAGATATGTAGAAGGTGCATGTTTTGCGTTGTTAGGCCTAAAACTGTCACTTGTCATAATAGACCAATTTAGTTATCGAAAAGCTCTTGTACAGAACGCAACTGACTTTTAGGAGTTAGAAATGAGCTCGTAGGGTTGGTTACATGGTTGTAACTAAGATTTGTCATCACTCGTCTATTACAATAAAGAGAACTTAACCCTGTCTAACCCACTCGTGATCAGCCTCAACCACAGTAAATCTTTGTGTTCTTGTGTGATTGATTATTTGTTCACATCAGCATTATTGTGTTTTGCCCGACTTTTATCTTACTAGTTGTTTAAATAGACATGTGACGAATGATTTTGTGATTTTGACTTTTGCAGTAGACACGTTTTTCTAATTTGAGAGTTATGGAACTTATGGCCATCATCCAACATGTATTCAACATTTCACTAATATATGTGTCATAAACATGGTTTTTAAAATTGGACCGGATATCTAACTGGTTCTACTTCTTTGTTGGCTTGGCTAATAATCAACTAGTTGTAACATATAAACAAAGTTTGTTCGTTTTGACTCGGTTTCAAAGACTTAACATGATAAAAACAAAACACAAACAATTACTAAAAACAACTAAACATATAGATGTAACTATCAAATGAATTTGACTGAGGGATTGAATAATGGCATCATTAGAGTCATATGATAATGGAACTATTACAACAAATGTTTTAGTTTCAGCAAGTGAAACAACGTCAAAAAAGCAAATTGTTTTATGCACGTCTTTGATGATTTGACTTAGCTGAAAAATAGTGGAGACGAAGAATAAATTAAAGAGAAGATAATTTAAGTTATTAGTTTATATTTCTAATTTTTTTAAGATGTACTTTTATATCTTAATGTAACATTTTTAAAATTAATAGAATTGATTGCATTATCAATAAATTTGTTAAGTAGGTATAATAGCTGTACCAGATGTTTAATTGGTCGTAAGGCTTAAAAACGTCTTGGTGCTTTTAATGGAGAGAAAACATTCATAATTTATATGGGTGTTATGAGGGTACACTCTCTAGTGGTTAAGTGGCACTCCCTCACCCCCAAGCTACTTTTATACATTCTATGGATGCAAAAAATATAGCTTTTACCATTTTTTTGTTTCGTATTTCTGTCAATCTTTTTAATTATCAAATTTTATATTTACTGTTTCATAATTTTAAAATAAAAACAAAATTTTAAAAATAGATACGAAAACCAATGAAAAAAAGGGGACATGCCAATATCTATATCTATACAATGTTAAAGAAATCATCATATGCACCTTTTTTTTTTTTTTTTTTTTTTATTATTATTCATTTTCACTTTCACGTATGATTCTTCAAAAATGCATTATGAAAAAAATAGTGAAATGATCATAAAATTAAATATGGTAATTAACTTTTCTCTACAAATAAAATTCATTGTTTGTAAGAATAATAAAAGAAAAATACTATTGAGCTTCATGAATTAACTTGCTTGATCGAAATCTGAATATTTGAATACACCAAGGATCGTAAATGTAACTTTTGTTATTTGATCAAATCATGGGCTTTTAATATCCACACAAACACAGTCGACTTAACTTTTGTTATTTAAGATGTATTTTTATATTTTAATGTAACATTTTCAAATTAATAGAATTTTGATTGCATTATCAATAAATTTGTTAAGTAGGTATAGTAGCTGTACCAGATGCTTAATTGGTCGTAAGGCTTAAAAACGTCTTGGTGCTTTTAAGGGTGAGAAAACATTCATAATTTAGGCGGGTGTTATGAGGGGTATACTCTCTAGTGGTTAAGTGGCACTCCCTCCTCCAAGCTACTTTTACACATTCTGTGGTCACAAAAAAGATAGCTTTCGCCCTCTCTTTTTTTGTTTTGTATTTTCTATCTGTCAATTTTGTTATATTTACTGTTCCGTAATTTTAAAATAAAAACAAAATTTTAAAAATAGATTTAAAAACAAATGAAAAAAAAGTGGAAATGCCAATATCTATATCTATACAATGTTAAAGAAATCATCATATGCACCTTTTTCTTTTTTTTTATCAACATCATATACACCTTCATCAAATATGTTTTGCAAAAAGGCAAGTTTTGTTTTTTTGTTTTTTTTTTCACGTATGATTCTTCAAAAATGAATTATGAAAAATAGTGAAATGATCATAAAATTAAATATGGTAATTAACTTTTCTCTACAAATAAAAATCATTGTTTGTAAGAATAATAAAAAAAAAAATACTATTGAGCTTCATGAATTAACTTGCTTGAAACGAAATCAGAATATTTGAATACACGAAGGATCGAAAATGCAACTTTTGTTATTTAATCAATCATGGGCTTTTAATATATATAAAGTTCCACACAACCAAACACAGTTGACTTAATAATTGCTCTACAAAAGGTTATTCTTGTTCATCTCATCCAGATCATAACTTCAATGGCATCTACTTCAACATCATCAGTTCAAAAGAGCTTCAAGTATGATGTGTTTATAAGTTTCAGAGGTGAAGACACTCGTAACACCTTTGTTGGGCATCTTTATAAAGCTCTTGAGCAAAAAGGCATTGAAACTTACATAGATGATAAGAAAATCAGAAAAGGGAAAACCATCAGTGATGAGCTTATTGAAGCCATTGAAGGCTCAAGATTTTACATTATTGTCTTCTCCAAGAAGTATGCTTCTTCATCTTGGTGCTTGGAAGAACTTGTTAAGATTATGGAGTGCGAGAAGATGCCTGAGCATGCTGCCTACCCTGTGTTCTACGATGTGGAGCCCACTGAAGTCCGCAAACTATATGGCCCAGTTGGAGAAGCTTTTGAAAAACATGAAAATGATGAATCTGCTGGGAAATGGAGACAGGCTTTAAAAGAAGCAGCCTCTCTTGCTGGCTGGGAGTTGAAGACCACTGCTGCTGGGTAAAATTATTCCTCATATCTCAGGCAATATTGTTTGATTATACATATTTCTTTCTGATCTATTATTAGCTGGTGGTTGGGTGAAATAATATCTCAAACGGGTCAAACGGGTTGAATTCATCAAGGTGTATTTCTAAGGCCGTTTTATTCAAAATTTTAGAGTACTACTATAGTTACAAATTTTTATTGATCATCTCTAATGAATCTGTTTTTTAATATTACCCTTCATCTAGCTGACCAAGCCAGCAAATTCATGTCATTTCTTTTTCGTTCTGAACTTTCAACTCAAAGTTGAGTTTTTACGAAACATTGGATAGGATATATCATTTGTAATACAACATCATGTCATAATTTCACATAGAACTGTATGTAAGAATATACACGACAATAATATACTGAGAATGTTTAACACTGTAAGTGTGTAGACTTATCTTAATACTCGGTTAACACTGTAAGTGTGTTGACTTTCATGTGGGACTTTAACAAGCTAGGTAACTGATCCTTCTTTCCTATACAGGCACGAAGCTAACTTCATACAGAAAATTAATCAAGACATTTCACTAGAGCTATGTTTCATCGATTCGAGCGTTGATGGAAACCTAGTAGGCATGGAGACCCGTGTAGATGAAATTATTTCATCTTTGGAAACGGGTGTTGATGACGTTCGCATGATAGGGATTAAGGGGATGGGAGGTGCAGGGAAGACAACTTTAGCTAGAGCAGTTTTTGATAAAATATCCTTTCAGTTTGAAGGTCAAAGCTTTGTTGAAAACATAAGGGAAGAATCTTCTTTGTTTGGGTTGAAGTCATTACAAAAACAACTACTTTCTGATGTTTTAAATGATCAAGGAATCACTGTGAGTGGTGTTCATGAGGGGAAAAAGATGATTAAGAAGAAGATGCGTATTAGAAAGGTTCTTATTGTTCTGGATGATGTTGATAAGATAGAGCAACTTGAGGCATTAGTGGGTGATCGTGATTGGTTTAAGCCAGGTAGCAGAATTATCATTACAACAAGAGAGGAGCAAGTACTAGTTGCACACGAAGTGAACTTGATTCGTGATGTACATTTGTTAAACGATAAGGAAGCAATTTGTCTCTTTAGTAGGCATGCATTTAGGAGAGAGATTCCAATTGAAGGGTACAAAGAGCTATCGGAACAAGTTGTACGTTACGCTGCTGGTCTTCCCTTAACGATCCGAGTGATGGGTTTGTTTCTCCATGGTAAAGATTATCATGAATGGGAAGATGCCATTGATAGGCTAAAAACAATCCCATTGAGGGAAACTATTGAAAAATTGGAACTCAGCTATGATGATCTTGAGGAGGATTACAAGGAAATATTCTTAGATGTTGCATGCATATTCAAAGGTTGGTTGAAAGACAATGTAGTCACAATGCTTGAAAGCTGTGGATTTCGTGCTCGAATTGGTTTTAAGGGTTCTTGAACTGAAATCTCTTATAACTATTTCTGAAGATGGGACCTTGGGTATGCACGACCATATAGAAGAAATGGGCAAGAATATTGTTCGTCGTGTGCACCCCAATAAACCTGAAATGCATAACAGGTTATGGATAAAGGAGGAAATTGAAGATATATTGGCTAATGACTCGGTAAGTATCAAGTTATTTGGGGTGTTAAACTAAAAAGTAAGTATACTTTTGCTGTTCTAAAAAAAAAAAAAAAAAGGTAAGTATATTTTTCTAAAAGTTCAAATTAGTCAATGTACAAAAACAAAATTTTGTTTTAATATATACACAACAATCATAAAACCAATCCACCATTCCACCATCACCCAACCGCCGCCAAATCACCACCCCCAGAAACCACGACCACCTTTCAACCACCACCTTCTACTTTTTTTCCATGATAACAAGCCATTTAATTTAATTTATAAATGGGTGTTTATCCTTCAATTTAAACAAAACCCAAAAATCCCCAAATGTCAAACCACCATTCAACCAATTCTTCTAATTCAACCACCACCTTCAATTTAAACAAAACACAAAAATTCCCAAATTTTGACGAAAACCTTAACCTTAGAATATCAAATTTAACCAATTTCTCTACTTTAATAGAAAAAAAAAAACAAAATACCCAAATTTTATAAAAATTAGAAATTAACCCTAACCTAAACATTTCATTTCAATTCGAGAAATTAACTTCACATTTTCTTTTGTAATGAAACAAATCTCATGGTCACTGCTCTTTGAAATTACAGGGTACCCAAGCAACACAATGTATAACACTGACTGTTCCATATGAATTCAATTTTGAAATTTTAATGAACGGTCTCGCAAACATGAAGGAACTTAGATTTCTTCACGTGTATACATATGTATCGAATCGCAACAGGAACTTTGATGAAGATAGTCTACACCTTCCAAATGCCATACGATTTTTGAGCTGGTGGCGTTATCCTTTTTCAAGTTTACCAAAAACATTTCAACCAAATAATCTTGTTGGACTTCAAATGTCCTTGTGCAATATCGTTAAACTTTGGAAAGATGGAGAAGAAAAGGTAGAATAATTATTTAATTGCTAGTTTTATCTTTTGTTGGTCATTACACCAATTAACATTTATCTTCCATTTTTTGTTGCTTTTCACAGACTTTTTTAAAGCTCGGGTTCCTAAACTTCATGTATTGTTCTAATTTGAATACCCTTGACCTTAGTGTGGCTCCGAATCTTGAGACACTAATTCTTCAAAATTGTTATAGCTTGGAAAAATTACACATGCCTGCTCAAAGTCCAAAACTCAGATCTCTTGACTTCCGTAATTTAAAGTTGAGGACCCTTCACCTCGGGGTTACTCCAAATCTTGAGACGCTAAGAGTCAGGGATTGTCATGATTTGGTCGAACTTCAGATTCTTGCTGAATGTCCAAAGCTCATTAATCTCAACCTCAGTAATTGTGTTAAAGTTGCAGAATTGCCTGTGGAAATTGGACGGTTAGACTGTTTAAAAGTGTTGGATATCACTGGAACAGGCATTAGTCATATCTTCCACAGAGTATTTTTAGGATGAAAGGTCTGCGTCTTGTTGGGTCTGGACGGCTTCTTGAGTCATGCGGTTTTACAGTCCAGATAAACATCTCTGATTTTAAAACCTTCTGCTACATATAAATCCGTGAATAGCACAGGCGCCAAAAGCAGAAGTCCCGTGTAATGTGGTCGAGTGATGATTTTGGAACAGCTCCAAAGGCCCGAAAAAAGTCACTGCATTAAGAACATTTTTAACAGGTACTTTCTCCCTTCTCTATAAATTGTCTTATGTTTGATGAAGATTGGAATTATTTCCGTGTCGGATGTAAATGATGTTCCTCACCTTATTTTCTAAGGGGGTGTTTGTTTTTAGCTTATATAGTGGGCTTATGAGCTTATATGACTCGTATAAGCCCAAATCAAATATTTGGCTAAGCTTATATGATTGGGCTTATGAGCTTATATGTGGGTGTTTTGATAAGTCACGAAAGTGTAGCTTTTTTGTGAGGGTTTGGGCTTATATAACACATTTTAATTTAAAATTTAAAATTACAAATTTACCCAAATTTTACTTGTAAAATCCAATGTTCTTATTTCTTTTTTTTAGCCTCCATCACTATTACGGCCTCCAACTTCACTCTCACATCTCATCAAGTATGAACATAATCATTATCTCATTCTTACTCAAATGTTTTGAAGGGGTAAAACCATTATTATATATGTTGTTGCATATGGTATCTATTAATATTAGATATGAACTTAATGCTGCATAATTTGACCATTGATAATTGAAATTTCGTTTATATATTGTGTCTTTTATTATTAGATATGAACTGTTGTTGCATATCGTGTTATGTAATTTGCATATGGTGTCTTCTATTATTAGACATGGTGTCTTTTATTATTAGATATGAACTGTTGCATATATCGCGTTATGTAATTTGACATTTATATTAATTGAAATTTCATTTCATTCACGAATGGACCATTGATAAGCTTTTTCGTGTTATGTAATCTGAATTTTTTAAACCATGCCCTTTTTTGTCATTTACCAACATAAGCCAAACCAAACATGTAAGCTTAAGCTTATTAAACGTAAGCTAATCCAAACACTAAGCATGGGCTTATAAGCAATAAGCCACTTATATAAAATAAGCATAAGCCCAACTCATAAGCTTAGCCAAACATCCCCTAAGGTTATCAATATATGGTTCAGTAAGTAAGAGGATTCACGTTGTGTGCAGGTGGTGCACCAGTTGTCCTTGTTGTTTTGGCTTCTGGTCATATTGATGTTACTTTTGCTAATAAGGATAGAAAGATTCATTCTTTTTCATGGGCCTGACTGTCTGAGTGTTCGGGCCAAGCTGGAGGTAAATTTTTCTAAGAGTCAATGAAGAAACACACATGTAACTTAGACAAGAATGTTGGTGATTTTAGTGTCTATCACTTATATTTTATGTAATTGTGATTTACGTGAGATCAAGGGCTTAATCAGGTTTAGCTTATAGTCGAGTTAGGAGGTGCAAAGTGCACACTCGTTCTAGCTAGTTTGATGCCACAACGAACAAAGAGCGGGGGTCAAGGGGGCCGCCCCCATTGCAGGGTCAAGGGGCAGCGCCCCTTGCGGGGTCAAGGGGTAGAGCCCCTTGCTGGGGTCCCATCAAAAGTCATACATTTTCCCCAACAATCATGACCTTTCCTGTCAACCGATTTTAACCGTTTTTTAACCGAATTTAACTAACTTTCTGTTGGGTTATATACACCATAATTGATCTCTTCCAGGATATAACAAACATAACAACTTTCTGTGTATTGCTTTGATTTCTCATGCCTTTGAAACAAAGTGTTGTTCTCTGTCTTATCCAACCGAGGATTTCGTGATACCCGAGGCATGTAGGGTCGAAATACTTCAATCTGAAAGTGATTTCTACACGATTCAGAGAATATATCAGGATTATTACCACCCACACACTCCCAAAATTCTAACAAAGAAACTATCATACATTAGTTCGTCTATTTTTTTCTTTTCTTTTCTTTTTTTTTTTTTTTTGTATTTTTTTTTTTTTTTTTTTTTTTTAAAAAACTTCTTGAGAAAGTGAAAGTATGTTGAAGAAAGTTGTTGTTGTTGTTGTTGTTGTTGTTGTTGTTGATATTCGAATAAGTACAGCTATGTTATGCAATCACATGTCGAGGTTCTATCAACATGAGTGAAAAACAGTCGATATTCGAGTACAATAACATTTGTTAAAATATGCAAGTAAATAAGTTAAGCAACCAAAAGGACTACAAATCATGGACATCAAATCCCTTAAGTTTCTTAGTGATGGTAGCAATGTACTTCCCCTGATGAAAAGCTTGCTCCAATTCGAGCTTGGATGGCTGTCTTGACCCGTCACCAGAATAAGTTCCAGCCCCGTATGGGCTTCCACCTTTCAGTTCCCACATTTCAGACATACCCTCTCCAAAACTATACCCAATTGGTACAAAGATCATCCCGTGGTGGACAAGCTGAGTAAGTGCAGTTAATCTGTCATTCACAATATGAAATTTGCTCAAAATTGTCAATAACTTGATACTTAATATCGCAAAATGTGTACTTTTTCAGACATTTTATTACATATAATTATGTACTAATTGAGTTTTGCGGTTTCACAGCCTATTAAAGAGACACCTAAAAAAAGGTTGAGGATGTGATATTCTCAATATATATCTAATAGCTAGGAATAGGATCCATATTTAGGTACTTACGGAGTAGATTCTTGCCCACCACCTTGAGTACTAGTGCTGTAAAAGACGCCGGCTGGCTTGCCAGTAAGCTGTTGTTTCCTCCAAAGGCCACCAGTGGCATCTATAAATACTTTGAACTGAGCAGCCATCATACCGAATGTTGTTGGGAATCCAAAGATGTATCCATCAGCTTCACCAAGTTCTTTTGGTGTGATTACTGGCACATCGCTCTTGGGTGGTGCACTCATTTTCTTAAGCACTTCTTCGCTCAGAATCTCAGGTACCTACAACCCGAAAAACAAACACAAGTGGAATTCCCCTGAGGCCCTGACTATACTAGTCTAGATAATGTATACAATATAACTAGATATATCTAACATCATTTTGCATGATAAGACTGTACGTGTGATCATTCTTATCTTCGATCCTGCCATAACTTGGCTTCAACTCCTTCAACAGATGCAGCCCCTTTTTGTATCTCGTGAGCTAGCTTCTCTACGTGTCCGTACATAGAATAGTACCTGCAGCAAGAAATGAAAAAGTTGACTGTCAGCAAATTAAAGACAACGATATTAAAGGCAGATATAGGATACCATGATCAACAGCTTATTTCTCATAATAGCACAAGGAAATTAGTGTGTATGTTTTGTTCAATCAGGTCCACACCCTATACGTTAATCTTGCACCACAGTTTATCTTACTATTCTGGTATAGTCATTAATTTTGCACATATGTAACATTTTTTCAGTCAGGTAACAAAAATGAAAACTCACTAACCGCAAACTCATACTCAAGCCATATCAATCACATCATTTTGTCCAACCTTAATCAAATTTCATAGCATAAACATAAATAATACTTGAGACGAATAACAATGTCTATGAGGTTTATGTCTCAATAGATGTCGCCCTTTGTTCAAATTAACATGAAGCAAGCAAAACAAGAACAAAACATAACACATAACACTCTTGTATACAAGAAGCAAAAAAATAATTATCACTCTGCTGTCACTCTACTTATTATTTCTTAAAACAGAACCACCGAAAACGTCGGTCTCTCATTAAAATCAAACCCTCAGTTTTTAGTATTGTTCGGAAAAAATTTAACGTTATTTCAGTTAAATTGGTTATTGTTTAGTTTGGTCTTTTTCTGCTCACGCATTATAATTTCTAGATTGTGTCATGAAACATAATACCACAAAAACACACACAATCAAAGAAACATAATTCATCAATCATAGGTTACCCATAGTACATTTTAATTATTCTAACATATATAAAGGTGTTAAACAAGAGGTCTCATGTTCAAACCTCACTAGTTAGATACTTAAACTTAAACATCTAGGGGTGGCTAGACGGGATAATCAGGTTAGGCCGTGTACATTTGAGTCAAAATATTAAAAAAGTACTAAATAGAATAGCTTGTAATAATACTAAGCTAATAACTCAATACATAATAAAATAATTTGCTAGTTAACTGAATTGAACTTTAGATGATGAACTTACACAATGTACACTTTAGTAGCCATTGATGAATCCACTCTTGAGTTGAGAGAGTAAAACAAAACCAAATGAACAACAACCACTAATTTCAGTATTTATGAACAACATGGCTTTGTTGGAAGGTACTTGGGGATATGAAGATGTGTGGAGCCCTTGGGATATCATGTGAGGATGATGTCATCACCTACCAATCATTTTGTGTTGTGCTAAACGTTCTTGTCAGGATAAGAGAATCACATTAGAGCAAAAGGTATCATGAAGAGGTATAACTCTTCATTCGGGTCTTACCGGTGCCACCTCACTTTAACATTACAATTTTAAAATACCCTCTCTATCATAACACAAAACAAACTCTTTATTTCGGTCCCACCCAACCTCAAAATAACTCAAAATCAAATCGTTTATAAAACGGTAACCTGCAAAACACGTTGTCTTTTTGTTTTCTTTTTGTTCTTCACTTCCCTGGCAGAACTTCAAACGGCGAGCAACGAAGAGGAGGGTAGGTGTGGACAGTGTGGTGGCGAGAACGAGGAGGAGTGAAGAGCCGCCACATCAGAACGGCGAGCTCTTCCTCTTCACGATACCTTTTGCTCTTATTAGCTTCACCTTAAGTTTCATTTATTTTAACAGAATGTTTACGATGTATACCTCATATCTCACAAATTTTATCTCTCATGTCTCACAAATTTTATCTCGCGTTAGTTTTCATTCTTGATTGTTTTGTTATCACTTTTATCTTGCAATACTTTTGTCATGACGAGTAACTACTTTCTTAACAAAATATATCCTTCGCACAAGCATACATGCAAGGGTGCTTGGCGTCCCCACAGGCCACCACTTTCGTAGTTTCGCTTCAACCTTGTGAACGCCAACACCAAGACACCCATCGCAGCTTAATGCTAATCTCCTTCTTGAGCACGGTGCAGATGCTCTAAAACAAAGTCTTACATTTGGTAATTAGATAACCATAGTTATGATGATTTTGGTTCAATAATTAATACTCCCCCCCCCCCCCCCCCACCCCAAATAATTATCATCCGACAAAAAACACACAATTTAAAAAAAAAATAAAAAAATAATTATTATTAGTTTATTACTATTTTTTCTCTCTTACTTTTTGCAGAATAACAGTTTCACCCATAACTAATTAATTAATGTATTTTTTAAAATTTGCAATATTAATTTATTGCTACTTGTTATTACTAATTAATTAATGTATTTTTTAAATTTTGCAATATTAATTTATTACTTTTTGCAAAATAACAGTTTTACCCTTAACTAATTACTCCCTCCGTCCCAAATTATAAGTCCATTTTGACTTTACACAAAGTTTAATAAATTCCCACTAACTAATTTATTCACTAAATAAATATCTTCTCCCTCCACTAAAGTGTCATGTGATTGGTTGAAATAGGAAAATGGACAAGTGTTTTGGGACAATAATCAATTGCAATCTTCAATTCAAGAACCCTAATTAGGGTTTATGTGGATTATAAGAATTACCCCTTACCTCTTTTGTAATTCAATCCAAGAATCAAACAAAAATATGTTTGAATCACGTTCTTGTACACACATACTATTAACGAATTAAAGTAAATGCTAGTTTTAAATATTACACAAAACAATTTTGTTTTAATAAAACAAAATTAATTGACTAAATAAAACACCAAAATCTCTTTTGTGTTTATTGTTGTTTGTCGAATTCAGAAAACAAAAGAAAGATAACAATATATTTTTGTTTTCCATGCATGTGCAAGAAGTATGCATGTATATATATGTTTCTGATATGTCGACAAACATAAAGAAAGAAAAGAATATTAAGATTTAATATTTGTACAAGAAGTGAACAAATAATGAATCTTAACCTTGTTTATATAGTATATGTAACTTAGAGCTCAAGTTGTATTTGGGTTGGGTTTACCCCTTCCCCGTCGATTTGCCATAATCCCTCAAAGGGATCCGGAAGCTTCTTGACTTACCAATTAGTTACATATAATTCTTTCCTTATATTCGTCTAATGGTCATTAGTCATTTATCATTAAATGATCATTATTTATTTTGTGTAATTAATAATTTAATATAACATTTTATATAAAATTATTAAACTTTAATTCTCATACGTAAAATGTGCAATCCCGTGATCTCGAGTTCGATCCTAACATACGACTACTAAAATAATGTCCATAAACTAACAGCTCCCACTTGGACATATTTTAATAGTGTAATCACATCGGTTAGCGTCTAGCAACACGCCGATGCCTCTAGTACGATCTCGAGTAAGGCTCCTGGAAAAACCTTTTAATGATTTCTCATTATTATTATTATCCTTTTGTTTCTAATACCACGTTAATAAGGATATGGATCAAAGTCATTCCTTAATTAACCATTCTGTTTCTCGTTGTTTGTGCTTGAGTAAGATTACCAAATCTTCTGAACATATTCAGGGGAGATCTTGGGTGTGGCCACACATACATCTTACCAATCTTACGAGGGGCCCAGCAGTATTAAACTCCAAAAATAAATTTGATGGAACAAATTCTATCTTGACTACAAGCAAAACCCACAAACTTTGTAACACTTCCGAAAACAACCCTTATGACTACCAGTTACGTATAGCGTTAAGTTGTTCCACAAAAATGTACTACATTCATGACACTTATCTTGCATCTCAAGTCTGAGGATAACTTCTCATGATTTACTTAATAACAAAATCCATAAAGTAACATCATGTAGTTGGGATAAGTCTTATATTCGGTATCATTGAATATCATCTGAAATGGCATGACTACGCATCAATATACTTTAAGTATATTATACCAACCTTCAGATTTGTCTTGATTTAATAATATTCCCATATTATTAACTGACAATGGACAATTTAGAATAACATTTATTCATGGATTAAACATACAAATATAGGATACAATTTATTATAAAGTAAACATACCATGTATTTAAATTTATTACAATAATTGTTTAACATCCCTTATCCAAATACTAAATAGATCAATGCATGATAACTCTTGTTGATTAATTATGTCTCAAGTAATGACATTCATTCTTGTTGACAAGACATAAATCATCCAACTTTGATCTATCGGAATTTTGAGAATACTTATTTTAAGAATTCAGCTAGTGAAGTTCTTGTATGTACATACTCAACTATTTTGATTAATGTCATATAATATTTCATAAAATGTGTGACATCCTTAACCACCAATTTATGATAATCAAACTCCCAAACATTTTAAAGTTTAAAGTATTCTTATTCTTTTAATGTATATTGCAACTATGCTTTTAGTAAGCATAACTAGTACATATAGTCAAAGATGAAATCCTTACCATGACTAGTATTGAGTGTCATCTCAATTTCATTAGCATCATTGTATGCAACAACAATATGCTATTAAAACTTTCCGTAAACCATAATATCTATTGTGTAATGTTTGATGCCCTTCAAACTTTCAAGTTTGTTGGCTATGACAATTTTCACAACAATTGAAAAATTGTTCATCTATAGAATTTGAAAGCTGTTCCAGATTTAGGAAGTGATTCTATAATCAAACATATTCTTTTTAGAATATTACACAAGTTATCTAATAACTTTTAATTAGATATTAATATTGCCAAATCATCTTGTAATCAATCATGATACAACAAAACATGATGTACATGAAAAATCTTTGAGTCATACTTAGATTTTATTCATGTCATACATATCCATTTAGACTTTCTAAATAGTATATCATGTAATATTATATTCATTTACCGCACATGTTTCAACAATAAACATTTATTCCAAGGTTGTATGTCTTATTTTCTAAATCTTACAAGTAAAGTTTCATTCCAAACTAAGAGTTAACTTTTAACTTATATGGAATATTACCTTTTATATGTGATCTACAACATATATGATTTAAGAAATTAAACATAATACTCCCACTAGCTTTTAGGAATACTTAGAAATTATCTTATTTCAATTATAAATCAAAACATGAATTTAACAATTAAACATAAGAGTAATCTTCTATATGCATGCATATATTCATCCATGGATTATTGCACCTTGTACACTTCCAAAGATTTATTTGAATTCATAAACTCCTTTTGATTACTTATCGTCGTCGCTCAAGTAATCACTCAAGAAAGAGTTTTGATATTCCATTGTCAATTTCATAAATATGACAATCATAATCTTTATATATTTAATGTATTTAGAAAAGAATATTCAATCACAGTTAATCGCTTAAGTGTGATTAACAATCTTGTCATAAAACATGCATTAAATACGTGTACAATATTGTCCATATGATTTCTATACAAAGATTTAAACCACAAGGGTTACCATATCTTTAAAGAAACTCATCTTCATTTTCTAGTCTAACTATTAAGATAAACCAAGTTTCAAAAATTGATTATCTTTATGGACAGCATCTTAATCATTCATATCATGTATACTTTACCCAATCTCATATTTGGTAATGTATCATAATGATTAGCAGGTTTACAATAATCCTGTAAATCATAGCCCTCAGCATA
The DNA here is from genome assembly GCA_030686995.1 of Artemisia argyi. Taxonomy (NCBI): domain Eukaryota; kingdom Viridiplantae; phylum Streptophyta; class Magnoliopsida; order Asterales; family Asteraceae; genus Artemisia; species Artemisia argyi. The sequence continues at coordinate 225,153,334 of CM060701.1, read as the reverse complement.
TTAATCAAATATCTGAGATATATTACTATTCTATGAATGATAATTCCATCATTTTTAACATTTAACATTTAAATATCAAACTTTATTATCATGTTGAGATTTAACATTCAAATGTCAAACTTCATCATGATATTTACTAATGTATTTTAGAAGATTATGTATCTTGTAATTTTATCTTTTAAAGATCAAAACTCCCACTTGCTTTTAGCAATTTAAAGACTATCTTTAAATACTTAACAAATAAAGCAACAATACAATATTCTCTTTTGGGATATTACAAATACATATTGACAGTTCCTGACTTAACTTTGTTAATAACCTCTTCATAAGCAGTTAAACAAATTTAGAACTACAATTTAAGACTTAATGTGATTCACACATTTCATCATATGATAATGTCTTATAAATCTTCTAGGTTGGAGTTTTATTAAATATGTCCAAGTCATACTCAACATTCTAACCATGATAACTTTTGGAAGAAAAGAAGTCATAATTATCTTCAATCAAACAATATAACAAGAGTTTGATTTTCCTAACTGAACATACCATAAACATTTGGTATTTCATTAGTTTTAATATTGTAAGACAATCTAACAATATTTAAGATAACCATATTCGTTTTGACTTGTCTATTTACCAACTAATTCATTTTAATGGTATAATAATTTTTAAGCCAATTACATGCTTTATAACACAAGTACTTTTTACAAAGTCACTTCATGTCCATGTCTTAACAAAAAACACAACAAGATAGCGTCTTACTTTATTATAAGTCTTGTAACAATTAAAAGACTTTATGTTTATATCTTTACAATGAAACATAAACATGTTTAACTAAAGTAATTATGAACACCATCTTTTGGTTTCAATAGTAATTTCAAGTTAATATATTACTTCACAATAATGTAAACAACATTATTTATTCATTTATTTATGTCATTCCAAGAACACATAAATATTTAGATTGAAGCAGCATTAGATTACTTTATTAATTTATGTCATTCTATGAATTCATAAATATACAAATTAAAGTAGTCTTGATATCATTTTGACACATGTTCTAATAGGTATCTAATTTAGAAACTGTGAATTCTCATAGTTCAATTACATCAGTTGATCTGCTAGTAATGAAAATATGAAATTCATTTTGTTGTTGCAATCTAGCTAAGCTCTCACATAACATAAATTGTAACACCAAGTGTTTATTGAATTAGATTAGTATAATTCATATTAGAACATTATTCTCTTACCTTGCAATCAATAGAATCCATTAAATCATATCTTTATGAGTTGTTTCTTGCACACATTAAAGATAACATTTCTCCCACTTGTGCATGGAACAACCTCATATAGTTGATAAACAACACGCCATGCATTTGTTTCTGTGATCAATATGATTGTGTCATAGATGTTAGCATAACAAGTAGATGTAGAACAACAATATCTAGTAAGAAAACGTACAAGACTATCCTTAAAAGTATGAGTGTCTACACTTGGAAAGTAATTATCTTTAGCTACCAAGATGTCAAAGCTTGTAACTCCCACTGAATTAAAGATCATTGCAATAATTTCTTATTCAGTAATAACTACACAATACTCCCACTGAATTTGACAACATTTAAAATGTTTCATATCCAGTGAAAGAAAATAGTGTGCTTTTAACTTTCCTACACCTTTAATTGTCCATACGTAACAATTACTTATGCACTAAAAGTGTATTCTACTACGTAAATGATGGACTATCCACCAAATGCTTTTAACTTGAAAAATTGGGCATGCAATTTCTTCCATAACAGGTCTACCATCCTACAATGTATGTAGCACCTTTAAAATAGTCAAAACAATTAGTTTGTCTTTAAATATTTTGCAGTAATTAGTCTAGCTTCTAATTATAATAACTCATAAAATGTCATACATAATTTTCTGTTAACCAAATATCATATTTGTTACTAAGAATTTGATCACCAAATGAGGATGATAAAATCCCTATGAAAAATGTATGCAATTTTCTTAACCATTAAAATTTTGCTATGAGTTATATTAGAATTTAGACATATCTAATATTCCTATTATCCTTTCTCATTCATGAAAAAGAATAGGATTGTGTCTCACTCTTCCTTCATAGAAAGGAGACTTCTTTTGTCTTTCAAGTAAATATTTCTTAATCAAACATATGTTTGAAAACAGAACTAGATCAATTTACCAAAGCCCAAAGTGCGTTTACGGTTTGAACGTTGTATTAATACATTAAAATGAATTACAAAAATTCAATTTCAGTATTTTCGATAATTAGATCTTTAAGAAAATAAAATACCCATTGGTAAATATTCATATAAACCATAGTATTTTCTTAAAGCTAGGATCCTAATTGACATAGTACCATTACATCAGTTGATCTGCTAGTAATGATAGTATTCAACAAGGTAATTGTCGTACAATAATTGCCAATATCATATTGCAATACCTAGATTTATGGGATTTACAATCACAAAACTTTTGTAATGTAAGCATGTTTGATCCCCATCTTAATGCCTTGAGTCAAAGATCTCACTTACTACTCAATTTAAGTCGTCTAACTTAAAAACTGTAAACTCACAAATCCATCACATCAGTTGATCTGTTAGCAATGAATTTATGAAATTTACCTCTCCATTGCAATCTCACCAAGTTCTCACATGACGTAAATTACAACTTCAAGTGTTCTTAATTAGATGGCATTTGACTTAATTTTATAAGGGTATTAAATTTTGATGTGATCAAAATAATGTATGAAGAAGCATGCATACAACTTCATAACATTGGTTTTACAAAATATTTTTATTACCAATTTGCTAAGAGTAAAATAACAAAGTTTTGATTGAGGTATCGGGTTCACCAATTAAAGAATTACCAACAATTATCGTCCACTATATCGTACTTTTGCTTAAGCCCTAAGGCTTAGTGTTTCGGATAATCATTGTGGAATTGTGGTGAATTCACCCTTAAGATGACAATGTACGTAATATAGTGAATTCACCCTTAATATAGTGATATGAGCTTTAAAAACCCCTCTCTACAAGTACATTGGATGGCAACCTTCGGTCCGCCTTTCGCACACTATGTACAAAAACATCAATCAACCAATCCTTTGAAATTTACTCTTAAAACCAAAACAATTTCGCCATTTATTTAGTCCGTATTATTTTTCTATTCAAAAAATTACCATTTTCGTTTATAAACATGTCTAACATTATAATAAACGAAAACAAGTAATATAAAATAAAGGGGTTTTTGCATATATATCCTTCCGAAAATGCATAATTGCATGTATATCCAAAGTATGCATAAAAACCATTGTATTATGTGCATAAAAAACTTGTACAAAGGATATATATGCAATTATTCATTTTGGGAGGGATATATATGCAATTTTGCCTAAAATAAAAAATAAAACAACTAAATAAACATATATACATAATCATAAAAATTAAATATGTATAAAACATGTAGCCACATGCAAATCTTATTCAATAGTCCTATTAATAATCAAATCTAGGTGTATAACGTATTTATTCAATTAAAGCTTTCTTCTTCTAGGAAAAAGAGCCACATACATCGATAAATCGATTGCGTAAGCCAAAACTAAACAAATACCACATAGCACATAATTGATTACTTAATATTGGAGTCTTCCCCAATTCGACATCTATTAATAAATTTACATGTTTCAATATAACTTAACCATTAATATATATATATATATATATATATATATATATATATATATATATATATATATATATATATATATATACACATTATATATAACAGGAGGCATTTGAAGGATAATGCCACGTCATTGCCCAGTCAATGCCCAGTAATTCAATTTCATCCATGTCATCTGCCATGTCATCACATGTAAACTATTTTTTAAACCTAAAATTCGAATTTTTAAAAAATTTGCCACTTGCAGGATTTGAACCTAGGTCTTGACATCCTCACACAAGCGTGTCAACCACTAAACCGACTCATGTTTTGGAAGATATCTTGCAAGTAAAAATCTATAAACTTATGCAACGAGATAATTATGATAATCCCTACAAGTTGGGTAACCCTAATAAAACATATAAACATACGGAAAAAAACACAGCTAATTCATAGTAACATAATACACGTTCATCCTCTTCATTCATGACTAAATCATTCCTGAAAATACCTAGGTCTCATCCCTATTCGATCTAAACAAAAAAAAAACATGTGATGAATCGTATCAACAACTTGCTTTTCATGAATTAGAAGGTATGTTCATAAACAATATTCAGTAAAAATATATCAGTTGTAATCATGTTTGATACATTGATTTGCAAAATTGTATCTTTGAATCTAAAGCTATATGGAAATTAGGGGGTCTTTGGATGTGTATTATCTGATTTTATCATAGCAGGAATATCAGTTTTTAAACCAGATAATCAAGCAGTTGTGTATGAAACTGAATATTTGACCCGTGATATTGCATTTTGTTAAATGTTATCATCGTAGGTTCTAAGAAGGCATGGTGGAGTGCATATAACCTAATTTTAAGCAGATACTGGAGTGTCTAACTGTATGTTTGGACTGTTAGTTACATGTCAGAGAGGATCGTTTGGACTGGATCATTTGGAACCATTTACAATGTATGCAAATAGTGTGCAAGTTGTATATTGTTGTGATGTCTCATTATTGTTGCATCATTGGGTATGAAATTTGAATATGGATTACATCATAATATGCTCTTACATGTAGTTCTATTGTATGAACAAATAGATTGTTTCCTTTAATTTGCAGAAATACATGGCTGTTTTTCACATATCAGACTTCCAATCTGGGCTAAGGGCTGTGGTAAAGGTTGGTTATGGAGCCAAAGTGGCTCTTTTTTTCAAAGAAACAACGTGGTAGACATACCAAGGATAATCGATTATCGTCTCCAAGCTTTGTAAGCTGGCTTGTAGATCACAGCCTGTCATGCGATGACCGCCTCATGCACCTTAAAGATGGGTAAGTTACTGTAACATACATTAGCTATTATCTTATATAGGGTAAGTTACTGTAACATACATTAGCTATTATCTTATATGCACGTCAAAAGTCATTGATTTATTTTGTTTCTTTTGCTTATGATCACAAGGATCTTGGAAAACAAATGTTCATCTAGATCTGATATTCAAGATGAGAAGACCATTTGTGAGGTTCAGTCTGCTAACAAGGTATTCTCTCTTAGGATCATACTGGTCTTTTTAAAAGCATGATATGATATATATAAAAAAAAAAAAAAAAAAAACCCTTCACTACTCGATCGTTTCATGTTTTTTATATATTTCAAAATTTTTTGATATCATAAGGTTTTGATATTACCTTCTACAATACCTCTGATTGCTGTTACGTGAATGTACCTATTCTTCCAGCATAAATAACGATCTCCTTTTGGGGTCTGAAGTCGGTAGTTCAGGTATTGGTTATGCGATTCGAGGTGTGACCAGTCACGCAATTTCAGTATCCAAAACTCCCGTGGTTACCAGTATGTTGAATTTTCAAGTATAGCTTTGCTTGTGAACTTTGTTTTAACTGATTTACGTTATGCGTGCAGGTTAAGCTTTTTGCCTCCTTCATGTAATCTTCATTCGTTCCTATATTTGATGTATATCACCTTTTCTTAGGGACTCTCAGCTTTTAGCTTTATGAAAAATTATTTATTGATATATTCAGTTACTGACGTAATCAAGTTAATTTTTTGTAGGCACCAGGAAGCGTATCCTTTCAGATCTTCCATGTCTATCACAATTAAAGATAATAAATCCCTACTTGACTCTCGATAGTCAAATGTATATTATGTGTTTCAGGTAGAGAGATATGGATATATATTTATCACAAAAATACCGTTTGTTAATACTCTTAAGCATGCCTTCAGTCATGTTCAATTCGGTCACCAATGTTCGTGTCCCACTTTTCTGTCTGAATGCCATATATGATCCAGTCTGCACATATGAAGCCATTCCTTGGGATGAAATACAGTACAAAGATACGTTCTCTGACTAATTGAAAACCTCAGCATTGTTAAGAGTTAAATATGACTACAAATTAAATGAAAGCAAATACTTGTGATTATAAATTATTTAGATCTTTATTTTGAGTTCTTAGTCTCCCTGTGTATGAACTAATTTCTGTTTAATTTTGCATAATCAGTTGCTGCCACGGAATCAAGTAAATTATCCTCCCTTGACACAGCGGGCGGTGTGCTGTCACCTACTGGAATTTTTGCTACGGATGACAATGAAGACCATCCAAGATCACCTATACTTGAGGTGAGTTTTATGCATGCTGATAACAAAGAAAAATGGTAGCAGGATTATCCGACGAGGGAAGTTCCCAAAAAGCGATCCCATAAGCTGATAGTAAAGCAGATATTGTCTTGGATGATCCGTTGCCAGTGGCTGAAAAAGGTGTGGAGTCTGATGGTGTTGAACATGTTGTACTTCAATATAAAACTAAATTCCAAAGCCATGATCCAGAGGTTCTTTTTTGTTCATAGTAGAGACAATCTAGTCTGCTCTTTTTCATTCATTCAAGATGTTATTTAGTCGTCATTATTTTCTCTGCTTTTGGAGTGTTTTCCAGACTACTTGAGGTAATAAAAACCAACTATATTTGCACTTTGCAGTTACAAATAGCATCATTGAACTTTATTTTAATAAAAACTATTAACCACTGGCAGGAACAAATCGATCCAGATAACTAACAATGGTAGTGTGTCGGAAGTGGATATTGAGAAGATGATTAAAGGTGCCGAAAGGTATAAGTTAGAGGATGAAGCATACATGAATAAGGTGAGGGCCCATAAAGTGTCATATACCCAAAAAAAAAAAAAAAAAAAACATGTATCAACTGGTAGCATGGCTCATATCTAGAAAGGTACATTTTGTGGAAAATTTTTCACTTCCTCATTATAAATTGAGCAATTGGTTACTTGATATCATGTCAAAAAACTTGATCCTTAAACTTACATTCTTGATGATCATTTTCTGAAAAACAAGTTGTGGAAGTCCTAATAAAAGGGGTTCTAAGCATATGAAAAATATTAAGGACTTTTGAGAGACCTTTGAGAAGCTTCACATGCTCACCTAGGTGACCCGTTTCCATGTTAACTATTTTTTAGTCGACCCATTGCATAAAAAAATCCAAATAGAATCCCAAACCGACTCATTATCACATGACTGGGTATAAATTTATTATCTAACTTATGAGCTCCCTTAGTCTTTCGAAAACTGTATACATAACTCTCAACTGGGGTACATCACGGGGTACATCATCTGTGCTTTGATTAGTGGAGACAAATCTTATTTATGTGTGCATGCATGATCTGTGCTTTGATTAGTAGAACTGGTAATATGATATGTAGTACTTGGGAGGGTTCGGGATTGTTTAGAGATGGAGGAGTGATGAATGAATAAAAGGAGTTAACAATAGTGTAACCATATTTAAGGTTTCCAATCACCGCTTTTGGCTAATAAATAAAAGTCAAATATCACATTTTGCCTTGCTGTATTGTTTTTTAAATGTGGTTTCTTATGTGCTTGTCCTATCTGGAAGGGTTTTATAATTGCAATGTCATTTGTTTTGTGTGGCCAGGCAATTGAGAAATAAAGATGCGGCTTTAAGATCTCGAGAGAGGAAAAAGTCGTACGTAAAAGAACTAGAAATGAAAAGCAGGTACTATGAAGCGTAGTGCAGGACGCTGGGCTCCATGCTCCAATGCTTTATGGCGGAGAATCAAGCACTGCGTTTTTCATTACATAGTAGAAAGTTGACATTCGATACTACTTCCATCACTAAGCAGGAGTCTGCTGTGCTCTTCTTGGGTATGTTATGCGTCATGCTTGGAGCTTGCGTTTTTCTTCTTTTGTTATTTTTGTAATTGCAAAACTGGATTTGGTAAATACACATATAATAAACGTGCAATTGAGATGAAAGTTGTGATCTTATTGCAGAATCCCTGCTGTTGGGTTCCCAGCTATGGTTGATGGCCGTAGTTTGTCAGCTGCTCCTCCTTCCAAATCAACTGGTGGAGGTAACCGTGGTAGAAGAAAAAATTCTTCCAAGTCCGGTACTAAGGAAGGTGCCAAGTAAAGCGTCTATACAGATCCTTATGGTGGGTAAGGATACATATGTGAATCATGATCGGTATCTGTTATTGTGTTTTCAGCTTGCGCAAGGTGGCACTGCTGTAGGGACAAGATTGAACACAAAAAAGAGTAATTTTTATTCTTTATTATACATCCTGATCATTTACTAACTGAGAACATAATCCAATGTACAAATTAATGACCGTATATTTTTTGAGTATTTAGGGGTATTTAGATTTGATTTTGAGGAGTGTTTGTGTCAGATTGGATAATTGTTACATGTTGATAAGTGGAGACAAATCTTATTTTAGGAGATAGTGTGATGTGGTAGTTAAGTTTAAGCTCTCTTGAGTAGCTTAATCTACAAGGGTTACATGTGAAACAAATTAAAGTCCGATTGAGGGGAGCCAAACTTAACTAAAACAAGTTTAATGTTTGATCAATGAGCGTCCTGTGTGAGGATCAGTTAGCTTCTATGTTTAGATTATTAGAATGACAGTATCATAAGATTCTCCTAGAGGCCGTATATGTAGAGTGCAAGCCAACTCAAATAAGCTATTTGGTTCATATACATATTGTTAATAAGTCATTCACGCCCCCCCCCCCCCCCTCCCCTTTATCTTAAATTTTTTTAAAACGTAAACTAATACCATAACAAAATAAAATAAAATCAACGTCTTTAAAAATATTTTTATTAGTGACAGGGCGACTTCAGCGTGGGCATTGTAATGGTTCAAAAGATAAAGCATGTAGGTTCTCATAAAAAGAATCAAATTATGTTTCTATGATGCTGAGATGTCTCAGTTAGATGCAATACACATGATGTATTCACAGGTATGTGGGAACTGTGGATGTTTGTTTATAAAAGGATAGATCTTGGTTATGGTAGTATTGATTAAAGTGTGCTGCTATTCATAATCTCTATTTGGATTAATAAAAATTATATTGCACAAAGCTCATTTAGTCATTGGAAAATTAATATCTCATGTGTCCTAAGGTGGTATTTATTTAAGCTTATTTTTCTACCATACGGGCTTACTGAACTTTCTAATAGCTAATAAGCTCACTTTTTTTGGCTTATGAGCTTTATCAACTTTAGCTTATGAATTTAAATTTGAGCTTATTAGCTTCTTACAAGTTCAATAGCCCATAAGCTGGAAAAAACAGTGACCTTAAATAAAACATCCTAAGTTTAATAAGCAGATATTTTCTTCCTATTATTTATGTACTCCAAATTGCATTTGTAGCCTCAGTAAGTGACAATCCTGATAAAAGTGACAATCCTTTTCTTTAGAGTTGGCATGATGGGTGAGTTGAGTAATGGGTCAAATAGGACTTGATTGAAAATTGGTTAGATTCATTTTTATAAAGCAGGTCAATTATAAAATATATAGTTTAAAAACCTAAATGGGTTGTATGCATTAAAGAATATACTTTGGCTGACTCTATACCTTTGTGCGTGGTGGTTAATGCATGGCATTTGGTTGTTTTCCATCATTGCAAAACGTCACTAAAAACCCTCCTCTACTAACGTTCAATGTCATCATTGGTGGATTACACAAAGTATGCATGTAAAGTCTTACATAAAGCATAACGCAAGTCTATCCATTCATAAGAAAGTGGGCTGAAATTGCAACCTTTAGGTTTCACCTTTTTTTGTAATTGTGAAATATGTTTTATTGCTTTGTTTCAGGTGGCAAGTGTGCAATTAAAATGTATAATTTTAGTGGTCTGATTGCAAAGTACGAAGTGATCCTTTATCTGATTTGCATTTTGCTACCTCTTTGATGAGATTTAATCAGTGTACCTTTATCTTACCAAAGTTTATATATGATCATGAATATTTTATAGGTTTCTTTCGATGTATTCATCACTACCCAAAGTTATGTTGGCATTGCATAAATCTCTTCTATCCCTTGAGCGGGTTATGCATAAGACTTACAAACAACTTTGTAACTTTTGATTGTTGAATAAAAATTGACGTTTTCTTTTTGTTCTTAATGCATTAAATAAAAAAATTTGTGTCTTTATAACTTATTTTTCTCAACAATATTCATAAGTCTAGCTCGGTCATTGGATGGGCCTGAATATAATTGAAGCTAAAATAATACCCGGTGTTAGTGTTGGTACTATTTGCACAATATGTCCTTATCCCTTCTGAGCCGTTTAAACTTAACCGTAGGCAATTCCATGTGATGGTGTGTTTTGGAATAACTATCAACAAAAGTCAAGGTATTTTAATTATTCTATAAATGTTAACGTTATAATTGAAGCTAAAGTAATACCCGGTGGTAGTGTTGGTACTATTTGCGCAAGATGTCCTTATCCCTTCTGATACTAAGATGTCGTTTAAACTTAACCGTAGGCAATTCCATGTAGTGGTGTGATTTGCAATAACTATTAACAAAAGTCAAGATATTTTAATTGTTCTATAAATGTTAACGTTCATTTATTAACATCGTTAATGCATTCAAAATAAAATTTGGTACGTTTATATCTTATTTTTAGTCAACTTATTATTTTTAACGATATTCTTCCAAATATATTATTTACCAACAACTAATACCTTCCAACGATAATTATACATCAAGCTCGCCTTCCTTAAAAATTATTTTCCGTTAACTAATAACATCAAAAGAATAATTATAAGTCATGCCCGCCCATCGGGCGGGCTTCGAAATCTAGTATATATATATATATATATATATATATATATATATATATATATATATATATATATATATATATATATACAATTTAAAGCATTTAAATTATCACACAATATAAAATCCATGCAAATATGCACTTTTTCATGGATTTAAGCTTAACAATTAACATATTGCACCAAGATCGTTTACTAAAACACATAACAAATTACATGACATCCTATGGTTTCTAATCATATTAAAAAATCAAAAACCAAAACCCTAAAACCCTTTAAGGTCAAATCGACCCATAAAAAAAAATTAGGGTTAGGAATCTAAAAACCCTAAAAACATGTAACTAAACGAATCAAGATCCAATTTTTATGCGTTTCGATAATTAATTACACATTATAACGGCTCTAGATGCCACTGTTGGAATTATGATATCATGACATTCATATACTATAAACCAAACACATCAAGTGAGAATAGCGGAAGCAATTATAACAAGATCATATAACATGTAATTAATTAATCAATATTAAATAGTAAGCATACCTTTGTGATTCTAGCCCGAACAATAATCAATTGCAATCTTCAATTCAAGAACCCTAATTAGGGTTTATGTGGATTATAAGAATTACCCCTTACCTCTTTTGTAATTCAATCCAAGAATCAAACAAAAATATGTTTGAATCACGTCCTTGTACACACATACTATTAACGAATTAAAGTAAATGCTAGTTTTAAATATTACACAAAACAATTTTGTTTTAATAAAACAAAATTAATTGACTAAATAAAACACCAAAATATCTTTTGTGTTTATTGTTGTTTGTCGAATTCAGAAAACAAAAGAAAGATAACAATATATTTTTGTTTTCCATGCATGTGCAAGAAGTATGCATGTATATATATGTTTCTGATATGTCGACAAACATAAAGAAAGAAAAGAATATTAAGATTTAATATTTGTACAAGAGGTGAACAAATAATGAATCTTAACCTTGTTTATATAGTATATGTAACTTAGAGCTCAAGTTGTATTTGGGTTGGGTTTACCCCTTCCCCGTCGATTTGCCATAATCCCTCAAAGGGATCCGGAAGCTTCTTGACTTACCAATTAGTTACATATAATTCTTTCCTTATATTCGTCTAATGGTCATTAGTCATTTATCATTAAATGATCATTATTTATTTTGTGTAATTAATAATTTAATATAACATTTTATATAAAATTATTAAACTTTAATTCTCATACGTAAAATGTGCAATCCCGTGATCTCGAGTTCGATCCTAACATACGACTACTAAAATAATGTCCATAAACTAACAAAAATGTCAATCTAAACCAACTTACATTGATGCAAAATATTTAATAAGGAAGACATCAACTTGACTTTGTGAACATGTGACTCTACTTGTGACCATGTGATCAATTTGTTTACATTGGCGAGCAAATCAAAATTCACTTCCTACTCTTTTGACAATATTTGAACAATTGAACTACTCGAGTGATGTTCGAGATGAGATAACATCATATCATCATTCTAAGATATACTTTATGTCTTTACTGGGTTTTCTTAGTTTTACAATACCATCACTCTAAAAGAACATGTGCAAACACGAAATCATGACTTTCGACCCATTTATTTGTGATGGTTCATTTTGGATTATATATTATCCGTTTCGCAATATTGGTAAAGTCCAAAAATACATGTAATGAAATGGGCCAATCAAGTCGAAAGTTGCACACTAAAATGATTTAGATGTTTCCAGATTCTCATATGTGAGGAGCTTATAATCATGATTATTTGATGGCATTTTAAATTGGGTTTTTCTAACATGTGCCCTTAGGCACATGTTAAGAAGTGGGCCCCCGAGTCCTTTTGTGTGGGGTTTTATCACTTTTCAAATAAAAAATCATTTTTTTGTGTCCTTTTCACGGGTTTCTAAGTCTTTTTTGTGGGTCTTTAGCTCTTTATCATGTGCCTTAGGGCACATGTTAGATAAATCCTTTTAAATTTGAGGTAGCAAAATGGATGGGTTGGGATAAATTTTAAAATTTTTACTTCTGGACCCAAATGCATGTCTAAAAGAGAAAGAAAAAGATTATTTTATCAATAGATGAATTAACCAACCATTTCTTCTTATATTGACTTGGTAACTTGGACAAACATGATAAGCGTGTGAATTTTTACTGTCACAAAATCTGTATGAGTCTTCAACTGGGTTAGCAATAGAGTTATATTAATCTTTGGAAGTACATGGGAGAGTTAATTGATGAAACTATTGTGGAGCTACCGAAACGACTCTTAATTGTTGACATTTTATGAAACTATTTTGTATTATGAGGTAGCAAATCTTAGTTACTACAGTTAAAATTTATCTTTAAACGAAATAACTTATATAGTAGTTATAAGGTATCCTACAATGTCTATACTCTGTTTTCATAGCGTATTAATAGCGTGTATCAAAATGACATTTTTAAAAACTATCATGCATAGCCAAGTTCAAAATTTGAATAAAAAATCAGTTGCCAGCTAATTTTAATTAACTATGGTAATTAGTCTAAATTATCCTAAAAACTTGTATTGCATATTTGAAATTGAATGTAACATTTAGATGTTATAATAGAGAGAGATATAAGTATTGCTACTATTAACAGGGAGATGTCGATTGAAGAAGAGACGAACCTTGATTCGGGAGTTGATCGTTACTTTTAAAGCCCGCTGTTATTAAATGAAAATTTTCCCCGTTACTCATTTCAATCAAGTGTATATACCGATATGCATGTATGATTTTGTTCTTATGCTTTTAAATTTTAAAAGCAGACTATTTAAAATTATGGAATAAATTAATACATTTTCATTTAAACTAAATTAGTCCTATATCCTTAAATCAAAAAAGTAATAGCATTATAAGCTTTAAGTAACAGTGGCACGCAGATAGATAGATGATGTACCTTCCATTGGCAAGCTTTTTCATGTCCAATAACATCTGCAATCTCAGGATCCACAACTTCAAGTGGAGCATTCAATTGCTTTGGTCACTACTATACAATATTTCACAACATATCAGTTAAAATTGCTACCTCCTATTACAAAATAAGCAGTCACAATATAATAACCATCTCTTTACCATGCTATAAAATTTTATGAAAAGAAAATAAGCAGTCAGAACACAGATATAATTCGTATACCTGGTATGCCTGATGAGTGTGTAAATACTCATCATTTTTACCATTTCTGAGCTGCCAAAACATCTAAAAACACTCAATATTGAATCAAAATAGTGAAAATATCACAGGAATGTGTTTTATATGTTTCAATTGCAAAAATCTCAAAAACAGATGAAAAACGCACAAAGTTTGCAAAATTGGCAGTTTCAGTCCCTCAACTTTCAAAAGTTGTCAAATCTAGTCCCTGGTTATTCTAAAAACTTGAAAAAGTCACCAAAGGTCCTTATAAATCAAAAAGTTACACAAATATTCCTTTGGTGCAAACTTTCACAAAATGTCAAGTTTAGTCCCTGAACTTTGAAAATTGTCAAAAATAGTCCCTGGGATATGAAAAACTTTGAGAAAAACAAATTTTGGTCCTTGTGCTACTAATCTTTTGCAGGAATGGTCCTTGGTGTGAAGTTTGGTGAAATTGCATAATTAGTCCCTGAAGTTTGGTGAATTGACAGAAAAGGTCCTCGGGGTATTAAAATGGAAAATTATGAAATCAAGGTCCTTGGTTTATTCTAAAATGGCAGGAATGGCCCTTGATTAACTTTGGAAAATACCATATCAGCCCCCCAAACTTTCAATTAATTACACATTTGGTCCTTGTGTTTTTAAGTTACAATTCCAAACGGACCCTATTATAAAAATAAACCAAATCCATGCCAAAACCAAGCCCACCCACTTTTTCTCTTTGGCCCATTCCACAACCCAGTCCACCCCAGAGGTCAACGTTTGACCCCGGTCAAAATACCAGTCAAACCCCACCATCTTCCCCCCTAAAACCACCCCTCCTCACAGACCAATACCACCAGTGGTATCACCCCCCACCACTTGCCTATCCGCCACCCTTATCCTTCAATTCCACTCCCCAATACACCAATCACATCCCACCCCCCCCCCCCTAGGGTTTGTTACAGAACCCAACTGGTCAAATGTCCTTTCCCGCCAAAAATCACAAATGGTCAAGATAAAGCAAGACTCATCCAATGGCTGACAAGAGTGGTGGGATATGACCCTGTGGGTCCCACAAGACCCTGGGATGCTATAAAGAGCAAGAAGAAGCTGGGGAGAAGAGGCATTAGTTTTAGGTAGTGTAGTCTTAATGTCGAATTAATGTACTTTCCAATTTCAGTTGTTAAATTTAGTTTAAAAAGTGTGTATTCAGTATTGCTAGTGTAATCTCAACATCATTTAATCTTAATTTCAAGTTTCTTAGTTAAATTCATAATTTGCAATAATTTGATGAATTTCCCATATTGGTCTTAAATTTGTGAAAGTGTTGTTTTACTATTCCATTGAGTTCATGTAAGCAGTTGGTAAGCTTCCATAAGTTCAGAAAGCAATCAAACCAGTCTTTAATTCAAAAACTCAAAAATCCTTAAGAAAAAAAATAAAAAAGTGCAAAATCAAAAATAAAAGAAAAAGAAAGAAAGAAGATAGAAGCAGGGTTCAATCTGGATGTTCATGGGATTAGAGCTCAGTGGGAGCATTAGGAGTTGTTCATGGTTCTTAGTTCATCATTCTGAGCATTGAAAGCTTTTGTAAGCCCTTTTTCTCATTTTTTGCATATTTACTGTAGCTAAGCTTATTATTTGCTTATCTGTGCTATTTAATGTCTAGTTGGTGTATGTTAGTGTAATTAATGCTTAAAATTGCATGCTTGTTTAGTAATTTATGAGTTGCTCAGTTTCATGTGCAATTGCCATTTTAGCATTTTAGTGAGTATTAGGCTCTTGTAGTTATCAGGGGTTACTTTGTGCTTCAAATGATTTCTTTCATCATTAAAAGTCAGGACAACTTAGTTTCATGGATCAAATCTCTTTAAACTTATGAAAATCTTAATTTCATTCTGTTAAAGGGGTGTTTGGAATTGTTAGCTTGAAGGTGTTGTGGTTGTCCTTTGTGACCAAAACCTGTGTAGACAACTCACCTGAGTCCTAATTAACCCCAAGCAGTCCTTATTTTGCTCATTTTCATAGCAATAGTCAAAATCCATCTCTCAAACCCTTGACAGTTAACTGTCAAGGATTTAAGAACCCAAACCCATCCATTTCATTGCATTAGGTATAATTGTAGCTTAATTTCATTAAATTTTAGCTTAAGTTAACTGTTTAAATCAGTAAGAGTGATTTCAAACTCAGAAAAGTCAATTTTCAAGATCATCTCAAAAAGTCAAAAGTAGCAAATCTCAGGTTTTTCCAAAAATTGTAGGAATTTTATAGAATTTTGAGTTGAGTTTTAGGACTTGTACTTTTCTGATTAGTTAGTCTCCTAGCTTAACTTCTAAATCCCATTGTCATACTATTTTTGCAAATTTTTGTGTGGGCCCCACAACCCTCCAAAGAGGGCTGCAGGGCTGAGTGGCTGCTCTGTGCAGCAGATACCACAACCACCACACCACCTTTGGTGGTGGTTTGTGGCCACCACAGTGGTCCCCATACCTAGGATTAGGGTTCTCGCAACCCCCTCCTACCAGGCTTCCCCCTTTGACCCTTGGTTTGACCTAGAGATAAGTGGACCCCACCTGGAATAAGTCCTCAAAACTGTCACATTCTGTGTTGAATTTTAATTTTCAAAAGTGCTTATTCATCTTTTTAGCTTAATCCTTGGTCATAGCTTGTAGTTTTTAGCTTAATTAAGCTCAAGTAACTTATTTGTATCTGTTTTCATCAAAGTGGGACCCACATAAGCTCAATTGAGCTTATTTGTCTACTTGGTCAACAAAAGTCAATCTGTTAAGATAAGGGGGTGCAAAGTGCTTAATTTTTAGTTACAAAAAAGTTGTTTTCATTAAAAGTCTTTGTTTTTAGGTGTAAAACAAGTTTGTAAAAGAAAAATCCAAAAAAAGTTAATTTAAAATTAAGTGATAGTTTCTATTTAATGTAATTTAAATTTGATTTTGCATTTTTAGATTTTTATTAAGTACTTGTCAATTTTATATTTTTATTAAATACCTTATATAGTAAAGTAATTTTAATAAATTTTTCAGATTTTTATTTTGTCATTTGGCATTTATTAGATTTAATTTTAGTTTTCTTAATTATTAATTAATATTAAGTATTAAATCTCATATTTAGTTTTTATAAAGTAAAACTTAGTTTTTATATTTTTCCTAGCTCTAATATAGTATAATAGACTTTTAGAAAATATATTTTGAAATTATACTGTTCATTTTATATTTTTCTTATTTTAATTATTTAAATTAGATTTAAGTTGATTAAAAGGTAAATAATTAGCGGATTAATCTTAAAATGTAATTTTTAGAGTTTTTATAATTTTTTAGGATTCCTGTGATGGTTAAGTAATTTTATAAATTTTCTTGTAATTTTCTAAGTTAATTTAGTATTAATATTAATTAAAAGTAGTTTAATTAGTTTAATTAAGTTAAATAGTTTTTAATTAATATAAAACTCATAAAAAGACAAAAATATTTATTTTTATTTTTTATACTTTCTTCAAGTTCTAATTTAAGTTTAGAAAATATTTTTGCTAATTTTTAGTTTAATTTATATCATTTGTCATTTTTAGTTAATTTAAATTAGATTTTAATTTAGTTTTTAAATAGTTTTATTAATTAAATAATATTTAAATAGTATTTTAATCATTTTCATAATTTCATTTTCATTTTTAATTTTAAGTTTCAAGAAGTGTCAAAAGCACCCCCTGTAGTTTGTTAAATACCAAAACCCCACTTTTCCTGTTGCGTTATCTGAATTGTGAATACGTGCATATATCTGGTATCTGAATTTTGTGAATATTATATCTGTGTACAAATACCAAAATAACAGTAGTAATATCAATTCCACATCATCTGGCTACTGTCCTCAGTGCCACTTTCTCATAAACGATTTCAAACGACACCATTTCAATCTCGCTGGGACTTTAACGACCCGGGAAAACACTATACTATCACCGGAGTATTGGGACGAGGCTGTCTTTGACTTGTTGACCTCGGTCAATAATATCTGACGGTTTAGACCCAACCAAAATTTGGCGCCGCTGCCGGGGAGGTTGTTGCGTGTTTTAAAAAATCGTTTTTAAGTTTAGTGGTTTTCAAAAACCCTCCCTGTACAAATTTTACACAAATTTGTAAAAAGTTTTTGTAAAAATATAATCATATCAAAAAAAAAAAAAAAAAAAAAAAAAAAAAAAAAAAAAAAAAAAAAAAACGTTCATTAACACTTCTCCTGAAGTGTTGAAAACACCAAAAAAATTAAAAACAATCAAAAAACAAACTGTGAAGTTAAATTACTTCGTTTTCTTTAAGATTACAACCTGAAACAGTTGGTTTAATGTAAGTTCTGACATTAAACTGCGAACTGAAGAGGAAACCTATTTACTTCCTCCCGCCAGTCTGCGAGTAATCTTAAAGGGACGATTTTGGTTAACGAATCAGTTCCAAAAATATTTCCCAAGTTTTCTGCACACACACCCATAAGCCTAAAGCAGTGTTTCAAATTAATAAATAAACCCATAATAAGTTCCCAAACTTAAGATTAAAACTTGCCTTTATATCCCTGTGAGTGGTGTACCTTTTTCAAAGAAGCCATTCACTTGTGATTTCTGGTTTAAGTTCACTATGGTTTTGCCTCGATTTTGTTTTGAAAAATTGTTTTTGGTGCATGTGCACTAAACATGTTTCCCGAAAATACCAAAAATATTCACCTTTACCCTCTCACCTGTTTGATTCTTCATCCCTTTACCCTCTATCCTTTTGATTCTACCCTCTTCCACTTGTCCCATAATTGATTCTAATGGCATCTCTCGATGACGATTTCTTTGAACAAAGGGCCTATGAGAGCAACATTGAAAAACTTATGGCCTTGTCAAAGATATCGAGATGTCGTGTTGATTATGATGAACCTTCGATTCCTATTCCTTCTCCGATGAGGGAAATGGAACGAGAAACCGGGGTGACAAAGGACCCTGTACTTTCCTCTGACTATGAAAGTGCTAAATACGTCCAACCTTCGGTTTTCCAAAAATCTAAGCTCACAATTGCTCCCAACCTTTCACGATATACGGTTATACACAAAAACCAAGAGCTTAGAGCTGTGACGGAAAATAACGGCTTACCTAATCTTCACATTCAAAAACCCGAGACCATAACGGAAGTGGTGGAAATTGCTAGCTCTCAGAGCACACCACTTGTCCCACCTCCGGCTTTTGTTCCTTGTGTCGGTTGTGGTGAGCCACTTTTCGGTTTTCCATGTCGTTGGTGTACATGTGTACAATGTGGTAACGATATTCGAGACGGGAGTTGTTTGTTTTGTGGTTCGAGGAATTCATTTGCTTATGATCCTAACCAGAACTCATTCAACAACTCCTCAAATTTTTCCAACTACCCATCACATTCATACGAGTAAGAATCATATTATCCAAATCTCAATAATGCTTCGTATCAAAATACACCAAACCAGACTCAACAGTTTTACTGTTGTAAGTATTGTGGAGGCCCTCACTACAGCTCTGATTGTCAAATTAGGGATCAGTTTGTCTATGAAGAGGTTCCTTGTAACAATCATGAATTTGGTTTTAACCAGCCCTCACAATACACAAACCCTCAACCACCGCCTCAGGACGAGTTAGCTAGAGCTGAATTGATTACTAAAATAATTATGAATCAAACTCAATTCAACAAGACCATTCAAGATAGTATAAACTGTCTTAAGGATTTGATTCTTAGAAAACAAAAGCCTCCTGTTAACTCATTTTATTTTGAGGATGAAAGTGATGAGGATGAGCCATTTCAAGAGGTAAAACCTAAGAAAACTTCAGATATCTTGCCAATGGGGGACAAGGAAGTCAAAAGCAATCCTCTTGAGGAGATTGATGACCTTGTTCCAATCCCAAAGGTATCTGAGAAACCTCTTGAAACCGCTTCAATAGAAATACAGGGAGAAAAGAATATGATTGAATCACTAGCAGTAGAAATCATGGAACTTGTAGAAACCATGACTGCTAGTCCTTCTCAACTCCCTCAGTCTGCTGTTATCACACCCGAAGTTCACACTCACTCTCTAATCATGGGGGATGAGCATCTTATCACTGTTCCTAATAAGGAATCGGACGAATTAATAAAGTCTAGTGCTGAGATCCTTGTCCCAATCCCAAGAGAGTTACAGGGAACTTTTGATCATGTGTGTGATCTACCTTCTCACCCTGAAAATCCAAAAGATCATTTTGAGACTTTCTCCGATTTTAATGATGATTGTACATCTTATGGAGAAGTTGAGTATGAAGAGGCACCACTGCCTCATTCGGATGTTGACCCTCTTATTGAGGAGTTCACAAACGAACTTACTCACATCAATCCACTTCCTTTGGGAAATGATGATGGTCTCCTTGATTTTGAAGCCGATATGGGAGAAACTGAAAATCTTTTAAACTCTAATCCCAACATCGAGCTTAGTACTTCACATGCTGATGAAAATTCTTTATCTTCTTGAGACATCAGTCATGTGGAAGGATTGCCTTCTCAGCTAGTTAGCTTAGAAGAAGAGAATGATGAGACTGAAACTGAAATCAAAGATGAAACACTTCGTGCAACATTAATGAAAGTCAATCTCCTCATTTCTAAAATTGAGGCTTTCAAAGAGAAACCTATTTCATCTCCTATCCCCATAAAGGATAGTGACATTCTCTCCGATGACCCTATACCGGAATTTGAAGCCTTTACTTTTGATCCTATGGGAGAGAAGATTAGTGGCAGTACCACTTCTCATTCTCATAATTCTCTCCCCGATTATGAATCATTTACCTTCGATGAGTTCTCTTGTGAACTCACGCACATCAATCCAGAATATGATTCATTCACATTTGATGAGTTCTCCTGTGAACTCACTCATATCATGACTCCTCCGGAGTATGATGACCCGGGGGAGATGCACTCAATCATGTGAATTTGCAAATTCCCACCCACCCTCCCGGGATATTTTCGAGCTTAACCTTTGAAATCCAAAATCAGGCTAATGAGCCTGCTCTCGAGGAAGAAGACCTTATCATGATTTTCATCATGGTTTTCTTCCTTTTCTTCACCTACAGGGTGACTTCTCCTGTTCTTCACTCCTTCGGGAATGAAGACATTATCTTTGATCCCGGCATTTTCATATACCATTATCTTGAGCCGGGATTATGTCTCATCGGTGTGGAACTTTCACGTGCTTCAAATGTTTATCCAAACATCTTGAATGAAAGTCCGATGGTGATTATTTCTTCCACATCATGCTTCCCCAAGGACTAATGAATTCGGGGTCGAGTCAAGCTAGCGACCCGGTAAACAAAAACAGTAGCATGCTTATAGGGTTTTCACCCTAAGTGTGGGGGAGTCCCCCATGCTATGATTACAAAAGTGAAAATACAAAATTGTGTTTTCCACGCTTAGCTTGTAATGTTACCCTTTTACGTTCAAAGAGTCGGCATAATAGCCGGGACTTTGAATATTGAGGACAATATTCATGCTAAGTGTGGGGGGGTATTCGCTATTCTAGCGAATTTTATCATATTTTAATATCTTATACCCCCGTTTTTGACCAAAATTTTCAAAAATTTTTCACTAAAGTTCAAAATTTTTGTGGTAATCAGTCCGCCAAAGTCTAAATGACAAATGGATTGGCTAGTCCAGGAGCAAACGGCTCTTGGTAAAGACATCTCAAACCCGTTGATGGCTTGCAATTTGCCAAAAATTGTATGGTTCCTCAACTCCCCAAAAACAAATGAGTTGGCTAGCCCACAAGATTATGGCTTGTGGTAAAGGCCGTGGAAAATCCATAATTGGTAATCAGCTCACCAAGATGTTGACTTAGTCCATCAAGATGCTGGCTAGTCCAGAAGCAAACGGCTTTTGGTAAAGACTAATCAAATCCGTTGACAGCTGGTGGTTTGCTCAAAATCACACGGTTATCAGGTGTGCCACAGTTCTTACACCTGGCTACTCCAGAAGTGATGGCTTTTGGTAAAGAGATTCTCAAATCCATCAAGTTTTTCTCAAAAGATTGCTAGGGACTAGCAATGTTTTAGTGTGGAGGATTGATGAGTGTGTAAATACTCATCATTTTTACCATTTCTGAGCTGCCAAAACATCTAAAAACACTCAATATCGAATCAAAATAGTGAAAATATCCCAGGAATGTGTTTTATATGTTTCAATTGCAAAAATCTCAAAAACAGATGAAAAACGCACAAAGTTTGCAAAATTGGCAGTTTCAGTCCCTCAACTTTCAAAAGTTGTCAAATCTAGTCCCTGGTTATTCTAAAAACTTGAAAAAGTCACCAAAGGTCCTTATAAATCAAAAAGTTACACAAATAGTCCTTTGGTGCAAACTTTCACAAAATGTCAAGTTTAGTCCCTGAACTTTGAAAATTGTCAAAAATAGTCCCTGGGATATGAAAAACTTTGAGAAAAACAAATTTTGGTCCTTGTGCTACTAATCTTTTGCAGGAATGGTCCTTGGTGTGAAGTTTGGTGAAATTGCATAATTAGTCCCTGAAGTTTGGTGAATTGACAGAAAAGGTCCTCGGGGTATTAAAATGGAAAATTATGAAATCAAGGTCCTTGGTTTATTCTAAAATGGCAGGAATGGCCCTTGATTAACTTTGGAAAATACCATATCAGCCCCCCAAACTTTCAATTAATTACACATTTGGTCCTTGTGTTTTTAAGTTACAATTCCAAACGGACCCTATTATAAAAATAAACCAAATCCATGCCAAAACCAAGCCCACCCACTTTTTCTCTTTGGCCCATTCCACAACCCAGTCCACCCCAGAGGTCAACGTTTGACCCCGGTCAAAATACCAGTCAAACCCCACCATCTTCCCCCCTAAAACCACCCCTCCTCACAGACCAATACCACCAGTGGTATCACCCCCCACCACTTGCCTATCCGCCACCCTTATCCTTCAATTCCACTCCCCAATACACCAATCACATCCCACCCCCCCCCCCCTAGGGTTTGTTACAGAACCCAACTGGTCAAATGTCCTTTCCCGCCAAAAATCACAAATGGTCAAGATAAAGCAAGACTCATCCAATGGCTGACAAGAGTGGTGGGATATGACCCTGTGGGTCCCACAAGACCCTGGGATGCTATAAAGAGCAAGAAGAAGCTGGGGAGAAGAGGCATTAGTTTTAGGTAGTGTAATCTTAATGTCGAATTAATGTACTTTCCAATTTCAGTTGTTAAATTTAGTTTAAAAAGTGTGTATTCAGTATTGCTAGTGTAATCTCAACATCATTTAATCTTAATTTCAAGTTTCTTAGTTAAATTCATAATTTGCAATAATTTGATGAATTTCCCATATTGGTCTTAAATTTGTGAAAGTGTTGTTTTACTATTCCATTGAGTTCATGTAAGCAGTTGGTAAGCTTCCATAAGTTCAGAAAGCAATCAAACCAGTCTTTAATTCAAAAACTCAAAAATCCTTAAGAAAAAAAATAAAAAAGTTCAAAATCAAAAATAAAAGAAAAAGAAAGAAAGAAGATAGAAGCATGGTTCAATCTGGATATTCATGGGATTAGAGCTCAGTGGGAGCATTCGGAGTTGTTCATGGTTCTTGGTTCATCATTCTGAGCATTGAAAGCTTTTGTAAGCCCTTTTTCTCATTTTTTGCATATTTACTGTAGCTAAGCTTATTATTTGCTTATCTGTGCTATTTAATGTCTAGTTGGTGTATGTTAGTGTAATTAATGCTTAAAATTGCATGCTTGTTTAGTAATTTCTGAGTTGCTCAGTTTCATGTGCAATTGCCATTTTAGCATTTTAGTGAGTATTAGGCTCTTGTAGTTATCAGGGGTTACTTTGTGCTTTAAATGATTTCTTTCATCATTAAAAGTCAGGACAACTTAGTTTCATGGATCAAATCTCTTTAAACTTATGAAAATCTTAATTTCATTCTGTTAAAGGGGTGTTTGGAATTGTTAGCTTGAAGGTGTTGTGGTTGTCCTTTGTGACCAAAACCTGTGTAGACAACTCACCTGAGTCCTAATTAACCCCAAACAGTCCTTATTTTGCTCATTTTCATAGCAATAGTCAAAATCCATCTCTCAAACCCTTGACAGTTAACTGTCAAGGATTTAAGAACCCAAACCCATCCATTTCATTGCATTAGGTATAATTGTAGCTTAATTTCATTAAATTTTAGCTTAAGTTTACTGTTTAAATCAGTAAGAGTGATTTCAAACTCAGAAAAGTCAATTTTCAAGATCATCTCAAAAAGTCAAAAGTAGCAAATCTCAGGTTTTTCCAAAAATTGTAGGAATTTTATAGAATTTTGAGTTGAGTTTTAGGACTTGTACTTTTCAGATTAGTTAGTCTCCTAGCTTAACTTCTAAATCCCATTGTCATACTATTTTTGCAAATTTTTGTGTGGGCCCCACAACCCTCCAAAGAGGGTTGCAGGGCTGAGTGGCTGCTCTGTGCAGCAGATACCACAGCCACCACACCACCTTTGGTGGTGGTTTGTGGCCACCACAGTGGTCCCCACACCTAGGATTTGGGTTCTCCCAACCCCCCTCCTACCAGGCTTCCCCCTTTGACCCTTGGTTTGACCTAGAGATAAGTGGACCCCACCTGGAATAAGTCCTCAAAACTGTCCCATTCTGTGTTGAATTTTAATTTTCAAAAGTGCTTATTCATCTTTTTAGCTTAATCCATGGTCATAGCTTGTAGTTTTTAGCTTAATTAAGCTCAAGTACCTTATTTGTATCTGTTTTCATCAAAGTGGGACCCACATAAGCTCAATTGAGCTTATTTGTCTACTTGGTCAACAAAAGTCAATCTGTTAAGATAAGGGGGTGCAAAGTGCTTAATTTTTAGTTACAAAAAAGTTGTTTTCATTAAAAGTCTTTGTTTTTAGGTGTAAAAGAAGTTTGTAAAAGAAAAATCCAAAAAAAGTTAATTTAAAATTAAGTGATAGTTTCTATTTAATGTAATTTAAATTTGATTTTGCATTTTTAGATTTTTATTAAGTACTTGTCAATTTTATATTTTTATTAAATACCTTATATAGTAAAGTAATTTTAATAAATTTTTCAGATTTTTATTTTGGAATTTGGCATTTATTAGATTTAATTTTAGTTTTCTTAATTATTAATTAATATTAAGTATTAAATCTCATATTTAGTTTTTATAAAGTAAAACTTAGTTTTTATATTTTTCCTAGCTCTAATATAGTATAATAGACTTTTAGAAAATATATTTTGAAATTCTATTGTTCATTTTATATTTTTCTTATTTTAATTATTTAAATTAGATTTAAGTTGATTAAAAGGTAAATAATTAGCGGATTAATCTTAAAACATAATTTTTTGAGTTTTTATAATTTTGTAGGATTCCTGTGATGGTTAAGTAATTTCATAAATTTTCTTGTAATTTTCTAAGTTAATTTAGTATTAATATTAATTAAAAGTAGTTTAATTAGTTTAATTAAGTTAAATAGTTTTTAATTAATATAAAACTCATAAAAAGACAAAAATATTTATTTTTATTTTTTATACTTTATTCAAGTTCTAATTTAAGTTTAGAAAATATTTTTGCTAATTTTTAGTTTAATTTATATCATTTGTCATTTTTAGTTAATTTAAATTAGATTTTAATTTAGTTTTTAAATAGTTTTATTAATTAAATAATATTTAAATAGTATTTTAATCATTTTCATAATTTTATTTTCATTTTTAATTTTAAGTTTCAAGAAGTGTCAAAAGCACCCCCTGTAGTTTGTTAAATACCAAAACCCCACTTTTCCTGTTGCGTTATCTGAATTGTGAATACGTGCATATATCTGGTATCTGAATTTTGTGAATATTATATCTGCGTACAAATACCAAAATAACAGTAGTAATATCAATTCCACATCATCTGGCTACTGTCCTCAGTGCCACTTTCTCATAAACGATTTCAAACGACACCATTTCAATCTCGCTGGGACTTTAACGACCCGGGAAAACACTATACTATCACCGGAGTATTGGGACGAGGCTGTCTTTGACTTGTTGACCTTGGTCAATAATATCTGACTTTTTAGACCCAATCAATGCCTAAACTTAAAGATCCTGAAAATCAGAAATCTCGAATATCCTGCTCACAAAAATATTAAAAAGGCTCATATGAAAGAATACTTTGAATCTATCAAGTGTTCAAATAGGAATGTGCAAATAATTAAAAGAGTTACATATAACTTAGATGAATTTAGATTGTTAGAAGAAGAAGAAGAAAATATAAATTGAGAATTCTAATGTACGACCATGATTTAGCAGGACACAACGGCAACAAAAAAGTAAACTAATTGCTACCATAATCGTTACTTACTTGATAAGCCTTGAGTGACTGGTTAGCTGCTCCTTCTTATCATTGGCAGACTTGAAGTCCGTAAGATACCTATAATAATCTTCCTACACTTGATTAAAACCCACCAACGAATCATTAAAAGGAAACTAACTTAAGCTCAACTTTTTTCTACGACTTCTTAAAAAGTGAATACTCACATTTTGTAGTAGAAAACGGTAGATTTTCCGGTAGATGAACATGAAATCAGATGTTCGTCGATCACATCCATGATATCACCACAAAGGTCATTCATTTCGGTTTCAACCTTTTGCCTATGTCCCTTAATCCGTTTTACATTAACTTCATTGCCTCTGGATTCTTCCTCCTGCCCAATTGAAGACAATATTCCCCACGAAGCCCTACGTGAACCTACAACGTTCTTGTATCCAACTGAGAGAAGGTTCCTTTCTTCAACAGTCAACTCAACATCCAATATTGCCACCTTCTTCATGGCATCCCCCATTTTTGCACAAAACCTAACGATAAAATTATGCGTAAGATCACAGTATAACTTAAACCATAAATCACCTTATGTATTGATGGACTGACTGCATAACGGGTCAAAGTTGGCAAGGGTTGAAACAGATCATTATTCAAGATAAATCACATATAAATGGTGATATGATAAATCGCTTAAACCATAAATCACCTCATTTCATAAATCACCTTATGTATTCAAATAAAAAGTCACTTTTACAAAGGTTTTGCACTTACAAACTATATAACTTGTACGGATAACACAAAGGAACCCTTTCCATCATATGTTTCTTTTCTTCATTAGGCCATTTATCAAATAGCTATTGTGCAGTTGTGCAATTCCGGCCCTTTATTAAAAAAACATATCAATTTGAGTGTTTAATGCATGACTTTCTATATCATATCATATAATAACCATACAAATAGGTGTCCATTATACCTCAAGCTATTCGTGAAGTATCTTGTGAACTTCCATTTGTAACCGTAATGCTTGTTACATGCAAAAGTAACAATAAAAAACCCACAAATAAATTCAAGTATAAAAACTAATGACAAAAAATCCATATCATTGAATAAGGATCATGACAATAGAGTTTCACTTGGTCGACCTATAATCCAATCCAGATATTTTACAATAAAATTAAACAAAATTAGGAACACTAACATTTACAACAATGTTTTGTATACGAAATACCTCAGGTAAACAACTCATGATGCTTCATCATCTCCATTCTAAACACAATCAAGAACAACATTTACAAAAATTAGGAACACTAACATTTACAACAATGTTTTGTATACGAAAATTAGGAACACTAACATTTACAACAATGTTTTGTATACGAAATACCTCAGGTAAACAACTCATGATGCTTCATCATCTCCATTCTAAACACAATCAAGAACAATAATTTTTTTAAATGTTATCACAATTAAATTAAATCAACATAAAAGCAACAAAACTAAATCAAATATCAGTTTCATTCTAGGGTTTTTTAAGGCGATTATTCAAAATTAATCAAAAAACAACAAAACTAAATCGATCTTATAAACTATCGCAAGTCAAAAAATGATGAAATTGAGAGTATACCTGACTGAATGAGATACGTGAATATAAAATCAAATAATTATTCGATTTCATTCAGAAGCTGAAAAAAAGTTATAAATTGAGATCGTGTGTGTGTTTTTTGGATCGGCTATAAATTGGTTGTTGATAGATTTTGATGTTGTGTTTTTTATGGATTTTTGTATGCATTTGATTTTGATTTTTGGGGTTTTTGATTTTCGGTTAGGGTTGAAAAAGGATATAGAGAGAAATGTGTGTGTGTGTGTGTGTGTGTGTGTGTGTTTTAGGAGTTGTAACAAATGAATGGGAGAAGAATGATTCCGCCCAATTTTTTCTTGCATTCACTGCTTTAGAAACCAAATGCATGAGGACCGTCAGATAGTGCTAAATGCCACATAGCGAATTTAGAAGATTTTTGGTGAGGAGATGAGTTTAGAAAACCTTGTTTTATATAGATAGTAGATATATATATTTCGCTTTTCTTTTATTAGTTTTTCAGATATTATTTTGTCAATATTGAAGTTATATATTTGATGTTAAATCAAAAGTTCTTCGATGGATCGACTAGCTAGGAACTGTCAAGATTCGCTTTATCAATAAGGACATAGAATAGTAAAGTCAAAGTTATATAAGTGTAAAGATCGGGAAAATATATGCAGCAACTGAAATAAAGGTAAGAAATTTCCCACACTACTATTCTCTTAATTATTACTCCGTATAATGGTTGTTTAAGTTTAAATTCAAATATACATCCATTTAGATGTACACACACCTAGCACTCATAAAAATTCAAGAACCTGAAGTTACATGGAAAGTTGTAATAAGTACTTAAATATATATTTGAAAAATATAAAGATAATACAGTACTTTATAAGCAAGTGCAATGGTAAATGGCTATAAAAATATCCTACAGTACATGTTATAAAACTTTAAAGCCCTGAAACAAGTTTCTATTTTTGTTGGGCAAATTGAAGGTCAAATAATTGTTCATAAATAACCGAATCAACATAATAAACAAAGAAAACAGCTGACCCTAGACCTTATCAAAGATCTTGAATTCGATAATCTTAAATAACTAAGAGAGGGTTTGTGATTCGAAATCAAAACAACCAAAAAGGGTGTTTTTGTATTCCGATTAACATATAAAAGAAACAAAGAAGATCTTATGGTTTGTGTTGGGTTTAAAATCATATGGGAGAAAACATGAGAAATTTTTTTATGTGACTGCGTTTTCGGGTAAAGAGAAAAGGTGGGTGAATGTGAAATGAGTTTAGGGTTTTTTAGATTTATTGTTTTGGTATTCTCGTGTGAAATCTAACGGGGGTTTTGTAATTTGTATTTTGTTAATCTTTGCTAAATCTTGAATAGTTTTTGGAAGTATTTGTGGTTTTGTTATTGATTTGTGTATGGAAGTGGAAGTGGTTTTGTTTTAAGAGTAAATAACATTTTTATTTATATGGTCGTTGTTCATGTTTTTGGGTATATGATAAATAAATAAATTGAAAAAAATAATATTTGATAATGAAAGTTGTCACACCCCGCCAAAGGCGGAAATGCGAGGTGCGACGAAATCAATATACATCGCAAAAAGATATAGAACAATACCATAATTTACATTAAAGGAAAAGTATATCATTACAACATTGTTATAGCCGACATTGGCAATTTAAGATATAAAGTTTGGTTCCCAAAATATAGCATTTTAGTACATAATGATCAGTAGTGACATGTGAAACCTTCATTATGCAAAGACCTTGAAGAAAAGCTTACTGACAATCACCTGAAATGCATGAGAGAAAACGGGTCAACTATGAAAATAGTTGGTGAGTACATACATTTTATATAGTATGAAAACCTTTAAGAGAGAGTATAAGTTTTTAGTCTTTGAGAATAGTCCACAAGGCAAAGGCGTTGTCAATCCACTCAGTTGCAAGTCCCGCCCATACAAGACATGTAACCTGTGTGTTCACAACCCATTGCGTAAAAAGTTGTATGTCTAGTAGTCATGTACACGTGGTCAATATAGTTCACAATAAGGGCACATAGTATATAATAAAGTATGTGGCAAGGCTCCTAAAATAAATAATATGCGTTCCGTAGACAGGGGTAGGGGTGTCAGTAGGGTCGGGTTGACTCGACCCGAACCCGAACCCGATAAGGCTAATCGGGTCGAGTCTAATCGGGTCAAAAAATCTAGTCGGGTTGTTTTGACCCGAACCCGATAACCCGATAGTGTTATTGGGTCGGGTTCGGGTTAAATAAATAATGCTATCGAGTAATCGGGTCATCCCGATAAGACCCGACAATTACTTATTGATTTTTTAATTATTACTTTTTAGAGCCTAGTGTACTGTAGTCTGGTACTTCATTTCATTTTTCATTAGTCTTTTGTGCATTGCTACTATAATGTTATGCTACTAAAGATTGTATTTGGTTTACTGCTATGGTACTGGTACTTCATTTGATTTTTCATTAGTGTTTTGTGCATTGCTACTATACTGTTATGCTACCAGTGGAATGGTGGTACTGCATATGATTTTTCATTAGTCTTTTTGTGTCAAGAATATTGTTTCAGTAGCCTATGTACTGCTACTATTAGTTCACTTAAAATGAACATCTTTGGTGCACATGTTTATTAGTTTACAACTGAATATTAGCTACTGTACTATTAAAATGAACATCTTTGGTGCACATGTTTGTTACCAGTTTACAACTTAATATTAGCTACGTACTAGT
The DNA here is from genome assembly GCA_030686995.1 of Artemisia argyi. NCBI lineage: Eukaryota > Viridiplantae > Streptophyta > Magnoliopsida > Asterales > Asteraceae > Artemisia > Artemisia argyi. The sequence goes on along the minus strand of CM060701.1, from coordinate 225,122,720 downwards.
ATTAAAATGAACATCTTTTACTATTACGGTAAACCATGAAAACAATTGCTACCAATGTCTTAATATACAACTGAATATTAACTATGCCTTTTGTTATTTTATGGTTTAAAAAATGGGTTCTATGAACTGAGGTTAGCATGCAACCCGATAACCCGAATCACCCGACCCGATATAACCCGACCCAATTATCACCCGAACCCAATAACCCGATTCCTTATCAGGTCGGGTTGCGGGTGAGTTTTTAAAAAATCAAAACCCGACTCACCCGACCCGATAAGACCCGATAACCCGACCCGATAACACCCCTAGACAGGGGAACGAGAGGTTGGCCGACCTCTAATAGCGCTATCCATACTACCTACTGCTCCACACAAGGAAGCCGTACGAACGGTACGTATAAACTAGAGTGCGAACAGCAAACCAGTCGGAGACTAACAATTGCGGATGTTCGAACAGTACATCATTCACAAACAATTATATATTATTAAGTCAAAGCTACTCCGTAGACGGGGGAGATTTGATATTGTTGCTCCGTAGACAGGGGAGACTTTAGGTCTTAGTACGTACGATACATTAAGTTCAAAAGTTTAAGTCAAGTTCAAGAGTTCTAACAAGTTATAAGGTCAAAACAAGTTAAAAGAGTTCATAATAGTCAAAGGGTTGAAAACAATGTTTCAAGAGTTCAATTAATAATTCATGCATCCACCCCAAAACAATTAAAATAGTTAGAAAAAGGGGTTCGTGAATACTCACCTGATATAACTGATATGATAACAAAAGTGGATATACTGAAAGGAGGCTCGGACACTAACCGCAACCTAATATGAATGATGTGACTTAGATTATTCAATGATGTCGTGTATTCATTTTTATGAAAGTTATATCACCCGTGCACGTTTGTTTGTGAGTTTGAAATGAAAATACGTTACTAGATATTCTTTAACAATAGTCTGAAATATAACCTTTTTGGACTTGTAGCAAGTGTGTATCGTAACCATAATATGAATGTTTCAATAATATATATCTTGAAAAGTCTTCGACTCGACTAAAGTATGTAACCAAAACACTACAACTATCATTTATGACATTTCATCCAAAACCGCTCTTAAAGTGTCCAAAGTCTATTTCTAAAATAAAACTGGTTACTATTCCCTATTAGAAAAGTTATCAAAATAATAGTTTTCATCGTTAACTTTATTTAATCATAACTTCTTCATTATTGCTCGGTTTTTAAAGTTCTACCTATCCCCGCGAAGGTATTTAAGTATACTAACATATTTTGAAGTGTCGGGGACTCGATATATCTTTTAAAGCGTGATTTTACCTTGTATAAAATCCCAACAGCCTTGGTATTTTTCAGAAAAATAGTTTTAATTATCTAGCTTCAAACTAGCGTAACTTATTCGTTATGAGTCCGATTTCTACGTTCTTTATATCCACAGAAAGGTATTTAAGTGTACTAATACATTTTTAACTTTATAATATGTCAAAATATTTTCGTGATTACTGTTCATCCGAATTAAATTTTTAACAGCATGTATATATATGTTTAATAATCCATTTTTTTTAACTAAAAACCCTCAAATCATCTCCAAACCTATCATAATCTCATCCACCAATATTTCAACAATATATAGTTCCAAATATAAAATAAAAACATAATAAAATCTCACAAACATGCTCATAGGTGATATATATGAAATAGTGAGTTTAAATGTAATTTAAACTTAAGAAATGCATAACTAAATATAATGAACACATAATATACCAAATGAAAAGTGTAGAAATTTATTTCATGCTTACTTGATGTTAGAAGGTTTCTGAAATATTTTGAACAATATATCCCCAATGATTCCTCCAAAACGATTTGTGATTAGTTATTAGCTCGTGAATAATCGAAAAACACTTGAAATAATCGAAAAACGGATTTTCTTCTTGTTTTGAAATTGGCCGAATGCTAGAGAAAAAAAAAATAAAAAAATAAAAAATAAAAAAAGAGTGTTGGTGATTTTTGTGGTAAAAATGAGCTAGTTACCTCCTTATACAATAAAATAAAAATATGGTGCTTTGATTTATTAATGAGCTCATTAATTAGCGTGGAAAAAATGTACAAGAGTGTGGTGTGGTTGCTTGTTCGGTTCAAGCCAGAAAAGAAAGAAAGAAAAAAAAGAAAGACCATACCTCATTTAATGCATTGTCTCAAAATATCTACCAATTCATTGTATATAGTTTGTTTAGGTATTAAATTAGTTAGAAATAAATTTTAGAGGAACAAAATAAAGTGTATTGAAGTTAAAAACTTTTATAAAAATATATTTTATATAAGCATCGGGTGTTTAAATAATTATCATTGCGAAATAACTTTAATTATCGTAAATATATATATAAATCGTTAAATGAATTTAAAACATCGGGTAAAATAATACTAAAAATTTTGTAACATTTTAATGAGTGTAAAAATATGTTGGAACCATTGTTGGGAGTATCGGGGATATTGTTGATGCACAAAAATCGTGTAAAAGCGTTTATTTAATAAATGAATATGAATGACTAAAAATGCAAACACAGGCAAGACCCAAAATGAATATGATGATACTGGCAATATGTAGACTAACTCTAGTCTATATATGGTGCACAAAAATGAGGTCTCTCGGATACGTGATTTAATTATCGTAAAACTTAATTTTTCGGAAAATAGTGAATAGTAAAAACTACGATAGTGAATTGTAACTTGTGAATAGTAAATTGTCGAAGTTTGAAAATAAATGAAGACGTGGAAAAATTACGGGTTTTTACATTCTACCAGCCTTAAAAGGAATCTCGTCTTCAAGATTCAGTCCGTTCATTCTATAGATGTATGTGATCGTGGTCAAATTTGATGAGGCAACTAAGGTTGAAAACGCTAGGTCTCGGATTATATCAATGTCGTGAACCTGGTAAGAAATGGAAATAAGTCATGCACTCAACATAAAGGGGTAGGGAAGTAAGGAGGTTGTTCAAAAGAATGTACCCGACATGTTGTCCTGATTCTATGGGGTTAAATGATTCCCTAGGAAGTAAGCTCGGCCACGTGCGGGGGGAATATCAATGTTCTGATCTTGAGGGCCTTCACCTGCCATTGCCAGGTTTGGACGATTCTGTCCTTGGTTGGGAGTTCTTTTCAACTTTGGACAGGTATTCCGGAGATGATCCAAGCTTCCACACTCGTAACATGCTAATCTTTGTCCTCGGTTTCCATTCCCATTTTGGCAATTTCGACCAAGATGACCTGTCTGTTTGCAGTTGATGCACCTTGGGCAGTCTCCTGAGTGGTGAAGGTTACATCGGGTACATTTAGGATGTGAGCCTACATATCCTCTGCGCTCCTGAGTTGTTGCTCCATAGTTTCCCACTACTCGTTGTCTCTTCTCCTGTTGGTTTTGATCACGGCTTCTTTGCTGATCTTCCTGTCTCTTTCGTCCTCCGTCGTTTCCTTTCGTTAGTTCACCAGACCTGATCATATCATTTGTCAAGCGGTATGCCATGCCCAGAACGGCTTGCAGAGTGGTTGGGTTCGATGAAGTGACATCCCTCCTGATTTCAGGGATCAATCCCCAAATATATCGATCTATCAGCTTTTCCACAGTGGAGACCATGTGAGGAACAATCCTAGTCAGCTCGTGGAAACGGGCTGTGTACTTGTCGACTTCTACTCCTACCATCAAGTGGTTCTAAAATTCTGCTTCCAGCTTCTGCACTTCATCTTTTCTGCAGTACTCGTCAGTTAGTAATTTCTTGAATGCTTCCCAAGATAATCCATTTGCAGCTTCCCTTCCTCTGGTCTGTAGCTGGTTGTTCCACCAAGTCAATGCTCGACTCTGGAGTAGACCCGCAGAGAATTCAAGCTTATCCCCTTCAGCATATTTCATGATACTGAGTTTCGACTCAACATTCTCAAACCATGATAGCAGTCTAATGGCACCCTCAGTGCCATAAAATTCCATTGGCTTGCATGTCATGAAAGTCTTATAGCTGCATCCCTGACCGTTGTTCGAGGTACCTGCTCCATTATTAGGTCGTCCAGCATCAATGTGTGCAACAATCTGAGTGAGGAGGTCTGCTAATCCAGCAACACTGTCATTCGGGCCTTCATTGTTATTACGTCCTGGGGGAGTGTTCATTGCGGTCATGGCTCTGTGATAGACCAAAAATAGTTGGTTGAGTGAGCGATACATGAACGATGACGGATGATGTACGGTCAAATGACAGTCGTGACATAGAGATCGCAAAATGATGGAAACAAAGGCATGCTTAATCTAACGAGACGTAAGGTAGCAAAAAGAAAGCATATACATAAATGCATATATAAGGTACGGTAACACAATCGCGAACATATAAACAGGTTATGCATACCCACCCAACTAATGCAATTTCAGGTGACCAGACTCTCTAGACCCGACCAAACATGATCTTTGACTACTACTCTCTTCATCGTATGATTCTTCCTGAATTATACATAGGTGATCAGGCTATGCATACTTGAGGATTAATGATGCAATGCTAGGACTAGTCGACTCGTATGATTTTTGGTATTTAAGAAAAACGTTATTTTGGTTATAGTTGCGATTTTCATTTTAGAAAAATCGGCATTCTCTATAACCTCTAGCTCTGATACCAATCTGTCACACCCCGCCAAAGGCGGAAACGCGAGGTGCGACGAAATCAATATACATCGCAAAAAGATATAGAACAATACCATAATTTACATTAAAGGAAAAGTATATCATTACAACATTGTTATAGCCGACATTGGCAATTTAAGATATAAAGTTTGGTTCCCAAAATATAGCATTTTAGTACATAATGATCAGTAGTGACATGTGAAAACTTCATTATGCAAAGACCTTGAAGAAAAGCTTACTGACAATCACCTGAAATGCATGAGAGAAAATGGGTCAACTATGAAAATAGTTGGTGAGTACATACGTTTTATATAATATGAAAACCTTTAAGAGAGAGTATAAGTTTTTAGTCTTTGAGAATAGTCCACAAGGCAAAGGCATTGTCAATCCACTCTGTTGCAAGTCCCGCCCATACAAGACTTGTAACCTGTGTGTTCACAGAAAGGTATTTAAGTGTACCAATACATTTTTAACTTTATAATATGTCAAAATATTTTCGTGGTTACTGTTCATCCGAATTAAATTTTTAACAGCATGTATATATATGTTTAATAATCCATTTTTTTTTAACTAAAAACCCTCAAATCATCTCCAAACCTATCATAATCTCATCCACCAATATTTCAACAATATATAGTTCCAAATATAAAATAAAAACATAATAAAATCTCACAAACATGCTCATAGGTGATATATATGAAATAGTGAGTTTAAATGTAATTTAAACTTAAGAAATGCATAACTAAATATAATGACACATAATATACCAAATGAAAAGTGTAGAAATTTATTTCATGCTTACTTGATGTTAGAAGGTTTCTGAAAGATTTTGAACAATATATCCCCAATGATTCCTCCAAAACGATTTGTGATTAGTTATTAGCTCGTGAATAATCGAAAAACACTTGAAATAATCAAAAAACGGATTTTCTTCTTGTTTTGAAATTGGCCGAATGCTAGAGAGAAAAAAAAATAAAAAATAAAAAATAAAAAATAAAAAAAAAGTGTCGGTGATTTTTGTGGTAAAAATGAGCTAGTTACCTCTTTATACAATAAAATAAAAATATAGTGCATTGATTTATTAATGAGCTCATTAATTAGCTTGGAAAAAATGTACAAGTGTGTGGTGTGGTTGCTTGTTCGGTTCAAGCCAGAAAAGAAAGAAAAAAAAAAGACCATGCCTCATTTAATGCATTGTCTCAAAATATCTACCAATTCATTGTATATAGTTTGTTAGGTATTAAATTAGTTAGAAATAAATTTTAGAGGAACAAAATAAAGTGTATTGAAGTTAAAAATTTGTATAAAAATATATTTTATATAAGCATCGGGTGTTTAAATAATTATCATTGCGAAATAACTTTAATTATCATAAATATATATATAAATCGTTAAATGAATTTAAAACATCGGGTAAAATAATACTAAAAATTTTGTAACATTTTAATGAGTGTAAAAATATGTTGGAACCATTGTTGGGAGTATCGGGGATATTGTTGATGCACAAAAATCGTGTAAAAGCGTTTATTTAATAAATAAATATGAATGACTAAAAATGCAAACACAGGCAAGACCTAAAATGAATATATGATGATACTGGCAATATGTAGACTAACTCTAGTCTATATGTGGTGCACAAAAATGAGGTCTCTCGGATATGTGATTTAATTATCGTAAAACTTAATTTTTCGGAAAATAGTGAATAGTAAAAACTACGATAGTGAATAGTAACTTGTGAATAGTAAATTGTCGAAGTTTGAAAATAAATGAAGACGTGGAAAAATTACGGGTTGTTACAAAAGTGGAAGAAGAGAATGAGTATTTTAATCATTTAACTTTCGCGAAGAACTGAATATGCAGCCTAAAGTTTAAAATAAGGATGTTCGCAATTCGGATGGCGACCAAAAACATTAGCCAAATCAGAAGGACCAAATATGAAATTAACTCATCAGTACAATAAAAGCTTAGATGAGGACTTTTTGCGTCAACCGAAACAAACAAACGCGTAGGTCCTTGGTACAGCCATCAAATTTGAAAAAAAAAATTACTATATTTTATACATGGCCATTTATTATCTATATTCTAAAGACGAAAGATGATGTGACATTAAATATGTGGCAATTTTGGGTTATCTTTTGTTAATCTGCAACGTAATTGGTCCGAATGGTGTTTAGAACGCGTTTAGCAGGATGCACAGGTGGTTTAGTTTGCCATGGAGCATTGTGATTGCCTTACAAACATGTGGGATTTTTCTGTTCATGTACTTCCATTCATTAACACACCTATAAGCTTTGTATTAGTGTTTTTTTCAAACACAGCCATGCTGTTTTTCAACCATAGGCATGGTGCTTGCCTTGACTATGAATCCTATCCATTCATTTGGAACAAGTACACTGAGATCTTGAAATTTTTTACCTTCTGGAAGATACATGCACGGATACATTTCCACTTAATAATAGAGCAAAACATTCATGTGTTGATAAAAAAAAATTACACATACAAAGGAACGCCATAAAAAAAAAAAAAAAAAAAAAAGAGAGAGAGAGAGAAACAAAGGAAGGAAGCAAGTTCCAGCATCAATCCGTTTCTGACTTTGACATCTAAGCAGTTATGCTTAGCAGGTGAGTTTTCTTTGCTTTGGCTCCTTCATTAGTTGTGTTTTTATAGTGAAACATTTTTGTACCTGCAAGAATATTGAAGATTGTTGTTGCATATGTGCTGTACAGTAAGGAAAAGTTTACAAAAAGTTTAGGGGTCTGTATGAATGTCCCAGTTTTTATAATCTCTTGACACATTTGCAGTTGTAGTTTTGGTTTAGAAACCATGCCATGCATTAGCTGCATGCTTATTTTCTATGCTTAATGTACATGGATTAGTAACAGATCCTACCATCCAGGACCACAAAACTTTTTTTTTGGGGTTTTTTGTTTTAAAAGTTTCGGTTACTTTCTCACCAGTCTTTGCATCATAAATTTGTGTGACATGCAAGTTATGTCTGAAAATAAAAAATGGAAAAGGTGTGACTCTCATTTTTACTGCAATAAACACAACCAGTGGTTTATCGTTACATGGTGAGTTAGTAAGCAGGGCAGGGATAGGCATTCATGAATATAACAGACTTAAACACTAAAAGGAGTTGGTGCTACACTGCATGTTCGACTTGCACTAACAAAGCTACAAAGATGAATGGCAGCTATTATTGCAAAAGAGACGGGTTTATATCAGCTCCTACCTCTAGGTAAGCACATATGATATATAGGTATCCATTACTTAAGAGATATTAACACGGTTCCTGAATTCATGTAGGTATAATTTCAGGGCCACCGTAACAGACGGTACCAAATCGGCGCCATTCATTTTCTTTACACCTAAGGCAGACCAATTTATTGGTGTCAACTGCCCAGATTTGGTGGCAGCAGATGAGGTCGTTGAGCCAGGGAGGTTTCCAAAAGACATTGAAAAAATAGTCGGGACAACTCATACCTTTCAGTTTCACTATAATCCAACTTCCATTCCAGGCAGTGTCGAATTTGTTGTTGATGAGGTCTTCGGCATCACGGATAGAGTCCAGCAAATAGAGTTCCAACCTTCAGGTAAATAACACAATGTTCCATTAAATAAAAATGTTTACAGGTTGTTTCTCTTGAAGGACTGGTGGTGATTGCATCAGACTTCGAGGAAGAGGTTGCTGTTGTCGCGCATTATTCTCCTATCCTCCATTGAAACAAGCAACATGTGCATTTCATTTTCTTTCAATCATTGTAGTTGTAGAATACGCCTACTGATGTAAAGAAAGTCAATGTTTGCCTGGCCCTAACTTTCATAAAATTACAAAACTAGTCCCTGGATATTCAAAATATGGAAAATTATCACCAAAGGTCCTTTTGAAAGCATAAATTGTCATATTTAGTCCTTTGGTGAAAAATTGGAAAGTTTTGGAAATTTACACTTTTGGTCCCTGGAGTTTCAAATTTTGGCAGATTTAATCCCTGGTGGGATATTTTTGGATGAAAAATCATTTTTAGTCCTTGGAAATTCAAAATGTTCAATGTTGGTCCTTGGATAAAAGATTTTCACAAAATGGCAAGTTTAACCCCTATACTTTGAAAAATGTCACTTTTAGTCCCCGGGAAATTTTAAAAACTTGAAAAATGAAAAATTGGTTATTGAACTTTGGAATATTTGCATCTTTGGTCCTTGGTGATATTTTGGAAAAGTATCATTTTCAGTCCTCAAGATTGGCCAAATTACAATTGTGGTCCTTGTGTATTTCTATAAAACCAAATGGACCTTTATTATTATTTCCACCCAAAAACAATACCCAATCCATGTACAACCTGATCCAACATGACAACCCAAGCCCAAACCTAAAGCCCACCTTCCTAAACTAATAACACCCCCAGGGTCAACGCGGGTCAAACCCAACCATCACCACTGTTCATCTTCTCCTTAACCTCCCATTAACACCCCTAATTCCAGGTTCATGCCCCCCCCCCCTCTTCACCAACCTCACCAACTATAATTAAAGCTATCACCAACCCTCACAACCCCCCTCCTCAGCATTAAATTCCTTCACCAAACACCACAACTGCCAATCCCACCTTTCCCGCCAAAAGCAGATTCAAAGGCTGTGATCAACCTAGCTCATCCTACGGCTCAGATGATAGTGGGAAAGTTTGAGACAGCCTCCAAGGCCTATTTAAGAAAAGAAAAAGAGAAGAAGGAGTCGGTTAGCTTTAGGTAGAGTAGTTTAGTTAAGTAATTAGAATTAAATGTAATTTTAAGCTTTTCAAGTTATTATTTTCAGTTACTAAGGTTTGTAATCAAGACTTCTCAGTGTAGTTTCAATTAATTTTCTCAATATAAGTCTCAGTTGTTCATTTTCAGTTCATGATTATTCCAACAAATGCTCAAAATCCCATTTCAAAATTAATAGTGTTAAGACTAAGTTGTTTAGTAATCCAGAAGCTAATTAAGATTCATTATAGCTTTTTATAGCTATTGGTGAGCTTATTGTTTCATTTGTACTATCTCATTCTCAAAATCACAAAAAGTCAATGAAAGTCAACTGAGGTACATGATTAAGATTAAGGTGATTGAGCAGGGTGTTTGGGAATGTTCTCTGTCTCATTTGAGCTAGGTGACAAGCTCTGATGAGCTTTGTGATACTAAACTAAGGTTTGCATCTTAAATCATTCTTTTAGTTCTTGTTTTAGTTATAACTTCCCATTTTTAGTTTGTTCTTGTCATTGTGTTTAGTTCTTCAACAAGATAGTTTTCAAATCATCTTATTAGCTTAGAATATAAGTTAGAATCAGTAAGCTTGCCTTAACTCATCATTTGTTTTGAAAAATCTCATTTCTAGTTTAATAAGGGACTGTTTGGATTAGTTATTTGTGTTGTGATCTTGTTGTTCTATTGATGTTATTTCTGCTTAAGTAGATTGCACTAGTGCACATTTGGTCAAGAAAAGGCTTTAAACCAAGTTCCTTTTTGCAAATAGTCAAAATTGACCCATTGATCCTAATATCTGTCCACTGTTGTGGAATTAGGATCCACAGACCCTCAAATCAGTCCTAAACTAATATATGTAGGGTAATTTAACTTATTCTAGGCTTAATACAACTTCTTTAATCAGTATAATCATCCACAAGTCCATAAAAGTCATAGTACCAAGTTTTATGTAAAGTCAAAATTTCAAGTTATCAGATTTTTCCAAAAGTTTGAGAAATTGTTTTGATTTTTGTGTTTGCTTTCTAGATGTAAAACTTGTTTCTTTTAATTGTCTACCACCTCATCTACAAGTTTCCATGGTCTGCTTATTTTTGTGATTTTATTTGTGGGCCCCACAAAGCCACAAAGTGACTTGCAGGGCACACCTCTGCTCTGTCTCAGCAGACACACCACCACCACCACCACTTGGTGGTGGTTTTCCAGCCAAACCAGTGGGCCCCAGGCCATAAACCTTGTTCCTCTCAACCCCCCTCCTACCATACTTTGGGTTTTGACCCTTGGGTTGACCTGAAATCCCCTGGGACCCACCTAAATCAAGCTCACAAGTCTGTCCCATTTTTAATTAAGTTTCAAAGTTCCAATTGCTTATTTGTTGGCTTTTGGCTTATTCTGTGGGAACCTTTTGGCTTATTCCAGCTTATATAAGTTAACCTAACTTATTGGAACCAGATTCAGCTATTGTGGGTCCCACCCAAGCCAATTTGAGCTCATTTCCTCCCACAGTTGACCAAAGTCAACTGTCTCAAGTCTTAGCTTGTTTTCAGCTTATTTTTAAGTTACAAAAAATTTGTTTTTACAAAAAGTTCTTGTTTTTAGTTATAAATCAAATTTCCAAAAAGAAAATCCAAAAAAAATCAATTTAAAATTAAGTGATAGTTTCTATTTAATGTAATTTAATTTTAATTTTCATTTTTAAATTTTAATTAAGTACTTAGCTTTTTTTATATTTTTATTAAAATCCTCATATATTAAAGTAGTTATAATAATTTTTTCAGATTTTTATCTTTTCATTTAGTATTAATTAGAATTAATCTTAGTTTTATTAATTATTAGTTAATATTAAGTTTAAAATAGCATAATTAGTTTTTATTAAGTAAAACCTAGTTTTTATATTTTTCCTAGCTTTTATATGTTATAAAATAATTTTAGAAATTTTATTAGAATTTTTACTGTTCATTTAGTAATTTTCTTAATTTAAAATAGTTTAATTAGTTAATTAGTAATTAATAAGTAATTAATTAATAGAAAAATTCACAAAAAGACAAAAACACTTATTTTTATTTTTAAAACTTATTTTTAGTTATTTTATAATTTTAAAAATTTTATTTTCATTTTTCTAGTATTTAATTAGTATTAAATTATATTTAAGTATTTTAAATATTAATAATTAGTAATTAATTAATAATAAATAATTAAATAGTGTAAAAATTTATTTTCTTTTTCTAAAAATTTTCTTTTACCTTTTAGTTTGTAAAAAAGTCATTTTCACCCCCTGGGTGTTTTCAGATTTCCGTTTTCACTTTTTATTTCGTACGCTTACGTTTTATTTAAACGTAACGTACGCGTTTTTAGGTTTTAATCGTTTCTGGTTTTTCCTAGTTTCTCGTCTTATTCAAATAGCTTGTTTAAGCTATTTTATTGTAGATTCCTTAGTTCAATCAATCATAAACCCCTTTTCATCCAAATTCACCCGATCACGAAACCGTTTGTATACAATCCACACCTCGTCAGGACATAACGACCCGGGGAAACACTATATTCCGCGGAGCATTGAGCCTTAGGAGTTTGACTTGTTTGACCACATCCGTGGTTGAATTTAGTTGACTGCTTTTACCTCAATCAATTTTTGGCGCCGCTGCCAGGGAGGTTGTGCGCGTATCTAAACGGTTTTTCTGATTAGTGTCTTTGGAATTCGTTCCATTGTTCAATTGAAGAGCTTTCAATGGGTTTCGAGACGGGCTAATAAATACCATTGGTGCTGGCAACAGTGGCTTCGAGAGCCTTTCAGATGCAGGTCCATCATTGCAGCAGTGCAGTAGGCATTGGGCATATTTAACTGTGTGACAGCAGTTTGTTTGCATTTTGTTCAGGTGAAGTCAGAAGTTCCAATGTGACAGTTGTTCATGTGTGGTTTGTAGTTTCATGTTTGCATTTCAGAAGGCTTTATTGTGTGACATCTTCATTTGGGGTCCCCTCTGCGCAGCTTTGAATCCCAAGCAAGTGATCCATATTTTCATTTTGTCATTGTCGTTTGATATTTGTCCAGGTGGGGTATGGGTTTACTTCTTTTTGGGTGTTGCAGTAGTAGTTTTGTGGTCCCTTGTTGTTGTGTTTTTGTGTTTTAGTTATAGGGATGTTTGGTTTGGTTTGGTTTGGTTTTCTTGTGTGTGTTTTGCCGTGTACTTTTGTCTTCCGGGTTCCTTTCTCTTTAATCATCTTGTTTAGAGAGTAGGAATGCCGTTTATTTGTATCGTTTTTGTGTTTTTTATTTATTTTGTTGCCTTTCAAAAAAAAAAAAAAAACAAAACCGTTCCCGAAAACTTTTTAAACTCAGTTTTCAACGAACACAAAAACACAAAAACATTTTCTTTCTCATTTGTATAAAATGTCTTTCCAAAAACCCAAAAAGATTTACCTTTACCCTCTCACATCTTTGATTCTTCATCCCTACCCCTCCCAAACCATTTGATTCTTTCTATGTCTCATCCACACTTTCTGGTTTGCCATTGGTGTGGTAATCCTTATAATGGTGGCAATTGCCCCAGCTGTGGCATGGTAGAGTCGGGAAACGGGTCTGTCTATAACCAGAGTCCATATTCCTACCATGACACGACTGATTCATTCCATCAGTTACCACACCATCAGTCTCAGCAGTTTTACTGTTGTGAGTACTGTGGTGGTTCACACTACAGTTATGATTGTCAATCAGGAAACACGCTTGTCTATGAGCAGTCTCCTGATAGCAATTGTAATTCTAGCACATACAACCCACAGCCACATCAGTTTTACTGTTGTGATTACTGTGGAGGTCCACACTCTAGCTCGGATTGTCAAACAAGGAATCCATTTCCTTGTAACAATTACGACTCTTCGTTTTCAGACCCACCTCCACAGTACGATATGATTCACACAACTCCTCAAGAAACCGAGCAAGACCTTTTACTAAAGGCTCTTGATATTTTAAAAGAACTTAAGGAGGAGTTGGTTACTACACCGTTTCGAGACTCTCGTGAGAAATCTATGGCAGAATTACTTGCTGAAGAACGAGAGGCTAGAAACGAATTGAGTATGCAGGAATTACTTGTCTTAGAGCAAGCAGCTATAACACGTGCCAAATTTCGTCAAGCTGCTCTTCTAGACTGTGATGATGATAGTGATAATGACGACACCCTTGATATCCTTCAATTTTATAAGGGTTCATCAGATTTATCATTTATGATTCCTCCCACGGAAAATCAGGGAGAAAATAATGAGACGGGGAAATTACTAGCCGTTGAACAAATGGAACTTGAAAATTCCATGAATGCTAGCTCCTCTCATCTCCCTCAGTATGTTGTTATCACACCCGAAGTTCACACTCACTCTCTGATCATGGGGGATGAGCATCTTAGCACTGTTCCTAATAAGGAATCGGACGAATTAATAAAGTCTAGTGTTGAGATCCTTATCCCAATCCCGAGAGAGTCACAGGGAACTTTGGATCATGTATGTGATATTCCTTCACCCATTGAGTGTCCTAAAGATCAATTTGAGACTTTCTCAGATTTTAGCGATGATTGCACATCTTATGGAGACATCGAGCATGTTGAGGCATCAGTTCCTCAAACTGATGCTGATCATCTTCTTGAGGAGTTCGCTGATGAACTTACTCACATCGATCCACTTTCCTTGGAAAGTGATGATGGTCTCCTTGACTTCGAAGCTGATCTGGGAGAAATTGAAAGTCTCCTTTATCATGATCCGTCACTCACTTCTGATCCCAGCAGTCCAATTGAGAATGTTAACCTCTTTGTTCCCGAAACATTCAATACGACTCTCACCAATCCTCTATTTGAAATCGAATCTGAATTCACTATGATTTCTAACAATCCAATCTTTGACGAGGATTGTGATGAGTCCACAATGGAACACAAGTTCACTGATTCACATCTTGTGAATGATTCTCTTCATGAGGAGTTCTCCGGTGAACTCGCTCATCATGTCATAACTCCTCCGGAGTTTGATAGCCCGGGGGGAGATGCTCTCAATTATGAGAATTTGCAAATTCCCACCCACCCTCCCGGGTTGTTTACGAGCTTACCCTTTGAAATCCAAACTCAGGCTATTGAGCCTCCTCTTGAGGAAGAAGATCAAATCATGCTTTTTATCATGATTTTCTTCCTTTTCTTCACCTACAAAGTGACTTCTTCTCTTCTTCACTCCTTCGGGAGTGAGGACACTATATTTGATCCCGGCATTTTCATGTATCATTATCTTGAGCCGGATACTTATTTCATCGGTGTGGAACTTTCACGTGCTTCAAATGTTTGTCCAAACATCTTGAATGAAAGTCCGATTGAGATTGTTTCTTCCACATCATGTTTCCCCAAGGACAAATGAATTCGGGGTTGAGTCACGCTAGCGACTCGGTAAACAAAAACAGAGCATGCTTATAGGGTTTTCACCCTAAGTGTGGGGGAGTCCCCCATGCTATGATTATAGACGTGAAAAATACAAAATGGTGTTTTCCACGCTTAGCTTGTAATGTTGCCCTTTTACGTTCAAAATGTCGGCATAATAGCCGGGATTTTGAATATTGAGGACAATATTCATCCTAAGTGTGGGGGGGTATTCGCTATTCTAGCAAATTTTATCACATTTTACTATATAATACCCCCGTTTTTAGCCAAAAATTCAAAAAAAAAAAAAAAATTCAAAAATTTTTCACTGGTGCTTCAAAATTTTTATGGTAATCAGTCCGCCTTGTCTAACCGACAAAAGGGATTGGCTAGTCCAGGAGCAAACGGCTCTTGGTAAAGACAACTCAAATCCGTTTACGGCTTGCAATTTGCCCAAAATTGTATGGTTCATCAACTCCCCGAAAACAAATGAGTTGGCTAGCCCACAAGATTATGGCTTGTGGTAAAGGCCGTGGAAAATCCATAATTGGTAATCAGCTCACCAAGATGTTGACTATTCCATCAAGAGCTGGCTAGTCCAGAAGCAAACGGCTTTTGGTAAAGACTACTCAAATCCGTTGACAGCTGGTGGTTTGCTCAAAATCACACGGTTATCAGGTGTGCCACAGTTCTTACACCTGGCTACTCCAGAAGTGATGGCTTTTGGTAAAGAGTTTTTCAAATCCATCAAGTTTTCAAAACACTATTGCTAGGGACTAACAATAGTTTAGTGTGGGGGATTGATGAGTGCTCAAACACTCATCATTTTTGGTCAAATCTGAACTGCAAAACATACAAAAACACTCAGTAATGCATCAAAATACTGAAAATATTTCAAAATTGTGTTTTATATGTTTTAGATGCAAAATGAGCAAAAACAGATGAAAAACGTATAAAGTTTGCAAAATTGGCAGTTTCAGTCCCCCAACTTTCATAAAATTACAAAACTAGTCCCTGGATATTCAAAATATGGAAAATTATCACCAAAGGTCCTTTTGAAAGCATAAATTGTCATATTTAGTCCTTTGGTGAAAAATTGGAAAGTTTTGGAAATTTACACTTTTGGTCCCTGGAGTTTCAAATTTTGGCAGATTTAATCCCTGGTGGGATATTTTTGGATGAAAAATCATTTTTAGTCCTTGGAAATTCAAAATGTTCAATGTTGGTCCTTGGATAAAAGATTTTCACAAAATGGCAAGTTTAACCCCTATACTTTGAAAAATGTCACTTTTAGTCCCCGGGAAATTTTGAAAACTTGAAAAATGAAAAATTGGTTATTGAACTTTGGAATATTTGCATCTTTGGTCCTTGGTGATATTTTGGAAAAGTATCATTTTCAGTCCTCAAGATTGGCCAAATTACAATTGTGGTCCTTGTGTATTTCTATAAAACCAAATGGACCTTTATTATTATTTCCACCCAAAAACAATACCCAATCCATGTACAACCTGATCCAACATGACAACCCAAGCCCAAACCTAAAGCCCACCTTCCTAAACTAATAACACCCCCAGGGTCAACGCGGGTCAAACCCAACCATCACCACTGTTCATCTTCTCCTTAACCTCCCATTAACACCCCTAATTCCAGGTTCATGCCCCCCCCTCTTCACCAACCTCACCAACTATAATTAAAGCTATCACCAACCCTCACAACCCCCCTCCTCAGCATTAAATTCCTTCACCAAACACCACAACTGCCAATCCCACCTTTCCCGCCAAAAGCAGATTCAAAGGCTGTGATCAACCTAGCTCATCCTACGGCTCAGATGATAGTGGGAAAGTTTGAGACAGCCTCCAAGGCCTATTTAAGAAAAGAAAAAGAGAAGAAGGAGTCGGTTAGCTTTAGGTAGAGTAGTTTAGTTAAGTAATTAGAATTAAATGTAATTTTAAGCTTTTCAAGTTATTATTTTCAGTTACTAAGGTTTGTAATCAAGACTTCTCAGTGTAGTTTCAATTAATTTTCTCAATATAAGTCTCAGTTGTTCATTTTCAGTTCATGATTATTCCAACAAATGCTCAAAATCCCATTTCAAAATTAATAGTGTTAAGACTAAGTTGTTAAGTAATCCAGAAGCTAATTAAGATTCATTATAGCTTTTTATAGCTATTGGTGAGCTTATTGTTTCATTTGTACTATCTCATTCTCAAAATCACAAAAAGTCAATGAAAGTCAACTGAGGTACATGATTAAGATTAAGGTGATTGAGCAGGGTGTTTGGGAATGTTCTCTGTCTCATTTGAGCTAGGTGACAAGCTCTGATGAGCTTTGTGATACTAAACTAAGGTTTGCATCTTAAATCATTCTTTTAGTTCTTGTTTTAGTTATAACTTCCCATTTTTAGTTTGTTCTTGTCATTGTGTTTAGTTCTTCATCAAGATAGTTTTCAAATCATCTTATTAGCTTAGAATATAAGTTAGAATCAGTAAGCTTGCCTTAACTCATCATTTGTTTTGAAAAATCTCATTTCTAGTTTAATAAGGGACTGTTTGGATTAGTTATTTGTGTTGTGATCTTGTTGTTCTATTGATGTTATTTCTGCTTAAGTAGACTGCACTAGTGCACATTTGGTCAAGAAAAGGCTTTAAACCAAGTTCCTTTTTGCAAATAGTCAAAATTGACCCATTGATCCTAATATCTGTCCACTGTTGTGGAATTAGGATCCACAGACCCTCAAATCAGTCCTAAACTAATATATGTAGGGTAATTTAACTTATTCTAGGCTTAATACAACTTCTTTAATCAGTATAATCATCCACAAGTCCATAAAAGTCATAGTACCAAGTTTTGTGTAAAGTCAAAATTTCAAGTTATCAGATTTTTCCAAAAGTTTGAGAAATTGTTTTGATTTTTGTGTTTGCTTTCTAGATGTAAAACTTGTTTCTTTTAATTGTCTACCACCTCATCTACAAGTTTCCATGGTCTGCTTATTTTTGTGATTTTATTTGTGGGCCCCACAAAGCCACAAAGTGACTTGCAGGGCACACCTCTGCTCTGTCTTAGCAGACACACCACCACCACCACCACTTGGTGGTGGTTTTCCAGCCAAACCAGTGGGCCCCAGGCCATAAACCTTGTTCCTCTCAACCCCCCTCCTACCATACTTTGGGTTTTGACCCTTGGGTTGACCTGAAATCCCCTGGGACCCACCTAAATCAAGCTCACAAGTCTGTCCCATTTTTAATTAAGTTTCAAAGTTCCAATTGCTTATTTGTTGGCTTTTGGCTTATTCTGTGGGAACCTTTTGGCTTATTCCAGCTTATATAAGTTAACCTAACTTATTGGAACCAGATTCAGCTATTGTGGGTCCCACCCAAGCCAATTTGAGCTCATTTCCTCCCACAGTTGACCAAAGTCAACTGTCTCAAGTCTTAGCTTGTTTTCAGCTTATTTTTAAGTTACAAAAAATTTGTTTTTACAAAAAGTTCTTGTTTTTAGTTATAAATCAAATTTCCAAAAAGAAAATCCAAAAAAAATCAATTTAAAATTAAGTGATAGTTTCTATTTAATGTAATTTAATTTTAATTTTCATTTTTAAATTTTAATTAAGTACTTAGCTTTTTTTATATTTTTATTAAAATCCTCATATATTAAAGTAGTTATAATAATTTTTTCAGATTTTTATCTTTTCATTTAGTATTAATTAGAATTAATCTTAGTTTTATTAATTATTAATTAATATTAAGTTTAAAATAGCATAATTAGTTTTTATTAAGTAAAACCTAGTTTTTATATTTTTCCTAGCTTTTATATGTTATAAAATAATTTTAGAAATTTTATTAGAATTTTTACTGTTCATTTAGTAATTTTCTTAATTTAAAATAGTTTAATTAGTTAATTAGTAATTAATTAATAGAAAAATTCACAAAAAGACAAAAACACTTATTTTTATTTTTAAAACTTATTTTTAGTTATTTTATAATTTTAGAAATTTTATTTTCATTTTTCTAGTATTTAATTAGTATTAAATTATATTTAAGTATTTTAAATATTAATAATTAGTAATTAATTAATAATAAATAATTAAATAGTGTAAAAATCTATTTTCTTTTTCTAAAAATTTTCTTTTACCTTTTAGTTTGTAAAAAAGTCATTTTCACCCCCTGGGTGTTTTCAGATTTCCGTTTTCACTTTTTATTTCGTACGCTTACGTTTTATTTAAACGTAACGTACGCGTTTTTAGTTTTTAATCGTTTCTGGTTTTTCCTAGTTTCTCGTCTTATTCAAATAGCTTGTTTAAGCTATTTTATTGTAGATTCCTTAGTTCAATCAATCATAAACCCCTTTTCATCCAAATTCACCCGATCACGAAACCGTTTGTATACAATCCACACCTCGTCGGGACATAACGACCCGGGGAAACACTATATTCCGCGGAGCATTGAGCCTTAGGAGTTTGACTTGTTTGACCACATCCGTGGTTGAATTTAGTTGACTGCTTTTACCTCAATCAGGGTGCTGAAATGGGGGCTGAGTGGGTGCGTTTGGATGTTGAAATATCACTGAAATGGGTGCGCTTAGGGGCTGAAGTGGGGGGCTGAAACGGATGGGTTTCTGTGCTCAAACGGGGGCTAAAATCGGTACATTTGGGTGCTGAAGGGGGTGCTGAAACGTGTGTGTTTAGGAGATGAAATGGGTATGTTACGGGGATGACATGGGTAACTTTGCGGGCTCAAATGGGTGTGGGTTTGGAGGCTGAAATGGGTGGGTTTGGGGGCTGTAATCGGGGTGTTTAGTTGGTAAACCGGGGGCTGAAAAGGATGGATTTGGGTGCTCAAATGGGGGCTGAAGTGGGTGCGTTTGGATACTGAAATGGGTTGTAGGCTGAAGTGGTGGCTATAATTGTTGGGTAATCATCATATTGATGACTAAAAAGGCTTATGAGGGTAATCAAAATGCTGAAGGGATAGATCCGGGACAGAAGATTTCTCTGGAGATTAAGCGATTTTAGTAAGCATTTAATGTTCTTTAGTTTGTTGAATTGATTATGTTTTCTCTTAAATATACAAATTGTGGCATGTTGTATTAAGCTGAGACACAGTCATGCGAAAAATACTAATTAGTATATTTGGTAAATAGTTCCAAGTTTCATGAACATATAATGGGTCCTTCATAAATTTGCAGCATATATAACAGCTATTTCAAAGCAATGGACCAAAATTGCAAGAAGAGGCGCTATAGATGTCATGTTTATGGGTGTTGATGTCAGCACTATCATGTTCGCTTCGGAAAAAAGATCAACACACTCTAGAGATTCGTTCACATGAAGCTACGTAAAGTGATTTACTTATAAGAATCATTTTGCTTAAACATTCAGTATGTGCAAAACTAATATTGGAAATTGTTATTAAGGTATCATTAAAAGGGTTATGACATTGTATATATGCTTTAGGATTGGTAAAGACGTACAGTAACATTTTCCAATTGTATGCTACAGATTGTAATGTTTTGACATTAAGCATTTGGTAAAAAAGTTTTGTTTCTTAGGCTTGGTGCAATACTAACACTAAGTAGAATAAATGTATTCATGTTTCAGTTCATTGATAAGTAAATGTATTTTTTCATATATGTACATCTTCACGAGCTGCACTAGATTTCCATAACATATAGCAACTTAGATTAGTTTCTTTTTTTTTTTCTTTTTTTTTTTGAAAAAAAGGAAACTTAGATTAGTTTCAGTTGCTACATAGCTAATTGTCATACTCATATGTGTTGTTTCGGCATGCATATATGTCAACAATTTAAGTTATAGTTTGCCTAAATGTTTTAACATAAATACGGCCGCACCGCAGCAACGCGCGGGCAACCCCGCTCGTATATATATATATATATATATATATATATATATATATATATATATATATATATATATATATATATATATATGTTATTTTTCTTTACAACTTTCATATCTATCAATCAAAGTTTCAAGTTTCAACACTTACTTTTGGAAAGGCGAGGATCATAAAGAAAGCAAATCACACAGGTATTCTTTTATAAATGTTATTTTACACATATATCGATCACCAATTGCGTTATGTTTGCTTTGCTTCTACACGATCTATTGTTTCCTCTGTTGCTTGTTTAAATTTACTTTTATAGCAATTCTTAAATGATAAAAACACGCTATGTCCCTTCACCATTATCCGAGTGAATTATGTAAATTGTAAACCCAAACACGCAGATTGTTGACTTAACGAGAGTAGTGATGTTCCGGTTTAGTTGTGGTTGTTTATACGTAAAGAAATCATAGTAGCTAATTAATCTTGACTAACATACTGTTATCATCAGTAGCGGAATCAAGATTAAAAGAGATCGGTTTATAAATTATACTCTTCGTATAAGAAAAAAATGTAAACAAAAATTGCGACTTTAATGAAAAGATTGAGAATAACATAAATTGAGTTTAGTTTTTACTTATTAAGAGATCATACAAGCAAGTTTTAGAAAAGGTCAAGTTTAAAAATAGGTAACATACTTTCTCAAAAAGAATGAAATAAGTAACCAACTATATTTATTATTAGTATCGCTAGAATACTTTCAAATTTTGAGCAATGCACGTAATATTAACCGGTATGTGACCTGTTTGACCGGTTACCTTACAGTATTGGTTTATGTGGTTCGCGTTGACTTTAATCGGTCGTCCATTGATTTTTTTCACTTAGAAATGTTACAATAATGGTCTTTGTGTTTTGTGTTGACTTTCACCTTTAGTTCATTGACTTTTTTTCATTTATTCCTACACTATTTTTTTACACTTATTATACTTCTTTTTACCACTTATTCATACTTTTATTTTAATTTTTTATTTTTTACACTAATTGTTTTTACACTTATTCACACATTATTATTTTTTTTATTTTTTTTACAATTATTACACTTATTATACTTCTTTTTACCACTTATTAATATACTAATTTTCTTACACTTATTACACTATTTTTTTTACACTTGTTCACACACTATTATTTACACTTACTATACTTCTTTTTACCACTTATTCATACACTAATTTTTTTACACTTAGTATACTTTTTTTACACTAATCTTTTTATACACTTATTTACACACCGTTTTTTTTACACTTATCACATCTTTTTACACTATTTTTTTTACCCCTTTTCATTTATCAATACACATTTTTTTACCACTTTGAAAAATGACACCAATTTTTTTTACACTTATTGTACTTATACTTTAACGCATGTTTAGAAAAAAATTCTATTACTTTTTCTTTTTCAAAAACTTCGTTTAGATTTTTTTTTTTTAAGTGATAATTTTTTTCTTCACTTTTACACTTATTATTTATCATCACGATCAATTCGAATGTACCATACTTAATATAAATATATTATGAAAAATTATTATCTAAACACCTTATTGTTAAGTAATCGAAGTATGATATGCATTAAGTCTACAATCATTTAACAAACGAAGTTCACTATGATCTTCATCCTCGTCAATAAGAATATCCACTTAGTTTTTGTACAAAGACAAAATTGCTTGACTAGTGGTTGGGTCGATTATGAATTACTCACTTATGAGAAAAATTGGTTTTCATATAAATAATTTTTAAAAAGAAAACTACAAAATTCGACCAGTTTTAGTGAATCAGGTCAACCGGGATCACATGAAACCCTACAGTCAAATTGAGTTTTCGAACCTCAAGAACCAAATTGGTTCACATAAACTTGTTTTTTGACCGAAAATGGTTCAGCCGGTCAAATCAAACCGGGTTTCAAAACATCACATCAACTATGAAAACTTATTAACCGAATGATACATCATCATTGGTGAGTTTACTAAGATTTTAAAATACTTATAATTTATTACGTATATAAGAATATATAACTATCAATATATATATATATATATATATATATATATATATATATATATATATATATATATATATATATATATATATATATATATATATATATATATATATATGTATTGATATTTACTTAACAACACAAATAAAAAATCACCGTTTAGGAGTAACTATGATAAGTTGTATTTGGATTGTGTAAGAGACATGTTTGCAACTTGTATTTGAAGCTTATGATTAGGTTAGATATTTAGTCATCACTATCACCAGCTTCACATGAGCTTTACATGAGCTTCACATCACTATTCATCATACCACCAAACTTACATATTTTTATCTTTTATGATCAACACCTAACAAAAAATATAAAATTATTATAATTTATACAAACATATCACACACGCACAAATCAAATAATACACCAACAAGGGCTCACAATTTATTAGTTGGAATAAAATAAATAAATAGATGTGCAACTTGAAGTTTAAATAAATCGATGTAATGATATCCTTTAAGAAACAAAGAAATGACCGTCTTGATTAAAAAATAAATAATATATATATATATATATATATATATATATATATATATATATATATATATATATATATATATATTATCTGTTTTGGTAACCATAAATCGTTTTTGAGATATTTTCTTTTGAAAAGAAGTGTTGGTGATTTTTGTGGTAAAAATGAGCTAGTTACCTCCTTATACAATAAAATAAAAATATGGTGCATTGATTTATTAATGAGCTCATTAATTAGCTTGGAAAAAATGTACAAGAGTGTGGTGTGGTTGCTTGTTCGGGTCAAGCCAGTAAAGAAAAAAAAAAAAAAAAAAAAAAAAAAAAAAAAAAAAAACCATGCCTCATTTAATGCATTGTCTCAAAATATCTAGCAATTCATTGTATATAGTTTGTTTAGGTATTAAATTAGTTAGAAATAAATTTTAGAGGAACAAAATAAAGTGTATTGAAGTTAAAAAATTTTATAAAAATGTAATTTATATAAGCATCGGGTGTTTAAATAATTATCATTGCGAAATAACTTTAATTATCGTAAATATATATATAAATCGTTAAATAAATTTAAAACATCAGGTAAAATAATACTAAAAATTTTGTAACATTTTAATGAGTGTAAAAATATGTTGGAACCATTGTTGGGAGTATCGGGGATATTGTTGATGCACAAAAATCGTGTAAAAATAGTAACTTGTGAATAGTAAATTGTCGAAGTTTGAAAATAAATGAAGACGTGGAAAAATTACGGGTTGTTACAATCTACCAGCCTTAAAAGGAATCTCGTCCTCAAGATTCAGTCCGTTCATTCTATAGATGTATGTGATCGTGGTCAAATTTGAAGAGGCAACTAAGGTTGAAAACGCTAGATCTCGGATTATATCAATGTCGTGAACTTGGTAAGAAATGGAAATAAGTCATGCACTCAACATAAAGGGGTAGGGAAGTAAAGAGGTTGTTCAAAAGAATGTACCCGGCATGTTGTCCTGATTCTGTGGGGTTAAATGATTCCCTAGGAAGTAAGCTCGGTGATGCGTGGAAATCACAACAGGCTTTACCTCTCGAGGGATCTCGAGAAGCTTACAACCCCCACCAGGCAGTGTACCTGATCGTTGTAGTATAGTATAGTGACAAGTACCGGGGGATTGATCGTTCAGCTTAGGAATAGTGTCGCTAGGATTAGAAAACCTAATTACTAGTTCTAAAGGTGAGGGATGATTATTTTTGTGTTTTTATATTTATGGAAAGCAAGTTAAAATCTCGGGTTTTGGAAGAGTGGGCGGAATTAGTTGCTAGTCAATTAACCCAATACTACAATGCAATCAAAATAAAATACAAAAAAGGAAATTAAACTAATTAAACTAAGGTTGTGAGCAGTAATTGGAGAAAATGTGTTTACTTAGATTTCACTACTCCCTAGATATCTTTTACACGTTAATTACTTGTTATAATTGCATGGATGACGGATTGTATTCCTTAATACCATTCATGGGGTGGCATACATAACTCCCCAATTCTATGAGCTCTTATCTCCTCCTACACCATGCCCAGCACAACTATAGGGATTGTAAACAGTGGCTCATGCATTAAATACAACCAATAAAGACCTAGTACGCCTCGGTTCATGTTTCTTAAGACGTTCAAGCATGTTACCATTTGGAGATCTGCCAGTTTTCTTAAGCCTAACATATAAAATCATTCATCCAAGACAAGAATAAACAAGTAATCAACACATAATCAACATCTAGGTTTCATTAGATCTAAGCAAACACAAAAGAGATCTAGCCTAGCATAATGGAATTGAGACAAGAACAAGATATAGACAACCAACACATAGACATATTGATTGAATTAGAAGAACACTTATCTCAATTACAATGCAAGGTATCAAGGGTTTGGAACCCTTGAAAAACCTGTAAAAGTTCCACCAAAATCGTCTTTAGGGTTTCTCCAAAACTTCTCTCTTTTAATGTGAAAAACTAGAAAACTATATATAGGAAAATCGGGGTGACGGCGTCAAGAACAAGGGTGTGACGCCGTCATCTCGCCGCCAAATACTTCCTCGGACGGCCTTGATCTACTTCTGACGCCCTGTGTGACGCCGTCATGAGCTACGGATTTTAATTCTTGGGGTTTGACGCCGTCATGAGTTTACTCTTGACGCCTTCATGTACTGTTCCAGCATAGAAAATTGAGACTTTGCCGTTTTCTTCACTTTTATGCTCCAAAAACGTCCAAAATGGCTTCTTTTCCAGAATTCACTCTCCAAGTACCTAAAATCACAAAAGGAACGATTTAGGGCAATATTTGATCAAATAAATTCGGATTCGGGCTTAAATGACCCCCTAAAAACGGATCATTTTTCGCCTCATCATATACCCTTACACTTGAGATTTGCTTGTCCTCAAGCAAATGCGCTTTTATTCTACTCAAAAGACAAGTTAGGGGTCATTTAACACTAATATAAAAGTAATTACAACAAATAATCGTTCCACTAAAGACCAATAGACAAGCACGGAGGTCATACACTAGCACCTCACAAATAGTGTTTAGATACTCACATCTCTGGGGTGTAATAAAGTAATATAACATTATGGAAATGGAAGATATCTCTCACTACCTGTCATAGCAAAATAGATTACCATAGGCTTGAGAAAGGATCAAACCTCCACCACATGGCGTAAGCACCTAGGATAAACTATCAAAGAGGTCTTTTAAAGGGTTGTAACGTTAGGTATAGGGATATGAATTACACGGTTTTGTTGGATAAAGGAAGTTTTTACTGGTGGCGAGTTAACAATCTTGGTTAATTACATGTACAATATGGCGTTGCTAAGCCAAGACTAGACTCGACTTAAGCTAATAAATGAAAAATAAAAAAAATATAAAATAAACATAGAATGAAACGGGATGGTAGTCCGTATGTTTTTTCTCCCTTTTTTTTTTTATATATTTTTTCAGTTTTTTTTTTTTTTTTTTTTTTTTTTTTTTTTTTTTTTTTTTTTTTGCATACACTCTTACCCTACCATCCAAAATAATACATCATAGGGGATGAAAATTCCCCTTACACTTGAATCTTTACATACTTTACAATAAACCAATCTATTGACTCGAATTAAGAAAATCAAAACACTTGGAGCACTTTTAAGATTAACGTACATATGGGGGTAATAAATGATGTTCTTCTCCATTACTTCATAAAATAAGTACTTACCCATGAGTCCCAATCGTCCCAAAACAATATGTACAAGGATATGACTCGACTTAGCAACCATGTAATCAATTAGAAAGTTAACTTAGGGTTTAACAAATAACAATAATGCACTAAAAATGAGCGCATACACGGAAGGCTAAGGCGATTTGGGTGTACATTTAAGTGGGGTGTAACAAATTCTTCCTTTAAGTAAGATGCTTAAAGTTAGAAACGAAAAGATAGGCTCGGAGGGGTGTACTAGGGGTTTCGTGTACTAAAAATGAGTACAACGCTAAGGGTGTGGGAAAAATTAGTTGACTTAACTAGCCAAGTAATATGACTTAAATGGTCAAGTAATTATGATACGGGTTTAACACAAGGATGATCCTAATGCCTCTTATCATGTAGTAAATCCTACTACACGAATGTAGTCTCACTAGCGGTCTCGGGATGCATCACTAACGCAAGTTCTAGATTCTAAATGCTACCGGTACACTCATAAGCACTAATAATGAATGCTTTTCCTATCAAATCTAAAGGCGAACCTCACATTTTTGGGTGGAAAATTTTTCTGAATATACGGTTATGTGCTAGTCATACAATCTCCTATCCATGAGATGCTTGCTATGGCTAAAGTTTCACTCCTAAATGTTGTAAAAAATTTTAAATTTGGCGCTAAAATTACACTAACAAGTATTTCTCATAGTTTTATTACACATCTACCATCAAACAAAACAAACTCAAGCGAAAGTGCATATGTAAGGTATCATCTTTTTTACCCTCCCCTTACACTTAAGATGAACATTGTCCCCAATGTTCAAGTAAAGAATGTAAAAGTGAAAAAGTAAAGAGAATGAAATCAAATACTCCCCTGATTCGCTCGGTATGGATTATAGGTTGGCCAGGTTAAATCTTCCTCCAAGAAAACGAACAATCAAAGCTTCCCTTCCAGAATATAAATCATCTTCTTGTCATACATAACCTGTAAAACCTGACAAAATAGACAAGACAACCTCGCGTAAAATCGGCGGCATCCTATATAAATTACTAAATCCTAGAAAACAAAGTAAGATATAATGCTTGTGGAATGAAGTTTGCAGATCTCCTGGAGATTATAAAACTTAATAATTCACAAAAACCATAAGACTCCGTTAGAAAAACAAAACCGGTAAAATTTCCAGATTTTTAACTCCTGACGCCGTCAAGAGTAATCCTCTGACGCCGTCAGAATGGACCTGCAGAAATTCTTATGTTAAGTTTCCGGAAAGTTTCTGGAAAAACTTGGTCCTACTTCCTGGAAAATCCTGCAAAACTTCATTATGACTCAATACAAGCATTTGACTCTAACAAATACGAATATACATGTTCATTTAATATTGTGGAGAATCATGATCGGTTTGTTTCTTGAAAACATATTTGGGGTTTCCCCTTACACTTATCTTTTGCAAAAAATACTTTTAAGTTGGAGTTAAGACTAGGCCAAACAACATAGTAAAGTATTTCCACATTTTAATTGAGAAACATGATCAACCAACAATAAAAATAAAACATGCATACGGAAGCAAATAACAATCGAACAAATAAAATCACACAAAACATGGGTTGCCTCTCAAGCAGCGCTTTTCTTTATTTACGAGTCTTGTAGCTAGACTCAAAGTCATGGGTCACTACGTGATCTCATCATTGGTTATGATATACCCCATGTAGTTGAGATCATTACTGTTATGGTGGTAGTGCCTCAACCTGTCGATACTTGCAATTACCATTCCACCTAATTTACTTCTTAGGTTAGCCATCCCATCTTGGCTCACGCCTTCAATTGTGAAAGGCCCATACCACCAAGGACTTGGTTTATCGGGTGGTATCGTTATTTCCGAGTGTCTCAAGAGCACCAAGTTCCCTTCCACAAATGGTGTATGATTTTTTTCGTGTCGAGTATGTTCGAGTTCAACCAGAACCTTATTGCTTTTTCTTCTTTCATCCTTAGCTTTCTTATAGCTTTTGATTCTTGCCTCCCATGCAAGAATCTTATTCTGAACACGAATGAGTGTCGTGCCAATGTTGTTTTTGATCATTCTCCAACTCAAATTCTCATGCCCACTTCGCGGGGTCATAGAGAAGCTAACCTTTCTTTTTGCAGATTTAAGTTCAATCTTCCTACCTTCATACTTAATGACAGCCCTAGCGGTGGTGAGGAATGGTGCCCCAAGGATTATTGGCATGCATCCATCCCCTTTATCATCAATGATCATAAAATCAACGGGGTACATGAATCCTGCAACATTAACTAATACATCTTCTGCGATTCCTAGGGGGTATACGTACGAGTGTCCAACAAGAGATAACCTAACACGAGTAGGTGCTGGCATTTTTGACGTTAGTTGGATGTAAATAGTTAGGGGCATAAGATTTACTTCCGATCCTTGGTCGGCGAAAGCACTAAGATGTTTCAAGTCCCCGATGCTCGTTGGTATTTCAAAGTTCCCACATGCCACCTGCTTAGTAGCTACCTTTTGTACCACTAGTTTTTCGAATACTGATCCTCCAGGTAGCGTATCATACTCATCTTTCACTTCTTCCTCATCTTCAGACCCCTGATTGGGAGGTTGGTTACGCCCATCACCCTTAATCCAATTTGTTATGGTGTTTTTGTTTATATCATGCTTCAGGTAGTAACTCAAAGGTTGAGATTCTGGTGGTTTTTCTAAGGTTTGTTTAGCAAGAGTTTCTACCTTCTCGTTATCTTTTTGGACAATGGTGATGGAATTAACAAATTGGGTGGTGGGAGTGGCGCTTTCTTTCCTTAGTAGCATTCGTTCGGGGGTTCTCTGGTTGGCATACTCCTCTAATAGACTCAACATCTCATTCATTTTCTCCTGCATTTCCTCTTTTTGCTTATAAACTGCTTCTTCGAATCTAGCAAGCCGATCAGAGTGAGTTGCCATATATTCTCTCATCCTAGCCTCAAACTCCGAGCTAAGTTCCTTGGGAGGGGAACAAGGTGGGGTGTACCTCTGAAAAGTCTCGACATGTTCTCTAGAAGGTGACTCAGATAATGGTGCCGAAGTTGGTTTGGAGACAGAATTGACAGTGGCTTGTCTAGGACTTAAAGGTCTCCTTTGCCTTTCCTCAAAATAGTCAACTTTTGCCTCAAGTTTGCATAGGAGTTCATCGGGGATTTCGGTGGTTCCTCCAGATGTCGAGACTGCATTGATGGCCGCTTCTATCGTATGTTTAAATTCCCAAATCTCATGATTATCAACAGCGAGCTCTTCGATAATTGCCCAAGACTCCTCGGCGTTCTTATCACGCAATTTACCTCCCGCGGCCCTGTCGATGGTGCGCTTAGTGTGATAGTCAACATGGTCGTAGAAAATCTGGACTAATAACCAAAGGTTTATGCCATGATGAGGGATCTTGTGTAGGAGATCCTTAAAACGGGCCCAAGCCTCGTAGAAAGTTTCACCCCGCTGTTGCTCAAACATCAGAATGTCCCTTCTAAGCATTGCAGTCTTTTCCGGCGGAAAGAATTGGGTAAGGAAGCGATTGGCGAGATTGTCCCATGTGGTGATGGATCCCGCGGGTAAACGCTCAAGCCATTGACTAGCTTGATCCTGTAGAGAGAATTGGAATAGGCGTAATCGGGTTGTCTCTCTAGTTTCAACACCTAGGTCTATGGAATCTACGATTTTGAGAAAGTCTTTAAGATGTTGGTTTGGATCTTCGGAACGAAGTCCATGGAATGCACATCCGCTTTGCACCAACCGGATGGTGTCGGATCGCAAGGGGGTCACATTGGCTCCGGTGAGCTCAATGGTGTTTCGGTAGCCTTGGTGGCTAGGTCGGGAATACTCTCCTAAGGTTCGGGGCCTAAGGGGTTCAAGTGGTGGGTTTTGTTGTGGTGGGATGACGGGTTCAAAGATGTTACCACCTTCCATGATGTCGGATGGTAAAGAGTTACGAACAAAAGCACGAAGAAATAAGATAGACTACAGAAGACCTAAAAAAAAAAAAAAAAAAAAAAAAAATCTTACTAGAAAGGAATCTAGCAAGTAGACCTAATAAAAAGAAATCCTAACCTAGACAATAACTATTCCCCAGGCTGTGGCGCCAAAAACTTGATGCGTGGGAATCGCAATAGGCTTTATCTCTCGAGGGATCTCGAGAAGCTTACAACCCCCACCAGGCAGTGTACCTGATCGTTGTAGTATAGTATAGTGACAAGTACCGGGGGATTGATCGTTCAGCTTACGAATAGTGTCGCTAGGATTATAAAACCTAATTACAAGTTCTAAAGGTGAGGGATGATTATTTTTGTGTTTTTATATTTATGGAAAGCAAGTTAAAATCTCGGGTTTTGGAAGAGTGGGCGGAATTAGTTGCTAGTCAATTAACCCAATACTACAATGCAATCAAAATAAAATACAAAAAAGGAAATTAAACTAATTAAACTAAGGTTGTGAGCAGTAATTGGAGAAAATGTGTTTACTTAGATTTCACTACTCCCTAGATATCTTTTACACGTTAATTACTTGTTATAATTGCATGGATGACGGATTGTATTCCTTAATACCATTCATGGGGTGGCATACATAACTCCCCAATTCTATGAGCTCTTATCTCCTCCTACACCATGCCCAGCACAACTATAGGGATTGTAAACAGTGGCTCATGCATTAAATACAACCAATAAAGACCTAGTACGCCTCGGTTCATGTTTCTTAAGACGTTCAAGCATGTTACCATTTGGAGATCTGCCAGTTTTCTTAAGCCTAACATATAAAATCATTCATCCAAGACAAGAATAAACAAGTAATCAACACATAATCAACATCTAGGTTTCATTAGATCTAAGCAAACACAAAAGAGATCTAGCCTAGCATAATGGAATTGAGACAAGAACAAGATATAGACAACCAACACATAGACATATTGATTGAATTAGAAGAACACTTATCTCAATTACAATGCAAGGTATCAAGGGTTTGGAACCCTTGAAAAACCTGTAAAAGTTCCACCAAAATCGTCTTTAGGGTTTCTCCAAAACTTCTCTCTTTTAATGTGAAAAACTAGAAAACTATATATAGGAAAATCGGGGTGACGGCGTCAAGAACAAGGGTGTGACGCCATCATCTCGCCGCCAAATACTTCCTCGGACGGCCTTGATCTACTTCTGACGCCCTGTGTGACGCCGTCATGAGCTACGGATTTTAATTCTTGGGGTTTGACGCCGTCATGAGTTTACTCTTGACGCCTTCATGTACTGTTCCAGCATGGAAAATTGAGACTTTGCTGTTTTCTTCACTTTTATGCTCCAAAAACGTCCAAAATGGCTTCTTTTCCAGAATTCACTCTCCAAGTACCTAAAATCACAAAAGGAACGATTTAGGGCAATATTTGATCAAATAAATTCGGATTCGGGCTTAAATGACCCCCTAAAAACAGATCATTTTTCGCCTCATCACTCGGCCACGTGCGGGGGGAATATCAATGTTCTGATCTTAAGGGCCTTCAACTGCCATTGCTAGGTTTGGACGATTCTGTCCTTGGTTGGGAGTTCTTTTCAACTTTGGACAGGTATTCCGGAGATGATCCAAGCTTCCACACTCGTAACATGCTAATCTTTGTCCTTGGTTTCCATTCCCATTTCGGCAATTCCGACCAAGATGACTTGTCTGTTTGCAGTTGATGCACCTTGGGCAGCCTCCTGAGTGGTGAAGGTTACATCGGGTACATTTAGGATGTGAGCCTACATATCCTCTGCGGTCCTGAGTTGTTGCTCCATAGTTTCCCACTACTCGTTGTCTCTTGTCCTGTTGGTTTTGATCATGGCTTCTTTGCTGATCTTCCTGTCTCTTTCGTCCTCCGTCGTTTCCTTTCGTTAGTTCACCAGACCTGATCACATCATTTGTCAAGCGATATGCCATGCCCACAGCGGCTTGCAGAGTGGTTGGGTTCGATGAAGTGACATCCCTCCTGATTTCAGGGATCAATCCCCAAATATATCGATCTATCAACTTTTCCACAGTGGAGACCATGTGAGGAACCATCCTAGTCAGCTCGTGGAAACGGGCTGTGTACTTGTCGACTTCTACTCCTACCATCAAGTGGTTCCAAAATTCTGCTTCCAGCTTCTGCACTTCATCTTTTCTGCAGTACTCGTCAGTTAGTAATTTCTTGAATGCTTCCCAAGATAATCCATTTGCAGCTTCCCTTCCTCTGGTCTGTAGCTGGTTGTTCCACCAAGTCAATGCTCGACTCTGGAGTAGACCCGCAGAGAATTCAACCTTATCCCCTTCAGCACATTTCGTGATACTGAGTTTCGACTCAACATTCTCAAACCATGATAGCAGTCCAATGGCACCCTCGGTGCCATAAAATTCCATTGGCTTGCATGTCATGAAAGTCTTATAGCTGCATCCCTGACCGTTGTTCGAGGTACCTGCTCTATTATTAGGTCGTCCAGTATCAATGTGTGCAACAATCTGAGTGAGGAGGTCTGCTAATCCAGCAACACTGTCATTCGGGCCTTCATTGTTATTACGTCCTGGGGGAGTGTTCATTGCAGCCATGGCTCTGTGATAGACCAAAAATAGTTGGTTGAGTGAGCGATACATGAACGATGACGGATGATGTACGGTACAATGACAGCGTGACATAGAGATCTCAAAATGATGGAAACAAAGGCATGCTTAATCTAACGAGGATTAAGGTAGCAAAGACAAAGCATATACATAAATGCATATATAAGGTACGGTAACACAATCGCGAACATATAAACAGGTTATGCATACCCACCCGACCAATGCAATTTCAGGTGACCAGACTCTCTAGACCCGACCAAACATGATCTTTGACTACTACTCCCTTTATCGCATGATTCTTCCTGAATTATACATAGGTGATCAGGCTATGCATACTTGAGGATTAATGATGCAATGCTAGGACTAGTCGACTCGTATGATTTTTGGTATTTAAGAAAAACGTTATTTTGGTTATAGTTGCGATTTTTATATTAGAAAAATCGATATTCTCTATAACCTCTAGCTCTGATACCAATCTGTCACACCCCGCCAAAGGCGGAAACGCGAGGTGCGACGAAATCAATATACATCGCAAAAAGATATAGAACAATACCATAATTTACATTAAAGGAAAAGTATATCATTACAACATTGTTATAGCCGACATTGGCAGTTTAAGATATAAAGTTTGGTTCCCAAAATATAGCATTTTAGTACATAATGATCAGTAGTGACATGTGAAAACTTCATTATGCAAAGACCTTGAAGAAAAGCTTACTGACAATCACCTGAAATGCATGAGAGAAAATGGGTCAACTATGAAAATAGTTGGTGAGTACATACGTTTTATATAATATGAAAACCTTTAAGAGAGAGTATAAGTTTTTAGTCTTTGAGAATAGTCCACAAGGCAAAGACGTTGTCAATCCACTCAGTTGCAAGTCCCGCCCATACAAGACTTGTAACCTGTGTGTTCACAACCCATTGCGTAAAAAGTTGTGTGTCTAGTAGTCATGTACACGTGGTCAATATAGTTCATAATAAGGGCACATAATATATAATAAAGTATGTGGCAAGGCTCCTAAAATAAATAATATGCGTTCCGTAGACAGGGGAACGAGAGGTTGGCCGACCTCTAATAGCGCTATCCATACTACCTACTGCTCCACACAAGGAAGCCGTACGAACGGTACGTATAAACTGGAGTGTGAACGGCAAACCAGTCGGAGACTAACAATTGCGGATGTACGAACAGTGCATCATTCACAAACTATTATATATTATTAAGTCAAAGCTACTCCGTAGACAGGGGAGATTTTATATTGTTGCTCCGTAGACAGGGGAGACTTTAGGTCTTAGTACGTACGATACATTAAGTTCAAAAGTTTACGTCAAGTTCAAGAGTTCTAACAAGTTATAAGGTCAAAACAAGTTAAAAGAGTTCATAATAGTCAAAGGGTTGAAAAAATGTTTCAAGAGTTCAATTAATAATTCATGCATCCACCCCAAAACAATTAAAATAGTTAGAAAAAGGGGTTCGTGAATACTCACCTGATATAACTGATATGATAACAAAAGTGGATATACTGAAAGGAGGCTCGGACACTAACCACAACCTAATATGAATGATGTGACTTAGATTATTCAATGATGTCGTGTATGCATTTTTATGAAAGTTATATCACCCGTGCACGTTTGTTTGTGAGTTTGAAATGAAAATACGTTACTAGATATTCTTTAACAATAGTCTGAAATATAACCTTTTTGGACTTGTAGCAAGTGTGTATCGTAACCATAATATGAATGTTTCAATAATATATATCTTGAAAAGTCTTCGACTCGACTAAAGTATGTAACCAAAACACTACAACTATCATTTATGACATTTCATCCAAAGCCGCTCTTAAAGTGTCCAAAGTCTATTTCTAAAATAAAACTGGTTACTATTCCCTATTAGAAAAGTTATCAAAATAATAGTTTTCGTCGTTAACTTTATTTAATCATAACTTCTTCGTTATAGCTCGGTTTTTAAAGTTCTACCTATCCCCGCGAAGGTATTTAAGTATACTAACATATTTTGAAGTGTCGGGGACTCGATATATCTTTTAAAGCGTGATTTTACCTTTTATAAAATCCCAACAGCCTTGGTATTTTTCAGAAAAATAGTTTTGTTTATCTAGCTTCAAACTAGCGTAACTTATTCGTTATGAGTCCGATTTCTACGTTCTTTATATCCACAGAAAGGTATTTAAGTGTACTAATACATTTTTGACTTTATAATATGTCAAAATATTTTCGTGGTTACTGTTCATCCGAATTAAATTTTTAACAGCATGTATATATATGTTTAATAATCCATTTTTTTTAACTAAAAACCCTCAAATCATCTCCAAACCTATCATAATCTCATCCACCAATATTTCAACAATATATAGTTCCAAATATAAAATAAAAACATAATAAAATCTCACAAACATGCTCATAGATGATATATATGAAATAGTGAGTTTAAATGTAATTTAAACTTAAGAAATGCATAACTAAATATAATGAACACATAATATATCAATGAAAAGTGTAGAAATTTATTTCATGCTTACTTGATGTTAGAAGGTTTCTGAAAGATTTTGAACAATATATCCCCAATGATTCCTCCAAAACGATTTGTGATTAGTTATTAGCTCGTGAATAATCGAAAAACACTTGAAATAATCGAAAAACGGATTTTCTTCTTGTTTTGAAATTGGCCGAATGCTAGAGAGGGAGAGAGAAAAAAAAAAAAAAAAAAGTGTTGGTGATTTTTGTGGTAAAAATGAGCTAGTTACCTCCTTATACAATAAAATAAAAATATGGTGCATTGATTTATTAATGAGCTCATTAATTAGCTTGGAAAAAATGTACAAGAGTGTGGTGTGGTTGCTTGTTCGGTTCAAGCCAGAAAAGAAAGAAAAAAAAA
This sequence comes from Artemisia argyi, assembly GCA_030686995.1. Classification (NCBI taxonomy): domain Eukaryota; kingdom Viridiplantae; phylum Streptophyta; class Magnoliopsida; order Asterales; family Asteraceae; genus Artemisia; species Artemisia argyi. The sequence goes on along the minus strand of CM060701.1, from coordinate 225,086,860 downwards.
AGAATGACCATGCCTCATTTAATGCATTGTCTCAAAATATCTACCAATTCATTGTTTATAGTTTGTTTAGGTATTAAATTAGTTAGAAATAAATTTTAGAGGAACAAAATAAAGTGTATTGAAGTTAAAAACTTTTATAAAAATATATTTTATATAAGCATCGGGTGTTTAAATAATTATCATTGCGAAATAACTTTAATTATCGTAAATATATATATAAATCGTTAAATGAATTTAAAACATCGGGTAAAATAATACTAAAAATTTTGTAACATTTTAATGAGTGTAAAAATATGTTGGAACCATTGTTGGGAGTATCGGGGATATTGTTGATGCACAAAAATCGTGTAAAAGCGTTTATTTAATAAATGAATATGAATGACTAAAAATGCAAACACAGGCAAGACCCAAAATGAATATATGATGATACTGGCAATATGTAGACTAACTCTAGTCTATATGTGGTGCACAAAAATGAGGTCTCTCGGATACGTGATTCAATTATCGTAAAACTTAATTTTTCGGAAAATAGTGAATAGTAAAAACTACGATAGTGAATAGTAAATTGTCGAAGTTTGAAAATAAATGAAGACGTGGAAAAATTACGGGTTGTTACAAAAGTGGAAGAAGACAATGAGTATTTTAATCATTTAACTTTGGCGAAGAAATGAATATGCAGCCTAAAGTTTAAAATAAGGATGTTCGCAATTCGGATGGCGACCAAAAACATTAGCCAAATCAGAAGGACCAAATATGAAATTAACTCATCAGTACAATAAAAGCTTAGATGAGGACTTTTTCGTCAACCGAAACAAACAAACGCGTAGGTCCTCGGTACAGCCATCAAATTTGAAAAAAAAAAAAAAATTACTACGTACTACTATATATACATGGCCATTTATATATATATATATGTTATTTTTCTTTACAACTTTCATATCTATCAATCAAAGTTTCAAGTTTCAACACTTGCTTTTGGAAAGGCGAGGATCATAAAGAAAGCAAATCACACAGGTATTCTTTTATAAATGTTATTTTACACATATATCGATCACCAATTGCGTTATGTTTGCTTTGCTTCTACACGATCTATTGTTTCCTCTGTTGCTTGTTTAAATTTACTTTTATAGCAATTCTTAAATGATAAAAACACGCTATGTCCCTTCACCATTATCCGAGTGAATTATGTAAATTGTAAACCCAAACACGCAGATTGTTGACTTAACGAGAGTAGTGATGTTCCGGTTTAGTTGTGGTTGTTTATACGTAAAGAAATCATAGTAGCTAATTAATCTTGACTAACGTACTGTTATCATCAGTAGCGGAATCAGGATTAAAAGAGATCGGTTTATAAATTATACTCTTCGTATAAGAAAAAAATGTAAACAAAAATTGCAACTTTAATGAAAAGATTGAGAATAACATAAATTGAGTTTAGTTTTTACTTATTAAGAGATCATACAAACAAGTTTTAGAAAAGGTCAAGTTTAAAAATAGGTAATATACTTTCTCAAAAAGAATGAAATAAGTAACCAACTATATTTATTATTAGTATCGCTAGAATACTTTCAAATTTTGAGCAATGTACGTAATATTAACCGTATGTGACCTGTTTGACCGGTTACCTTACAGTATTGGTTTATGTGGTTTGCGTTGACTTTAATCGGTCGTCCATTGATTTTTTTCACTTAGAAATGTTACAATAATGGTCTTTGTGTTTTGTGTTGACTTTCACTTTTAGTTCATCGACTTTTTTTCATTTATTCCTACACTATTTTTTTACACCTATTATACCTTTTATTTTTATTTTTTATTTTTTACACTAATTGTTTTTACACTTATTCACACATTATTATTTTTTTATTTTTTTATTTTTTTTACAATTATCACACTTATTATACTTCTTTTTACCACTTATTAATATACTAATTTTCTTACACTTATTACACTATTTTTTTTACACTTGTTCACACACTATTATTTACACTTACTATACTTCTTTTTACCACTTATTCATACACTAATTTTTTTACACTTAGTATACTTTTTTTACACTAATCTTTTTATACACTTATTTACACACCGTTTTTTTTACACTTATCACATCTTTTTACACTATTTTTTTTTACCCCTTTTCATTTATCAATACACATTTTTTTACCACTTAGAAAAATGACACTAATTTTTTTTACACTTATTGTACTTATACTTTAACGCAACGTTTAGAAAAAAAATTCTTTTACTTTTTCTTTTTCAAAAACTTCGTTTAGTTTTTTTTTTTTTTTTTTTTTTTTTTTTTTTTAAGTGATAATTTTTTTCTTCACTTTTACACTTATTATTTATCATAACGATCAATTCGAATGTACCATACTTAATATAAATATATTATGAAAAATTATTATCTAAACACCTTATTGTTAAGTAATCGAAGTATGATATGCATTAAGTCTACAATCATTTAACAAACGAAGTTCACTATGATCTTCATCCTCGTCAATAAGAATATCCACTTAGTTTTTGTACAAAGACAAAAGTGCTTGACTAGTGGTAGGGTCGATTATGAATTACTCACTTATGAGAAAAATTGGTTTTCATATAAATAATTTTTAAAAAGAAAACTACAAAATTCGACCAGTTTTAGTGAATCAGGTCAACCGGGATCACATGAAACCCTACAGTCAAATTGAGTTTTCGAACCTCAAGAACCAAATTGGTTCACATTGACTTGTTTTTTGACCGAAAATGGTTCAACCGGTCAAATCAAACCGGGTTTCAAAACATCACATCAACTATGAAAACTTATTAACCGAATGATACATCATCATTGGTGAGTTTACTAAGATTTTAAAATACTTATAATTTATTACATATATAAGAATATATAACTATCAATATATATATATATATATATATATATATATATATATATATATATATATATATATATATATATATATGTGTGTGTGTGTGTGTGTGTGTGTGTGTGTGTGTGTGTGTGTGTGTGTGTGTGTGTGTGTATTGATATTTACTTAACAACAAAAATAAAAAATCTCCGTTTAGGAGTAACTATGATAAGTTGTATTTGGATTGTGTAAGAGACATGTTTGCAACTTGTATTTGAAGCTTATGATTAGGTTAGATATTTAGTCATCACTATCACCAGCTTTACATGAGCTTTACATGAGCTTCACATCACTATTCATCATACCACCAAACTCACATATTTTTATCTTTTATGATCAACAGCTAACGAAAAATATAAAATTACTATAATTTATACAAACATATCACACACGCACAAATCAAATAATACACCAACAAGGGCTCACAGTTTATTAGTTGGAATAAAATAAATAAATAGATGTGCAACTTGAAGTTTAAATAGATCGATGTAATGATATCCTTTAAGAAACAAAGAAATGACTGTCTTGATTAAAAAAATAAATAAATAATATATATATATATATATATATATATATATATATATATATATATATATATATATATATATATATATATTATCTTTTTTGGTAACCATAAATCGTTTTTGAGATATTTTCTTTTGAAAAGAAGGGTTTTGATTGTGATAAAAAAAATGAATTACTAAGATTTAGCTATTTAATCATATTGAGTTGCGATCTCTTAGAAAGTAAGAAAAAACAAAAAGGCTAGAAAGCCAATCAGTGAGTGACAAGTGTCCAACCAAAAGAAACTCCCTCCGTCCTTTTTTTTCTAATAATTTTCGGTTAGAAGGGCAATTTAGTCCTTTTTGTCTTTTAATTCCACCCCGAACTTAAAACGCACATATCTTTCAAACGACAAACTTTAAAAAAAAACCAATTTCATCAAAAATTTTAAAATTTCATGCAAAAACGTGAAAAAACGATATTGTTTTTTTGAACATAAAAAAAATCGATTACCAACATTTAAGAGGTTGTTTGGCTTTGATTATCAAGTTTACAAACGTGGGTTACAAAACCACGTTTTGCAAAAGTAACCTCCCACCTCCAACAGCAAAACCATGTTTTGTGCCAAAAAAATCAGACTATCACGTTTTGAACCAAACACAAAAACTTGATTATTCACGTTTTGAAAATGTGATAATCAAATAATCACCTTTTGAAAACTTGATTACACTATTAGTCCATGAGGTTCAGGCCGTTTACACACACAAAACCATTTTCGAGAAAATTACGCCATTAGTCCCTCGTGTCCTAATAAAAAAATATTATTTTTATCAATATATAATTTTCTAACGCTTTAGATAAAATAAATAAATAATATCAGTTTAGAACAACCTAATGAGCTAGCACACTTGATGTTTTTTGTAAAATTAAATCTTTTTTTTTCCTTACGGTTCTGTAATAACAAACAATGTTAAAAGAAGTCATCATATGCACCTTGATCAAATCTGTATTTTGCTAAAGGCGAGTTTTTTTTTTTTTTTTTTTCTTCAAAAAGGCATTATGAAAATAGTGAAATGATCATAAAATTAAATATGAAATACTCTAATTAACTTTTCTCTACAAATAAAAATCATTGTTTGTAAGAATAATAAAAGAAAAATAATTGAGCTTCATGAATTAACTTGCTTAAACGAAATCAGAATATTTGAATACAAGAAGGATCGTAAATGCAACTTTTGTTATTTCACCAAATAATGGGTTCTTTTATATATATCCACACAAACCAACACAGTTGACTTAATAATTGCCATACTAAGGTTATTCTTGTTCTTCTCATCCAGTTGCTTCTTTGCAATTACTCTAAATAAAACTTCCCAGATCATAAGTTCAATGGCATCTACTTCAACATCATCAGTTCAAAAGAGCTTCAAGTATGATGTGTTTATAAGTTTCAGAGGTGAAGACACACGTAACACCTTTGTTGGGCATCTTTATAAAGCTCTTGAGCAAAATGGCATTGAAACTTACATAGATGATAAGAAAATCAGAAAAGGGAAAACCATCAGTGATGAGCTTATTGAAGCCATTGAAGACTCAAGATTTTACATTATTGTCTTCTCCAAGCAGTATGCTTCTTCATCTTGGTGCTTGGAAGAACTTGTTAAGATTATGGAGTGCGAGAAGATGCCTGAGCATACTGCTTACCCTGTGTTCTACGATGTGGAGCCCACTGAAGTCCGCAAACTATATGGCCCAGTTGGAGAAGCTTTTAAAAAACATGAAAATGATGAATGTGCTGGGAAATGGAGACAGGCTTTAAAAGAAGCAGCCTCTCTTGCTGGCTGGGAGTTGAAGACCACCGCTGATGGGTAAAATTATTCCTCATATCTCAGGCAATATTGTTTGATTATACATATTTCTTTCTGATCTATTATTACCTGGTAGTTGGGTGAAATTACATCTCAAGCGGGTCAAACAGGTTTAATTCATCAAGGTGTATTTCTAGTGCATACAACCACAAAGGCCGGCCATTTTATTCAAAAATTTAGAGTACTACTATAGTTACAAATTTTTATTGATCATCTCTAATGAATCTGTTTTTTAATATACAACTAAAGAAAAGTGTTTTGCTTCCAGGTAGACGACTCAACATATTTTGACACCTAATAATATTACCCTTTATCTAACTGACCAAGCCAGAAAATATTACTTTCAATATCTAGGTAATAATATTCCGAACTTCAACTCAAAGTTGAGTTTTAACGAAACATTGGATAAGATATAACATTTGTAATACATCATGTCATAATTTAACATAGAACTGTAACTCTGTAAGTGTTGTAGACTTTCATGTGGGACTTTAACAAGCTAGGTAACTGATCCTTCTCTCCCATACAGGCACGAAGCTAACTTCATACAGAAAATTATTCAAGACATTTCACTAGAGCTACGTTTCATCGATTCGAGCATTGATAGAAATCTAGTAGGCATGGAGGCCCGTGTAGATGAAATTATTTCATCTTTGGAAACGGATGTTGATGACGTTCGCATGATAGGAATTAAGGGGATGGGAGGTGCAGGGAAGACAACTTTAGCTAGAGCGGTTTTTGATAAATTATCCTTTGAGTTTGAAGGTCAAAGCTTTGTTGAAAACATAAGGGAAAAATCTTCTTTGTCTGGGTTGAATTCATTACAAAAACAAATACTTTCAGATGTTTTAAATGATAAAGAAATCACTGTGAGTGGTGTTCTTGAGGGGAAAAAGATGATTAAGAAGAAGATGCGTATTAGAAAGGTTCTTATTGTTCTTGATGATGTTGATAAGATAGACCAACTTGACGCATTAGTGGGTGATCGTGATTGGTTTAAGTCAGGTAGCAGAATTATCATTACAACAAGAGACGAGCAAGTACTAGTTGCACACGAAGTGAACTTGATTCGTGGTGTACATTTGTTAAACGATAAGGAAGCAATTTGTCTCTTTAGTAGGCATGCATTTAGGAGAGGGATTCCAATTGAAGGGTACGAAGAGTTATCGGAACAAGTTGTACGTTACGCTGCTGGTCTTCCCTTAACGATCCGAGTGTTGGGTTCGTTTCTCCATGGTAAAGATGATCGCGAATGGGAAGATGCCATTGATAGGCTAGAAACAATCCCATTGAGGGAAACTATTGAAAAATTGGAACTCAGCTATGATGATCTTGAGGAGGACTACAAGAAAATATTCTTAGATGTTGCATGCATATTCAAAGGTTGGTCGAAAGACCGTGCAGTCATAGCGCTTGAAGGCTGTGGATTTCGTGCTCGAATTGGATTAAAGGTTCTTGAACTGAAATCTCTTATAACTATTTCTGAAGATGGGACCTTGGGTATGCACGACCATATAGAAGAAATGGGCAAGGATATTGTTCGTCGTGTGAACCCCAATAAACCTGAAATGCATAGCCGGTTATGGAATAATGAGGAAATTGTAGATATATTGACTAATGACTCGGTAAGTATCAAGTTATTTGGGTTTGTTAAACTAAAAAGTCAAACATGTTTTTCTAAAAGTTCAATTTAGTAATCGTTCAAAAATAAAATTTTGTTTTATTATAATAAAGGAAAATGACAAAAAAATGTATTGAACTTGACACTTTTTGTTATTATGTGTAGCCAACTATTTTTATTTTTATTGTGTGTACTTATTTTTATTGTGTGTACTGAACTTTCAAATTTTGACCATTGTGTGTATTTTGTGACCATTTTATCCTTAATTTTTTAAATTTCGAAGGATAAAATGGTCATTTAACATGGCAGAATAGTCACAAAATACACTCACCGGTCGAAATTTGAAAGTTCATTACACATAATAAGAAAAAAAAAATAGTTGACTACACACAATTACAAAAAGTGTCAAGTTCGATGTATTCTTTTATTATTTGTCCTATAATAAAAGCTTCCATGATAACAAGCCATTTAAAGTTTTAAACACCTTAAGTCAAATACAATTTTTTTTTTCTCATCCACCAGCAATCATCAAACTCATCCACCATCACCCAACCACCACCCCCGCCACCGAATCACCGTCACCCAAAAATCCTTAACCTTAAAATATTAATTTAACGAAATTTCTGATTTAATAGAAAAAACAAAAATACCCAAATTTTATAGAAATTAGAAATTAACCCTAATCTAAACATTTCATTTGAATTCGAGAAATTAACTTCACATTTTGTTTTGTAATGAAACAAATCTCATCATGGTCTCTACTGCTATTTGAATTACCTACAGGGTACCCAAGCAACACAATGTATACAACTGTATGCACCAGGTGGATTCAATTTTGAAATTTTAAAGAAGGGTCTCGCAAACATGAAGGAACTTAGATTTCTTCACGTGTTTGCCCCACCTGTAAGTGAAGAGGAAGTTAGCAAGTGGAAGTTTGATGAAGATAGTCTACACCTTCCAAATGCCTTACGATTTCTGAGATGGGATTATTATCCTTTTTCAAGTTTACCAAAAACATTTCAACCAAATAATCTTGTTGGACTTCAAATGCATCAAGGCGATATGGTTAAACTTTGGAAAGATGGAGAAGAAAAGGTACATAGAATAAATAATGGTTGATTCATGAATTGGTATTTTATCTTTCCCTCTTTAATTTGCTAGTCGTTACAGCTGCCATTAACATTTTTCTTTCCATTTTTTGTTGCTTTTGACAGCCTTTTTTAAAGCTCAGGTTCCTAAGGTTCGATGCATGTTTTAATTGGAGGACCCTTGACCTTAGTGTGGCTCCGAATCTTGAGACACTAATTCTTGAAGAATGTTGGGAGTTGGTAGAAGTTCATTTCCATGTTACTCCAAATCTAAAGGAGTTACGTATCTATCGTTGTTATAGCTTGGAAAAATTACACATGCCATCTGAATGTCCAAAACTCAAATATCTCGACTTCCGTCATTTAAAGTTGAGGACCCTTCACCTCAGGGTTACTCCAAATCTTGAGACGCTAAGAGTCAGGGGTTGTCTTGATTTGGTCGATCTTCCGATTCCTGCTGAATGTCCAAAGCTCAACAATCTCAACCTCAGTAATTGTGTTAAAGTTGCGGAATTGCCTGAGGAAATTGGACGGTTAGAATATTTAAAAGAGTTGGATATCACTGGAACAGGCATTAGTCATCTTCCACAGAGTATTTCTAGGGTGAAAGGTCTGCGTATTGTTGGGTCTAGATGGCTTCTTGAGTCATGCGGTTTTACATCCAAGATAAAAACCTCTGGTGATAAAACATTCTGCTACATATAAAGCCGTGAATAGCACAGGCACCAAAAGCAGAAGTCCCGTGTAATGTGGTCGAGTGATGATTTTGGAACAGCTCCGAAGGCCCAAAGAAGTCACTGCATTAAGAACATCTTTAACAGGTACTTTCTCCCTTCTCTATAAATTGTGTTATGTTTGATGAAGATTGGAATTATTTCCGTGTCGGATGTAAATGATGTTCCTCACCTTATTTTCCTAAGGGGGTGTTTGTTTTTAGCTTATATAGTGGGCTTATGAGCTTATATGACTCGTATAAGCCTAAATCAAATATTTGGCTAAGCTTATATGAGTGGGCTTATGAGCTTATATGTGGATGTTTTGATAAGTCACAAAAATGTAGCTTTTTTGTGAGGGTTTGGGCTTATAACACATTTTAATTTAAAATTTAAAATTAAAAATTTACCCAAATTTTACTTGTAAAATCCAATGTTCATACGTCTTTTTTTTAGCATCCATCACTATTACCGCCTCCAACTTCACTCTCACATCTCGTCAAGTATGAACATAATCATTATCTCATTCTTACTCAAATGTTTTGAAGGGGTAAAACCATTATTATATATGTTGTTGCATATGGTATCTTTTATTATTAGATATGAACTTAATGCTGCATAATTTGACCATTGATAATTGAAATTTTGTTTGTATATTGTGTCTTTTATTATTAGATATGAACTGTTGTTGCATATCGTGTTATGTAATCTGCATATGGCGTCTTCTATTATTAGACATGGTGTCTTTTATTATTAGATATGAACTGTTGTTGCATATATCGCGTTATGTAATTTGACATTTATATTAATTGAAATTTCATTTCATTCACGAATGGACCATTGATAAGCTTTTTCGTGCTATGTAATCTGAATTTATTAAACCATGCCCTTTTTTGTCATTTACCAACATAAGCCAAACCAAACACGAAAGCTTATAAGCTTATTAAACATAAGCTAATCCAAACACTAAGCATGGGCTTAATGGCTTATAAGCTTATGTTATACAAGCAATAAGCCACTTATATAACATAAGCATAAGCCCAACTCATATGCTTAGCCAAACATCCCCTAAGGCTATCAATATATGGTTCAGTAAGTAAGAGGATTCACGTTGTGTGCACTGGTGCACCAGTTGTCCTTGTTGTTTTGGCTTCTGGTCGTATTGATGTTACTTTTGCTAATAAGGATAGAAAGATTCATTCTTTTTCATTGGCCTGACTGTCTGAGCGTCCGGGCCAAGCTAGAGGTAAATTTTTCTAACAGTCAATGAAGAAACACACATGTAACTTAGAAAAGAATGTTGGTGATTTTAGTGTCATCACTTATATTTTATGTAATTGAGATTTACGTGAGATCAAGGGCTTAATCAGGTTTAGCTTATAGTCGAGTTAGGAGGTGCAAAGTGCACACTCGTTCTAGCTAGTTTGATGCCGCAACGAACAAAGAGCGGGGGTCAAGGGGCAGCGCCCCTTGCTGGGGTCCCCCCAACAGTCATGACCCTTCCTGTCAACCGATTTTAACCGCTTTTTAACTGAATTTAACTAACGTTCGGTTGGGTTATATACACCATATTGATCTCTTCCAGGATATAACAAACATAACAACTTTCTGTGTATTGCTTTGATTTCTCATGCCTTAGAAACAAAGTGTTGTTCTCTGTCTTATCCAACTGAGGATTTCAATCTGAAAGTGATTTCTACACGATTCAGAGAATATATCAGGATTATTATCACCCACACACTCCCAAAATTCTAACAAAAAAAATATCATACATTAGTTCTTCTTTTTTTTTTTTTTTTTTTTTTTTTTTTTTTTTTTTTTCAATTTGTACTGCATTTTTGGTTTTATTTGTTTTCGGTTTACACAATAACATGACATACTGAAGTTGAAGGTGAATCTTCGTCCTCAATAGTTTGGTTTCAGGTAGCCGTCTAAAATTAAAGTACAAGGAGATATGTACAAGGAATCAAGTCTGATATATTAGTTCTATACTCTTGAATCAAGGTATAATTCTTAACTTTGACTTCTTCATAAAGTCAAAATCTGTTCATTATTACAATAATGAGACTTGACATGATATAAAGATGCTCATATTATAATCAAATTCAAGAAAAATTTTGATTTGCATAAATATCTTCTACAATGGGTTGAAATTATTAGAAAGTTGACTTTTGAGTCAAACTATTGAAGAACATATATCATAAAGTGTATACTGGTACTAAGAAAAGCTACTAAACATGTTTCAGGAATACGAAGTTTCTTCACTGCCAATAATTTGCCACAGAATTTGAAGCCGGGAACAATGGAAGAAGCTAACATATCAATCGACATTACTTCTAGTTCCATGTAGCACTAGGGGTAAAAATGGTGTAAAGAAACAAGTAAAATGGTATACATGTCTCTTTTTTACTGTTGCCTTATGTTTCTTACTTTTGAACAGAATGTAAAATTTTGGTAACAGTTTAGTGAGGATAGTATCACCACATGGACTCAAAGTTGACTTTTACAGGTCAAAGGTTGTGTAAATATAAATATTGAAACATGAATGAAACAATACTATTGCAGTATTGCTACTACATGAAATTTAGTATCATGCAGAACTTGATACTATTTAACTTCTTGAGTGTTAAGGAATTACAGAACTGAACAAGTTTTTATTAATGTGACGAAAAGTACTGAAGTGTGTTAAGGAATTACAGTTAATTCGAAACAATTACGGAACTGAACAAGTTTTTATTTAACTTCTTGAGAAAGTGAAAGTATGTTGAAGAAAATAGTCTTCAGTAATGAAAGTATGTTGTTCGAGAAAAATGGAAATACATTAACAAACGAGAAAACTTGTATATGTGAACAAGTTTAGTAGCAACCAAAATAAGTACAGATATGTTATGCAATCACATATCGAGGTTCTATCAACCTGAGTGAAAAGCAGTCGATATTCGAATACAATAACATCTGTTAAAACATGTATATAAACAAGTTAAGCAACCAAAAGAACTACAAATCATGGACATCAAATCCCTTAAGTTTCTTAGTGATGGTAGCAATGTACTTCCCTGCTTGCTCCAATTCGAGCTTGGATGGCTGTCTTGACCCGTCACCAGAATAAGTTCCAGCCCCGTATGGGCTTCCACCTTTCAGTTCCCCCATTTCAGACATACCCTCTCCAAAACTATACCCAATTGGTACAAAGATCATCCCGTGGTGGACAAGCTGCGTAAGTGCAGTTAATCTGTCATTCACAATATGAAATTTGCTCAAAATTGTCAAAAACTTGATTCACAAAAAAAAAAAAAAAAAAAAAAAAAAAAAAAAAAAGGTCTACTTAATATCACAAAATGTGTACTTTTTCAGACATTTTATTACATATATAATTATGTACTAATTGAGTTTTGCGGTTTCACGGCCTATTAAAAAGACACCTAAAAAAAGGTTGAGCATGTGATATTCTTAATATATATCTAATAGCTAGGAATAGGATCCATATTGAGGTACGTACGGAGTAGATTCTTGCCCACCACCTTGTGTACTAGTGCTGTAAAAGACGCCGGCTGGCTTGCCAGTAAGCTGTTGTTTCCTCCAAAGGCCACCAGTGGCATCTATAAATACTTTGAACTGAGCAGCCATCATACCGAATGCTGTTGGGAATCCAAAGATGTATCCATCAGCGTCACCAAGTTCTTTTGGTGTGATTACTGGCACATCGCTCTTGGGTGGTGCACTCATTTTATTAAGCACTTCTTCGCTCAGAATCTCAGGTACCTACAACCCGAAAAACAAACACAAGTGGAATTCCCCTGACTATACTAGCTAGATAGTACAATATAACTAGATATCTAACATCATTTTGCATGATAATAATGTACGTGTGATCATTTTTATCTTCGATCTTGACACCAATCTACCTGCCATAACTTGGCTTCAACTCCTTCAACAGATGCAGCCCCTTTTTGTATCTCGTGAGCTAGCTTCTCTACGTGTCCATACATAGAATAGTACCTGCAGCAAGAAATGAAAAAAATTGACTGTCAGCAAATTAAAGACAACGATATTCAAGGCAGATATAGGATACCATGATCAACAGCTTATTTCTCATAATAGCACAAGGAAATTAGTGTGTATGTTTTGTTCAATCAGGTCCACACCCTATACGCTAATCTTTCGCCACAGTTTATCTTACTATTCTGTATAGTCATTAATTTTGCACATATGTCACATTTTTTCAGTCAGGTAACAAAAATGAAAACTCACTAACCGCAAACTCATACTCAAGCCATATCAATCACATCATTTTGTCCAACCTTAATCAAATTTCATAGCATAAACATAAATAATACTTGAGACGAATAACAATGTCTATGAGGTTTATGTCTCAATAGATGTCGCCCTTTGTTCAAATTAACATGAAGCAAGCAAAACAAGAACAAAAATAACATAACACTCTCTTGTAACAAGAAGCAAAAACAATAAGTATCACTCGGCTGTCACTTTACATATTTCTTAGAACAGAACCACCAAAAACATCGCTCTCTCATTAAAACCAAACCCTCAGTTTTTAGTATTGTTCGGAAGCTTTTTAACATTATTTCAGTTAAATTGGTTATTGTTTCGTTTGGTCTTTTTCTGCTCACCCATTATAATTTCTAGATTTTGTAGCGGTAGTAGATCTTGATAGGTTAACAAGAACACACACAACCATAGAAACATAAGTAATCAATCAGAGGGTACCCATATATAGTACATTTCAGTTATTCTAACATAAACACATTAAACAAGAGGTCTCATGCTCAAACCTCACTAGTTAAACACTTACAACTTAAACATCTAGGGGTGGCCAGACGGGATACTCAGGTTAGGCCGTGTACATTTGAGTCAAAATACTTTCCCTCCCCGTTTTAGAAAAGTACTAAATAGAATAGCTTGTAATAATACTAAACTGATAATACATAATAAAATAATGTGCTAGGTAATTGAATTGAAATGTAGATGATGAACTTACACAATGTAGACTTTAGTAGCCATTGATGAATCCACTCGTGAGTTGAGAGAGTAAAACAAAACCAAATGAACAACAACCACTAATTTCAGTATTTATGAACAACATTGAACATGGCTTTGTTGGAAGGTACTTGGGGATATGAAGATATGTGGGGCCCTTGGGATATCATGTGAGGATGATGTCATCAACTACCAATCATTTTGTGTTGTGATAGACGTTTTTGTCACGATAAGAGCATCGCATTATTAGTTAGCTTCACTTTAGTTTTCATTTTTCTTGAACGGCAAATGTTTAGGATCTATACCTCATATCTCACAAATTTTATCTCATGTTAGTTTTCATTCTTGATCGCTATTTTATCACTTTTATCTTGCAATAATTTTGTCACGACGAGTAACTACTTTCTTAACAAAATATATCCTTCGCGCACACACATTTTAGAATGTAACATGCAAGGGTGCTTGGCGTCCCCACCGCCCACCACTTTCGCAGTTTCGCCTTCAACCTTGTGAAAGTATGTTTAGTTTTGTGCATAAGCATACATGTCATTGATATGTTGGTCCGTTGCACCAACGACTCAGTTTTTATGAACCAAAAAACTTTATATTGTCAAATAATTTCAGGCATAAGTTAGACATGTTTTCTAGATTTATCATTTATTTCTCTTCCAAATAGTTGCATCGTATTGATAGGAGGCAAAATGTCAATCTAAACCAAATTACATTGATGCAAAATATTTAATAAGGAAGACATCAACTTGACTTTGTGAACATTTGACTCTAATGTAGTACTTGTGACCATGTGATCAATTAGTTCACATTGGTGACAAATCAAAATTCACTTCCTACTCTTTTGACAATATTTGAACTACTTAAGTGATGTTCGAAAGAGCCTCTGAACTCTAAACAGATCCATGAAAATTGACATCTTTATAGACATTTGTCTTAGTTTAATAAAGGATAAAGGGCACGAAAAATGTAACTAATTTGCCAATTGTTTTCTTTGTATGTATGTTATGACCATTTTGCCCATACATGTTAACAGGAGATAAGTAAAAAGGGTAAAATTATTTCAAAATACATATTATAGAAGAAATTCAAAAATATGATGTATACAATAAGAAAAAAATAAAAATAACTACACAGCAAAACAAAAACTGACTGATTGGTTGCATTTTTATGAATTTTGCCCTTTAATAAAAGCATGCATAAACTATTTGGCATTAGAAGATCAAGTTTTCAAACTTAATATAATGTATTTAATTTAGTTTGAATGAAAAGTTTTCAACACCTTTGATTTCGGTATTGAAATGTCTCATCAAAAGGTAAATATTAACTTTACGTGTCGTGAACTTCACTATCTTTCGTTCAAGATTATACAATGTAGTGTGGGTAGTCCGTATTCTATCTATTTTTGTTATCAAATGTTACCTTAATTTACATGTCTTTAAGTTTAATGTACATATTTTCTAACGTTTTTTAGTACTTCACGGAAACGAGTAATGTGTGTTTATACAAACGAGTTACATAATTAGTCACAATAGTTAAATAAAGGTCATAAAAATACTCATTTCACAACCAATTTTCACCAAATACTCGTTAAAAAAAAAAAAAAAAAAAAAAAAAAAAAACCCTTGAAATTTAGTCTTCTTGTGGACTATTTGCGAACTTTATAAAAACAGCAAGATTGAATTTCGAACACTCGAAAATCAGAGTTTTTTCTAATTAACTAAAAGATCTAGCAAATAAACATGTAGGGGTGGCAATTTCTGAACCGACACGAAACCCGACCTGAAACCGACACGAAACTTAACAGGTTCGGGTTGAGCTAAATATATTTCGGGTCAGGTTTGGGTCGACATATCTAACCCATTTATTAAACAGGCCAGGTTTGGGTCGACATATCTAACCCATTTATTAAACAGACCAGGTTCGGGTTGTGAATAAAATAAACGTGTTGACCTATCAACCCATTTAAGATTTTTTTTTCTTAAATTAAAATTATTTATATTTAATTATATGAGTTAAATAGGTTAAACGGGTCGACCCGCTAACCCATTTAATTTGTTTAACTCATGTAATGTGCTAACTTTTGTATATAAAACAGGTTAAATGGGTCAACCCGAAACCAGTTTAACATATTCAACCCGTGTAACCTATTTAACCCGTCAACCCAAGTATATATACGGGTTAATTGGGTCAGATTTGGGTTACGTGTAAACAGGTTAGGGTTGACGTAGCTACCCGATGATTTAAATGGGTCAGGTTCGGGTTGACGTAGTTGACCCGATGATTTAAATTGGTCAAGTACGGGTTGGGGTTTTCTTAGATGTGGCAAAACGGGCGGGCCGGGCAGGCATGTGCCATAATGGGCACGGGTCAAACGGGCACATGTTATACAAATTGCTTCAAAAAAGATTTAAAACGATAAAATAAATTCCTTAAACATAATATCTTATTTATATTTAAAAACTTAAATATATCATATGTATAAGTTTTTCTTTAAAAACGATCGTAATGCTCTCCGATTGAGAAAAAATATGTGCCCGTTAGTGTTCATTTAAGATTTCAGTGGGCTGTATGTGCCCATTTCATAAAAATGAGGGGGCTAAATGTGTGCCCAAATATTTTACAAAATAGTCAAAATTAGCCAATTTTTTTGAATTCGGTCACAAATTGCCACCTCTAGATTTTCTGAGCCGCCAACCTAACAACCCGAACCCGACCAAATTGCCACCCCTATAAACATGCATACTAATATAGAATAATCATCAACCACAACTCTCAAGCAAAACCTTCTTTATCTATCAACTCGTGAAACCTTTATACCCTAAGTAACTCAACCGAATTCAATTTGTTATCAATTATCGCAAATAGTCCGCAAGTCTTGTGATTTTTTTTTTTTTTTTTTTTTTTTGAAATTTGGTATTTAGTAAAAAATGGTTGGGAAAATAATTGTTGCTAAAAATACAGTAGTTATTTTTACTCCGTATTAGAGTAAAGGGAGTGATAACACCGAGCTTGCGTTATGGTCTATGTGGCAGCATTTCAACGCAGTTACCACGTTACGAACATTTCCCACCATCAAGTGTTGGAGCTGCGTTGCTTTGCACGTTAACACCACAGCGTGCGTTGTAACGTATATATATGTTTTTGAAATTAACAAAACACACCCCTCCAACTCTTAAATGGTAACGGCTAGTTTCGAAACAAAAAAATAAAATAAAATAAAAATAAAAAAATGAATCTAACCGTTTGAATATAACGGCTAGTAAGCACAAGAAAAAAAGAATTAGAACCTTATAAATGAACAAGAACAACAAGAAGTATATACACTATCTTTTCACAAGCAAAAAAAAAAATAACTATAACACTCATATTCTCACAAAATCAAAACCATGTCAGGACGAGACGACTCAAGTTTTTTAAATTTGATGGGTACTGTAAATGCCAACGCTAACCCGAACATCGGGTCTTCTTCAAATCCTAACCCATTTGGTAACTTGTCATTCGAAGAACAACAACAATTGTTGTATTTGTGTCAACAACAAAATAACGCGGAGTAATCCACACCCCCAACACCACAAACCCAATCCTCACAAGCGGCTAGTGTTGAAGTGGACCCGAAGCTACGTCTCCACGAAAATCCAAACGTGGAGGTAAACGTGCGGCAAAAAAAAGGCAAAAAAAAACAACTAGTCGACGAGGTGGTTGATGAAAAAAATTTCGACGTGAGCGCGACTACGTTACGTTGGACACCGGAAGAGGAAGTTTTACTTGCCGTGTGTTGGGTGGCCGTTTCCGAGGATAGGAATATTGGAGTTTCTCAAAAGGGCATCACTTTTTGGTATAAGGGTATGAACGAGTTCAACCGACAAAATTTTCAAGCTCGTAACAAGGATATGATAACAAGCAAGTGGCATACGTTGAATGGAAATTGCCAAAAGTTTCTAGTGTGTTACAAACGTGTCGTACGCACGAGAAAGAGTGGTGAAAATGAAGTGGATGATATGAGGAATGCTAGACAAATGTATCGTGACGAGCATAAAGGTATGCCGTTTACTCAAGAGGACGCGTGTTAATTTTGAAGAAGTGTTCAAAATGGGACGCGACGGCACCGATTGACTTAACCGGAGACATCCCCGGTCAAACCAACCAAGAGCTATTTGGTGATGATGTACGTCCACGTCCTCCCGGGAAACAAAGGACATCCAAAAAACAAAAGTCTGATACATCGACTAGCACCGGTGGAAGTGCGTCAAGCAACTTGGTGGAAGTGCGTCAAGCAACTTGGAATCTATGACTAACGAGCTTCGTCTTAGACGGGAAGCGGCCCAAATGGCGTACGAAGCGTCCAGGATGAAAGACGAGACGGCTACGCGTATGGATAAATTCAGATTTCTCAGTATGAAAATGAGTGACGTCGATCTGGATGAGGCGTATTTCATCAAATTGGAAAAACAAAGAATCAGAGAAAAATATAACTTGCAACATCCACCAACCAATCCAAATGATACCGACTAGTTTCATTTCGTATGTTTCATTTCGTAATTTCTATTATGTATTTTTTTTTTTTTTTATTGTAATGTTTTTATTTTGTTTTGTAATGTTTTAGTTTTATTAATAAAATGTTTGAATTTTAATAAATAAATTTGTTGATGGTAGAATTTGTAAATTTGTAAAAAAGTGGTATTATTTGGTGTTATGATTTTTTGGTGTTTTTTGATGTTATGTTATTTGGTGCTGAGATAATTCGGCGCTGACATGACGCGGTGTTATTTTATAACTTCAGTTATGATTGCCTTTACTCTAGACTATTAGCTAAGCAGCAGGCGTGTTGAATATGTAAGTGGTGGGCCTAGGCGACTATGAGTTTGTGAATGGGCTGGAAATTTTCAAGAACCAAAATATCTACTACTTGCTACAAACTGCCAAGTGCCATAAACGAGTCGATATCACTATATTCTGTTAACAAACAGAAAATTTAAATGTATTCATTTTCAGATTTTCTTATCATTAAAGATGATAACCATCGATAAAGTAAACTGCGTCTTGTGGTTTTGTAGCTGGACTTTGTTTATTTCAACACCCCTTTGTTGCAAAAATGGTATACAACTATAAACACACTATATTTCAGAAGGCGAATAATTTGTCTAACAAATATGACTAAGATAACGCGTCTGGTGGGAGTCTCACCTAATGGTGTAAAACTTTTTTGCGGTTTCTAAGAACTTTACGTTCGCCTTCCTTCCGTAACAAATATGGCTAACAAAATGTTGGAACATATGGTAAAATGAGTGATTGATTTAAAGAGAGAATTGATGAACAAACTTTAGGTTGATACTTAGTATTGCTTCACAATCCTGTTTGTCAATATACCGTTTTAGATTAATTTTGTTACAATTATCTTTTGATTTGAATAGATGAACAAACTTAAATTTTTACATACAATACAACCATAAAAACGAACTTTTAAATCGCATATATTACTCTTAATTTATATAGAACTTCAATCAATCTGTAAAGATTAACAAGTACAAAAAAATTCAGATTGGTTTAGAAAAACCATATACGAATAAAAAACAACTATTGATATGAATTCTTAAACTCTTGTTCAAGAGCTTCTTCCAACAAAAACTCGGATTGATCCATCAATTCAGGACTTAATCTAAACATAAGAACACAAAATTCCATTTGATTTAGCGCGCCATCGCCATCATAATCACCTTCCTTTAGCATGCTCATTAAATCGTCATCACTCAAGTCTTGGAGGCCCAAAAACGACGCGTTATTCTTCAAGCTATCAAATGTGATCACCCCTTTATTCGCGTCCATTAAAAGCTCAAACCCTTTGCATAATTCGCCTATAAGACCGTCTCCCCCTAGCTTTTCCTCAATCAAAGGTAAGTGATCATGAAACTCTAGTTGTGTCTTAGATGCAGCCATTGGAATTTAATTTAAAGATGTAGTAAAGGGAGTAGAAGTTGTTGAATGTTGTTTTTGTGAAGAAGAGAATTGATGTATGGATTATTTATATATATGAAGAGGAAGCTGACCAATTCCATGAGTGGCATATTCATGGAAAGGGGAGGGTGTTTGCTTTTGGAATTGACAATTTGGTAGGACGACGTCGACTAGGATCTAATAATAACATGTAATATTAATAGTAACGACGTCCTAACCAGAAAAGATACAACTAGAGACAAATAAAAAGTATAACCATAATAAGAATTAAATATAAAACCGAGAAATTAACAAAAATGGTCACCGAATCTTTAAAGTGGCTTTGTGCTTTATATGTTTAAAAACCTTGCTTATTGCATGTAAATATGTCCATTGAACATTTGAACCTGATTTATATGATGCATACCCAGTTGTTACGTAAGAAAAGAATAGAATAAAAAAAATAAAAAATAAAAAAATAAAATAATAATAATAATAATAATAATAATAATAATAATAATAATAATAATAATAATAATAACATAGTTGGGTGACCTATAAGTTACTTTCAATAAAGAGTGTCGTATATAAGAAAAACATAAAAGTTGGGTGGCCTCCCAATATGTTATCCCTATAATTTAATATTTAGACATTAATAAGAATAAACTGAAAAATACATCTCTGTTACAAGTAAAAGATGATAGTGTCTAACGTTTGTTGACGGGGATGTAGACGTCCCAACTTTTCTGTCAAGAATGTGAACTGTAAAATTTGGCAAATTGCAAAGATTTATTTTGGAATTTACTCAATATCCATACTACTCATAAAGCATGAACGAATGTGGTTTACTTAAATTACCTCTAAGTATCCTTTCTTAGTCGATATATTTATGTAGCCTATGGGCTTTTAGTAGTTTGTTAGGCTTGGTCCATTTACATGTTTATCTAGAATAGTCTTTTGTACATTATATATTGATTTGGGTTGAATAATAAAAGGCAAGGCAATTACTCACCCGATGGTCACACGTGCACAAGTTGGTACTGTTAAGCGTAATCCGTGTTTTAATTTTCATACGTCTCATGTTTCTCCTCTTCCTAAGTCCCCTTCCACTACGTTAGCTAATTCAAATTGGTGGGATGCTATGTATGATGAATATAATGCATTAGTTAAAAATGATACTTGGGTTCTTGTTCCGAGACCACCAAATGTTAATGTGGTTCGGTCTATGTGGCTGTTTAGACATAAGTATCATGCGGATGGATCTTTAAGCAGGTATAAGGCTTGTCTTGTATCTAACGGGCGTAGTTAGCAAATTTGTGTCGATTGTGGTGACACGTTTAGTCCAGTTGTTAAACCGGCTACCATTCACACTGTTGTTAGCCTCGCTATATCGCGTGGCTGGCCAGTTCATCAGCTTGATGTTAAGAATGCTTTTATTAACGGTGATCTTTCGTAGACTGTGTATATGTATCAACCACCACGGTTCGTTGATACTCGCTTTCCTCAGCATTTTTGTCGCTTACATAGGTCCTTATATGGTTTGAATCAAGCACCTCGTGCTTTGTTTCAACAGTTTGCTGGATATGCTCTCCGAGTTGGTTTCTCCTCCAGCCGTTGTGATTCTTCATTATTTATTTACCGGCATGGTTCTGAGGTTGCTTATTTATTGATATATGTTGATGATATTGTTCTGACAGCATCATTTACAGCTTTACTACGGCGCATTATTTCTTCTTTACATCAGGAGTTTGATATGACTAACTTGGGGGCACTTAATTATTTCTTGGGGATATATGTTACTCGTGATTCTATAGGTATGTTCCTCTCTCAGAGGAAGTATGCTATGGAGCTTTTGAAGCAGGCACATATGGTTTCTTGTAATCCTACTCGGACTCCCGTTGACACGGAATCTAAACTCGGTCCAGATGGTGATCCCGTTTCAGATCCTACTCTTTGTCGTAGTCTTGCAGGTGGTCTCCAATATCTTACTTTTACTCGCCCTGACATCTCTTATGCAGTTCAGCAAATTTGTCTTTATATGCATGACCCGAAGGAGCCTCAGTTGGCAGCTCTTAAGGGTGTACTTCGCTATGTTCGTTGTACACTGGATTTTGGTTTACAACTATATGCATCTTCTACTAGTTCTCTTGTTGCATATTCTGATGCTGATTGGGCTGGTTGTCCATCCACTAGACGTTCTACTTTCGGTTATTGTGTGTTTTTAGGTGATAGCCTTCTGTCCTGGTGTTGCTAACGCCGAAGCTGAGTACCGAGGTGTTGCTAACGCTATTGCTGAGACTACTTGGATTCGTAACCTTCTTCGAGAATTTCATTCCCCACTATTAACTGCCACTCTTATTTATTGTGATAGTGTTAGTGCGATTTATTTGACTGCTAATCATGTACAACATCAACGGACGAAACATATTGAGATTGATATTCACTTTGTTCGTGACATGGTTACACGAGGGCAGGTTCGTGTTCTTCATGTGCCATCTTGTTATCAGTATGCTGATATTTTCACGAAGAGGTTACCTTCTACATTGTTTGAGGAGTTTCGTACCAGTTTAAGTGTTTGTTCCCCTCCCGCTCCAACTGCAGGGGAGTGTTAGTCGATATATTTATGTAGCCTATGGGCTATTAGTAGTTTGTTAGGCTTGGTCCATTTACATGTGTGACAACTGGCAAATTAGGGAGCCATTTTGAAAACCCGCATTACGTTAAAGTTCGTTTATAAATTTATATTTGAAATTTTATTCATAACGAACTTGTAAAACCTATATTGTGGTTGATAATATTTAAAATTTTTATGGAATCAAATTTGGATTATCGATGTGATGAGAATTTATTTCGAGATTTATTGGCACTACGTTGACTCCGGCACTAGGATAACCTAACTAAAAATTTTATGTCTTGAGTTTACGGTTCGACTATATGTTTATTTATTTATGGAAGGTCTCGTGAGATATTAAACGATTTGAAACGAGTTACGGGTTTTGGTCCGTGTATTTTACTCCTAGCCACCTTAACCTTAAATGTAATAATACTCTTATTATTATCAAAATTATTACTATTATTATTATTATTGTTACTAAGAAAGAAAGAAAGAAGTTAAAAAGAAAATAAAAAGAGTAATGTACAAAATCGTCTTTGTGGGTTCCCTGGTACTCACACAACACCAACACAACTACACCTACACTTAGGGCTGTAAACGAACTAAACGTTCAGTGAACATTTCATGAACCGTTCGGTAAAAAGTTCGTTTATGTTCGTTCGTTTATTAAATGAACGAACATGAACAATATTTTACGTTTGTTTAGTTAAATGAACGAACATGAACAAAAGTCTCGTCCGTTCATTTATGTTCGTGAACATCCGATTATGCGTTCGTTAAAGTTCGTTTATGTTTATTTATCTATTTATGTTCATATATCATATCTTATAATTTTAAAAATTGGTTTGTTTAAACAAAACAACACTTATAAAACATTATATTGTGAAGAATTCAATAAAGTTTATGTTTGTTTGTCTGTTTTCACTTATGTTCGATCGTTTATGTTCGTTTAGTGTCTTAATGAACGAACATGAACAACTCATTTTCTTAATAAACGAACATGAACAAGAAAATTTGTCCGTTTAAGCGTCCGAGTCCGTTTATTTGTCCGATTAAAATTAAATGAACGAACATGAACAAGGCTCCGTTCGTGTTCGTCCGGTTCGTTTACAGCCCTACCTACACTCTCTCTCTATATTCATCTTTATCCTCCCTCAACCCTAAATATACCCTAGCCGCCACCACCCATTTCCGGCCATTACAGTCGCACCACCGCTCCCACAACAATACTACCACCATCATCTTGACCCTCATCTTACCCTCTTTCTTTTGACATGTTACACGCGCTTTAAAACCTTCCATAACATCATTTCCCATCACCAATCCGATTTCTATCTTGTTATTGTGGTGAGATTCGTGAGTTCCAAGGTTCAAGAAGGTGAGTAGCAATGGTTTGGCATCTTGTATGCCTCGATGTAGTCATAAATTCGTGAGAAACACAGATTTTCTTAGTGGGTTTTGATGTAAAACTTGTTTAAACTATTGGGAACACTCATCTTCGTTAATAAAGATATGATTAAAAACTGGTTTGGTATCCAAGGTGCGTGGTTTTGTTGGTATCGAGGGGTAACCGCGAGCCCTGGCTCACGGCTCAGTTTATCTACTATGATTCATGTTGTATTTGAGCTGGTCTTTGTTATGTATTGTTGTGATTATATTGGGTTTTGGATTCGATTTGTTTGGTACCGTGAACCTAGGATAGGTTGTTTGTTATTGAGTTTTGGATGCTTGTTGATGCTGTCGTGAGGGGTTGGACCATTTTGAGGTCCTCATGGTTCACGGTATAGAAAAGGATAGTCAATCTGAGACCCTTATGGTCTCGGCAGTGGGCTGCTACTCTTGTGGTCATTATTGTGGTTCTTTCTTTTTTTAGTTGATGTACATTATTAACTGTAATTGTTGTTGTTGTTGTACCTTGGGTCGAGAAGGAGTAGTGGTATTTTTGTAGTTGTTGTTGTCGAAGAAAATAGGGGGACCGATTGTGAGACGGTCAATTAGAATGACGGAGATAGGTTAGTCGGGTGCCGTAGTCGGACCCTATTGTTGTAGCACGTGGATTTGGGATGGATTTGGACGGAGTTGATTTATTTATTTTGACTTGGTTATTATTTTTGGACTTGGACTATGAGCCGAGAGTGATGACTCGGACATGTGACCAAATTTTTATGACTCGATAAATATTTAAAATCAAACATTAAAAATAATACTCGTAATAATATTATTGATAATATAATCATTTATATACGTATATATGTATGTGATAAACGTACATATATATATATATATATATATATATATATATATATATATAATGCGTATATTAATAATAAAACGATCACGAGTTAACGTTATAATAATATAACGATAATTATTATGCTATGCGAATAGTGCAATAAATGTCGGAATATTATTATAAATAAATAACTAGAAACAATGTCGAGAACTAATATGTCGGGTGAGTAATAATTAAAAACATGACTTTTATAAATTTGGAAAACTTATCGAGTTATACGAGTTGTGGTTACTTAAAGTCCAAGTGGGCTTTATTAGGTGACTTTTGTGTTGTCACGGATATATGACGATTAATATAAACATTTTCTATAACTAAGTAACTTATTTAATCGACGGGTTAAATCGAGTTGTTTGGCTATATAAGATGAGTATATTAATGGGCATCGTATCCCACGTTGCCCATAGGTTGTGGTACATGTATTAGGATAATAAATTACTATATATCTCGTGGAATTTGGCCAATTTGACGATATATATAGGGAATTTATTGGACTACGATATATACCATATAGTATTCTTTATGCTATGTGCTTTAGGTTGGGTATAATCTTGGAACGGTATATTACGTAAATAAATATGGGGGATTACCAAATCGACGGATTTGATAAACTTCGATGATTTATTTAAATAATATATTGGGCTAATATTAGACCTATAGATGGTTTATTATTTCCTTTCGTTGTGACTTCTTGGTTTGAGTTGTGTCGACCCTCCACCCATATGGATACCAAACGTCAAATTTCAAATTAATATGAAGATAATTCAAGAAATGGATTTTCGGAAGTAAAATGGAATACGTTCGGGTTTGAGAATATTCGATTTTGAGGAAATGATTTCTGAACGAGTTGATATTGTTAGGTCGTGCCGAGTCCGTAGTTGTCGTCTTTCGAGTTACTATACGTCTTACTTCTACCGATTTCTTATTGCTGATTTCTAGACTTGAGGTGAGTCATAGCCTCACTTTTTCTCTTGAACTATGTTTTCAATACTTGGGGTGAGAAACGTGCAAATTATTTATGTGGACTATTATCGCTTTTATATTCTTTTCAAAACTTGCTATGCATATAAAACTAGGAAGAGTGAGGCCTAACCTAGAGTTAGGTAAGCTACACAATGAGGCCTAGACTAGATCTAGTTAAGTTGTACATGTCATATCCTTACGCATGTTGGGTATGTCGTATCCTTACGCATACATATTGATTTGATTGGATTTGATTATTTGACTATAGTGTGCACCTATAGGATTATGATACTTCGGAGGTTATCCGAGTATTTATGAAATTACGGAGGGTATCCGTGTATTTATGATGGAGCGGAGGGTATCCGCAGGTTTATTACGGGAGGTACCCGTGTATTTATGATGGAGCGGAGGGTAAGCTAGCAAGCGTTTTGCGTATATGTCCACTATATTGAATTATGAATTTAAACCTATGATCTCACCAGCGAAAGCTGACTTTTAGCATGTTTTCTCAGGTAATTAAGTGATGATTTGGATGCATGGATTGGAAGGCTTGGCTATGGCACCTGGTTATGGATCTATTTTTCTAAAACTCTGATATTAAATTTTGGACCTACGTTTATTTCTTTTGGGCCTGACTCTGAATGAATGTTGGGATAAATGTAAACTTTAAAACCCCGTTTTGGTTGTGTTTTACTTATGTTTACTTTATCTCGTTCTTTTATGTCTTACGTTGGATACCAATCCACGTAGCACCCCGAAAGCTTGTTGAGTCTTCCGCTGTACCAAATTTTGGGGGTGTTACAGATTGGTATCAGAGCCGAGGTTATAGAGAACTAGGTAAATAAACACCTAAACTATAACTGATTTTTATAGAAAACGATCCTCGACCATTGCCCGCCAGCCCGCCAAGCCGAAGCATCTTCGATTATATTGAGGTATTATGAGATAATGAATTGATATGAGGTTTTTGAGACGATTTGAGAATATGGGATATATTGATTAAGTGATATGATGGCGTTTTGAGGAATTATATGGCTTAATTGTTTTATAAATATTTTAGTAATGCGGTATTTGAAATTCTTTATTGAGATTATATGATTGGGATTTTTATGATGATTTTGATACGATATTTTGAGTTTCGCGGTTTAGTTGTTTTGAAACACTTACACCTACCCTACGCCGTTGTCACAAACCATGACCTCCTATTCGTACGATGTTATTGAGGATGTTTATGCTAGCACGCGTCGCACAGCACCGATCACTATGGCCCCTGATGACCCATACACGAGATGGTCATGCGTTCAGCCACTACTACTTCGTCTTCCCATTGTTGCCCTAAGTCACCGACTTTATCGCCTCGTGGTTCACCTGTTCGGAGACGATGATTGATGGAGTACCCCTTCGACGAGGAGTACGAGGGTGAGCAGGAGGATGATGACCCTCAAGATGAGGGAGAGAATGATGACCCTCAGGATGAGGAGGAGGATGATCCTCAGGAGGAGGAGATGCCTGATGATGATGGTTCGCCAGCACATTCAGCTCATTCGCGGGGCCCGATTCCCCGATACATCCGTTAGAGCCGGTTTCACCTGATCACTCATTCTTGTTTGATTCACCACCTGGTAGTTTCGTGGCGTCGGAAGCGCCATCTGAGATATCTGCTGAGCATGCAGAGTTGGGTGAGACTGGTAGGATGTGGACTCGGATTACTTCACAGGGCGAGATGATCTCGCAGATGGCTGATCGACTTGATATGGTTATTGTTGAGTTTATTGCTGAGCTAAGAGTTGATTTAACTACTATCGTGGACAGGACGACAGCGATTAGGAGAGGTATGATGGAGATACGTGA
The DNA here is from genome assembly GCA_030686995.1 of Artemisia argyi. NCBI lineage: Eukaryota > Viridiplantae > Streptophyta > Magnoliopsida > Asterales > Asteraceae > Artemisia > Artemisia argyi. Next base: position 225,059,504 of record CM060701.1, on the reverse strand, counting down.
GCAGATAGAGAGTCTTCAAAGAGGTTTCATCACAGCTCGCGAGGCAGATCGCAAGCTGTAGCAGAGAAACACCGAGTTAAAGAAGGAGGTAGCAGACCTCAAGAGAGATAGCGATACTCATAGTGTTGGGGATCATTGTGGAGAGAGCTGGATGGTTTGAGGCAGGAGTTGAGGAGTATACGCCAGCATCATGGTTAGATCGATTTGGATTTATGTTGTTATGTTGCTACCTAAGCCAGGGAGTACTTGGTTAGGAGAGCTAGTTATTATATCTCTTATGTCAAGATATTCGAATTGTACGTTCGTCTCGTATGGAACGATGTATTGATCGCTACTTGTATGGATGATGGTGGTTTCGTATGATATTCTATGGTTTTTGGCGTACATGGAGAATTGTGTTTCAAATTGCGTGGTTGATATCGTGTTGGTATTATGTTGATCAATGGCCCCATGACGAAACCCTGTTAGAGCTACACTAACTGGTCCTGCAGTGACTACCCCTGGTCGCCGAAGACGCCGTCCTACTCGAAATGTTGAAACCCCTACTCTTGATAACCTGGACACTACTAATCACAACAACAGGAATCAAAATGTTGAGGTTCAGGGAGACAATGATCATGTTCCACCTAATGCACCTACTATGGATCAAGCAATGATCAATCAACTTGTGGAGCAACGAGTTGCTGAGCTACTAGATGAGTCAAATCATTCCAACAATTCTGCTGGAACTTTTACACCTGTTCGTGCTAATGGATGTAACTATAAGGAATTTCGAATTTGTGGACCCATTGAGTTTGGAGGACTGAAGGAGTGGTCTACTTAGTCAGGTGGATAGAGAAAACTGAGTCGGTGTTCAATGTCAGCAATTGTGCGGAGAATGCTAAGGTAAAGTTTGCTTCTTTTACCTTTAAGGACGAAGCTTTAACTTGGTGGAACAATTACCAAAATTCAGTTGGGAGTGATGTGGCTTATGCTATGACTTGGGAGCAATTTAAGTCTTTGCTGATTCAGACATACTGCCCAAGAAATGAGGTTAAGAAGCTGGAGATTGAGTTTTGGAATCACAAAGTGAAGGGTACTGATATGACGACTTACAATCGTCGTTACCAGGAGTTGGCCTTGCTTTGCCCAGATATGGTTAGAACTGAGACTCAAAAGATTGAGCGGTATACCGATGGGTTGCCTGTGGCTACAACGAATGATGTGATTGCTGCTAGATCTGCAAATATCCATGAGGCCATCACAATCGCCCAACAATTAATGGATTCGTTGGAACTGGAAGGAGCTGATAAGGATAAGAATGGAAAGAGAAAGAGAGACCATCACTCTAAGGGTAATGATCACCGAAACAAGCGACAATCTATTGCGAAAGCTTATGCTATTGGGGATGGAAATAAGAAGAACTATAATGGTGATGCACCCAAGTGTGGTCGTTGCTACAAGAATCATATGGGACAATGTAATGTGATTTGTCAGAGTTGCTCAAGGAGAGGACATGTAGCTAGGGATTGTAGAGCACGACCCCTTGCTATGGTTCAAGCTGCTCCTGAAGTGAGAAGTAAGGCACATGTTACTTGTTATGGATGTGGAAAGAAGGGACATTATAGGAATGAGTGTAGGGAATCGTGGAACCGAGGAAATCAAGGATCGGGTGGTAATGGGTACAATCATGGAAACCGTGGAGCTGGAGGAAACCGTGGAGAACAAGATAATGGGGACCAACGTGTGGAAGCTGGAGCTGCTCATGGAAGAGTGTATGCACTTGGGAATGATAGAGGAGAAGATCCGAACGTCGTAACTGGTACGTTCCTTCTCAATAATCGTTATGCTTCCATAATATTTGATACTGGTGCCGATAGAAGTTTTGTGTCCACTACGTTTGCACCATTACTAGAGAAACCCCGGATGGCCTTAGGAATTGGGTATGATGTAGAGTTAGCTAATGGGAACATAGAAAGGATTAAGACTATCATTCGCGGTTGCACGTTAAATTTCTTGAATCACCCTTTCAACATAGATCTTCTACCCGACACGTTAGGAAGTTTCGATGTCATCATTGGTATGGATTGGTTGTCGAAGTATCGTGCTCACATACTTTGCGATGAGAAGATCATGCGTGTGCCTTACAGAAAGGAGATTCTAAATATACAAGGAGATCGACAAGGTTCGAGGAGCCCATCCCAATTAGCGGTCATTTCTTGCATTAAGTTACCGAAACTAATAGAAAAAGGATGTTGCCTTTTCTTAGCTCAAATCTCTAAGAAAGGAGGGAAGGAGAAGAAGGAAAGGTGCATTGGAGATGTGCCTATAGTTTGTGATTTCCCTGATGTATTTCCCGATGATTTGCCGAGAATTCCACCCACTAGAAAAGTGGAGTTTCAAATTGAGTTGATACCTGGTGCCGCACCTGTGGCACGAGCACCTTATCGACTTGCACCCACTGAACTGGAAGAGTTGTCGAAACAATTAGCGGAGTTAGCCGAAAAAGGATTTATAAGACCAAGTTCTTCACCTTGGGGAGCCCCGGTCTTATTTGTGAAGAAGAAGGATGGATCGTTTCGTATGTGTATTGATTATCGAGAGCTGAACAAGTTAATGGTGAAGAATAGATACCCGTTACCGAGGATCGACTACTTGTTCGATCAACTCCAAGGATCGAGCGTGTATTCGAAGGTCGATCTGAGATCGGGATATCATCAGCTTCGAGTTCGCGAGGAAGATATTCCGAAAACGGCTTTCAGAACCCGTTACGGGCATTACGAGTTTCAGCTGATGCCGTTTGGGTGGACTAACACACCGGCGGTATTCATGGATGTCATGAATCGGGTGTGTAAGCCTTATTTAGATAAGTTTGTGATCGTGTTCATTGACGATATTCTAATCTACTCGAAGAGTGAGAAAGAGCATGAAGAGCATCTAAGGCTTATCTTAGAATTGCTCAGGAGGGAGAAGCTGTATGCCAAGTTCTCCAAATGTGAATTTTGGATTCCGACGGTACAATTTTTGGGTCATGTGATTGACAGTCAAGGAGTTCATGTTGATCCCGCAAAAATTGAGGCTATTAAAGATTGGGCTGCACCGACAACCCCAACAGAAGTTCGTCAATTTTTGGGTTTAGCCGGTTACTACCGAAGATTCATTGAGGGATTTTCGAAGATAGCAAAACCGTTGACCAAATTGACTCAAAAGAGTGTTAAATACGAATGGGGAGATAAGGAAGAGGAAGCATTTTAATTACTTAAGGAGATGTTGTGTAGTGCTCTTATCTTGGCGTTACCTGAAGGTAGTGAGGACTTTGTCATCTATTGTGACGCTTCGCATAAAGGTTTGGGAGCCGTGTTAATGCAGCGAGAGAAGGTAATAGCTTATGCTTCCCGACAGCACAAGAAGCATGAGAAGAACTACACCACTCATGATTTGGAGTTAGGTGCTGTGGTTTTTGCCTTAAGGATTTGGAGACATTACTTGTACGGAACCAAGTGTGTTGTATTTACTAACCACAAAAGTCTACAGCACATCTTGAATCAGAAAGAGCTCAACATGAGACAACGATGTTGGATCGAGTTGCTAAGCGATTATGATTGCGAAATTCGCTACCATCCTGGTAAAGCAAACGTTGTTGCTGATGCTCTTAGTCGAAAGGAGAGGATACCACCATTACGAGTTAGGTCATTGGGAATGACTATCGTATCGCCATTACCGTCTCAAATATTTGAAGCTCAAACAGAAGCGTTGAAAGCAGAAAACCGACCTGCTGAGAACATATTTGGGATGGCTGAAAATGAGAAAGGATTTGTTAAGCGTTCTGACGGAGTATTATGTTTTGGAGATCGGATTTGGGTACCATTGTATGGAGGAATTCGAGAGTTGATTATGCATGAGTCGCATAAGACAAGGTACTCTATTCATCCTGGGTCTGACAAGATGTACAAGGATTTGAAAAAGTTATATTGGTGGCCAAACATGAAGGCAGATATAGCGTTGTATGTTAGTAAGTGCTTGACATGTTCTAAGGTTAAAGCCGAACATCAAAGACCGTCAGGATTATTGACACAGCCAGAACTCCCAGTTTGGAAATGGGAGCGGATTACAATGGACTTTATTACCAAATTACCAAAGACAGCTAGCGGTTGTGACGCTATCTGGGTAATTGTGGATCGATTGACCAAGTCTGCTCATTTCCTGGCAATTAGTGAAGATGATAGTGTCGACAAACTTGCGAGGTTGTATGTGAAGGAAATTATTTCTCGTCATGAAGTTCCGATATCGATTATTTCTGATCGCGACAGCCGCTTCACGTCAGCTTTGTGGCGATCATTTCAAACCGCTTTGGGGATGAGACTTGATATGAGTACTGCATATTACCCCCAAACCGACGGTTAAAGTGAGAGGACCATTCAGACTTTGGAGGATATGCTTCGTGCATGCATAATAGACTTTGGTAAAGGCTGGGAGAAGTATCTACCCCTTGCGGAATTCTCCTATAACAATAGTTACAACACAAGTCTTAAAGCTGCACCATTTGAAGCTTTATATGGCCGAAAATGTCGTTCGCTTATTGGTTGGGCTGAAGTTGGAGATAGCCAACTCACAGGCCCCGAGCTTATATTGGAGACTACTGAGAAAGTGACTCAAATTCATGATCGATTACAAGCAGCTAGAGATAGGCAGAAAAGTTACGCCGATCTGAGACGTAAACCCCTAGAGTTCCAGGTTGGAGACAAAGTGATGCTGAAAGTCTCGCCTTGGAAAGGTGTGATACATTTCGAGAAACGTGGGAAACTCAATCCCCGCTACATTGGACCATTTCTTATTTTGGAAAGAATTGGGCCCGTGGCTTATAGGTTGGAATTACCACATGAATTGAGTAAAGTTCACGATGTGTTTCATGTTAGTAATTTGAAGAAGTGTCTTTCTGATGAGATGCCGGTTATAACGATGAAAGATATTCGGGTTAATGAGAAATTGAACTTTGTGGAAGAGCCGATCGAGATATTGGATCGTGAGATTAAGCGACTCAATCGAAGTCGCATTCCACTCATCATGGTTCGTTGGAATTCTCGACATGGCCAGGGATTTACATGGGAGCGTGAGGACGAGTTCCGAAAGTGATATCCGAAGCTTTTCACTTTGTAGATGGATTTGTTCCGAGAGAAACCCGGGACGGGTTTCTTCTGAGGCCGGGAGGATGTGACAATTGGCAAATTAGGGAGCCATTTTGAAAACCCGCATTACGTTAAAGTTCGTTTATAAATTTATATTTGAAATTTTATTTGTAACGAACTTGTAAAACCTATATTGTGGTTGACAATATTTAAAATTTTTATGGAATCGAATTTGGATTATCGATGTAATGAGAATTTATTTCGAGATTTATTGGCACTACGTTGACTCCGGCACTAGAATAACCTAACTAAAAATTTTATGTCTTGAGTTTACGGTTCGACTATATGTTTATTTATTTATGGAACGTCTCGTGAGATATTAAACGATTTGAAACGAGTTACGGGTTTTGGTCCGTGTATTTTACACCTAGTCACCTTAACCTTAAATGTAATAATACTCTTATTATTATCAAAATTATTACTATTATTATTATTAATGTTACTAAGAAAGAAAGAAAGAAATTAAAAAGAAAATAAAAAGAGTAATGTACAAAATCGTCTTTGTGGGTTCCCTGGTACTCACACAACACCAACACAACTACACCTACACTCTCTCTCTATATTCATCTTTATCCTCCCTCAACCCTAAATATACCCTAGCCGCCGCCACCCATTTTCGGCCATTGCAGTCGCACCACCGCTCCCACAACAATACTACCACCATCATCTTGATCCTCATCTTACCCTCTTTCTTTTGACATGTTACACGTGCTTTAAAACCTTCCATAACATCATTTCCCATCACCAATCCGATTTCTATCTTGTTATTGTGGTGAGATTCGTGAGTTCCAAGGTTCAAGAAGGTGAGTAGCAATGGTTTGGCATCTTGTGTGCCTCGATGTAGTCATAAATTCGTGAGAAACACAGATTTTCTTAGTGGGTTTTGATGTAAAACTTGTTTAAACTATTGGGAACACTCATTTTCGTTAATAAAGATATGATTAAAAACTGGTTTGGTATCCAAGGTGCGTGGTTTTGTTGGTATCGAGGGGTAAGCGCGAGCCCTGGCTCACGGCTCAGTTTATCTACTATGATTCATGTTGTATTTGAGCTGGTCTTTGTTATGTATTGTTGTGATTATATTAAGTTTTGGATTCGATTTGTTTAGTACCGTGAACCTAGGATAGGTTGTTTGTTATTGAGTTTTGGATGCTTGTTGATGCTGTCGTGAGGGGTTGGACCATTTTGAGGTCCTCATGGTTCACGGTATGGAAAAGGATAGTCAAGCCGAGACCCTTATGGTCTCGGCAGTGGGCTGCTACTCTTGTGGTCATTATTGTGGTTCTTTCTTTTTTTAGTTTATGTACATTATTAACTGCAATTGTTGTTGTTGTACCTTGGGTCGAGAAGGAGTAGTGGTATTTTTGTAGTTGTTGTTGTCGAAGGAAATATGGGGACCGATTGTGAGACGGTCAATTAGAATGACGGAGATAGGTTAGTCGGGTGCCGTAGTCGGACCCTGTTGTTGTAGCACGTGGATTTGGGATGGATTTGGACGGAGTTGATTTATTTATTTTGACTTGGTTATTATTTTTGGACTTGGACTATGAGCCGAGAGTGATGACTCGGACATGTGACCAAATTCTTATGACTCGATAAATATTTAAAATCAAACATTAAAAATAATACTCGTAATAATATTATTGATAATATAATCATTTATATACGTATATATGTATGTGATAAACGTACATACATACATATATATATATATATATATATATATATATATATATATATATATATATATATATATATATATATATATATATATATATATATATATATATATATATATATATATATATATATATATATATATATATATTTATATATGCGTATATTAATAATAAAACGATCACGAGTAAACGTTATAATAATATAACGATAATTATTATGCTATGCGAATAGTGGAATAAATGTCGGAATATTATTATAAATAAATAACTAGAAACAATGTCGAGAACTAATATGTCGGGTGAGTAATAATTAAAAACATGACTTTTATAAATTTGGAAAACTTATCGAGTTATACGAGTTGTGGTTACTTAAAGTCCAAGTGGGCTTTATTAGGTGACTTTTGTGTTGTCACGGATATATGACGATTAATATAAACATTTTCTATAACTAAGTAACTTATTTAATCGACGGGTTAAATCGAGTTGTTTGGCTATATAAGATGAGTATATTAATGGGCATCGTATCCCACGTTGCCCATAGGTTGTGGTACGTGTATTAGGATAATAAATTACTATATATCTCGTGGAATTTGGCCAATTTGACGATATATATAGGGAATTTATTGGACTACCATATATACCATATAGTATTCTTTATGCTATGTGCTTTAGGTTGGGTATAATCTTGGAACGGTATATTACGTAAATAAATATGGGGGATTACCAAATCGACGGATTTGATAAACTTCGATGATTTATTTAAATAATATATTGGGCTAATATTAGACCTATAGATGGTTTATTATTTCTTTTCGTTGTGACTTCTTGGTTTGAGTTGTGTCAACCCTCCACCCATATGGATACCAAACGTCAAATTTCAAATTAATATGAAGATAATTCAAGAAATGGATTTTCGGAAGTAAAATGGAATACGTTCGAGTTTGAGAATATTCGATTTTGAGGAAATGATTTCTGAACGAGTTGATATTGTTAGGTCGTGCCGAGTCCGTAGTTGCCGTCTTTCGAGTTACTATACGTCTTACTTCTACCGATTTCTTATTGCTGATTTCAAGACTTGAGGTGAGTCATAGGCCCACTTTTTCTCTTGAACTATGTTTTCAATACTTGGGGTGAGAAACGTGCAAATTATTTATGTGGACTATTTTCGCTTTTATATTCTTTTCAAAACTTGCTATGCATATAAAACTAGGAAGAGCGAGGCCTAACCTAGAGTAAGGTAAGCTACACAACGAGGCCTAGACTAGATCTAGGTAAGTTGTACATGTCGTATCCTTAAGCATGTTGGGTATGTCCTATCCTTACGCATACATATTGATTTGATTGGATTTGATTATTTGACTATAGTGTGCACCTATAGGATTATGATACTTCGGAGGTTATCCGAGTATTTATGAAATTACGGAGGGTATCCGTGTATTTATGATGGAGCAAAGGGTATCCGCAGGTTTATTACGGGAGGTACCCGTGTATTTATGATGGAGCGGAGGGTATCCGCAGGCTGTAGTGAATCCCTAGTATAGCTAGCAAGCGTTTTGCGTATATATCCACTATATTGAATTATGAATTTAAACCTATGATCTCACCAGCGAAAGCTGACTTTTAGCACGTTTACTCAGGTAATTAAGTGATGATTTGGATGCATGGATTGGAAGGCTTGGCTATGGCACCTGGTTATGGATCTATTTTTCTAAAACTCTGATATTAAATTGTGGACCTACGTTTATTTCTTTTGGGCCTGACTCTGAATGAATGTTGGGATAAATGTAAACTTTAAAACCCCGTTTTGGTTGTGTTTTACTTATGTTTACTTTATCTCGTTCTTTTATGTCTTGCGTTGGATACCAATCCCCGTAGCACCCCGAAAGCTTGTTGAGTCTTCCGCTGTACCAAATTTTGGGGGTGTTACAGATTGGTATCAGAACCAAGGTTATAGAGAACTAGGTAAATAAACACCTAAACTATAACCGAATTTTTATAGAAAATGATCCTCGACCATTGCCCGCCAAGCCGAAGCATCTTCGATTATATTGAGGTATTATGAGATAATGAATTGATATGAGATTTTTGAGACGATTTGAGAATATGGGATATATTGATTAAGTGATATGATGCCGTTTTGAGGAATTATATGGCTTAATTGTTTTGTAAATGTTTTAGTAATGCGGTATTTGAAATTCTTTATTGAGATTATATGATTGGGATTTTTATGATGATTTTGATACGATATTTTGAGTTTTGCGGTTTAGTTGTTTTGAAACACTTACACCTACCCTACGCCTTTGTCACAAACCATGACCTCCTATTCGTACGATGTTATTGAGGATGTTTATGCTAGCACGCGTCGCCCAGCACCGATCACTATGGCCCCTGATGACCCATACACGAGATGGTCATGCGTTCAGCCACTACTACTTCGTCTTCCCATTGTTGCCCTAAGTCACCGACTTTATCGCCTCGTGGTTCACCTGTTCGGAGACGATGATTGATGGAGTACCCCTTCGACGAGGAGTACGAGGGTGAGCAGGAGGATGATGACCCTCAAGATGAGGGAGAGAATGATGACCCTCAGGATGAGGAGGAGGAGATGCCTGATGATGATGGTTCGCCAGCACATTCAGCTCATTCGCGGGGCCCGATTCCCCGATACATCCGTTAGAGCCGGTTTCACCTGATCACTCATTCTTGTTTGATTCACCACCTGGTAGTTCCGTGGCGTTGGAAGCGCCATCTGAGATATCTGCTGAGCATGCAGAGTTGGGTGAGACTGGTAGGACGTGGACTCGGATTACTTCACAGGGCGAGATGATCTCGCAGATGGCTGATCGACTTGATATGGTTATTGTTGAGTTTATTGCTGAGCTAAGAGTTGATTTAACTACTATCGTGGACAGGACGACAGCGATTAGGAGAGGTATGATGGAGATATGTGAGCCGATAGAGAGTCTTCAAAGAGGTTTCATCACAGCTCGCGAGGCAGATCGCAAGCTGTAGCAGAGAAACACCGAGTTAAAGAAGGAGGTAGCAGACCTCAAGAGAGATAGCGATACTCATAGTGTTGGGGATCATTGTGGAGAGAGCTGGATGGTTTGAGGCAGGAGTTGAGGAGTATACGCCAGCATCATGGCTAGATCGATTTGGATTTATGTTGTTATGTTGCTACCTAAGCCAGGGAGTACTTGGTTAGGAGAGCTAGTTATTATATCTCTTATGTCAAGATATTCGGATTGTACGTTCGTCTCGTATGGAACGATGTATTGATCGCTACTTGTATGGATGATGGTGGTTTCGTATGATATTCTATGGTTTTTGGCGTACATGGAGAATTGTGTTTCAAATTGCGTGGTTGATATCGTGTTGGTATTATGTTGATCAATGGCCCCATGACGAAACCCTGTTAGAGCTACACTAACTGGTCCTGCAGTGACTACCCCTGGTCGCCGAAGACGCCATCGTACTCGAAATGTTGAAACCCCTACTCCTGATAACCTGGACACTACTAATCACAACAACAGGAATCAAAATGTTGAGGTTCAGGGAGACAATGATCATGTTCCACCTAATGCACCTACTGTGGATCAAGCAATGATCAATCAACTTGTGGAGCAACGAGTTGCTGAGCTACTAGATGAGTCAAATCATTCCAACAATTCTGCTGGAACTTTTGCACCTGTTCGTGCTAATGGATGTAACTATAAGGAATTTCAAATTTGTGGACCCATTGAGTTTGGAGGACTGAAGGAGTGGTCTACTTAGTCAGGTGGATAGAGAAAACTGAGTCGGTGTTCAATGTCAGCAATTGTGCGGAGAATGCTAAGGTAAAGTTTGCTTCTTTTACCTTTAAGGACGAAGCTTTAACTTGGTGGAACAATTACCGAAATTCGGTTGGGAGTGATGTGGCTTATGCTATAACTTGGGAGCAATTTAAGTCTTTGCTGATTCAGACTTACTGCCCAAGAAATGAGGTTAAGAAGCTGGAGATTGAGTTTTGGAATCACAAAGTTAAGGGTACTGATATGGCGACTTACAATCGTCGTTACCAGGAGTTGGCCTTGCTTTGCCCAGATATGGTTAGAACTGAGACTCAAAAGATTGAGCGGTATACCGATGGGTTGCCTGTGGCTACAAGGAATGATGTGATTGCTGCTAGATCTGCAAATATCCATGAGGCCATCACAATCGCCCAACAATTAATGGATTCGTTGGAACTGGAAGGAGCTGATAAGGATAAGAATGGAAAGAGAAAGAGAGACCATCACTCTAAGGGTAAGGATCACCGAAACAAGCGACAAGCTGTTGCGAAAGCTTATGCTATTGGGGATGGAAATAAAAAGAACTATAATGGTGATACACCCAAGTGTGGTCGTTGCTACAGGAATCATACGGGACAATGTAATGTGATTTGTCAGAGTTGCTCAAGGAGAGGACATGTAGCTAGGGATTGTAGAGCACGACCCCTTGCTATGGTTCAAGCTGCTCCTGAAGTGAGAAGTAAGGCAGACGTAGGAATGAGTGTAGGGAATCGTGGAACCGAGGAAATCAAGGATCGGGTGGTAATGGGTACAATCATGGAAACCGTGGAGCTGGAGGGAACCGTGGATGACAAGATAATGGGGACCAACGCGTGGAAGCTGGAGCTGCTCATGGAAGAGTGTATGCACTTGGGAATGAGAGAGGAGAAGATCCGAACGTCGTTACTGGTACGTTCCTTTTCAATAATCGTGATGCTTCCATACTATTTGATACTGGTGCCGATAGAAGTTTTGTGTCCACTACGTTTGTACCATTACTAGAGAAACCCCCGATGGCCTTAGGAATTGGTTATGATGTAGAGTTAGCTAATGGGAACATAGAAAGGATTAAGACTATCATTCGCGGTTGCACGTTAAATTTCTTGAATCACCCTTTCAACATAGATCTTCTACCCGTCACGTTAGGAAGTTTCGATGTCAACATTTGTATGGATTGGTTGTCAAAGTATCGTGCTCACATACTTTGCGATGAGAAGATCATGCGTGTGCCTTACGGAAAGGAGATTCTAAATATACAAGGAGATCGAAAAGGTTCGAGGAGCCCATCCCGATTAGCGGTCATTTCTTGCACTAAGTTACCAAAACTAATAGAAAAAGGATGTTGCCTTTTCTTAGCTCAAATCTCTGAGAAAGGAGGGAAGGAGAAGAAGGAATGGTGCATTGGAGATGTGCCTATAGTTTGTGATTTCCCTGATGTATTTCCCGATGATTTGCCGAGAATTCCGCCCACTAGAAAAGTGGAGTTTCAAATTGAGTTGATACCTGGTGCCGCACCTGTGGCACGAGCACCTTATCGACTTGCACCCACTGAACTGGAAGAGTTGTCGAAACAATTAGCGGAGTTAGCCGAAAAAGGATTTATAAGACCAAGTTCTTCACCTTGGGGAGCCCCGGTCTTATTTGTGAAGAAGAAGGATTGTTAGCCTCGCTCTTTTATAAAGATAACGTCACATACGTGAATTGGACTAGATATTTATCAAGTAGTACCCGCAGGGACTACTATTGTACACTAGGCAAAGTAATGTTGTAATGAGCCTATAAATACTCCTCATGACTCTCCATGAGGGGTGTGGGAAATTGTGTATCTTTACTTTCATCTTAATATTATCCATTTTCTTCACCCTCTCTCTACTTTCTCTCTCTAAAACCAAACATGGAGTTCATCTTTAATCATCAACCTAGACCTCCCGAATCACATAAAAATCATTACTTTTCGGTCCTACAATTGGTATCAGAGCTATGGTGTTGTGTTTTGATGATTTTTTTGTGGTTCGTACCATTGTTTAAGCTGTTTTTATAATCATTTTTTGAGATCTGGAAATTTTTTTTTCCATATCTTTTGGTTATTTACAGTTTTTTAAACAATATTTTGATGTATCTTATATGGTCAAAATGGTCTCAATGTTACCCAGACTTACAAATCTGTCTTGTGTCAATTTCCTGTCCAAACAGATGTGTTTTATATCATTTTGTGACTATTATTTTTGTACAATATCCGTGAAGTTGTGGTCAGTATTTATTAATACTACTTTTGTTCCAAACCGTGACAAGGGGATCAAATTTATGAGCTGTTATTATCTGGTAAAATATCATCGGATTTTTTTTGGCCTGAATCTGAACGGAAAAGGACATCGGAAAGTGGTCAAAGGGTCAAAACCCTCTTCGTACGCGAAATCTTCAATTATTTACGCATAACTTGGACAAGTTATGCGTAAGGGTCAACAACATGTCAAAACCCTTTTGTTACGCGTAATTTCTACGCAAAAGTCTGGTTTACGCCAAAGACCAAGTTTACGCGTAAGGATTACGCATAACATGTCTACGCTAATGGTATCTTACGCAGAAGATTGTCTACGCGTAAGGTTAAGCGTAAACTGGCCAAAATATAAAAAAGGAAGAGTAAGATGAAGCAGAAGAGACCATTGACCATTAACCAAATACCAACTTGTGACCTCAGGTTATTAACCATCATCAGTCCAAGAAACAATCATAAAACAAAAATGAAATGACCAGATCCAAAATCATCAAACCTACAACGAATCCCAAACTAGTCTCTACCTCAAGACCCTCACATCTAACTATCTAATAACCGTACATTCATAAATCTCAGATCGTGTTACATTTTTTTATCTTTTACAAAGATTTCTAATGAAACATATATCATCATCGACTTATTTTTTTGAAGCCAAGCCTCATTCTATCTGAACAATAAGAGATGAATAATGACTAGAAAGCCAATATCTTTCTTGGTTCGTTCAAATCACAACAACAACCTTACCCGAGACCCTCGAATGAATCTTGAAGTCCTTCAATTGATTACTTGATCCTGTTTAAGCTGAATACGAAGAAAACTAGGTAGGTTGTGTTCTCGTGTGATACTGTTTTGGGTGATGTTCGGATTATAAATCGATTTTAGAGATGAGCTGCGGTTAAAGTTTGAGGAGATGATGATGTTATTGAGATGAGATTAGATCTGGTTTTGAAGAGTTTGGTGAGAGTGTGGACAACACAGAAAAGTGTAGGCGTGTGAAATGAGGATATTTGAATAGGTTTAGGTCTTAATAGTTTGAAAGGGATTTATTGTTGCATTTAGGCTGATGAAATTGTGAAATTGGGCCTCTATACTAATCTTGGAATGAGTTAAGATGGACTGGGCTGAATATTTGGAGTACCGAAAATTGTCATCCTAAAAGTTTTGCTTGTTACAAACTTTTGGATACAATTTTTATACATTTGGTTAAGAGTGGTATTTTGGTTTACAATTTTCACGGGGATACATAAATTCACGGCTAGAATTGTTATGGTTTGACAAAAATGACTACGGGGTTTTTGCACGGTATTATTGATTTGACTTTGAAGTGGCATTTCAAATAGTGTACTTATTTATCTCAAAGTTTAGGGGTGGTTGGATGCATGACTTTTGAAGATAACTTGTCTGCGCAAATTAAAAAATTCAGTCTTGACAATCTAGTTATTACTGATGTAAGGAGTTACGTTGTAGTGCTCACAGTATAGCTATCACTTTAAGGAGTTACGTTGTAGTACTCAGTGTCACATGAAGTAGTGGACTGTTCAAGCGACGAATATTTCGTGCAACCTCATACTTAAAGGAGTTACGTTGTAGTGCTCAGTATAGGTATTAAGTCACATCTATCGTACAAGCATTAAGTCACAAGATGGGATGTTTACTTCATCTTCAAGCTGGTCATATCGGGTTATCTCCATATGTGGTCATTACTTTTAGCCGGTGAATTAAAAAGGAGGTTCGATTACAGGTTGATTTGAGAGACAAGTATTGAGAGTAGTTTTGCGACATATACTCACAAATTATGCTTACACGGTCTATCTATATTGCATCAGAAGTGTAAAGTACGGGTAATTATGGCATGTACACAAAATAGTATGATGATTTCGACAAATCGCAACCATCAGGAGGGAGAAGAACATGCCAAAAGAAGTAGTGTTTCATCTCTAGTATGCTGGTTGTTCGAGGGAATTGTACTTACACTGGAACCGAAGAAGTACTAATGATGTGTACATCGGAGCGTATTACCAACCTTCTATGCAATAATACTATGTGAGTTAAATTGTCATGATGCTCCTTGAACGACAACCATGTACCTACACTTATGAATCTACTTTATCCGCTGCGTGATGAAAAGAGAGTTGTCGGTTCAGGAGGGAGCAGGAAAAAGAATAAAGGCTCACTAGTTAGGAGGGAGTAATAACCTAACTAGACCATTACAGTTGAAGTTCAAAGCTACAAAGACCTTTGTCGTCAGTATCAAAGATCATACGCCGAGATCGTCGGAAGAGAGAACTTCAAGTCTGCCTCAGTATCTAGACTATAGAGACTCTGCGCTTCAACAACATCAACATAGTTTACTATTGTTGTAATTTACATTGTTTATGTATTTATAGGTCTCATTGTAACCATTCACGTGTGACGATATTTTGGAGGGAGATTGTTAGCCTCGCTCTTTTATAAAGATAATGTCACATACGTGAATTGGACTAGATATGTAACAAGTAGTACCCGCAGGGACTACTATTGTACACTAGGCAAAGTAATGTTGTAATGAGCCTATAAATACCCCTCATGACTCTCCATGAGGGGTGTGGGAAATTGTGTATCTTTACTTTCATCTTAATATTATCCATTTTCTTCACCCTCTCTCTACTTTCTCTCTCTAAAACCAAACATGGAGTTCATCTTTAATCATCAACCTAGACCTCCCGAATCACATAAAAATCATTACTTTTCGGTCCTACAAGGATGGATCGTTTCGTATGTGTATTGATTATCGAGAGCTGAACAAGTTAATGGTGAAGAATAGATACCCGTTACCGAGGATCGACGACTTGTTCGATCAGCTCCAAGGATCGAGCGGGTATTCGAAGGTCGGTCTGAGATCGGGATATCATCAGCTTCGAGTTCGTGAGGAAGATATTCCGAAAACGGCTTTCAGAACCCGTTACAGGCATTACGAGTTTCAGGTGATGTCGTTTGGGTGGACTAACGCACCGGCGGTATTCATGGATCTCATGAATCGGGTGTGTAAGCCTTATTTAGATAAGTTTGTGATCGTGTTCATTGACGATATTCTAATCTACTCGAAGAGTGAGAAATGGCATGAAGAGCATCTAAGGCTTATCTTAGAATTGCTCAGGAGGGAGAAGCTGTATGCCAAGTTCTCCAAATGTGAATTTTGGATTCCGACGGTACAATTTTTGGGTCATGTGATTGATAGTCAAGGAGTTCATATTGATCCCGAAAAAATTGAGGCTATTAAAGATTGGGCTGCACCGACAACCCCAACAGAAGTTCGTCAATTTTTGGGTTTAGCCGGTTACTACCGAAGATTCATTGAGGGATTTTCGAAGATAGCAAAACCGTTGACCAAATTGACTCAAAAGAGTGTTAAATACGAATGGGGAGATAAGGAAGAGGAAGCATTTCAATTACTTAAGGAGATGTTGTGTAGTGCTCCTATCTTGGCGTTACCTGAAGGTAGTGAGGACTTTGTCGTCTATTGTGACGCTTCGCATAAAGGTTTGGGAGCCGTGTTAATGCAGCGAGAGAAGGAAATAGCTTATGCTTCCCGACAGCTCAAGAAGCATGAGAAGAACTACACCACTCATGATTTGGAGTTAGGTGCTGTGGTTTTTGCCTTAAGGATATGGAGACATTACTTGTACGGAACCAAGTGTGTTGTATTTACTGACCACAAAAGTCTACAGCACATCTTGAATCAGAAAGAGCTCAACATGAGACAACGATGTTGGATCAAGTTGCTAAGCGATTATGATTGCGAAATTCGCTACCATCCTGGTAAAGCAAACGTTGTTGCTGATGCTCTTAGTCGAAAGGAGAGGATACCACCATTATGAGTTAGGTCATTGGGAATGACTATCGTATCGCCATTACCGTCTCAAATATTTGAAGCTCAAACGGAAGCATTGAAAGCAGAAAACCGACCTGCTGAGAACATATTTGGGATGGCTGAAAATGAGAAAGGATTTGTTAAGCGTTCTGACGGAGTATTATGTTTTGGAGATCGGATTTGGGTACCATTGTATGGAGGAATTTGAGAGTTGATTATGCATGAGTCGCATAAGACAAGGTACTCTATTCATCCTGGGTCTGACAAGATGTACAAGGATTTGAAAAAGTTATATTGGTGGCCAAACATGAAGGCAGATATAGCGTTGTATGTTAGTAAGTGCTTGACATGTTCTAAGGTTAAAGCCGAACATCAAAGACCGTCAGGATTATTGACACAGCCAGAACTCCCAGTTTGGAAATGGGAGCGGATTACAATGGACTTTATTACCAAATTACCAAAGACAGCTAGCGGTTGTGACGCTATCGAGGTAATTGTGGATCGATTGACCAAGTCTGCTCATTTCCTGGCAATTAGTGAAGATGATAGTGTCGACAAACTTGCGAGGTTGTATGTGAAGGAAATTATTTCTCGTCATGGAGTTCCGATATCAATTATTTCTGATCGCGACAGCCGCTTCACGTCAGCTTTGTGGCGATCACTTCAAACCGCTTTGGGGATGAGACTTGATATGAGTACTGCATATCACCCCCAAACCGACGGTTAAAGTGAGAGGACCACTCAGACTTTGGAGGATATGCTTCGTGCATGCATAATAGACTTTGGTAAAGGCTGGGAGAAGTATTTACCCCTTGCGGAATTCTCCTATAACAATAGTTACCACACAAGTCTTAAAGCTGCACCATTTGAAGCTTTATATGGCCGAAAATGTCGTTCGCTTATTGGTTGGGCTGAAGTTGGAGATAGCCAACTCACAGGCCCCGAGCTTATATTGGAGACTATTGAGAAAGTGACTCAAATTCGTGATCGATTACAAGAAGCTAGAGATAGGCAGAAAAGTTACGCCGATCTGAGACGTAAACCCCTAGAGTTCCAGGTTGGAGACAAAGTGATGCTGAAAGTCTCGCCTTGGAAAGGTGTGATACGTTTCGGGAAACGTGGGAAACTCAATCCCCGCTGCATTGGACCATTTCTTATTTTGGAAAGAATTGGGCCCGTGGCTTATAGGTTGGAATTACCACATGAATTGAGTAAAGTTCACGATGTGTTTCACGTTAGTAATTTGAAGAAGTGTCTTTCTGATGAGATGCCGGTTATAACGATGAAAGATATTCGGGTTAATGATAAATTGAACTTTGTGGCAGAGCCGATCGAGATATTGGATCGTGAGATTAAGCGACTCAAGCGAAGTCGTATTCCACTCATCATGGTTCGTTGGAATTCCCGACATGGACCGGGATTTACATGGGAGCGTGAGGACGAGTTCCGAAAGTGATATCCGAAGCTTTTCACTTTGTAGATGGATTTTTTTCCGAGAGAAACCCGGGACGGGTTTCTTCTGAGGCCGGGAAGATGTAACAATTGGCAAATTAGGGAGCCATTTTGAAAACCCGCATTACGTTAAAGTTCGTTTATAAATTTATATTTGAAATTTTATTCGTAACGAACTTGTAAAACCTATATTGTGGTTGATAATATTTAAAATTTTTATGGAATCGAATTTGGATTATCGATGTGATGAGAATTTATTTCGAGATTTATTGGCACTACGTTGATTCCGGCACTAGGATAACCTAACTAAAAATTTTATGTCTTGAGTTTACTGTTCGACTATATGTTTATTTATTTATGGAACGTCTCGTGAGATATTAAACGATTTGAAACGAGTTACGGGTTTTGGTCCGTGTATTTTACACCTAGTCACCTTAACCTTAAATGTAATAATACTCTTATTATTATCAAAATTATTACTATTATTATTATTAATGTTAGTAAGAAAGAAAGAAAGAAATTAAAAAGAAAATAAAAAGAGTAATGTACAAAATCGTCTTTGTGGGTTCCCTGGTACTCACACAACACCAACACAACTACACCTACACTCTCTCTCTATATTCATCTTTATCCTCCCTCAACCCTAAATATACCCTAGCCGCCGCCACCCATTTCCGGCCATTACAGTCGCACCACCGCTCCCACAACAATACTACCACCATCATCTTGACCCTCATCTTACCCTCTTTCTTTTGACATGTTACACGCGCTTTAAAACCTTCCATAACATCATTTCCCATCACCAATCCGATTTCTATCTTGTTATTGTGGTGAGATTCGTGAGTTCCAAGGTTCAAGAAGGTGAGTAGCAATGGTTTGGCATCTTGTGTGCCTCGATGTAGTCATAAATTCGTGAGAAACACATATTTTCTTAGTGGGTTTTGATGTAAAACTTGTTTAAACTATTGGGAACACTCATTTTCGTTAATAAAGATATGATTAAAAACTGGTTTGGTATCCAAGGTGCGTGGTTTTGTTGGTATCGAGGGGTAACTGCGAGCCCTGGCTCACGGCTCAGTTTATCTACTATGATTCATGTTGTATTTGAGCTGGTCTTTGTTATGTATTGTTGTGATTATATTGGGTTTTGGATTCGATTTGTTTGGTACCGTGAACCTAGGATAGGTTGTTTGTTATTGAGTTTTGGATGCCTGTTGATGCTGTCGTGAGGGGTTGGACCATTTTGAGGTCCTCATGGTTCATAGTATGGAAAAGGATAGTCAAGCCGAGACCCTTATGGTCTCGGCAGTGGGCTGCTACTCTTGTAGTCATTATTGTGGTTCTTTCTTTTTTTAGTTGATGTACATTATTAACTGTAATTGTTGTTGTTGTTGTACCTTGGGTCGAGAAGGAGTAGTGGTATTTTTGTAGTTGTTGTTGTCGAAGGAAATATGGGGACCGATTGTGAGACGGTCAATTAGAATGATGGAGATAGGTTAGTCGGGTGCCGTAGTCGGACCCTATTGTTGTAGCACGTGGATTTGGGATGGATTTGGACGGAGTTGATTTATTTATTTTGACTTGGTTATTATTTTTGGACTTGGACTATGAGCCGAGAGTGATGACTCGGACATGTGACCAAATTCTTATGACTCGATAAATATTTAAAATCAAACATTAAAAATAATACTCGTAATAATATTATTGATAATATAATCATTTATATACGCATATATATATGTGATAAACGTACACACACACACATATATATATATATATATATATATATATATATATATATATATATATATATATATATATATATATATAAATGCGTATATTAATAATAAAACGATCGCGAGTAAACGTTATAATAATATAACGATAATTATTATGCTATGCTAATAGTGCAATAAATGTCGGAATATTATTATAAATAAATAACTAGAAACAATGTCGAGAACTAATATGTCGGGTGAGTAATAATTAAAAACATGACTTTTATAAATTTGGAAAACTTATCGAGTTATACGAGTTGTGGTTACTTAAAGTCCAAGTGGGTTTATTATGTGACTTTTGTGTTGTCACGGATATATGACGATTAATATAAACATTTTCGATAACTAAGTAACTTATTTAATCGACGGGTTAAATCGAGTTGTTTGGCTATATAAGATGAGTATATTAATGGGCATCATATCCCACGACGCCCATAGGTTGTGGTACATGTATTAGGATAATCTTGGAACGGTATATTACGTAAATAAATATGGGGGATTACCAAATCGACGGATTTGATAAACTTCGATGATTTATTTAAATAATATATTGGGCTAATATTAGACCTATAGATGGTTTATTATTTCTTTTCGTTGTGACTTCTTGGTTTGAGTTGTGTCGACCCTCCACCCATATGGATACCAAACGTCAAATTTCAAATTAATATGAAGATAATTCGAGAAATGGATTTTCGGAAGTAAAATGGAATATGTTCGGGTTTGAGAATGTTCGATTTTGAGGAAATGATTTCTGAACGAGTTGATATTGTTAGGTCGTGCCGAGTCCGTAGTTGCCGTCTTTCGAGTTACTATACGTCTTACTTCTACCAATTTCTTATTGCTGATTTCTGGACTTGAGGTGAGTCATAGCCCCACTTTTTCTCTTGAACTATGTTTTCAATACTTGGGGTGAGAAACGTGCAAATTATTTATGTGGACTATTATCGCTTTTATATTCTTTTCAAAACTTGCTATGCGTATAAAACTAAGAAGAGCGAGGCCTAACCTAGAGTTAGGTAAGCTACACAACGAGGCCTAGACTAGATCTAGGTAAGTTGTACATGTCGTATCCTTACGCATACATATTGATTTGATTGGATTTGATTATTTGACTATAGTGTGCACCTATAGGATTATGATACTTCGGAGGTTATCCGAGTATTTATGAAATTACGGAGGGTATCCGTGTATTTATGATGGAGCGGAGGGTATCCGCAGGTTTATTACGGGAGGTACCCGTGTATTTATGATGGAGCGGAGGGTATCCGCAGGCTGTAGTGAATCCCTAGTATAGCTAGCAAGCGTTTTGCGTATATGTCCACTATATTGAATTATGAATTTAAACATATGATCTCACCAACGAAAGCTGACTTTTAGCACGTTTTCTCAGGTAATTAAGTGATGATTTGGATGCATGGATTGGAAGGCTCGGCTATGGCACCTGGTTATGGATCTATTTTTCTAAAACTCTGATATTAAATTTTGGACCTACGTTTATTTCTTTTAGGCCTGACTCTGAATGAATGTTGGGATAAATGTAAACATTAAAACCCCGTTTTGGTTGTGTTTTACTTATGTTTACTTTATCTCGTTCTTTTATGTCTTGTGTTGGATACCAATCCCCGTAGCACCCCGAAAGCTTGTTGAGTCTTCTGTTGTACCAAATTTTGGGGGTGTTACAACATGTTTATCTAGAATAGTCTTTTGTACATTATATATTGATTTGGGTTGAATAATACAAGGCAAGGCAATTACTCTAAAATTATATCTCTAATACACCTTAGGCTTGATCAATTCTGAACTTGACAACTTTTCAAAAACACACACTATATTTATTCTAAAAAACACATGCTTTGTATCAAAAGTCGAACCAAAATCACGATTTGGCAAGTATAATTATTTGTCACTATACATTGTTGCTTTGCGCGAATATACATCTAGTTTTATATAATGTGCACATAATGTGTCTTACAAAAAATAATAGTTATTATTTTAGAGCATATAATACATCTATTTTTTTTAATAATTAAGAAAACTTAAAATTTGTGAGAAAAAAAAATCATTTAAAGATAATACTATATTCAATACTTATAAATCCTTAATACATTATAATAAAATGATTCATGGAAAATAATTAAAGACATCACAAAAAAACCTCACTTTACACTTGATAATAATAATAATAATAATAATAATAATAATAATAATAATAATAATAATAATAATAATAATAATAATTACTACGTTATACCCATAACATTCGCCCTATAACTCACCAATAACGCGGTATAACGTGCCTATAACTTGATGCACCGAGCACTCTTATGAAACTTATGGCCATACCTCCAAGATGTATTCAACATTCCACTAATTATGTGTTACAAGCATGGTTATTAAAACAAAACCGGACATCAAACCGGTTTTTCATTCACATTGATTTTAAAAGGCAGAGAACTACCTAGAATTCATTATGGCAGGTTTGATTCACTTTTCACCCTTTTGACCCAAATGGCCAAGTACACTAATTCAAACATGTTGATCCCAGTTGAGCTTAAACGATCTTGTACAGAAGTTAACTTGATTAAACCCTTAAGCTAATATGCGGAATGTAAAAGCTTAACTTAAGAAGAATAATGATTCACTTTCAACACTTCAATATTATTAATACGAGCACTCAACAATGCTAGGGTTTTGCAACCTTGAAGTGAATAATAATACGTACATAAACTAACCCTAGGATCCTCCTTTTATAGACTAAGGAATCCTACTAGGTTTACAATACCTTTCTCTACACGATAAGTATATTCTAGATAAATATAATATTTACACAATCTATTCTGTATTTATCTAAACCGTATACATCCTTATCCCATCAGCAGTAGATTCTGTCAGCAGCATTTAACCTCAGCAGCACTTTGACATTAGCAGCAGAATCATTACCACTAGCAGCAGTTTCACTTATAGCAGCAGTTTCAGACCCAACAATCCTCCCTTAAACTTATTATTTATTTCTAAATAAGTAAGTTTCTACTAAACACAATTAATCACTTGGAGGATGCTTCCAAACACTTCAACTCTTGAGAATTCAGTTGATCAAATATCTTCTTATACTTTGACAGCAAATTGAATGCTTGATCATCAGAATCATAGTCTTTCTGCAACTTAAGTGATTTATCACCATTAACCATCTGATTGACAATATTCCAGTATCTTACCACTGGGTAATCCATTTCAGCTAGCATATACAAAGTAATTGGTCCAATATCTAACACATGAACTCCAGAATCTTGAAAGAGTCTCCATTTTCTGACTTTGTAATCTACAATCTCTGTGAAGGAGTCTCCATTTTCAACTTGCTTACCCTTGCCTTTATCAGTAAAAGATGAAGAAATAAACTTCTTTTGTTGAGCGGCAGGTTCTTTAATAACAATCCCTTTTTCAGGTTTTCTAGGTGCTGATGATTTGATTGTTGTTGTTGTTTGTTGTGATAGTGAAGGAGTTGGTAATGGAATAGTCTTCTTGCTCAACAATACCATGGCTTCAGCAGCAGCATTGTCACCAGACCCAGCAGCAGAGTCTTGTGCATCAGTAGATCCACTAGCAGCAGAGTTAGTAATTTCCTTAGCAGTAGATTCTTAAGCAGCAGAATCTTGAGCAGCAGAGTCAAGACTTTTGTTTTTCACCAAATCTCCCAACTTCATCAATGTTTCACCCATCAACCCTGTTGCCTTCACTAATTGCTCAGGCTCCAAAGTTGTAAGTTGTTCTACCACCTTCTCTTGAGTAGCAATCACCTCTTCCATAACAACCTCATTCCCTGATTTATCAGCAACCACAAACTCTTCAGCATCCTGAGGACTTTCAACATCCATATCACCAATCACTGGAACCTCCCCTGAAACCATTCCATCATTCAAACCCAGAACACTATCAACCTTTTCCAAATTTGCCTCCCCTAAACCCATTGCCTCTTCATTCCTCCCCTGTTTGGAAGCATCATCTTCCAAGTGAGTAGAGACATCAGGAGAACTAACAATCTGAGAAGTGCCCACTTTCTTTAATCTTTTCAAGGAGGTTGAAGATCTTGATTTCTGAAAGTTCTTAATCTGTTTTTGCAATTTGATGATAGTCTTGTCCTGATCAGCAACAACAGATGAAAGATTAAGAACTTTGTCCTCCAATGTAGTACATTTCACCCCCAAGTTGGTACAAGTAACCGTCAATTCCTGAATGAGTTTCATAAAAGTCTCATCACTTCGACCTGTGTTACCTGGTCCGAGAGGTGAATCATGGACATTGTCATCATGTACAAGGTTTTCCGTCAATTCATTGGTCACTGGTCTGTCCTCATCACTTCGACCTATGTAACCTGGTCCGAGAGGTGAATCTTGGGACATAAACTCAGTATCAAACCTAGTTTGATCATCTGAGCCCCCTGTATTTGCCATTTGGCTAGGGTTACCATCTTGAGAATTTGATTCAGAAGAATCATCATCTCTAGATGTTGCCTTGGTTTGGGTCTTAATGATTGATTCGCCTCAAACAGTCAGATAATTATTGATCAGCCACTTGTGAATGGCCAACTGTAATAGTCAAACAGCTGAGGCAAATGCTTCCGTGAAATACAGTGTTTTCCCAGGTCGTAATGTCCCAACGAGGTTGTGATGGTATTAAAAACGAATATGTGATCAGTGAATGTGAACAGGAAAGGTATAAGGTGTGTGTGTGTGATTTAACTAGGGTTTTATAACTTAAAATAACTATTTAGAACGATTACGTAAAACCTAGATATCTAAAACGTATAAACGTACACCAATTTAAAATCAGACGCGACTGCGTACTGAGAAAAATGTGAGTTTTAAGGAAAAATAAACTATAAGGGTTGAAAATGAAAATTCTATAAACTTAAACTTAAAATAAAATTAAATTAAAAAAGAAAACTATTTTTTAGATTATTTTATTATTTATTATTGATTATTTAATTAAAAACTATTTAACTATTTAATTAAAACTAATTTATATCAAACTAAAAAATTATAAATACTACAAATTAAACTAAAAACTTATAAAAATAATTTCTAAACTTAAATTAGAACTTGAAGAAAGTATAAAAAATAAAAATAAATATTTTTGTCTTTTTATGAATTTTCTATTAATTAAAAACTATTAATATTAATTATACTAATTAAACTATTTTAAATTACAAATAATATTAAATCAACTTAGAAAATTATGAAAAAATTCATAAAATTATATTATGACTTATAAAAGCTATAAAAAATATAAAAACTAGGTGTTGCTATATAAAAATTAATTATGCTATTTATAACTTACTTATTGATTAATTATTAATTAAATTATTATTAATTATAATAAATACTGATTTACTAAATAAAAATATAAGAAAATTATTAAAAATACTTTAATATATAAGGAAATTAATAAAAATATAAAAACACAAATTACTTAATAAAAATCTAAAAATGAAAATTAAAATTAAATTAAATTAAATAGAAACTATCACTTATTTTTATATTGTATTTTCTGGAATTTTCTTTTTCCAACCTATATTATACTTAAAAATAGACAACTTTAATAAAGACAACTTTTTTATAAGCTACTAATAAGCACAGTGGAAGCTTATTGCTACCACAGTTGACTTTTGTTGACTGAAGTGGCAAATAAGCTCAAATGAGCTTATGTGGGACCCACCTTGCTTAATTCTGGTCCTAATAAGTTAGTTGGACTTGTCAAAGCTCAATTTGTACAAATAAGCTCAGTAGATAAGCTGATAAGCCAAAATAAGCTAATCCAAAAACTGATTTCAACACAGAATGGGGACAAGGTTCAAGGCTTAATCCAAGTGGGGTCCACTGGGTGCTAGGTCAAACTTATGGTCAATACTTAGAGTCTACTAGGAGGGGGTTTCAAAGATACTAATTTGGAGGCCTGGGGCCCACTGAGGTGGTCACAAAACACCACCAAAGGTGGTGGTGTGGACTGAACTGCTGATGTGCAGGGGAGGTCTCAGCCCTGCAGTTGTGTTTAGGGGTGAGTGGGGCCCACAATAAAAATCCTAAAAATATAAGCTAGATGGGAAATTAAAGATGAGCTGGTAGAGTGTAATTAGAAACAAGTTTCAAAGCCTAGGTCCTATTCCTAAATTCTAAACAATTCTCCAAAGTTTTAGAAAAATCTGAGATGATGATTTTTGACTTTTTATGAAACTAACCTAGTTTGACTTTTATGGATTTCTAATCACTACTACTGATTGATAATGTTATATTAAGCTAAACTAAGACTGAATTAAGCTACTTGAATCACTTATGAGCATTTGAGCAAGGATTTGAGTGTTAACTGTGTAACAGTTAACCATGATTGATGTTTGCTAGTGATTTTGACATTCTTGTATTAAACTATCACTTTTTATACTTGCTTAGTCCTAATGATACTTAATGTGACTGATAGAAACAACAAACAACAATGAGATCACCTAGGTGCACCTTGAACAAACATAAGCCAAACACTACCTTATGTGACAGTTTACTCTAACTATCTTAGATTTAAACCTTGAAATACCTAACTACTGATCTAACTATCTTAGTATATCATTTTTAAAGCTAATTGAATATTATAATGTAATACTAACAATAAGAAAACAGAATTTGCAAATATAAAGATTGTGACTTACAATGATCCTTACTGAGAATAGGGTACCAATGAGCTCAAGACATAACCTATGACCTCCCAAGAGGTAACTAATACCACTGCAATCCAAAACCTTCTTTGAT
This sequence comes from Artemisia argyi, assembly GCA_030686995.1. NCBI lineage: Eukaryota > Viridiplantae > Streptophyta > Magnoliopsida > Asterales > Asteraceae > Artemisia > Artemisia argyi. The sequence goes on along the minus strand of CM060701.1, from coordinate 225,032,705 downwards.
CATTGCTTCTTCTTCATTCTTTTCTGGTTTTTTTTATTTTTGTCTATTTAAATTATTATTTTTGGTATTTTTTTATTTATGATCTAAACAGAAAATTAAGGTTTTATAAAACTTATCTTAGCTTTGTCAGAGCTTATATAAGCTTATGAAATGCCTCAACAACAATTAACAACAACAGTTGAACCTTTTGAGATTTTTGGAAATAAGGAAAAATTGCATAAACTGAATTAAGAATTGAGACTTGAAATTAACTTGAAAATAAAGATTGCAATACAAGAATTTAACTTAGTACAAGCTGTTACAATTGAAATTATAACTGAAATACAAGTTTACATGACCTACGATTACAATTAACCTAAACTACACTAATAATATTCATCCTTGCTTCTTCTTCTGCTTTATAATGACTTTTTAGACTCCTTGGGTCCCTCTGTGACTTTCCCATCAATCCTCAACCATTGATTAGATCAAAATGATCCTAGCCATTCAAAATGATTTTTGGCGCCAAAATGTCTTTGGGTGTCAGTATTTGCCTGGAGAGGGTTTTAAGGAATTTAATGGACTTTGGGGTGTTGTGTGAGGTGGAGGGTGAGGTGAAATGAGTGGGGAGCAAGGTGGAAGTGAAACCGGAGAGGTGGAGGAGTGGTATGTGATACAATGGTGGTGGTGGTATTTGGGAGGGAAAGGGTAGGCTGGGTGGTTTGGTTGACCGGGTGGACTGGGCTTGTGGATGGGCTGGGTAAATAAAAAGGGAGTGGGCTAGTGGTTGTTTGTGTTTTGGATTTGGTTTTGGGTTTACATTATTAATAAGGATCCGTTTGATTTGATAATTACACAAGGACCAATTTTGTAATTTATTCAAAGTTAAAGGTCTGAATTGGTGACTTTCCCATAATTTAAATAAGGACTAATCTTGCCAAGATTTAAATAGTACAAGGGTATATTTGATTTTTTCATTATTTAAAATACCCAGGGACTAAATTTGTCATTTTGAAAACTTGAGGGACTAAATGTGTAATTTATTCAAAACTTTCACCCAGGGACTAATACTGACAATTATGAATTCCCTAGGACCCTTAATGATAATTTTCTCATTTAGAACACCCAGGGACTAAAACTGTCAAGTTTGAAACTTTGAAGGACCTGTTTTGCCAAACTGTGAAATTTCAGGGACCAATCATGTAAATTCACCAAACTTCACACCAAGGACCATTCCTGCAAAAGATTATTAGTACAAGGACCAAAATTGCTTTTCTCAAAGTTTTTACATCCAAAGGACCATCTCTGTCAATTTCCAAAGTACAGGGACTAAACTTGTAATTTTATGAAACTTTGCACCAAAGGACTAAATATGTAACTTTATGATTAAAAAGGACCTTTGATGACTTTTTCAAGTTTTTAGAATAACCAGGGACTAGTTTTGACAATTTATGAAAGTTGAGGGACTGAAACTGCCAATTATGCAAACTTTGTACGTTTTTCATTTGTTTTTGCATATTTTGTATTTGAAACATATAAAACACACCTTTAAGATATTTTAAGTATTTTGATACATTTTTGAGTGTTTTTGTATGTTTTGGCAGTTCAGATTAGTATAAAATGATGAGTATTTAGACACTCATCAGTCCCCCACACTAAACAATTGCTAGTCCCTAGCAATCTTTTGAGAAAAACTTAATGGATTTGAAAAAATCTTTACCAAAAGCCATCACTTCTGGAGTAGCCAGGTGTAAGAACTGTGGCACACCTGATAACCGTGTGATTTTGAGCAAATCACCAGCTGTCAACGGATTTGATTAGTCTTTACCAAAAGCCGTTTGCTTCTGGACTAGCCAACTCTTGATGGAATAGTCAACATCTTGGTGAGCTGATTACCAATTATGGTTTTTCCACGGCCTTTACCACAAGCCATAATCTTGCGGGCTAGCCAACTCATTAGCTTTTGAGGATAATGGGGAGTTGAGGAACCATACAATTTTTGGCAAATTGCAAGCCATAAACGGGTTTGAGTTATCTTTACCAAGAACCGTTTGCTCCTGGATTAGCCAATCCTGTTGTGGGTTAGACATGGAGGATTGATACCATTTATTGCGTTCTAAGTGAGAAAAAATTTTAAAATTTTGGCTAAAATGGGGGTTCTTGATGGAACATGTGTTTAAATTCGTTAGAATAACGAATCTCCCCCCACACTTAGAACTGAATATTGTCCTCAATATTCAAAGTACCGGGTGTTAAACCAACACTTAGAACGTAAGAAGAAAAATATTCCATAGCCTTTATTTAAGATGTATATACATACAATTATTTTTTTAGATAAAACTTCTTAAATAGAAGCTATCACTATATGTACACTTTTTTTTTTTTTTTTTTTTATTTTTTTTTTACTTAAATTATACAACATGTGGGGCATCTCCCCCACACTAGGGTGTTACACACGGGTGAAAACCCATGTTTTTGCTAATGTTTTTGATTCCCGAGTCACTAACTTGACTCGACCCCGAATTCATTTGTCCATGGGGAAGTATGATGTGGAAGAGACAATCTCAATCGGACTTTCATTCAAGACGTTTGGATAAACATTTGAAGCACGTGAAAGTTCCACACCGATGAGACATAATGACACCCGGCTCATAATTTATAAATGAGAATGCCGGGGTCAAAGATAATGTCCTCATTCCCGAAGGAGTGAAGAACAGGATAGGGAACAGAATATATGAAGAAAAGGAAGAAAGTCATGATGAAAATCATAACTAACTCCTCATCTTCAATAGGAGAATTCATTGTTTCATGAATCTCCTCTTTTAAGCTCGTTTGATCAAGACATATTATGGGCATGTCTAGATCAAAATAGAAAGTATCATACTCCGGTGGAGATATGATATGAGTGAGTTCAAAGGAGAACTCCTCGTAAAGAGAATCAGTTGTGAACTCATCACAATCCTCATTCTGAATATCAAAGAGTGGATTATCAGAAATCAAAGTGAATTCGGATTCGAATTCATATAGAGGATTGGTGAGAGTAGTCTTGACTGCTTCGGGAACAAAGTGATTATCATTCTCTTCTTCTGAGTTGACAAGCTCAGAAGGTAATTCCTCCACATAACTGATGTCTCCAGAAGATAAAGAATTATCATCAGTATGTGAAGTACTAAGCTCGATGTTGGGATTAGAGTTTAAAAGATTTTTAGTTTCTCCCATATCGGCTTTGAAGTCAAAGAGATCATTATTACTTCCAGATAGAAGTGGAATGATGTGAGTGAGTTCCTCTGTGAAATCCTCAAGAAGAGGATCAACATCAGAATGAGGCAGTGATGCCTCAACATACTCAATGTCTCCATAAGATATATAATCATTACTGGAATTAGAGACATTCTCAATTTGATCATTTGGATTATCAGGGGAGGTAGGAATATCACACATATGATCAAGAGTTCCCTGTGACTCTCTTGGGATTGAGACAAGGTTCTCAACACTAGACTTTATGAATTCGCCAGATTCCTTTGCAGGAATTTTGTCAAGATGCTCGTCCCCCATGCTCAGAGAGTGAGTGGGAACCTCGGGTGTGATAACATCATACAGAGGAAACTGAGAAGGACTAGCAGTTATGGATTCTACAAGTTCCATTTTTTCTACTGCTAGTGTTTCAGTTATATTCTTTTCTCCCTGTATCTCCATGGAAGAAGTCTCAACTGATGAACTTGATGAATCTTTTTGAATGATAACAATGTTATCATCATCATCACTGTCATCATCGTCCTCATAAAAAGCAGCATAGCGAATATTGGCACGTATTTTGGCTACTCTTTGCTCAGCAATTAAATCTTCCATGCTTTTCCCAGAATCACGTTCTTCAGCAAGTAATTCTGCGATAGATTTATCACGAGAATTTTGAATGATTGGAAATTGTGGAAGTGTGGATGTGTCAAAACCGGAAGGTTGACATTGATCATCATTATGAGGACCCCCACAATATACACAAGAAGAACTTGGATCATGGCGAAGCGACATATTAGCTAACTCCTCCCTAATGTTTTTAAGTTTTTTAAGAACCTCTAGACAAGGGTCTTGCTGGTTTTGAGGAGTTGCTTGGTTCATTTGGTATTGTGGAGGTGGGTCTTGAAACGAATAGTCGTAATTGTTACAAGGAAATGGATTCCTTGTTTGACAATCAGAGCTAAAATATGGACCTCCACAGTACTCACAACAGTAAAACTGTTGAGTCTGGCTTGGTGTATTTTGATACGAAGCATCATTGATATTTGGATAATATGATTCTTGCTCGTATGAATGTGATAAATTTGAGGAGCTGTTGAATGAGTTTTGATTAGGATCATAAGCAAATGAATTACTCGACCCACAAAACAAACAACTCCCGTTTTGAATATCATTACCACATTGTACACATGTACACCAACGACATGGAAAACCGAAAAGCGGCTCACCACAACCGTCACAAGGGACAAAATCTGGAGGTGGGACAAGTGGTGTGCTCTTAGAGCTAGGAATTTCCACCACTTCCGTTATGGTCTCGGGTTTTGGTTCTTGATAAACGTGAAGGTTAGGTAAGTCGTTCTTTTCAGTCACTACCCTAAGCTCTGTACGTTTGCTTGACAAACTTTCAACCGTAAACCGTGAAAGGTTAGGATCAATTTTTGAAGGTTCGTCATTAATAGCACGTATCTCGGGTTGTGAAGGGTAGTTAGAAGAATTTGGTGAATCATTGAGAGAATTTGGACTTATGAACAGATTGCACACAGTACAAAATCTGTTACTACAATTATTGCCACATTTCTCACAAATACACCGGAGACAACGAAGGCCGTTCTCAATCGGGCTTTTACAGTGAAAACACTTGTAACCGAGAGACGCCATAAGAATTATGTATGAGATGGGTGTAAGAAGGTAGAATCAAATGGATAGAAGGTATAAAGGTGAATATTTATGGGTTTTGAAAATTTTTGTAGTACTAATAAGAAGGAAAATGTTTTTGGTTTTTTTGTGTTCGTTGAAAACTGATTTTAAAAAGTTTTCGGGAACTGTTTTTGGTTTTATATGATAATAGTATGAACAAGGATGGATAAATATACAAATGAATGTGTATTCAGATTCACAAATACGCAAAATCGTTAGAATAAGCGCACAACCTCCCCGGCAGCGGTGCCAAATTTTGATTCGCCTCAAACAGTCAGATAATTATTGATCAGCCACTTGTGAATGGCCAACTGTAATAGTCAAACAGCTGAGGCAAATGCTTCCGTGAAATACAGTGTTTTCCCGGGTCGTAATGTCCCAACGAGGTTGTGATGGTATTAAAAACGAATATGTGATCAGTGAATGTGAACAGGAAAGGTATAAGGTGTGTGTGTGTGATTTAACTATGGTTTTATAACTTAAAATAACTATTTAGAACGATTACGTAAAACCTAGATATCTAAAACGTATAAACGTACACCAATTTAAAATCAGACGCGACTGCGTACTGAGAAAAAGGTGAGTTTTAAGGAAAAATAAACTATAAGGGTTGAAAATGAAAATTCTATAAACTTAAACTTAAAATAAAATTAAATTAAAAAAGAAAACTATTTTTTAGATTATTTTATTATTTATTATTGATTATTTAATTAAAAACTATTTAACTATTTAATTAAAACTAATTTATATCAAACTAAAAAATTATAAATACTACAAATTAAACTAAAAACTTATAAAAATAATTTCTAAACTTAAATTAGAACTTGAAGAAAGTATAAAAAATAAAAATAAATATTTTTGTCTTTTTATGAATTTTCTATTAATTAAAAACTATTAATATTAATTATACTAATTAAACTATTTTAAATTACAAATAACATTAAATCAACTTAGAAAATTATGAAAAAATTCCTAAAATTATATTATGACTTATAAAAGCTATAAAAAATATAAAAACTAGGTGTTGCTATATAAAAATTAATTATGCTATTTATAACTTACTTATTGATTAATTATTAATTAAATTATCATTAATTATAATAAATACTGATTTACTAAATAAAAATATAAGAAAATTATTAAAAATACTTTAATATATAAGGAAATTAATAAAAATATAAAAACACAAATTACTTAATAAAAATCTAAAAATGAAAATTAAAATTAAATTAAATTAAATAGAAACTATCACTTATTTTTATATTGTATTTTCTGGAATTTTCTTTTTCCAACCTATATTATACTTAAAAATAGACAACTTTAATAAAGACAACTTTTTTATAAGCTACTAATAAGCACAGTGGAAGCTTATTGCTACCACAGTTGACTTTTGTTGACTAAAGTGGCAAATAAGCTCAAATGAGCTTATGTGGGACCCACCTTGGTTAATTCTGGTCCTAATAAGTTAGTTGGACTTGTCAAAGCTCAATTTGGACAAATAAGCTCAGTAGATAAGCTGATAAGCCAAAATAAGCTAATCCAAAAACTGATTTCAACACAGAATGGGGACAAGGTTCAAGGCTTAATCCAAGTGGGGTCCACTGGGTGCTAGGTCAAACTTATGGTCAATACTTAGAGTCTACTAGGAGGGGGTTTCAAAGATACTAATTTGGAGGCCTGGGGCCCACTGAGGTGGTCACAAAACACCACCAAAGGTGGTGGTGTGGACTGAACTGCTGATGTGCAGGGGAGGTCTCAGCCCTGCAGTTGTGTTTAGGGGTGAGTGGGGCCCACAATAAAAATCCTAAAAATATAAGCTAGATGGGAAATTAAAGATGAGCTGGTAGAGTGTAATTAGAAACAAGTTTCAAAGCCTAGGTCCTATTCCTAAATTCTAAACAATTCTCCAAAGTTTTAGAAAAATCTGAGATGATGATTTTTGACTTTTTATGAAACTAACCTAGTTTGACTTTTATGGATTTCTAATCACTACTACTGATTGATAATGTTATATTAAGCTAAACTAAGACTGAATTAAGCTACTTGAATCACTTATGAGCATTTGAGCAAGGATTTGAGTGTTAACTGTGTAACAGTTAACCATGATTGATGTTTGCTAGTGATTTTGACTTTCTTGTATTAAACTATCACTTTTTATACTTGCTTAGTCCTAATGATACTTAATGTGACTGATAGAAACAACAAACAACAATGAGATCACCTAGGTGCACCTTGAACAAACATAAGCCAAACACTACCTTATGTGACAGTTTACTCTAACTATCTTAGATTTAAACCTTGAAATACCTAACTACTGATCTAACTATCTTAGTATATCATTTTAAAGCTAATTGAATATTATAATGTAATACTAACAATAAGAAAACAGAATTTGCAAATATAAAGATTGTGACTTACAATGATCCTTACTGAGAATAGGGTACCAATGAGCTCAAGACATAACCTATGACCTCCCAAGAGGTAACTAATACCACTGCAATCCAAAACCTTCTTTGATCATTGCTTCTTCTTCATTCTTTTCTGGTTTTTTTTTTTTATTTTTGTCTATTTAAATTATTATTTTTGGTATTTTTTTATTTATGATCTAAACAGAAAATTAAGGTTTTATAAAACTTATCTTAGCTTTGTCAGAGCTTATATAAGCTTATGAAATGCCTCAACAACAATTAACAACAACAGTTGAACCTTTTGAGATTTTTGGAAATAAGGAAAAATTGCATAAACTGAATTAAGAATTGAGACTTGAAATTAACATGAAAATAAAGATTGCAATACAAGAATTTAACTTAGTACAAGCTGTTTCAATTGAAATTATAACTGAAATACAAGTTTACATGACCTACGATTACAATTAACCTAAACTACACTAATAATATTCATCCTTGCTTCTTCTTCTGCTTTATAATGACTTTTTAGACTCCTTGGGTCCCTCTGTGACTTTCCCATCAATCCTCAACCATTGATTAGATCAAAATGATCCTAGCCATTCAAAACGATTTTTGGCGCCAAAATGTCTTTGGGTGTCAGTATTTGCGTGGAGAGGGTTTTAAGGAATTTAATGGACTTTGGGGTGTTGTGTGAGGTGGAGGGTGAGGTGGAATGAGTGGGGAGCAAGGTGGAAGTGAAACCGGAGAGGTGGAGGAGTGGTATGTGATACAGTGGTGGTGGTGGTATTTGGGAGGGAAAGGGTAGGCTGGGTGGTTTGGTTGACCGGGTGGACTGGGCTTGTGGATGGGCTGGGTAAATAAAAAGGGAGTGGGCTAGTGGTTGTTTGTGTTTTGGATTTGGTTTTGGGTTTACATTATTAATAAGGATCCGTTTGGTTTGTTAATTACACAAGGACCAATTTTGTAATTTATTCAAAGTTAAAGGTCTGAATTGGTGACTTTCCCATAATTTAAATAAGGACTAATCTTGCCAAGATTTAAATAGTACAAGGGTATATTTGATTTTTTCATTATTTAAAATACCCAAGGACTAAATTTGTCATTTTGAAAACTTGAGGGACTAAATGTGTAATTTATTCAAAACTTTCACCCAGGGACTAATACTGACAATTATGAATTCCCTAGGACCCTTAATGATAATTTTCTCATTTAGAACACCCAGGGACTAAAACTGTCAAGTTTGAAACTTTGAAGGACCTGTTTTGCCAAACTGTGAAATTTCAGGGACCAATCATGTAAATTCACCAAACTTCACACCAAGGACCATTCCTACAAAAGATTATTAGTACAAGGACCAAAATTGCTTTTCTCAAAGTTTTTACATCCCAAGGACCATTTCTGTCAATTTCCAAAGTACAGGGACTAAACTTGTAATTTTATGAAACTTTGCACCAAAGGACTAAATATGTAACTTTATGATTAAAAAGGACCTTTGATGACTTTTTCAAGTTTTTAGAATAACCAGGGACTAGTTTTGACAATTTATGAAAGTTGAGGGACTGAAACTGCCAATTATGCAAACTTTGTACGTTTTTCATTTGTTTTTGCATATTTTGTATTTGAAACATATAAAACACACCTTTAAGATATTTTAAGTATTTTGATACATTTTTGAGTGTTTTTGTATGTTTTGGCAGTTCAGATTAGTATAAAATGATGAGTATTTAGACACTCATCAATGATGTTATCACTATCCTGCTCTGCTGCTAAGCTAGAGGCAGTAGTGACAGCCCTTGCCAACATGTCCTCTGCATCACCTAGGACAGCCTCATCTGGTACAGCCATACTAACACTATCCTGAGGAAGATCAGTGTTCTTTTTGGTGTTCCTACGGGTATAGAGTATTTTAGGTTGTGTAGCAGATGCACTAAAATTGGGTGTGTGATGGGAGTCAGTGGGATTTCCTGATCCTTCACCCTGATTGTTTTGCACAAGTTGCACCATTTGAGGTGTAAGATTTGTATGTGTGCCTGAAAAACCTTTTCCATGTTTAACCAAGAAAGTAAAAGTTTTATAAACCAATTTTGGAGCATCATAAGTAGCAACATGGCCTCTAAACTTTGTAAGTTGTTTTTGAACAAAGAGTTGTATAAACCTTGGATAAAGCAAATATGAACCAGACTCTTTGATACTTTGAAACATCCCTTCCAAAATCATTCTTGAACAATTGAATGGTTTACCTTTGCTTAGGAATACCATTGCAGAAGCAATAGTAGTACTAAACTCATGCCATCCAGAAGTTTTAGGACTCAAACAATGAAGAAGAAGATGTATCAAAAACTTATATTGAGGACAGAGGAGAGATTTTTGAAATTTTAAATTTGTATGATTCCCCTTATATCCCAAATCTTTTAACCCAACAAAAATAGCAGAATTGGCCAGGCAAGTGGTCTCTGTTTCATCATCTAAGAAAAGGGTTTCTCTTATTAATGATTCAGATACACGAACCTTTTGCCCATCTACTAAGGCACTAACATGTTTTTCCCCATTCATAGTTTTGATTTTAGCGGTAAGCCAAAACTGTTTGATGTGGGAAGCAAATATAGTAGGATTCACAGTGAGTGCATACCTAAGAGAAGTAGCATTCAAAAACTGTACCATGTCTGTGAAATCTTCATTAACTGATTCGGCATCCAAAACGACCACACTGTTGTGTTGCTTTGCCCAGGTACGAACGCAATCCATGAGTTAGGGTTTAGGGAAATTGGGAATTTTTGACTTTGAGAGAGATGGAGTGTTGGGGTTTGTGATAACTTCAATTTGAAACATAAGAAAACCAATTAGGAAGATCAATTAGGTTTTAAACTGATTGAAGAAGTTACACATCCCACCCTCACACTTTCAACCGTAGCAGCACAATAACACTAGCAGCAGAGTTATATAACTAGCAGCAGAGTAAAATATTCCAGCAGCAGAGTTGACGAAATAAGCTTGGTCAAAAAGTCAAGAATCCGCAGCAATTAATGTGATGATATGCCGTAATCCCTATAAAAACGGACTAAATCTTTTCCCTAAATCAACACAATCAAACCCTAATCGTAATCAAAACGCCAATCAACCAAATCAAAACTTCAATTAACCCAAATCAAATCAAATAATCATGAAATCAACACCCGAAATCATCAATATCTCTTCCGATTCATCATCTGAAGATGAAACCCCCTTTGAAACATATGTGCCGCCCTTCCGTCCTCCTCATGATGGTTGTAGAACCAAAGAGCAAGCCAAAAAGAGAAAGCATGATCTCCCTGTGTTCAAAGATCCTCTGCATTTAAATCAAACTCCAAGCACATCCAGGGGTAAAGCTGTGATGTCTCCAAAATCTCCATCGTCTTCAGAATCATCAGAAGACCCAGCGTGGATCCCTGTCAGGGAACCATCCCCAAGGGAGCTTGTGTCCCCTTTCATCTACACATCATCAGATGAAGATGAACCTCCAAATGAACCACCTTCCACTCCTGAGAGGCCTCAGTCATCAAGGCCACGACCAAAGAAGTCCACCAAGACAAAGAAGACAAGAAAGACAAACTCTCCTCTCCCTAAAGAAAGAAAAATTATTCTTGGACTTCCATGCCCTAGGAAGTAGTGCTTGTAGTCTTTAATTTCATCTTAGATTGTTGCATTCTTTTGTGGTTTCAGAAGTAGTCTTTGTAATTTCTCTTTTGATGTATGAACTTTTGAACTTGATGAATGATGAATGACAGATGTTCTTCTTTTGTTGTCATAATATTGGTATTGCAAATCATCATTTAGACTTATTCCTGCACAATATTAGACCAAACACCACAAAGCAAACAAACATATGTACTAGCAGTAGAGTTAGAAATAGCACCATAGTACATTCCATTTCAAACATATGCTTTAAGATAAGCAGCAGAGTAACAAGCAGCACAATTCCTTTACACACTTGTACAAAAACAAAGAGATAAGGTTTTCAAAGATTTATCATACCAATGTTTGCAATTAAAAATTGAAACCTCCCCACATCAAAGTGTTTAGTGTGAAGATCAGCAACATTGTTATCAGTATGAACTTTAACAATTTGGATCAACTTCTTTTCATAGCAATCCCTGATAAAGTGATGTCTTATCTCAATATGTTTTGTTTTAGAATGAAAAACAGGGTTTTTAATTATGCAAAGTGTGTTGTTGTTATCAATATGAATTTTGGTATTCATGAAATTGTACCCATAATCCAATAATTGATTCTGCATCCATAGAACTTGTCCACAACAACTTGAAGCAGCCACATACTCAGCTTCAGTTGTAGAATTAGCCACCACTGTTTGCTTCTTGCATTGCCATGACACCAATCTGCTTCCCAGAAATTGACAACCCCCTGTTGTAGACTTTCTATCCAAAGAAGCTCCAACGTAGTCACTATCTGAATAGGAGACCAAATCAAATGGTAAATCCTTAGGATACCAAAGGCCCAATTTTGGTTGATGCCTCAGATATCTAAAAATTCTCTTCACTGCATTGAGATGTGATTCCTTGGGACACACTTGAAATCTTGCACAAGCACACACAACAAACATGATATCAGGCCTTGATGCTGTAAGATACATCAATGAGCCAATCATAGACCTGTACAAGTGTATATCCACTTCCTTTCCATGTTCATCCTTCAGCAATGGTTTATTGGTTTCCATGGTAGTCTTGGCAGGTTTAGCATCTTCAAAACCAAATTTCTTCAAAATATCATTGACATACTTATCCTGACTGATAAATATATCATTTTCTTTCTGTGTAACTTGCAGACCTAAGAAGAAGGTGAGTTCTCCCATTGAACTCATAGCAAACATGTCCTTCATAAGCTTTTCAAAACTAACACACATAGCTTTGTTTGTAGACCCAAAGATGATGTCATCAACATAAATTTGAACTAGCAAAATATCATCCTTTTGTCTTTTGAGAAACAGAGTTTTATCAATCTTTCCTCTGCTAAACCCAGATTCTAGCAAGTATGTTGACAAAGTGTCATACCAAGCTCTAGGAGCTTGATGTAGGCCATACATTGCTCTATTTACCTTGTAAACTTTGTCAGGATGATCAGGGTCTTCAAAGCCTGGTGGTTGAGACACATAAACCTCTTCTATAATGGTCCCATACAGAAAGGCACTCTTTACATCCATTTGATACACTACAAAATCTTTGTATGAAGCATAACCCAAGAATAATCTAATTGCTTCTATTCTTGCCACTGGAGCAAATACTTCATCATAATCAAGACCTTTTTGTTGTGTGTATCCCTGTGCTACTAACCTTGCCTTATTCCTTATGACTATTCCTCTTTCATCTCTTTTGCATCTGAAAACCCATTTAGTGCCAATCACTCTTTTTCCATTTGGCAGATCAACCAAGGTCCAAACTTCTTGCAAATTAAATTGTAGAAGCTCATCTTGCATGGCTTCCACCCAACTTGCTTCTTGTAAGGCTTTGTAAGTGTTTTTGGGTTCAATTTGAGAAAGAAAACATGCAAACAGGCAATTTTGAAGATCTTTATGACTATTTCTTTGATGCAGAGATCTGGCAAAGAAACTTTGATGTTGAAGATCTTTCAGTGCTTTAGTCATTTGCCTAGTTTGAATAGATGATTGTGGATCACTTAAAATTTGATCTTTGGGATGATCCTTGTGTACTCTTGCGGTAGGTGTGGGACTAACAGGAATATTGAGTTCCAAATTAGTAAAATCTACAGCAGCTCCAAATAACTAACCATCAAGTGCATCATCATCTGTGTCATAATAAATATTCTCAAGAGGAGGCATATTTGGATCATCAGGATAGATAGAATCAGCAATAGGTCTACCCTGAGAGTCCAAATCAGGAAACATTGAAGTAGCAGTAGAGTTAGTAGGCTTGGCAGCAGAATTTGGTGGAGCAGGAGTTGTATCTTTTGGCCTAGCAGTAGAGTCTTCTGAGTCAGCAGCAGAGTCTTCTGGCTTTGTTGGAGAGACATCAACAACTACTTTGGGAGCCCCATTAGTTTCTTTTTCTGCTTCAATAGGTATTTCAATACCTTCTTCAGTTTCCTTAGGTTTCTCTTGAGTAACCACATCTTTTTTAGGACTTGGATCTGACTAAAAGGGTAGTAAAGTAGGACCAACTTTTAATTTCTCAACCAAAACAAATTCTTCTTGTGGTTTGTCAACACTGGCAATAACTGGTACAGAGTTCATTGTTTTGGTAAGCATATCAACATTAAATAGCCATTCTTGTCCTTTTCCCTCAGGATTAGATGTGTTCTCAGAAAACTTGATATGCAAATTCTCCTCTACATGTTTGGTTCTCTTATTGTATACCCTGAAAGCTTTACTAATCATAGAGTAACCAACCAAATTCCCTTCATCAGCTTTTTCATCAAATTTTCCTAGCTGATCCTTAGTGTTCAAAATTGTAACAGGACATCCAAATGGTTTGAGAAAATCAATCAGTGGCTTCTTTCCATGAAATAACTCATATGGAGTCTTATTGTGAGGCTTGACTACCTTACTTCTGTTCTGCACAAAGCATGCAGGCCCAAAAAGGTATAGGTAGTTTTGAATCAGATAACCTTGTTCTTGCAGCCTGAATAAGTGTCCTGTTTCTTCTTTCTGCAACACCATTCTGTTGTGGAGTTTTTGCTACACTATACTGTCTAAGAATTCCTTTCCCCACACAGAATTGATTCATCACACTATTCTTGAACTCAGCACCATTGTCACATCTGATTATCTTCACCTTGTGATTGTACAGGTTTTCAACTCTTGTAATAAATGCCTTGAGTATTTCTGGAGTTTCATCTTTAGTGGCTAGAAAGAATACCCAAGTAAACCTGCTAAAGTCATCAGTGACAACAAGACAATATGACTTTTTGTTCAAGCTTTTGACAAATACAGGCCCAAATAAGTCCATGTGCAGTAGATGTAATGGCTCAGTATTTGTGTTCACAGTTTTGGACTTGAATGAAACTCTGTGTTGTTTACCCTTTTGACAGGCAACACAAGTTTCACAATTTTCAAAAGTCTTTGTAGGCATTCCTCTGACCAGATTTCCTTTTACCAATTTGTTCATGGTCTTGTAGTTCAGATGTCCCAATCTCCTATGCCATAATTTGGACTCATCAACAGTGGCCTTTGCAATTAGACAAGTCAAAGCCCTCTTAGGAACAATGTTCTTAATATGGTCACTGTATATATTCTCATTTCTAGGGACCTTCAAAAGCACAGATTTGTCATCTGGCAATTGATAGTCAGGAGAAAGGATCATACACTCAGTGTCTGTAAAAAGAACAAAGTTCTTTTTGTCACACATTTGTGAGACACTAAAGAGGTTAAACTTAAGGCCTTTCACAAGAAACACCTTCTCAAAGTCCAAATTTCCAGTTTTTAGAGTTCCTCTTCCAACAATCTTTCCACCTTTTGGATCATTCCCAAAAGCAACATAACCACCATCAAAAGCCTCAAAGTCTTCAAGTTGAGACTCATCTCCTGTCATGTGTCCAGAACATCCACTGTCAACAATAACCATATCCTTAAGCTCATCCAGTAGATTGACCTGCACATGAAAAGTAGAGACATTAGTTCCTCTTGACGACCCAAGCCATTACTGACTTGGATCTGCCCTGTGCATCAACATAATCAAATTTCTTTAAATCACTTGATGCACTGCTATTCTTGGAAACAGAATTTGAATCATTAGTTTTTGGTTTCCAAGTCCAACAAGCTGAGGCCTTAACAACATAAAAGTGATTACCAACAACTGTATTTGTTAAAACTTTTGGCCCAGAAGTAGAAAGTTTTATACTAGCAGCAGGTTGCTTACTAGCAGCAGAGTGCATACTAGCAGCAGAATGCTTACTAGCAGTAGAGCCAGTAGAAGAACCAGTTGTGGTTTTGAAAACACCATTTGATTTAGCAGCATAAATAGATCTAGTTGCACCAGATCTCAATAAAACAGCTCTTGGAACCATATTTCTATTAGGATGTGGGTGAGTTTGTTTAGTTACATATTTGTGATTCACCCTAGTGTATTGATTCCAAACAGGCTTTTGGTGTTCAGGACATCTAACAATCAAGTGGTCAAAGCTACCACACTTATAACAAGCCTTCTTTTGTAATTGAAACTGATTACCTAATCTGTGTGAAACTAGGTTGTTGAAGTTTCTCTGGTTACCCCTAGGCTTATTATTGAATCTTTCCATATGTTCTCTAGGTACCTCATTGTATTCTACCATTTTCCTAGAGAAGTTATTTCCTAACACAGGTTTGACAAACTTAACCTGTTCAATTTTAGGCTGAAACTTTGTAGGATTTTCTTCCTTTTTCACACTTTGTTCTTGTTTAACCTGTTCCTCATCACTATCACATTCAGAATACCAATCTTCAATAATAGGAGCTTCAGGAAATTTTCTAGCCTCAACCTTAGGTGTTTCATTAACACTTGTGCTATATTCACCTACAGGTTTTTCAATATTTAGCTCACTAATGAAGGATAGTTCTTTTCCTGGTGGAGCAAAAGCACTTTTGGCTGGAGGAGCCACTTCATTATACCTAATTCCACTACCTTTTCTCATCAAGTTATTCTCTATAGATTTATGAACCAAATCAGAAGCATATTGTTGTTTTTGTACTCTTACTACATGTTTATCTTTTTCAGCAAGAGCTTCCTCCTTTTCTTTTTCTGCTTCTTCTAACTTATTTTTAAGAACTTCTACTTCACTATTTTTCTTAAAAATTTCTATATCTCTAAGATTAAGTTGATCTACATATTCCTTCTCACACTCTTTGAGATATTCTAACCTTCTTTCAACATTTTGAATACCTACTTTGTAACCTAAGTTATCAAGTTTTAGGTGTTCAATTTCTCTATTTAAACTCTCATTCCTAGACTTAAGTTCTTCTATAGTGTCAGCACAAGATTTAAAAGAACACACAGTTAAGTCTGAATCATTTGATACCTCAGAGTCAGAGCCTGATGATGAACCATAGGCCATAAGTGCAAAGTTCTGCACCTTGGGTTGAGCAACAGCTACCAAAGAAAAATTTGGTTCTTCTTCAGCCATATCACTCCAATCATAATCTCCCAGTCCATCACAAGACATCAGTGCAGTCTTTAATTCTTCAGTAACCTTCTTTGTAGCATCAGCATTCTTCTTTGGAGCTCTACACTCTCTGGCAAAATGTCCCTTCCTGTTGCAATTGTAGCACTCTATCTTTGATTTGTCAAAGCCTGGACTGTCCTTAGCTTTGTACTTGACTTCTTTACCAGTCTTCTTCAAAAACTTTCTTGCCCTCAAGGTTAACATAGCCATTTGCCATTTAAGATCAATTTCTTCAAGATCATCAGGATCAATATAATCCAAGTCTTGATTAATGACATGTGATCTTATAGTAGTTGTGAGCTCAGCCAAGAATGCACACAAAGCAATATCACTGGTAGAAATCTTATCATTTGAACCAGCAGCAGATCCATCAGCAGTAGATACTCCATAAGCAGTAGAATGAGCAGCAGAGTGAGATTCTTGAGATCCTTTTCCTTTAGAGGATACAAAGGCAAGATTTTGAGTACCAGAAGATGAAGTAGAAGAGGTAGATAGTTCTGATTCATACACTCTTAAATTGTTGTAGAGACTTTCCAACTTCATAGTTTCAAAATCAGGCTTATTCCTCCACACAACTGTGTGCATACTCCATCCAGGTGCAAGACTTCTAAGAAACTTTAGGTTTACATCTTCTTGTGGAACCACATAGCCAACAAGCTTTAGATGACTAACAAGTTGGTTTAGCCTGTTGTATGTGTCAATTACCTTCTCTCCACTTTCAGAAGTAAAATTTTCAAACTGATGCTTCAGCATGTTTTTCCTGGATTTCTTAGTAGCATCATTCCCTCCAAAACTGAATTCAACAGCACCCATCAATTCTTTTCCAGATTCACAGTCATCAAAGTCCATTTGATTTCCATCTTCCTTACTGCATTAGCTTCAGTAGACTTGATTGGTATCTCCTTACCATCAGCACTCTTCTCAGGTACAGAATCACCATTAACAATCACATTCCACATGTTGAAATCAATCATGCGAATGTACTGTCTGATTCTTCTCTTCCATAGCTCATACTCAGAAGGATTTAGCATGGGCACCCTAGAAGCAGTCACCATATGAGTTTCATCACCCATCTTAGCAATAGATTTGGAACAACAAACTTTTAAGAAACAAAATCTTCTTGATAATAACTTCTAGATCACAAGCTCTGATACCACTTGTTGATCCCAGTTGAGCTTAAACGATCTTGTATAGAAGTTAACTTGATTAAACACTTAAGCTAATATGCGGAATGTAAAAGCTTAACTTAAGAAGAATAATGATTCACTTTCAACACTTCAATATTATTAATACGAGCACTCAACAATGCTAGGGTTTTACAACCTTGAAGTGAATAATAATACGTGCATAAACTAACCCTAGGATCCTCCTTTTATAGACTAAGGAATCCTACTAGGTTTACAATACCTTTCTCTGCACGATAAGTATATTCTAGATAAATATAATATTTACACAATCTATTCTGTATTTATCTAAACCGTATACATCCTTATCCCATCAGCAGTAGATTCTGTCAGCAGCATTTAACCTCAGCAGCACTTTGACATTAGCAGCAGAATCATTACCACTAGCAGCAGTTTCACTTATAGCAGCAGTTTCAGACCCAACAAAACATGGGACTCCCAACAATTTGAAAAGAATTGAGGTATAAGTTTGTACACGTTTTAATTTATATACCACTAAGTTGAATAGGACACAACTATTTAGTAGCGTGCCATTTAGCTGATGTATTAAGTAAAGTTAGCAGCGTGTCAATGTACATATCGCCTTCCAATCTTCCATATTTGTATATTTGCCGGGAGACTGGGAATCGAGAAAAATGGAAATACATTAACAAACGAGAGAACTTGTATATGTGAACAAGCTTAGCAGCCAAAATAAGTACAGATATCTTATGCATTCACATATCGAGGTTCTATCAACAACAATGAGTGAAAAGCAATCGATATTCAAATACAATAAAATTTGTTAAAACATGTAAGTAAACAAGTTAAGCAACCAAAAGAATTACAAATCATGGACATCAATTCCCTTAAGTTTTTTAGTGATGGTAGCAATGTACTTCCCCTAATGAAAAGCTTGCTCCAACTCAAGCTTGGATGGCTGTCTTGACCCGTCACCAGAAAAAGTTCCAGCCCCGTATGGGCTTCCACCTTTCAGTTCCCCCATTTCAAACATACCATCTCCGAAAGTATATCCAATTGGCACAAAGATCATCCCATGGTGAACAAGCTGAGTAAGTGCAGTTAATCTGTCATTCACATATGGAATTTGCTCAAAATGGTCAAAAACTTGATTTACTTTTAGAAAACAACTCTACTTAACATCGCAAAATGTGTACTTTTTCAGACATTTTGTTACATATAAAGATGTACTAATTGAGTGATTTTGCGGTTTCACGGTCATTAAAGAGACACCTAAAAAAGTCAAGGATGTAATATTGCCAATATATATCTAATAGCTAGGATCCATATTTAGGTACTAAGTTATTGGTTTCTATTTGTAATTTTTTAAGTGTATGTATATTTATAAATTTTAATGTAATATTTTTATATTAATAAAATTTTGATTGCATAATCAATAAATTTATTAAGTAGGTATAATAGTTGTAACATATGCTTAATTAGTTGTAATGCTAAAAAAAGTGTCTTAGTGCGTACTTTATATGGGTGTTGTGAGAGGTACACCCCTAGTGGTTGGCAACACCCGACCAAACCTCTTTTACACACTTTGTGGATGGGAAAAGCCAATTTTTTATCGTTTTTTATTCCATATTTATATTTGTTAATACTTTTGAATTATCAAACTTTATATATACTCTTCTACATTTTTTTGTTAATACCGTGGACTTATCAAACAAAATTATGTATAACCAAAATTAATTTGAATATACACTCCCTTGGTTGTCCTTATGTCCTTCAACTTGCATTTCATTAACTGAACCCGTGCATACTTCTTACATGCTACATTCAATTTGGTCAACACACCAGCCTCTTCATAGGCACCAACCAAAGTACACTTAAACATTACTCCTCTAATAAATTCACAACAACCTCCTTATCATGTATAAACTTAACTTCACCAGCTCCTTATCAAAAGACCACTTCTTCATAGTTGGAGTGTTTGAATCCGTCTTTCAACCCATGAATATGTCCAAGAAAGATCGGTGTGGCATGATGGTGATTATTTTGTTGCCATCTCTTCATTATTGAAATGGGTAGTCTCGGAATTTAGATCCCTTAAGGTAAAATCTCATTTCTTTCATTGTTACGGTATAACTTTTAGTTTGTTTCATGCGAGCATGCTACACCCAATGCACAAGTAACAGATCTAGCCAAATTATGAACAATGTATGATAAGTTTAAAAGGGAAAGAAACTTGAAATCAAATAAAACAACACCTTAGGGTAGACATAGACCCTACTACACTACATTTTCATTTTCATGCTAGTCAAAGGAAACATCAAATGCAAATACATTTCTATGATTTTATGAAGAAAAAAAAATGTCCAACTAGCTAGTCAAGCTTAAGGGGGTGTTTTTTATTTTTATTTTTTTTTGTTTTTTTTTTGTTAGCTAAGGGATGCATGGGGCCTGTGTGGGACCCACGGCTATTAAATGGTCTTAATGGGGGGGGGGTTCTCCATTATACCACTCACATGGGATAGAGACACTAGTGGAAAAATGGTGGGCTCCACATAAAAAAAACATTATTATATACTTTGTGTGGACCCATTCCTTTAGCTAAGGAAAAAAGAAACACCCCTTACTTTCACTAGATAAGGATATGTATGATAAAATATGTGTTATCGATTTTGGCATTTTGATGGATATTGGATTTATTTTTTAGTTGTTTAAGCTGCAATACAAAAAGTACTTTCTACTGTTTATAATATGTATTGCTTGATTGCTATTTTAATATTGCAAGATTAATGTTAAAATCAATAAAATTTTTCAAAAAGTATGATCAATTCCAAAAGTTACCTAAAGTCTTGTTAAGTGGTAGCTTTATCACCTATATGCACTTGTCTAAGAAGACGCATCTTCATCTTAGTAAGCTTTTGGATCTCAAAGTCACCTTATTTGCCACGAGATATGTTAAAATAGTAACTGTTAATTTGTGTGATCAAAATTTAAAATTCACTAATTTATTTTTACTTAGTTGTGCCGAGGAAGCTGAATTTGGGAATGAGATATGGAATCAAGCTCTTAAGAATTTGAAGGTCAAGATAACTGATTTTTATTTATTTATTTATTTATTTATTTTACTTAGATGTATTGAAATTTAGTTTTTAGTGTTTTGTTAGATTTTAGAAATTATAAATCAATTGAAAGAGTGTGTTTCTCTATCCTTGGGCCTTTTAGGCTTCGATCTTTGTTGATTTGTTACTTCGATTTGTGTGTAAATTTGAGTTATTAAAAGTTAGTTTTGTTTGGGTCAATAAAGTAGTAATCACAAGATGGTTCAACATCAAAATGTTGCCAATCATAGACTTCAATGGAGTAGTTAAATGTATTTTGTATAAGAATAGGGGATTATGTCTTTGTTTGGGGGCTGGATTCAGATGTATCGAGTTATAATTGAATCAGCCTCAACTAGTTGTAAATGGTGAGGTTTATGTAGGATGATTATTTTTAATTTGTGTATGTTGTTTTGAGTTTCATTGGGATCCACTTAAAATTCAAAATCACCAGTTTTATGAATGTAAAGATGAATTTGGTTTGATAAATACTCCAATAGTTTTATGAATGTAAAGTTGAGCTTAACTTCAAGATTATGTGAGTTTAATTCGAGAAAATTATTACACAGAAAGATTTAATCGACTATGTTTGATAACAACTTACAAGGTATTAGTTTGAAATAAATTTGTTAAACTAATTGTTTTAGAAAGTAACTTGTAAATGCGGAGAATTGATTTATGGAACCGACCCAAAAATTTGAAGATAGATTTTGACGAGATATGTAGAAGGTGCATGTTTTGCGTCGTTAGGCCTAAAACTGTCACTTGTCATAATGGACCAATTTAGTTATCGAAAAGCTCTTGTATAGAACGCAACTGACTTTTAGGAGTTAGAAATGAGCTCGTAGGGTTGCTTACATGGTTGTAACTAAAATTTGTCATCACTCGTCTATTACTATAAAGAGAACTTAACCCTGTCTAACCCACTCGTGATCAACCTCAACCACAGTAAATCTTCGTGTTCTTGTGTGATTGATTATTTGTTCACATCAGCATTATTGTGTTTTTCCTGACTTTTATCTTACTAGTTGTTTAAATAGACATGTGACGAATGATTTTGTGATTTTGACTTTTGCAGTAGACACGTTTTTCTAATTTGAGAGTTATGGAACTTATGGCCATCATCCAACATGTATTCAACATTTCACTAATATATGTGTCATAAACATGGTTTTTAAAATTGGACCGGATATCGAACTGGTTCTACTTCTTTGTTGGCTTGGCTAATAATTAACTAGTTGTAACATATAAACAAAGTTTGTTTGTTTCGACTCGGTTTCAAAGACTTAACATGATAAAAACAAAACACAAACAATTACTAAAAACAACTAAACATATAGATGTAACTATCAAATGAATTTGACTGAGGGATTGAATAATGGCATCATTAGAGTCATATGATAATGGAACTATTACAACAATTGTTTTAGTTTCAGCAAGTGAAACAACGTCAAAAAAGCAAATTGTTTTATGCACGTCTCTGATGATTTGACTTAGCTGAAAAATAGTGGAGACGAAGAATAAATTAAAGAGAAGATAACTTAAGTTATTAGTTTATATTTCTAATTTTTTAAGATGTATTTTTATATTTTAATGTAACATTTTTAAATTAATTGAATTGATTGCATTATCAATAAATTTGTTAAGTAGATATAGTAGTGGTACCAGATGTTTAATTGGTCGTAAGGCTTAAAAACGTCTTGGTGCTTTTAATGGAGAGAAAACATTCATAATTTAGATGGGTGTGATGAGGGTACACTCTCTAGTGGTTAATGTTAGATTATGGACATTATTTTAGTTGTCGTATGTTAGGATCGAACTTGAGATCACGGGATTGCACTCTTTACGCATGGGTATTAAAGATTAATACTTGAATATAAACGTTGTATTCATTTATTAATTATCACAAAACATATAAACGTTTATTAGTATTTAAGATATATGACTAATGGACGTTAAATTAAAAGAACGAGGACTAGAATGAAATTAGAAGTCAAGAAGATTCCGGATCCCCTCATTCCTTTGAGGGCCGATCGGATTTGTATTGGGTTTACCCAACCCACACAAAACTTGAGCTCTAAGTTTCTTCTAGTATATATACACATCAAAGGTTTAGGTTTTTGGTACTCTTGTGCACACACACAAAAACCTAAAATCTTTTCTCCTTGTTCTTTTCTTTGGTCGATCGACTCATTCCCTCTCCAAGGGATAGTCGATTTTTGTAAAACAAAAATTGTCTTGGTTTAAGTTTTGTGATTTAATTACTAGCATAACTTTAATACGTTATAGTACGTGTGTACAAGAACGTGATACAATCACACTATTGATTGTATCTTGGATTGAATTACAAAAGAGGTAAGGGATAATTCTTGTAATCCATATAAACCCTAATTAGGGTTCTTGATTGAAGATTGCAATTTGATTCTTGTTCGGGCTAGAATCACAAAGGTATGTTTACTATTTATATTTGATTAATTAATTACATGTTATATGATCTTGTTATAATTGCTTCCGCTATGCTCACTTGATGTGTTTGGTTTATAATATATGAATGTCATGATATCATAATTCCAACAGTGGCATCTAGAGCCGTTATAATGTGTAATTAATTATCGAAACGCATAAAAATTGGATCTTGATTCGTTTAGTGTTACATGTTTTTAGGGTTTTTTAGATTCCTAACCTTAATTTTTTATGGGTCGATTTTGACCTTAAAGGGTTTTAGGGTTTTGGTTTTTGATTTTTTAATATGATTAGAAACCCTAGGATGTCATGTTATTTGTTATGCGTTTTAGTAAACGATCTTGGTGCAATATGTTTAAGCTTAAATCCATGAAAAAGTGCATATTTGCATGGATTTTATATTGTGTGATAATTTAAATGGTTTAAATTGTATATATATATATTCATGGTTAAGTTATATCGAAACATGTAAATTTATTAATAGATATCGAATTGGGGAAGACTCCAATATTAAGTAATCAATTATGTGCTATGTGGTATTTATTTAATTTTGGCTTACGCAATCGATTTATCGATGTATGTGTCACTTTTTCCTAGAAGAAGAAAGCCTTAATTGAATTAATACGTTGTATACCTATATTTGATTATTAATAGGACTATTGAATAAGATTTGCATGTGGCTACATGTTTTATACATATTTAATTGTTATGATTGTGTATATTTGTTTATTTAGTTGTTTTATTTTTATTGTACATTACTTGTTTTTGTTTATTAATTGTGTTAGACATGTTTAAAAACGAAAAGGGTAATTTATGAATAGAAAAATAATACGGACTAAATAATGGCGAAATTGTTTTTGTTTTTAAGAGTTTAAATTTCAAAGAATTGGTTGATTGATGTTTTTGTACGTAATGGTTAACTAGGCCCGACCGAAGTTTACACACTACAAGATGGGTATAAGGATGGTTTCACATTAAATTGTGGCCTTAGATAGACAACATTCTGTCTTAACGCTCGTTTGTGTGTAAATTAAACTTACCGAACAACCATTACATGTACACTGTCATCTTAAGGGTGAATTAACCACAATTCCACAATGATTATCCGAAACACTAAGCTTTCGGGCTTATGCAAAAGTACGATATTGTGGACGATAATTGATGGTAATTCTTTAATTGGTGAACCCGATACCTCAATCAAAACTTTGTTATTTTACTCTTAGCAAATTGGTAATAAAAATGTTTTGTAAAACCAATGTTATGAAGTTGTATGCATGCTTCTTCATACATTATTTTGATCACATCAAAATATTAATACCCTTATAAAATTAAGTCGAATGCCATCTAATTAAGAACACTTGAAGTTGTAATTTACGTCATGTGAGAACTTGGCGAGATTGCAATGGAGAAGTAAATTTCATAAGTTCATTGCTAGCAGATCAACTGATGTGATGGATTTATGAGTTTGCAGTTTTTAAGTTAGACGACTTAAATTGCGTAGGAAGTGAGATCTTGGACTCAAGGCATTAAGATGGGGATCAAACATGCTTACATTACAAAAGTTTTGTGATTGTAAATCCCATAAATCTAGAAATTGCAATATGATATTGGCAATTATTGTTCGACAATTACCTTGTTGAATACTATCATTACTAGCAGATCAACTGATGTAATGGTACTATGTCAATTAGGATCCTAGCTTTAAGAAAATACTATGGTTTATATGAATATTTACCAATGGGTATTTTATTTTCTTAAAGATCTAATTATCGAAAATACTGAAATTGAATTTTGTAATTTGTTTTAATGTATTAATGCAACGTTCAAACCGTAAACGTATTTTGGGCTTTGGTAAATTGATCTAGTTCTATTTTCAAACAAATATTTGATTAAGAAATATTTACTTAAAAGACAAAAGAAGTCTCCTTTCTATGAAGGAAGAGTGAGACACAATCCTATTCCTTTTCATGAATAAGAAAGGATAATAGGAATATTAGATATGTCTAAATTCTAATATATAACTCATAGCAAATTTTTTAATAGTTAAGAAAATTGCGAATATTTTTCATAGGGATTTTATCATCCTCATTCGGTGATCAAGTTCTTAGTAACAAATATGAAATTTGGTTAACAGAAAATTATGTATGACATTTTATGAGTTATTATAATTAGAAGCTAGACTAATTACTGCAAAATGTTTAAAGACAAACTAGTTGTTTTGACTATTTTAAAGGTACTACATACATTGAAAAATGGTAGACCTGTTAAGGAAGAAATTGCATGCCCAATTTTTCAAGTTAATAGCATTTGGTGGATAGTCCATCATTCACGTAGTAGAATACACTCTTTAGTGCATAAGTAATTGTTACGTATGGACATTTAAAGGTGTAGGAAAGTTAAAAGCACAATATTTGTTTTCACTGGATATAAAACATTTACAATGTTGTCAAATTCAGTGGGAGTATTGTGTACTTATTACTGAAAAAGGAATTATTGTAATGATCTTTAATTCAGTGGGAGTTACAAGCTTTGACATCTTGGTAGCTAAAGATAGTTACTTTCCAAGTGTAGACACTCATACTTTTAAGGATAAGTATTGTACGTTTCCTTACTAGACATTGTTGTTCTACATCTACTTCTTATGCTAAAATATATGACACAATCATATTGATCACATAAACAAATGCATGGCGTGTTGTTTATCAACTATATGAGGTTGTTCCATGCACAAGTGGGAGAAATGTTATCTTTAATGTGTGCAAGAAACAACTCATAAAGATATGATTTAATAGATTCTCTTGACTACAAGGTAAGAGAATAATGTTCTAATATGAATTATACTAAGATAATTCTAGAAACACTTGGTGTTACAATTTATGTTATGTGAGAGCTTAACTAGATTGCAACAACAAGGTGAATTTCATATTTTTGTTACTAGCAGATCAACTGATGTAATTGAACTATGAGAATTTACAGTTTCTAAATTAGATACCTATTAGAACATGTGTCAATATGATATCAAGACTACTTTAATTAATATATTTATGAATTCAAGGAATGACATAAATTAATTAAGTAATCTAATGCTACTTCAATATGAATATTTATGTGTTCTTTGAATGACATAAATAAATATAGAAATAATGTTATTTACATTATTATGAAGTAATAAATTAACTTGAAATTACTATTGAAACCAAAAGATGGTGTTCATAATTACTTTAGTTAAACATGTTTATGTTTCATTGTAAAGATATAAACATAAAGTCTTTTAATTATTACAAGACTTATAATAAAGTAAGACGTTATCTTGTTGTGTTTTTTTAATTAAGACATATACATGAAGTTATTAAATTGCTAAATGACTTATAACGCATAGTGGGATTATAACAGTTTATGTTTTCTTGTAAAAACATGAACATGAAGTAACTTTGTAAAAGTACTTGTGTTATAAAGCATGTAATTGGCTTGAAAATACTATTATACCATTAAAATGACTTAGTTGGTAAATATACAAGTCAAGAGGAATATGGTTATCTTAAATATTGTTAGATTGCCTTACAATATTAATACTAATGAAATACCAAATGTTTATGGTATGTTCAGTTAGGAAAATCAAACTCTTGTTATATTGTTTGATTAAAGATAACTATGACTTCTTTTCTTCCAAAAGTTATCAAGGTTATAATGTTGAGTATGACTTGGACATATTTAATAAAACTCCAACATAGAAGATTAATAAGACATTATCATATGATGGAATGTGATGAATGTGATGAATCACATTAAGTCTTAAATTGAAGTTCTAAATTTGTTTAACTGCTTACGAAGAGGTTATTAACAAAGTAAAATCAGGAACTGTCAATAAGTATTTGTAATATCCCAAAAGAGAACATTGTATTGTTGCTTTATTTGCTAAGAATTTAAAGATAGTCTTTAAATTGTTAAAAGCAAGTGGGAGTTTTGATCTTTAAAAGATAAAATTACAAGATACATAATCTTCTAAAATACACTAGTAAATATCATGATGAAGTTTGACATTTGAATGTTAAATCTCAGCATGATAATAAAGTTTGACATTTAAATGTTAAATATCGAGATGATGGAATTATCATTCATAGAATAGTAATATATCTCAGATATTTGATTAATATGCTGAGAGCTATGATTTACAGGATTATTGTAAACCTGATAATCATTACGATACATTACCAAATATGAAATTGGGTAAAGTATTAATGCTATGAATGATTAAGATGCTGTCCATAAAGATAATCATTTTTAGAAATGTGGTTTATCTTAATAGTTAGACTAGAAAATGAAGATGAGTTTCTTCAAAGATAAGGTAACCTTGTGGTTTAAATCTTTGTATAGAAATCATATGGACAATATTGTGCACGTATTTAATGTATGTTTTATGACAAGATTATTAATCACACTTAATCAATTAACTGTGATTGAATATTCTTTTCTAAATACATTAAATATATATAAAGATTATGATTGTCATATTTATGAAATTGACAATAGAATATCAAAACTCTTTATTGAGTGATTACTTGAGCAAGGACGATAAGTAATCAAAAGGAGTTTATGAATTCAAATAAATCTTTGGAAGTGTACAAAGTGCAATAATCCAAGGATGGATAAATGCATGCATCTAGAAGATTACTCTTATGTTTAATTATTAAATTCATGTTTTGATTTATAATTGAAATAAGATAATTTCTAAGTATTCCTAAAAGCTAGTGGGAGTATTATGTCTAATTTCTTAAATCATATATATTGTAGAACATATAAAAGGTAACATTCCATATAAGTTAAAAGTTAAGTCTTAGTTTGGAATGAAACTTTAGTTGAATGATTTAAAAACTAAGACATACAACGTTGGAATCAATGTTTATTGTTGAAACATGTGCGGTAAATAAATCTAATATAACATGATATATTATTTAGAAAGTCTAAATAGATATGTATGACATGAATAAAATCTAAGTATGACTCATAGATTTTTCAAGTATATCATGTTTTGTTGTATCATACTTGATTACAAGATGATTTGGCAATATTAATATCTAATTAAAAGTTATTAGATAACTTATGTAATATTTTAAAAAGAATATGTTTGATTATAGAATTACATCCTAAATCTGGAAAAGCTTCTAAATTCTATAAATGAACAATTTTTCAATTGTTGTGAAAATTGTCATAGCCAACAAACTTGAAAGTTTGAAGGGCATCAAACATTACACAATAGATATTATGATTTACAGAAAGTTTTAATAGCATATTGTTGTTTGCATACAATGATGCTAATAAAATTGAGATGACACTCAATACTAGTTATGGTAAGGATTTCATCCTTGGCTATTACTAGTTATGCTTACTAAAAGCATAGTTGCATTATACATTAAGAGAATAAGAATACTTTAAACTTTAAAATGTTTGGAAGTTTAATTATCATAAATTGGTGGTTAAGGATGTCACACATTTTATGAAATATTATATGGCATTGTCAAAATAGTTGAGTATGTACATACAAGAACTTCACTAGTTGAATTCTTGAAATAAGTATTCTTAAAATTCCGATAGATCAAAGTTGGATGATTTATGTTTTGTCAACAAGTAGGAATGTCATTACTTGAGACATAATTCAACAACAAGTTATCATGCATTGATCTATTTAGTATTTGGATAAGGGATGTTAAATAATTATTATAATAAATTTAAATACATGGTATGTTTAATTTATAATAAATTATATCCTATATTTGTATGTTTAATCCATGAATAAATGTTATTTTAAATTGTCTATTGTCAGTTAATAATATGAGAATATTATTAAATCAAGACAAATCTGAAGGTTGGTATAATATACTTAAAGTATATTGATGCGTAGTCATGCCATTTCAGATGATATTCAATGATACCGAATATAGGACTTATCCCAACTACATGATGTTACTTTATGGATTTTGTTATTAAGTAAATCATGAGAAGTTATCCTCAGACTTGAGATGCAAGATAAGTGTCATGAATGTAGTACATTTTTGTGGAACAACTTAACGCTATACGTAACTGGTAGTCATAAGGGTTGTTTTCGGAAGTGTTACAAAGTTTGCGGGTTTTGCTTGTAGTCAAGATAGAATTTGTTCCTTCAAATTTATTTTTGGAGTTTAATACTGCTGGGCCCCTCGTAGGGTTGGTAAAGATGTATGTGTGGCCACACCCAAGATCTCCCCTGAATATAAGATTTGGTAATCTTGATCAATCACAAACAACGAGAAACAGAATGGTTAATTAAGGAATGACTTTAATCCATATCCTTATTAACATGGTATTAGAAACAAAAGGATAATAATAATGAGTAATCATTAAAAGGTTTTTTCCAAGAGCCTTACTCGAGATCGTACTAGAGGCATCGAAGTGTTGCTAGACGCTAACCGATGTGATTACACTATTAAAATATGTCCAAGTGGGAGCTGTTAGATTATGGACTTTATTTTAGTAGTCGTATGTTAGGATCGAACTTGAGATCACGGGATTGCACACTTTACGTATGAATATTAAAGAATAATACTTGAATACAAATGTTGTATTCATTTATTAATTATCACAAAACATATAAACGTTTATTAGTATTTAAGATATATGACTAATGGACGTTAAATTAAAAGAACGAGGACTAGAATGAAATTAGAAGTCAAGAAGATTCCGGATCCCCTCATTCCTTTGAGGGCCGATCGGATTTGTATTGGGTTTACCCAACCCACACAAAACTTTAGCTCTAAGTTTCTTCTAGTATATATACACATCAAAGGTTTAGGTTTTTGGTACTCTTGTGCACACACACAAAAACCTAAAATCTTTTCTCCTTGTTCTTTTCTTTGGTCTATCGACTCATTCCCTCTCCAAGGGATAATCGATTTTTGTAAAACAAAAATTGTCTTGGTTTAAGTATTGTGATTTAATTACTAGCATAACTTTAATACGTTATAGTACGTGTGTACAAGAACGTGATACAATCACACTATTGATTGTATCTTGGATTGAATTACAAAAAAGAGGTAAGGGGTAATTCTTGTAATCCATATAAACCCTAATTAGGGTTCTTGATTGAAGAATGCAATTTGATTCTTGTTCGGGCTAGAATCACAAAGGTATGTTTACTATTTATATTTGATTAATTAATTACATGTTATATGATCTTGTTATAATTGCTTCCGCTATGCTCACTTGATGTGTATGGTTTATAATATATGAATGTCATGATATCATAATTCCAACAGTTAAGTGGCACTCCCTCACCCCAAGCTACTTTTACACATTCTATGGACACAAAAAATATAGCTTTTTCCATTTTTTGTTTCGTATTTCTGTCAACACTTATTATTTATCAAATTTTATATTTACTGTTTCATAATTTTAAAATAAAAACAAAAATTTAAAAATAGATACGAAAACAAATGAAAAAAAAGGGAAATGCCAGTATGGCAGTATCTATATCTATACAATGTTAAAGAAATCCATATGCACCTTGATCAAATATGTATTTGGCAAAAGGAAAGATTTTTTTTTTTTATTTTTTTTTTTTATTTTTTTTTTCACGTATGATTCTTCAAAAAGGCATTATGAAAAAAATTGTGAAAAGATCATAAAATTAAATATGGTAATTAACTTTTCTCTACAAATAAAAATCATTGTTAGTAAGAATAATAAAAGAAAAATAATTGAGCTTCATGAATTAAGTTGCTTGAACGAAATCAGAATATTTGAATACACGAAGGATCGAAAATGCAACTTTGGTTATTTGATCAAATCATGGGCTTTTAATTTAATATATATCCACACAAACAATCACAGTTGACTTAATAATTGCTCTACGAAGGTTATTCTTGTTCATCTCATCCTGATCCAGTTGCTTCTTTGCAATTAGTGCAAATAAAATTTTCCAAATCATAACTTCAATGGCATCTACTTCAACATCATCCGTTCAAAAGAGCTTCAAGTATGATGTGTTTATAAGTTTCAGAGGTGAAGACACACGTAACACCTTTGTTGGCCATCTTTATAATGCTCTTCAGCAAAAATGCATTGAAACTTACATAGATGATAAGAAAATCAAAAAAGGGAAAACCATCAGTGATGAGCTTATTGAAGCCATTGAAGGCTCAAGATTTTACATTATTGTCTTCTCCAAGAAGTATGCTTCTTCATCTTGGTGCTTGGAAGAACTTGTTAAGATTATGGAATGCGAGAAGATGCCTGAGCATGCTGCCTACCCTGTGTTCTACGATGTGGAGCCCACTGAAGTCCGCAAACTATATGGCCCAGTTGGAGAAGCTTTTAAAAGACATGAAAATGATGAATATGCGGGGAAATGGAGACAGGCTTTAAAAGAAGCAGCCTCTCTTGCTGGCTGGGAGTTGAAGACCACTGCTGCTGGGTAAAATTATTCCTCATATCTCAGGCAATATTGTTTGATTATACATATTTCTTTCTGATCTATTTACCTGGTGGTTGGGTGAAATAATATCTCAAACGGGTCAAACGGGTTAAATTCATCAAGGTGTATTTCTAGTGCATACAACCACTAAGGCCGTTTTATTCAAAATTTTAGAGTACTATTGTTACAAATTTTTATTGATCATCTCTAATATATGAATCTGTTTTTTATTATACAACTAAAGAAAAGTGTTTTGCTTCCAGGTAGACTCAACTTGTTTTGACACTTAATAATATTACCCTTCATCTAGCTGACCAATCCAGCAAATTATTCTTTCAATATCTACGTGTAAAAGGGTAATTCATGTCATTTCTTTTTCGTTCTGAACTTTCAACTCAAAGTTGAGTTTTAACGAAACATTGGATAAGATATAACATTTGTAACACAACATCATGTCATAATTTCACATAGAACTGTAAGTGTTGTAGACCTTCATGAGGGACTTTTACAAGCTAGCTAACTGATCCTTCTTTCCCACACAGGCACGAAGCAAACTTCATACAGAAAATTATTCAAGACATTTCACTAGAGCTATGTTTCATCGATTCGAGCGTTGATGGAAACCTAGTAGGCAGGGAGACACGTGTAGATGAAATTATTTCATCTTGGGAAATGGGTGTTGATGACGTTCGCATGATAGGGATTAAGGGGATGGGAGGTGCAGGGAAGACAACTTTAGCTAGAGGGGTTTTTGATAAATTATCCTTTCAGTTTGAAGGTCAAAGCTTTGTTGAAAGCATAAGGGAAAAATCTTCTTTGGATTCATTACAAAAACAAGTACTTTCAGATGTTTTAAATGATCAAGGAATCACTCTGAGTGGTGTTCATGAGGGGAAAAAGATGATTAAGAAGAAGATGCGTATTAGAAAGGTTCTTATTGTTCTAGATGATATTGATAAGATAGAGCAACTTGAGGCATTAGTGGGTGATCGTGATTGGTTTAAACCAGGTAGCAGAATTATCATTACAACAAGAGAGGAGCAAGTACTAGTTGCACACGAAGTGAACTTGATTTGTGATGTACATTTGTTAAACGATAAGGAAGCAATTTGTCTCTTTAGTAGGCATGCATTTAGGAGAGAGATTCCAATTGAAGGGTACAAAGAGCTATCGGAACAAGTTGTACGTTACGCTGCTGGTCTTCCCTTAACGATCCGAGTGTTGGGTTCGTTTCTCCATGGTAAAGATGATTGTGAATGGGAAGATGCCATTGATAGGCTAAAAACAATCCCATTGAGGGAAACTATTGAAAAATTGGAACTCAGCTATGATGATCTTGAGGAGGATTACAAGGAAATATTCTTAGATGTTGCATGCATATTCAAAGGTTGGCGGAAAGACAATGCAGTCATAGCGCTTGAAAGCTGTGGATTTCGTGCTCGGATTGGTTTAAGGGTTCTTGAACTGAAATCTCTTATAACTATTTCTGAAGGTGGGACCTTGGGTATGCACGACCATATAGAAGAAATGGGCAAGAATATTGTTCGTCGTGAGAACCCCAATAAACCTGAAATGCATAGCAGGTTATGGATAAAGGAGGAAATTGAAGATATATTGGCTAATGACTCGGTAAGTATCAAGTTATTTGGGTTGTTAAACTAAAAAGTAAGTATACTCTTCTAAAAGTTCAATTTAGTCACTGAACAAAAACAAAATTTTGTTTTACTATATACACAAAAAATAGTTTCCATGATGACAAGCCATTTAACAATCATAAAACCAATCCACCATTCCACCATCACCCAACCGCCACCAAATCACCACCCCCAGAAACCACGACCACCTATCAACCACCAGCTTCTACTTTTTTCCATGATAAAAGGCCATTTAATTTAATTTATAATTTATCCTTCAATTTGAACAAAACCCAAAAATCCCCAAATCTCAAACCATTCAACCAATTCTTCTAATTTAATAATAAAAAACAAAAAGACCTATCAACCACCACCTTCAATTTAAACAAAACACAAAAATTCCCAAATTTTGACGAAAACCCTAACCTTTGAATATCAAATTTAACCAATTTCTCTAATTTAATAGAAAATACAAAAAGACCCAAATTTTATAAAAATTAGAAATTAACCCTAACCTAAACATTTCATTTGAATTGGAGAAATTAACTTCACATTTTGTTTTGTAATGAAACAAATCTCATCATGGTCTCTGCTATTTGAATTACAGGGTACCCAAGCAACCAAATGTATAAAACTGCATACATATGGATTCAATTTCGGAATTTTAATGAACGGTCTCGCAAATATGAAGGAACTTAGATTTCTTCAAGTGTATTGCCAATATGTAAGTAAAGACGAAGTTAGCAAGTGGAAGTTTGATGAAGATAGTCTACACCTTCCAAATGCCTTACGATTTCTGAGCTGGCTAGCTTATCCTTTTTCAAGTTTACCCAAAACATTTCAACCAAATAATCTTGTTGGACTTGAAATGTTTCAAAGCAAAATGGTTCAACTTTGGAATGATGGAGAAGAAAAGGTACGTAAAATAATTAATTTTTGATTCATGAATTGGCATTTTATCTTTCCCTCTTTAATTTGTTAGTCATTACACCTGCCATTAACATTTATCTTTCCATTTTTTTTGCTTTTGACAGCCTTTTTTAAAGCTCAGGTTCCTAAAGTTCACCCTTTCACATTTTTTGAGGACCCTTGACCTTAGTGTGGCTCCGAATCTTGAGACACTAAATCTTACAAGTTGTCGTACTTTGGTAGAAGTTCATTTCCAGGTTACTCCAAATCTAAAGGAGTTACGTATTGTTGATTGTCTTAGATTGGAAAAATTACACATGCCTGTTGAAAGTCCAAAACTCAGATCTCTCGACTTCCTTAATTTAAAGTTGAGGACCCTTCACCTCGGGGTTACTCCAAATCTTGAGACGCTAAGAGTCAGGGATTGTGATGATTTGGTCGAACTTCAGATTCCTGCTGAATGTCCAAAGCTCATTAGTCTCAACCTCAGCAATTGTGTTAAAGTTGCGGAATTGCCTGAGGAAATTGGACGGTTAGAATATTTAAAAGAGTTGGATATCACTGGAACAGGCATTAGTCATCTTCCACAGAGTATTTTTAGGGTGAAAGGTCTGCGTATTGTTGGGTCTAGATGGCGTCTTGAGTCATGCAGTTTTACATCCAAGATAAAAACCTCTGGTAATAAAACATTCTGCTACATATAAAGCCGTGAATAGCACAGGCACCAAAAGCAGAAGTCGTGTGTACTGTGGTCTCAGTGATGATTTTGGAACAGCTCCGAAGGCCCAAAGAAGTCACTGCGTTAAGAACATTTTTAACAGGTACTTTCTCCGTTGTCTATAAATTGTCTTATGTTTGATGAAGATTGGAATTATTTCCGTGTCGGATGTAAATGATGTTCCTCACCTTATTTTCCTAAGGGGGCCGGGTGTTTGTTTTTAGCTTATATAGTTGGCTTATGAACTTATATGACTCGTAAGAGCCCAAATCAAATATTTGGCTAAGCTTATATGAGTGGGCTTATGAGTTTATATGTGGGTGTTTTGATAAGCCACAAAAATGTAGCTTTTTTGTGAGGGTTTGGGCTTATATAACACATTTTAATTTAAATTACAAATTTACCCAAATTTTACTTGTAAAATCCAATGTTCATATTTCTTTTTTTTAGCCTCCATCACTATTACCGCCTCCAACTTCACTCTCACATCTCATCAAGTATGAACATAATCATTATCTCATTCTTACTCAAATGTTTTGAAGGGGTAAAACCATTATTATATTTGTTGTTGCATATGGTATCTTTTATTATTAGATATGAACTTAATGCTGCATAATTTGACCATTGATAATTGAAATTTCGTTTATATATTGTGTCTTTTATTATTAGATATAAACTGTTGTTGCATATCGTGTTATGTAATCTGCATATGGTGTCTTCTATTATTAGACATGCATGGTGTCTTTTATTATTAGATATGAACTGTTGTTGGATATATCGCGTTATGTAATTTGACATTTATATTAATTGAAATTTCATTTCATTCACGAATGGACCATTGATAAGCTTTTTCGTGTTATGTAATCTGAATTAATTAAACCATGCCCTTTTTTGTCATTTACAACATAAGCCAAATCAAACATGTAAGCTTATAAGCTTATTAAACATAAGCTAATCCAAACACTAAGAATGGGCTTATAAGCTTATGTTATAAGCCACTTATATAACATAAGCATAAGCCCAACTCATAAGCTTAGCAAAACATCCCCTAAGGTTATCAATATATGGTTCAGTAACTAAGAGGATTCACGTTGTGTGCAGGTGGTGCACCAGTTGTCCTTGTTGTTTTGGCTTCTGGTCGTATTGATGTTACTTTTGCTAATAAGGATTGAAAGATTCATTCTTTTTCATGTCCGGGCCAAGCTGGAGGTAAATTTTTCTAACAGTCAATAAGAAACACACATGTAACTTAGACAAAAATGTTGGTGATTTTAGTGTCATCACTTATATTTTATGTAATTGTGATTTACGTGAGATCAAGGGCTTAATCATGTGTAGCTTATAGTCGAGTTAGGAGGTGCGGAGTGCACACTCGTTCTAGCTAGTTTGATGCCGCTACGAACAAAGAGCGGTAGTCAAGGGGCAGTGCCCCTTGCGGGGTCCCACCAAAAGTCATACCTTTTCCCCAACAATTATGACCCTTCCTGTCAACCGATTTTAACCGCTTTTTAACCGAATTTAACTAACTTTCGGTTGGGTTATATACACCATAATTGATCTCTTCTGGGATATAACAAACATAACAACTTTTTGTGTATTGCTTTGATTTCTCATGCCTTAGAAACAAAGTGTTGTTCTCTGTCTTATCTAACTGAGGATTTCGTGATACCCGAGGCATATAGGGTCGAAATACTTCAATCTGAAAGTGATTTCTACACGATTAAGAGAATATATCAGGATTATTACCACCCATACACTCCCAAAATTCTAACAAAGAAACTATCATACATTAGTTTGTCTTGTTTTTTTTTTCTTTTTTCATTTGTAATGCATTTTGGTTTTATTTGTTTTCGGTTTACACAATAACATGACATACTGAAGTTGAAGGTTAATCTTCTTCCTCAATAGTTTGATTTCAGCTAGCCGTCTAAAATCAAAGTACAAGGAGATATGTACAAGGAATCAAGTCTGATATACTAGTTCTATACTCTTGAATCAAGGTCTAATTCTTAACTTTGACTTCTTCATAAAGTCAAAATCTGTTCATTATTACAATAATGAGACTTGACATGATATAAAGATGCTTGTATTATAATTAAATTCAAGAAAAAATTTGATTTGCATAAATATCTTCTACAATGGGTTGAAACTATTAGAAAGTTGACTTTTGAGTCAAACTATTGAAGAACATATATCATAAAGTGTTTACTGGCACTGAGAAAAGCTACTAAACATGTTTCAGGAATACGAAGTTACTTCACTTCCAATAATTTGCGACAGAATTTGAAGCCGGGAACAACGAAAGAAGCTAACATATCAATCGACATTACTTCTAGTTCCATGTAGCGCTAGGGGTAAAAATGGTGTAAAGAAACAAGTAAAATGGTTACGTCTCTTTTTTAGTGTTGCCTTATGTTTCTTACTTTAGAACAGAATGTAAAATTTTGGTAACAGTTGTGAAAAACTTATTTTAGCGTCCTTCTAAACAATAAGCTTTTGTGAGACCGTTTATGAGCTCTAGGATGTTAAGCCTTTGATCTAGGAATTTAGCTATTACGAGCACAATGATAATATTGACGGAATATTCTATTAAAGAAACAATATTATCAGAACAAGGTTTTTCTAACTTTTCACTGTTTGTTATTCCAACTAGCCCCAATGCTATGTGATCAAGTATAGCACGGTTTACAATCTAACAGGGATCAAAGATCCTTGAGGCTAACCAAACCTAACAACAACAGATGTTCCCACACACACTCTTCTAAGTGCTTTACATTTTAACACCCTTGGTGTTGTTGTAATTTGTAAGTACGAAGCACTTTGGTGATGTTCACTTTGTTTCACTGTGAAGCATGCGCACTTTATCTAAAGGGGTGTGATCTCCTTTTTATAGAACAAAGGAGATCATTACAAAATTGATAAGCTTTTGTCATCTACTATCTAGCTTATGACTATGATGTCAGTCAACACGTATCAATGTTTACAACTCATTTAGAGTGTTCAATTTGATGACTGATGAAAGATATTATCTAGAGGATATACTTGACTTTTATGCACAAAATATCTTCTTCATCTTTATCCATTCAGTAGCATGACTCATTGATCAGCAGCAGTGTCAATCAGCAGAATCCATCAGCAGAATCACTTTTCAGTAGAAACGTTCTTCAGCAGAATTCATCAGTGGAATCATTTTGCTCTTCAGCAGAATAGTGGAAACTTTCTTCAGCAGAATTGCACTTAGCGTATTTTGCTTATCATTTCAGTATTCTTCATGTTTCATTCTTCTTGTTTCTAATCATCAAATCTATTGAATATTTAATTCCTAACAATCTTCCCCTATTTGATGATTACAAAACAAAAACATTCTTGTACGAATTTCCCCTAGACGAAGTAGAGAAATTGAGATAACTAAATCTCACCATGAATGAAACTATACTGTCTTCCCCTTAATTTATGCTATCTACCACATCTCTTCCCCTTTTTGTTATCAACAAATAAAGAATATTACAAATATGATTTTTACAGCCACGAACTAATACTACACATCCAATCTATCCTTCTATTATCTCAAATTACCCTCCATTAAGTTTTCCGCATTAAAAATGAACTTGAGATAGTAAAAATCTTAACCATTAGTAGCAATACTAATTAACAGTAGTAAGAATCAATTACTTTCCCTGTGGTGATGCACATACATAATAAATGGTTGAACTCTTGAACATTTAAGCTTCCCCTGAAACCCATATGTTAAGCATTTGAATCTCCATTTCAATAGGTTTTTATGACTGATGAAGAAAAACCAATCATTACTAACTTGATGCTGAAGTGAAAGAAACCAACCTTGTGTCTTATATCTTGTACTAAATCTGACTTCGAACATATACCCATCTTTGATGTATAGAGAGACCGCAATCTCATGACAATAAACTCATCTTCTATGAGACACTGAGCACTACAATGTAACTCCTTTAAGTGTTTGTCATTTCATAGTCACTTGAACGAATGAACAAGTTATCTTTAAAGTGTACACATCACCTTAAGATATGATAAGAACACAACCTTGAAAAATTTCACTTCATTTTCAAATAAGAAACAAATAACTTTCTTTACCAATAATAACTTGATAAACAAGCCTTTTTATCTTTTAAGAACCAACTCTCTTCTGTGTGTGATTCTTCCCCTTTGTGTGTGTAAACCAAGAAAGAAAACCAAAAATTCGACCATACCTCAACTGTTTCTGTAGCAGTTTTCAACGATGCATATCTTGCCATCAGAAGCTTAGATTGAAGATCCCTCTGGTGAGAATCTATCTTGATATGCCAAGAACCTTCAACAAAAATTTTAGCCCAATCCAACGGTTAACGAAGGAGCTATAGCCTTTGTAAAACTGCTCTTCAGAAAGTTGCGAAAAATTAAGCAAAAACGAATTTTTCTTCCTTCTTCTTTTCTCTTTAACAAAAACCTTTTCTTTTCTAGATCCAGAGCCCCCTTGCTCTGATACCAACTGTGAAAAGCTTATTTTAGCGTCCTTCTAAACAATAAGCTTTTGTGAGACCGTTTGTGAGCTCTAGGATGTTAAGCCTTTGATCTAGGAATTTAGCTATTACGAGCACAATGATAATATTGACGGAATATTCTATGAAAGAAACAATATTATCACAACAAGGTTTTTCTAACGTCTCCGTTTGTTATTCCAACTAGCCCCAATGCTATGTGATCAAGTATAGCACGGTTTACAATCTAACAGGGATCAAAGATCCTTGAGGCTAAACAAACCTAACAACAACAGATGTTCCCACACACACTCTTCTAAGTGCTTTACATTTTAACACACTTGGTGTTGTTGTAATTTGTAAGTACGAAGCACTTTGGTGATGTTCACTTTGTTTCACTGTGAAGCATGCGCACTTTATCTAAAGGGGTGTGATCTCCTTTTTATAGAACAAAGGAGATCATTACAAAATTGATAAGCTTTTGTCATCTACTATCTAGCTTATGACTATGATGTCAGTCAACACGTATCAATGTTTACAACTCATTTAGAGTGTTCAATTTGATGACTGATGAAAGATATTATCTAGAGGATATACTTGACTTTTATGCACAAAATATCTTCTTCATCTTTATCCATTCATTAGCATGACTCATTGATCAGCAGCAGTGTCAATCAGCATAATCCATCAGCAGAATCACTTTTCAGTAGAAACGTTCTTCAGCAGAATTCGTCAGTGGAATCATTTTGCTCTTCAGTAGAATAGTGGAAACTTTCTTCAGCAGAATTGCACTTAGCGTATTTTGCTTATCATTTCAGTATTCTTCATGTTTTATTCTTCTTGTTTCTGATCATCAAATCTATGGAATATTTAATTCCTAACAACAGTTTAGTGAGGATAGTATCACCACATGGACTCAAAGTTGACTTTTAAAGGTCAAAGGTTGTGTAAATATAAATATTGAAACATGAATGAAACAATACTATTGCTACTACATGAAATTTAGTATCATGCAAAACTCGAGAAAGAGAGGTTTTGTTAATGTGACGAAAAGTAATGAAGTGTGTTAAGGAATTACAGTTAATTCGAAACAATTACGAAACTGGACAAGTTTTTATTTAAGTTCTTGAGAAAGTGAAAGTATGTCGATGATGAAAATAGTCTTCAATAACCAACGTTGGTTTTTTTTTTTTTTTTTTTTTTTTTTAATTTAATTAATTAATTTACTTTTTAAATGAAGTCTAGAAGGTTTAATCATGTCGATTTTAATAAAAATGGAGCTTGGTTGAATTCGTTTATGGATTCGGATCATACTTTGAGTTGTGACCGGTTGAGGAAGATGACCCGTGAGAAATGTGAAGTTTTCATTCTCACTTCATGGCCACAAACCCAATTTTTATATAAAAAAAAATCTATAGTTACTGAAAATGGAGAGAACTGGAGTATGGGTCAACGAAAACTGGTTTGCCTTGGCCGAATACTACTCAAGAAATGCGAGATTCTGATTCTTGATGAGACAAATGCATCAGTCTTGAGTCTTGAATCATCAACTGATAACATTTATTTAGCCTATTTGGACCGAGACCGGACCGGACCAAACCGAACCGGTCCGACCACATTCGGTCCAGTCTCGGTCTAGGTTTTTTCCCGAATTCGGTCTCGATCCGGTCCTATCTGATTTTCACCCGATGAGCAGCCTTACTTAGTGGTACGCAAAAAGTGCCTTTTATTTTGTTAAACTAATTGTTTTGAAAGAAACTTGTAAATGTGTGGAGAACTTATTTATAGAACTGACCTAAAATTTTGACGATGGATTTTGAAGAGATATGTAGAAGGTGCATGTTTTGCATTGTTAGGCCTATAAGTGTCACTTGTCTTAACAGACCAGCTTAGTAATCGAAAAATCTCTTGTATATAACCCAACTGACTTTTAGGAGTTAGAAATGAGCTCGTAAGATTGGTTGCATGGTTGTAACTAAGATTTTTCATCACTGAGTTTGTCTAATACTATAAAGAGAACATGCATAACTCACTCGTAATCAGCCTTAACCACAGTAAATCTTTGTGTTCTTGTGTGATTCCTAATTTGTTCGCATCTGCACACATTATTGTTTTTTGCCCGACACTTATCTTACTAGTTTTTTAAATAGACACGCGATGAATGATTATGTGATGCTTGTGGAAAACTAGAAAGGGGGGTTGAATAGTTTTCCCTTCTTTTTTGTTTTATAAAAACTTGGTTTCCAAATGTTTATTAGAATTTATTCAATTGTTTGTTTGAAAAACCTTCAATTAAAGTTTAGTATGAAAACAACATATAATCAATATGATCAATTATATAAGTGAGCTTTGGTTGATCTTTATGTGAATACGTTTTCCTTTTAAATCTTAAAATGTTTTGTATCAAATTATCGATTAAGTTAAACTCAACATGAGAAGTGTTAATAATATATATAAGTCCATTAGACCATATCATACAATTATATGTCCTATCACAATATTAACTTGTAACTATACCACAATCAATCATCATGACAATATAAGCAATAATCAACACATATTTGCAAGCATAGATATAAAGCGATAAATGCAAGAATAAATGTAAAAATATAAGAGAAAGAGGAAGCAAACCGGACACGATGATTTATAGTGGTTCGGCTACAAGGACACCTTCCTTGCCCTACTCCACTCCCCGAGTCACCTACTCGAGAGTTTTCTTCACTACTCAACAACCTCCCTTTTGGCGGAGAAAACCGTACACAACTTTTGCTTATACAAATTTACGACACTAAGCTAAATGTAGAGTTCTAATAGTAGCTAGACCCAATCTCACAACACGACTTCGATCACTACACAACTTCTACACGACTTCACGACTTCTTCAAGACTTCACGACTACATCACAACTTCTTCTCTACTCCACTACATAATCACACACCTACTTCTTCACAACTACATGACTTCTTCTCACTACTACTTCTTCCCACAACTTCTTACTCACTCATTGACTCACTACTAAGTAAGATCATCTTGATCTACTTATTACATATACATACATAACTCACAACTTCACATCATCACTAACTAGACTCTAATACATCTTTGGCTTTATGATAGGGAGGATTCTTCTCTTGCACTTTGAGTGATGAGGGATTGAATCACTTGAAACAAAAACTAATAAACTTACGATCAAAGGATTTTAGAAGGATGTTTAGAGAGAATTGGATCTGAAAATTTTCATGCAAAAGGTGGTAAAAATACCAGGTTTGAGGTGGCATTTATAGGGAAAAATTTCTGACAAAATCTGACATGGGAGCGTGGCCAGCCCCTTTAATTGTGTGCCGGCCCCCTAAAAATTAAGGGGGTTGCCCAGACGAAAACGCCAGTTTTCTTGTCTTTTTCTGGGGAAAGTTTATTTGGCGAAAAACTAACTGATTTTGGTTAAAAATTTGAATTCATATATTTATTATGAATTAAACATTTTCCTTTAATTACCAAAAGTGTTTTTTTAAATATATAATGAGTTTATTTAATGTTATAAACTTTGTATTATTTAAATAAACGTCCATTTGATCATAAAATGTATTAGACATTTGTTTGTACATACCTTAAGTGATTGTTGAAGCATACTTGAGATGTTGAGATGTCGAGGCTTATTGACGTATGAATGCATAGATGAATTGTGATCACAAGTAACTTAAGCACTTTACATTATATGTTGTAACTTACATCTTTGTCATCATCAAAATATGAAGAGGATGTTTAGATTAAATATCGTAATATTCATGCCAACAATCTCCCCCTTTTTGATGATGACAAACTATGTAAACTATAACTTATAGTAAAGTATATAAGTTACTTGTTTACACTTCTTCTCCCCCTTTTGTCGAAGCAAAAAGGTGGACTCTTAAACGAGACTTCTACTACGCTTGAACTCTTGAGATAGAATGTATAAGGAGAGCTTGCATCATCGTAAGTGAAGCCTTGATCCTATCAACCTCAATGCTCCCCCTTGGTGTATGCTCCCCCTTGGTGTATGCTTAAAACTAGTTTTGGCTACCAAAGAATCGAGCGATGAAGTAAACCTTCAAAACAAAGTTAGTAGACAAGTGCACATAGATATAATAATGATGATAGATATATGCATGACTCTAATAGGGGAACAATATATGGACATATTAGGTATATGTACTAAAAGTATGACACATGCAATTACTGTTTTAAAAACAAGAACCTAAATGCCAAAAAAAATTTACCAAAATGTATGAAAATGAGGAGGGATGAGCGTGAATGTAAAGGGAAGGTGATGACAAAGGGTTGACAATTATGGTTTAGATTAATTTATCGTTTGACAAGGGTGGATGATAGGGAATCATGGGATTTTTAGGTGTTTTGTTGGTTGACGACCGAAGGTGGATATGTGAAATGAGGTGGTGATGAGTCGACAAAACTTGAAGCTTGGATTTCTTCATTGTGTTCTTCACTTGCTAGAAAGTGGAAATGACGCATTTCGTAACGAAATTCACTTGGATGAGGTGGTGATAGCGCACTTAGTAGAATGTAGGGAATGGTGACATGGTTGAATCTTCTTGTGAAGATGGGAAATGAGGATCAAGTGGAGATGACTAGGTGGAAGCGAAAGAGTGATGTTCAAGGAAGGAATTTCTTGGGTAGGAGGTGGTGGTGGTGGAGACAATTGTGAGTTGATATATCTATTGATGGATGGAGTGGTGTCATCTTCATTAGTAAAGTCAATGATGAGTTGTTTTGGTGGTATGATGACAAGTTTTTGTTGGAGATGGTGGTTCTTGGTGGGGGTGACAAGTGGGTGTTGATATAGTCATTGATTGATGATGATGATGATGATGATGATGATATGGAGGAGGTAGAGGTTCCATGAGTTGATGGTGTTTTGGAAGGTGCATTAGGAGCACTAGGTATGATGATGATAATAAGGAGTGGTTTAGGAGGTATGATATTGATTCTTGGTTTCTTTGAGGGTATGGAAATGGTGGATGACTCGAGATTGGTAGTGCAAAGGATGACTCGGTTTTAGGTGTGAGGTAGAAGGATATGTGTGAGTGAGTGTGATTTCCCTTCCCATTAAATTCATGCTCATCCGAACATAGAGTGTGACACAAACAAAGACAAACCAACATGAAAGCGATACTCTTGATAAAGACATGAAGGATGAAGGATGACATACAAGGAGGTTTTCCTAAAGGTAGAAGGAAGGTGTTTGACATCTATATAATAATAGAGTCATGACTCAAGAAGTGTACATGAATAATGAGTGACATTTTAATTTGCATTTTGCTAATTAAAAATACTTAAACATTTCGGATGAAATATTTAAGTTGTCACATCAACTTAGAGAGGTATTAGATTACAATCTAACTATCTCTTGACAAAGGAGTAGATTGTTTGGAAGGAAACATGATGATGAATGAGGGAGTCACTATGCATGGAGACTCTAGAACACCTAAGACAATTTTGAGACTATTATGACCTATCGGATTGTGACATTAAGGTTCTCATGCAATAAGGGTGTAA
The DNA here is from genome assembly GCA_030686995.1 of Artemisia argyi. Taxonomy (NCBI): domain Eukaryota; kingdom Viridiplantae; phylum Streptophyta; class Magnoliopsida; order Asterales; family Asteraceae; genus Artemisia; species Artemisia argyi. Next base: position 224,987,786 of record CM060701.1, on the reverse strand, counting down.
GATCTAATGGTAAGAAATATATACCTAGATGAATGAGGCATATAGAGTTAAGCATGTAAAGGCATACAATCAAATTACATAGGAGCAAATAAACATCTAGAAACAACATATATGCAATATGCCATAAATCTAGGAATGAAAGCATCTAATAAGAAGCAAAGTTCATAAAAGTAAGCTTAGCGTTAGGTATATTTAGGAATAGCAATTTAATCAAATTAGAGAATGAGTATGAGACTATTACTAGTGGTGCTCAATTAAGGCTAAACACGACCATTTTTACGGGTTACACACACCCAACTTCTCACATAGAAGCAATTCAACTGTTAGGTTAAATTGAGTTTCTAGACAATAGGTTCTCCAGTAGTCATTCACTTTTTAGAAGAAATTAAATTCCTAAATTTACCTATCGAAGAGTACCAAATATGAAGTTTGCTTGGTTCACTAATGCTTGGCTTAATGTGACTCAAACGTCATGTTTTTATGAAGGTAAATCTAGATGATATATTTTATTCATGATCCCAATAGAGACGTGTTAAATGTTTAGATAAGAGTAAACAAAAATGTTTTAATCTTTAGTTCATGATTTACCGGTTGTTTGGTTTTAATGGAATATTACTTGATTTAATGAATGTGCTTGATTTAATAATGCTCCTTAGCATATCTTGAAAAATGAATCTCATTAAGATTATTTATCTTAAATGCGATTGTGATTCTCAAATGATATCAAAACTAGACATTTATATATTCTAAAGCAAATATTATTTTCTATGATTTTTGCCAATTTTATATATCATAATTTAACTAGTATTTGAAACAAAATGAATTTTACTAGTTTATGCATTGTGAAAAGTTATTTTTCAATTCTAATAACTTACATTATTTCAAAAAGGAATGTGTAGTGCATTATCTTGTAACACAACCATTCATGCTACAAAGAAAATGAAATATATAGAATATATAGTGTGTATTATTCTTAAATATGTATTTTAACTTGAAGTGATGATTTTAAGTAGTGTGAGCAAAGTTTACATATGTTGTTAGTTTGCTCATGTTTGGTTTTTCGGATATGACACATTTATCCATTGCATTGCAATGTAAATTGCTTGAATATTTCGGACGAAACATCCAAGTCGTCAATCCTACTTCATTGTATATTTTATGCATGTGTTAAACATGTTATTCTAATATTTGGAACACAACTATTGGACGAGTAGATTCAATATGGCATTATCAACACAAGTATGAGTTATGATCCAATGCATATTCTTTTCATCTACAAAGGATGTAAATATTTTCATATCAATCTAGTGTGATTGAGTATGTAGATTCAAGACTATATCTTTTGTTAAAATTTGATGTAATCTTATATTTTTTGTTAAAATTTGATGTAATCTTGAAAGTAAACAAATAAAAATTCTATTTCTTGTCCACCTAAAAAACATGTCAATTAGATTTGATGAATATATCAACCATAATTTGAATAATGAATTGATATAATATCAAGATCTTTCTTGACCCTCATAAACACTCATTTAAAATAAATAGGCTTTTTGATAGTCTGTCCCATTAATCCTCAGATTATTTATGAGTGAGGTTAGTGAATGATTGAAATTTGACTCATTACTTCATGATTGTTATATATTTTGTTTATGTGAAAGAATCTTCATTGTTACTTATAATGAACACACTTAGATTTTGAAAATATTTTTTCTTTTATATAACTAGTAATGTTTTACAATGATTCAATTTCTCTAATTAAACAACTTAAATGTAAAACAAGGTAATTTGTTGAAAACATTTAAGTGTGTTGTTAAGAATAGACTAAATTGTTTGAAATATTTAAGTGACTAGATTTAACTCATTTACAAGATGTTTGAGTAACATTAAGCCATCTATACCTATATGCAATGCAAGACAAATTATGCAAACATAACACAAGAAATTTAGCATAAGATCTAGTTAGGGAAAAACGGACAACTAGCTACGAACAAATAGAGTACATGGCATATATGCTAAGATAATCAAATAGCTAAATTACAAATAGCAATGATTATCTAATATACTATATTAACAAAATAAAATCACAAAATGAGTTCACATATCACATAAACCACTTGTCGTCTTTTTGTGTATTATACATGCCAATGTTTACTAAACTCGATTTTATTTGAAAATAAAATAGTTTCCTCCCCATTTTAAAGTTTAATTAATATCAATATTTTGAAAGCATAAATACTTAATTTTTCAAAGATATTCTAACTAGGAATGCCCAACTCGAAGGAAAAGGTAAAATACAAGTTTTATGTTAAAACGAGACACAAAATTTTGACCTCCGTGTAGTATTTTGACTTTCTGACTTATTTAAGTTTGTAATGGTTACTTGTAAGTATTTTTATATGAATGTAGACTCAATTACCTTTAAAACGCCGGGTGGCACGACTTCTACGAAGTTACGGTTATTTTTATATCACTACTACAAAAACACTTTTTAGACCGGTTCATATGGGCTTTTAGACCGGTTAACGGACCGGTCTAGATGAGGGGAAGTCTAAAAGATAAATCATATATAGACCGGTTGCACCACCGGTCTAAAGATTGATATATAGACCGATTGTTTACATTTTAACCGGTCTAAAAGACGAATTTTATAAATAAAAAAATAGCAATCCCAAACAGCCCCATTTATATGTAGTATCAATAAGCAGTACCAAACGGCCCTCTTTGTAAGCATTGTTCAGATACAAAATGCTTATAAGATATGCTGTTTTGGAATGCTTATTGAATCTACTTATAAAAAGCTGTTTAGGATTGCTTATTCCACTCAACAAAAGCCAAAAGAATCATACATTAGCGTTAAAAGAAACTTCGAAAACAAGAGGAGAAAACATTTTTGTTTGGCAGAGATCACTTACATATTCATTCTAATAACAAATAAACATTTATAATAAGAAGCTCACTAGCGCCACTATTCTTCATCCGTTATGTTCTCTTTAGCAATCGTATAGTCACCATCTAAAAACCATCTGTTTCTCACCATCATTTTGCTTTGGTGTTTCTTCTTGCCATTTTAATCTCATAAGACAAATGTTTACTGAAAGGTCTTCGAGCAGAAGTAGTTTAGCTAGATACTGCATATAGCAAGTTTAATCGTATTAGACAAATGATTATCTAGGTACGAATGAGCTAAGAATAATAGTCAACCTCAAGCAAATTTTACTAAGTAACTATTTTGGTTATAAACACAACCTACAAAGGTTAATGTTCACATACATGTACGAGTCAACATAATACCAAACAAAAGTCTAAGACGTATATTTTTCCCTCTTAAAAATGTGTCTATCCAAACATATAACTATAGTTACCTGTATTTCAACAATGTCAAAAATGTTCTCTCTAACTCCAGTTTTTCCTTCTCAAGCTGCAACTTTGCCTGAATATCGTTGCCGATGTTGAATCTTGTTTGATAGTTCTCTGTCATTACTCATAGTGTACATAATCCATGTCTCAAGTAAAACTACAGATGTCTAATTATATATATCACTCAAAGAAACTTCAAGAAAAACTATCACAAGTAGAGCAGAAAGTCTATGCATCTAATAGAACAACAAAAAACATTGAAACCAATAGTTCGAAACTTTCAAAGGGAAAAAGAACCAACTTTTGTGAACTTCTATTGTCTATTAACTTAAAAAATGTTGAGTTTTTTTCATGGGAATGATTGGTGAACCCACCTCTGCTTAAAACCTACCTGGTGTGTTAAAAAAAGTTTATGAGCTTTAACAAAAGGTATATAAAAATCAACAAGATGAGAGGCTTATTGTTGCTTCCACAAGTGATAACCAAAGCATTCTTAAAGTTCTATACATTTTATATTCACATTTTATCTCTATTGACATGAACAAGCACCAAGATCTAATATATTCATGGACGATAGCTTATTCTTCTACATGAACAAAAGCAATAAACTAAATAAATGTACAAAGATGTCGTCGCCTTCACCTCAATACATTAACTGATAACTTTACATGCTTCTTCGGCTTTTCTTGAGGCCAAATTAAAAACATTTTGCGCTGTTAATGAACTCTCTCCATTAGACCTGTTACAAAGTCTGAAATTAATCTTTTTAATCTTGCAAATATGTAAACATAATGAGTTTTACAAAGAGAACATAAGTGACCACAAAAGTAAAAAACTAGTTTTATCCATCTTTTTTTTAACTTAAGTTTTATCCATCTAATATACACGTTTTGGGCATTTTTTAACCATGGGTTCACTCATTGACAAACAAATATAGCATTCTAATAGATCAAATCAGCCATTTGTTCAAGATAAAAGACTTTAAACCCTATATAACGAATTTGCCCCAAATCTTGAACTTTACTATGTAATGGTAAAGCCTAATATGGGGAAAAACAATTCATAACATGAAAAGAATGAAACCATGAAATAAGCATATATAAACTGATATTAACATGTAAAAATGAAGCAATTTTACCAAAATCGAGCCCTAATTCCGGGTTGCTTAAGAACCCTAGCATCACTACTAATTAAAGGCTTCGCTTTTTAGATCTAAAATCAAACCCAGTTAATTAAAACATGGAATTGAATGGCTGGTGGTACGTCAGTGATGATGGGAGGATAGAAGAGAAAGATGAGGAGTGGTAGGTTGTGACTTGTGACTTTGTGTTGGGTGAACAACAAAGTGGGGAATTTGTTGAAACCGGGAATGGGAATAATGAAAAAGTTGAGTCCCCCGCCCAACTCAAGTGACAATAAAAAAAATTTAGACTGGTGCAAGAAAAATATACACGGGTCTTTATTTTTTTTTCACATATGTACCGGTGTTTTTCGTTTTCACGGGTCTTAAAACTTTTTAGACCTCTGCTTTTTAGTAAAGGGTCTATATGAGGAGGTCTAATAGGCCTAGTCTGTAGTAGTGTATGATTTTTTAAAGTTTTTGAAAAAACTGTGAACAGATTGGCGGACCCCTTAAATAATTAAGGGGACCGCCCAGACAAATAAGGGGGCCGCCCATCTGGTACTCAAAATTTTATTTTTTGTAAAAAATTGTTTTCTGACTTTGCTAAAAGTTATGAAACTTTCTAAATTTGATACCGAACATATAATACTTATTTAAAGCATAATCTTATCTCGAGCTAGTATAATAAGTGTATATAACATCAAAACTAATACAAGTTAATCAACAAAACACTTTTCATGTTTAATCCTCCTTAATGGGTAATTTGATACATGGACCGTACTCAATTTTTAAAACCATTTGCTTTGAAAATTTGAGCGACCTGGCTCTGATAGCAATTGTGGAAAACTAGAAGGGGGGGGTTGAATAGTTTTCCTTTTTTTTTCGTTTTATAAAAACTTGGTTTCCAAATGTTGATTAGAATTTATTCAATTGTTTGTTTTGTGGAAAACTAGAAGGGGGGGTTGAATAGTTTTACGTCTTTTTAATTTTATGAAAACTTAGTTTAGTTTTAAAGTCTTGTTTACTCTTAAAACTTTGATTCGATCTTATGTGAATTCAAGTGTTGCACAATATGAACAACTATATCGAGGTATGAAAAGTAATAACGAAGTAAGCTAAATATGTACAATCAACACATGCATAATATAGACAATTATAGCTATATACGAGATGTAAGTAAGTAAGCTAAGTAATAAGTTAGAGTTGGAAAGATCTAACCGCGAGACAAAGGATTTATAGTGGTTCGGCTACAAGGACACCTTCCTTGCCTTACTCCACTCCCCGAGTCACCTACTCGAGAGTTTTATTCACTATGTCAACAAGCTCCCTTATGGCGGAGAAAACCTTACACACCAATGTACACACCACAACTTCGTCACAACTTAATCACAACTTCTACACAACTTCTTCAAACCAATCTACTTCACACCAATTCTACTTCACACCTTTCTACTTCACACCTATCTACTTCACACCAATCTTCTTCACACCAATCTTCTTCACAACTACACTACTTCACTACTAAACAACTTCTTCTCCCTACACAACTTCTATTCCTAGATCTATCTAGTTACACTACTATCACACCTTTACAATGAATGTACCCAACAACTAGACTATATACACAAATCTACAATACTTCACAACGTGATGTTGAAGGAGTATTCTTCTCTTGCACTTTGAGAGATGAGAGGTGAGGGAATGAATCACTTGAAACAAGGATTAACAATTATATGATCAAAGGGTCTTTAGGAGGATGTTTAGAGAGATTCGGATCTGAAAATTTTTGTGCAAGAGGTGGGAAAAATTCCAGATTTAAGGTGGTATTTATAGGGAAAAATTTCTGACATAATCTGACAGGGGAGCGTGGCCGGTCCCCTTAAATATGTGCCGGCCCCCTTAAAATTAAGGGGGCCGCCCAGATGAAAACTGCAGTTTTTTTGTCTTTTTCTGGGGAAAGTTTATTTGGTGAAAAACTAACTGATTTTGGTTAAAATTTTGAATTCATATACTTATTATGAATAAAACATTTTCCTTTATTACCAAAAATGTTTTTCAAAAATATATAATAAGTTTATTTAATTTTATAAACTCTGTATTATTTAAATAAGCATCCCTTTGATCATAAAATGTATTAGTCACTTGTTTATTCATACCTTAAGTGATTATGTTGGATGAGATGATATAAACTTGCTTAAAACTTGTTTACATATAAACTTTGCGTTTAATGTTCTTATATTTTGTGATCGTCAAAACTTAAGGATATCGAAAGATATTAATAACGTTTTATACATTATTTATATCAACAATCTCCCCCCTTTTTGATGATTACAAAATCTAAACTCATTAAACTAAAAATTAATATATATGCAAGTTTTTAGTGTGAGTTTATATCACTTCTCCCCCTTTTTGTTAACATTAAAAAGGTTATCCCGACGAATATATAGCTCCCCCTTGAAGTATACTCCCCCTCATTTTGAGGTCATAAGAAATCGAGATATGGAATGCTTGCAAAAATATTTAGAGCACAAGCAATATATATATATATATATATATATATATATATATATATATATATATATATATATATATATATATATATATATATATATACGTTTTTATACACGAATGTAGTCTCACTAGCAGTCTCGGGATGCATCACTAACGCAAGTTCTAGAATCTAAATGCTACCGGTACACTCATAAGCACTAATAGTAAATGCTTTTCCTATCAAATCTAAAGGCGAATCTCACAAATTTGGGTGGAAAATTTTTCTGAATAGTACGGTTTTGTGCTAGTCATACAATCTCCTATCCATGAGACGCTTGCTATGGCTAAAGTTTCACTCCTAAATGTTATAAAAAAATTTAAATTTGGTGTTAAAATTACACTAACAAGTATTTCTCATAGTTTTATTACACATCTACTATCAAACAAACAAACTCAAGCGAAAGTGTATCTGCAAGGTATCATCATTTTACCCTCCCCTTACACTTAGGATGAACATTGTCCCCAATGTTCAAGTAAAGAATGTAAAAGTGAAACAAGTAAAACGAATGAAATCAAATACTCCCCTGATTCGCACGGTACGGATAATAAGGTGGCCAGGTTAGATCTTCCTCCAAGAAAATGAACAATCAAAGCTTCCCTTCCAGAATATAAATCATCTTCTTGTCAAACATAACCTGTTAAACCTGAGAAAACAATCACAAAAACCCAAAGCATCAATCCGAACAAAGAAAACTCACAACTAGATGTAATTCTAGACTTAGGAATAAAAACAAAACAATTAAAGATATAATGCTTGTGGAATGAATGTTTGCAGATTTCCTGGAGTTTATAAAACTAAAGAATCAACAAAAACTTTAAGACTCCATTAGAAAGACAAAACTCGCAAAATTTCCAGAATTTTACACATGACGCTGTCAGGAATTAATTCCTGAGGCCGTCAGAAGTGACTTGCAGAAATCTTTATGTTAAGTTTCCGGAAAATTTCTGGTAAAACTTATGTCCTACTTCCTGGAAAATCCTGCAAAACATCATTATGACTCGATACAAGCATTTGACTCAAACTATTACTAATATACATGTTCATTTAATATTGTTGTGGATCATGCTCAATTTCGTTCTTATAAACAAATTTGGGTCTCCCCTTACACTTAGCTTTTGCAAAATACCTTTATATGCAATTAAGGCGAAGTTAAAAACAAAATAAAGCATTTTCACAATTTAATTTGAAACATGAGCCACAAACAACAAAAATAAAACATGCATACGGAAACAAATAAAATCATATAAACAAACAAACAAACAAATAAATAAATAAAGCTTGGGTTGCCTCCCAATAAGTGCTTGTTTTTGTTCGAGTCACGAGCCTGACTCTACCCTTATTTAACGGAAATAGGGGAGGTCTTCCTTACACTTTGAATTAAGTGTGGGTGGAAGTAGCGATACACACCCTTAGGGTGGAAATATGCCACGTGAGGTGAAGGGGGTGAGTAAATGGCTTCCTTCATCCTAAAACTACCCGGATAATATTGGTTGATGGGTGGGTCGGTTCCTCTTTTGTCTCCTAGAAATATAACTAAGGATGGAAAGGTGTGTAAAGATTGAGGTTCCGGTTCATCAACACTAGGAAATTCCCTAGAACTAGGAGTAAGGTTATCATTACAAGTATTCAAACCGATATCCTTAAGTGATGCCTGGTCCAAGGGTTCTACCTCCATCGGAATTCCTAAAGTTTCTTCTACTTCTTCCGGGTAAGTCACGGGCGGTGTGTGTGCCTCAAATGATGGTTGAGTATTTTGTGGGCTTATGTTATTTACCTCATCACTCCATATGTTAATATCACCTATATCCTCAACATGTGTTTTATTATAATCTAACCCTAACATTTTCCCAAGTATCTCAAGTGCTTCTCTAGGCATCTCAACTTCTATATCCGAATCATAAGGATCATCCTCTATATTCTGACTGCTCTCCCAAAAGATTCATCATCATCGATCATAAAACTTAGGTCTTTTTGATCAATGTGATCATGTTCGGCTAAATCCTCCTCAATTGTTTTCTTAGGTAGTGATAAAAGCAAACCTAGTGCTTCATCCAACTTATGATTTGTTGCAACGGCTCTCTCCATAATTCCTTGGCAAACTAGGTCGCATTTCCTATTGGCCTCACTAAAACTAGATCTTAAACATGGAGGTTGTTCATAAGAATATATCCTAGGTAAAGGCTCATATGATTCATAAGTGTCTCTAAATGAGGTATTTTGAAATCCTTAGTGTTTTAGCCACTCAACCTTATCTTGCAATCTTAGAAGTCTAAGTGTAAAGTCCATTTGAAGCAAATTACAAACAAAATCACAAAGAAAAGATAGACTATGAGAAAGCTACAAAATAAAAAAGAAAAAAATCTCACTTGATAGGAATCTAATGAGTAGACCTAATAAAAATCAAATTCAACCTAAACAATAACTATTCCCCGGGCTGCGGCGCCAAAAACTTGATGCGTGGGAATTGCACCAGGCTTTACCTCTCAAGGGATCTCGAGAAGCTTACAACCCCCACCAGGCAGTGTACCTGATCGTTGTAGTATAGTATAGTGACAAGTACCGGGGGATTGATCGTTCCACTCAGGAATAGTGTCGTTAGGATTGAAATTAATCTAACTAGGTCTAAAGGTGAAGGATGATTCTTTTTATGTTTTTATATTTTATGAAAAGCAGGTAAAAATATCGGGTATTGGAAGGAGGGGCGGAATTAGTTGCTAGTCAACTAACCCAAAAGCTACTAATTAAACTAATTAACAAGAAAGTAAACTAGGGTTCTACAAGATAAGTAAAGCATGTCTACCTATGATATGTTACTCCTTGCTAGCTATCCAATTCTACCTATTGAATTGTCACATCTTGTTTTAATTGACGGGTGTATTCCTTTATACCAATCATGGGGTGGCGTACTTACTTCCCCAATTCAATAAGCTCCTACTTCACTCCTATGTCGATCCGGCTAAGAAGCTCCTAACATGGGATCATTAGAATTCGCTCATGCATTAAATACAACCATAAAAACCTAGTACACATCGGTTCATGTTTCTTAAGATGTTCAAGCAAGTTACGCAATGGAGATCTGTCAGTTTTCTTAAGCCTAACATTGATGAGACATTCAATCAAAACAAGAATCAATAGGAAACAAGAATTATAAACTAAACCAACTAGATCTATTGAAGTTGTCACGCCTTAATTGATGGATATAGATACACACATCAACAAGCCCTCATTGATGGAGATAAACACAAACATCAACAAGAAATCAATGAGATCTAATTAATTATACACAAGTTTCACACAATCATAAGTAGACACAAGGTGAATTAGCCAAGCATAATTAATAAAGAACAAGCAACAATAATGATAATTGAAGACATGAATTAAGATAAAATCATCAAACCATTACAAGTTGTTTATGGAGTGATTGAAACCCTCTAAGTTGCTGGAAAAACACCCACCTAAACCCAGGAATCGACCTTAGGGTTTAGGGCTTACAAAAAGTGAAGTTATGATGTTATATTTATAGGCCAATTTCTGCCTGGCCTGGTCGTGACGGCGTCAGACCAACCTTGACAGCGTCACGACCAACATTTTTTTTTTACCAAATTGTAGATCTCTTCGTCCTCTTCGCGTGGGCTTTTGAATCACCTAAATCCGAGTTCGTATGCAAAAGTTATGACCAAAACAATATCAGCTACTCCGCGCGCAAGTTTTGACAAGTTAACATGTGATGGCCTTGGGTGACGCCGTCATGTGTGTTGCTGCTCTGGGCCGTCACCACTTTTACTCTTGACGGCCTTGCCTTGACGCCGTCACGTTTTCTCTGGGCCGTCACCAAAATTGCTCTTGACGCCGTCATAAAATTCTTCTTGACGCCGTCAGGTACTGTTCCCAGCAAGGAAAATTAAGACTTTGCCGTTTTCTTCACTTTTTTGCTCCAAAAACGTCCAAAATGCTTCCTTTTCCAGAATTCACTCCCAAAGTACCTAGAATCACAAAAGGAACGATTTAGGGCAATATTTGATCAAATAAATTCAATTCCGGGCTTAAATGACTGGTTCATTTTTCGCCTCATTAGTTGTTGATCCAAATTGCTTTAAGCAAGATGTAAAGCAAGAAGAGCACTAAGCTCATGTGCTTCTTTATGTTCTTCAATGAACTTTTCATGTTCGGAAGATGGTGGAGTTGGATTATGATTATTGATTATGGATTGAACATGGAACATAGGTTTCATGTATGGATAAGTTTTGATGGTTGTTGTTTAAAGATTGAGTATGTTCCTCACAAGGGTCATTTGGAAGAAATATGTTGGGTGAATGTGGAATTTCATTAGTGAGGGTGATTGTGAGATTGTCTTGTTGAGACAAAAGAGAGGTTTCATTTGGGTAATCATGAATGGATGAGGATGGATGTATGGTAGAATGGGATGTTTCATGAGTGGAGGATGTTTTGTATAGTGGATTGGTAGTTTGACCAAAGTGTGAGGTGTTGGGAGTGAGATTGGGATTGTTGTTTTGAGATTGAGTATGCTCTTCAAATAAATTATATGGGTGAGATGAAAGTGTGTTGTTGGGAGTAAGGATGGAAACGAATGTGGATGGAGTAATTGTGTGAGGATGAGTGAGGTAAGTAATTTGAGTATGGTGAAGAAGGTGTGTGATGCAAAATTCGTTGTGCAAGGTGCATAGTATTGAGATCACGAAGATCATGGAGTTGGTCAAGTTCTTCATGAAACACCAAGGTTTACATGGAAGATGATGATGAAGGAATTTTGTAATGTTGGCGGAAAATAGAGTGAGGTGTAATATTGATTATTGTTTGGAGGTTGATATTTTTCAATAAAAGGATTGTTTCGAGTAGATAGATGAAATGTAGGTATGTAGATGGGAGCATAGGTAGATGCTTAACCATTATGAGGATTGAGAAAGATTTCTTTTGAGTGAGCTTGAGGGTTGTGTGTATAGTTGGAGATAAAGGAGGAATTTGGTGTTGGATGTTTGACAACATCATTTGGTTCGATGGGCTTTTTATGGAAGGATAATATGTGTTGTATTGGCTAGGTAAAATGTGTTTGTGTATTTGGGAAGTGGAGAATCAAAATAGGGTGAAATGGGCTAAAGAGCATAAAGCAATCTGTGAGCCTCGTGCTTCAGGTGGCCGGCCCCCTTAATCATAGGTCGGTCCCCTTAATTTTAAGGGGGCCGCCCTTGATCTTTAAGGGGGCCGCCCAGGGCCAGGTTCACAGAATGCCAGAGAAGTGTTTTTGGCAAGAGATTTTCAGAGAGGGGTTTGTTTAGAGGTTTGGTTTTAGGCAAGTCCAACTCTTTAGGCAATAAGGCAAGTATTATCTTAATGAAATATGCATGAAAAGTATATAGGCAAGCAAGTAAGCACATAAAATAGTCATAACTAAGCATGCATGCATAACCAATAAGACAAATAAGCAATTTAGCAAATCATTCAACCTAAAACTCCTATCTTAGTGTAAGGCAACTAGTTAGTGAGAAACTAGTGATGGAACAAATGTGATAGTGTAATTCTTGGTTTTGTTCTAGTGTATGCCTATATGAAACAATTATGGAGTTAAGATCGTTTCGACTCCTAAGCAAATATTCCTAAGAAACGATCCTTGATCTCCTTGATTTAGCTTTGCTCACTTCTAAGTGTCATGTATATGTATATATTGGATTATATATACATATATAGACCACGAGAGTGAGACTATTGTGCATGATTTGAGAAAAACGTTTTTATCATTATTCAACAATGAGTATTCTAAACGTGAGAATAATTTCAAAATGAATTGAGATTTTATTTGAGAATATATTTATGCAAAACAAAATATCTCAATTCTTGATTTTGTGCAAAATAGAATCCTAGACTAAGATTTGAGAAGAAAGAAAACTTAAAATTTTAGGCTCAGATAGCCGGCCCCCATAAAGTGAGGCCGGTCCCCTTAATTTTAAGGGGGCCTCCCTTATCAATTAAGGGGTCCGCCCATCTGACAAAGAAAATTTTTCAGAACTTTGATTTTTCAGAAGATGTTAAGTATTACAAGAATTTAATCAATTTGCTCCATTATTCCTAATCCTAAACGTAAGTAGTTAAGTAAATCAAGCTTAAGAGTCTTAGTAACTATATCGGCAATGTTACCTTCCGAAGCTACCTTCTCTATTGTTATATTTTCTTTTTGTATAATGTCCCCAAGAAAGTGATGACGTATTTCTATAGCACCTTTGTTATTGCACATAATAGGAATATTTTCTAACCTAATGTCATAGTCTTCGAGAGCTTGTTTTATCCATAGTTTTCTTACGCGAGGGATCTAGTCTTACTTCTATATTAACGATTAATCCACTTAACTCATTTCACTTCATCACCTTGAGTTTTCTACTAGTGGACATAGAAGATTTCCATTTTCTATGTTGTTCGACAACGAACAATTTTAATTTAAATCCTAGGAAAGCCAACTAAGAGGGGTTCATAAAATGTGAGCAAGTAAGTATTACTAGCTATATAACTAAGCATTATTCTAACTAGTTATTAATCTAATAATATTATTTTAATGATAAACTTAAAAGAAATGCGTACCTTTTAGTCTTCAATAAATTTTCTTCAAAAAAAACTTCAAGTTGCCATGTTGACTTATAGAAGCCATTTTTAGATGAGATTCCAATAGTTTCGAAAAGTGACAACTTAGCCACTTGGTTCCCATGGTCTCATTGGTCAAAAGTTGTTTGAACCAAACATGGTTTGCAATTGACTAGGATGCATGTATGGTGGAAGTATTCCCCAAGGGCTAAAGCTTGGTTGATGTGGATAAATCCACATTGGGTGACTATTATTAGAAAAGTTTTGTCTACCTTGATTTCTACTATGTTGAGGGTTTTAGACCGAGGATGAGGATTATTTGGTCTATTTTGGAGGTGGAGTTTTAGATCTTAATTTTAGTTTAGAAAATCCGGTTTTCGCTTTTAATGATGGTTTATAAAAACTTTTTACTTCCTCATCACTCGCAATAGGTATTTTTCTATCTTTTATAGGTACATACTTAGGTTTTGAGTCTAATGGTTTTTGTTTACTAGATTCACATTCAAACTTTTCATTTTTATTTTCACTAGTTGAAACATTAGTTAAGTCGAATCCTAGACCGGTTTTATCTCCCAAAGTTTCTTGAACACTTATTATTTTCTTAAGTGAGTTACTACGATTTTTAAACTTGTCAAGTTTGAAAATTTCATCTTTAAGTTTTTTGTTTGCATTTTTTACCTCTAAACATGTTTTACATTCTTTAAAAACTTCTTTTTCTTTTTCCAAATGTTGTAGTTAATTTTTAATTCGAGTACTTCATTTTCTAATTGATTATTAATATGTTTTAGTGACTTATTTTTAGCTATAACCTTTTGACCTATTTTGCATAACCTATTATATTCACTATCTAGGTCTTTTTCATCTAATGATAAATTTTCGTCACTAAAGTATTCGGTTTCGGAACGTACCTCGCTTGATGTCTTAGCCATAAGACACTTCTCCTCATTTGTGATTTCTTTCTCATCGTCATTGCTATCACTCCAAGCTCTTCCAACAAACGCCTTTTGATTTTGATCTCTTGGCATCATTGGACATTTTCCGATGAGATGATTTGGATCACCACATTTGAAGCACTTTCTCTCATTCTTGCTATACTTGTCATCTTTATTCTTTTGAAGTGCTCTCCTTTCATCGTGTGGTTGTTTAACGAATCTTCCTCGCCTTTTGAAGAATTTCTTGAAGTCTCGTACGGCCATAGCATACTCTTCATCACTTTTGGAGGTTGAGCATTCTTCGTCACTAGAGTCCTTTTTAGCCTTAAACGCAATTGATTTGCTTTGCTCCCTTTTTCCTTTGACCATCTCGGAGTCTTTCTTTATTATTTCTTCATAGACTTTCAGGGTGCCGATCAACTCATCAAATTGAAGAGTTGACAAGTTCTTCGATTCTTCAATCGCCGTAACTTTAGCAGCTCTAAGAAATTTCCTAACAAAATCCTTACTAGAAAAATTCTCATCAAGTGCTTTTAAACTTGTGATGATAGTGTTAAACCTAGCAAAAGCATTATCTATTGATTCCTCTTCCGGAATCGTAATTGTTCATATTGTTGAACAAGAAGATCTATTTTATTATCTTTAACTTGACTATTACCTTGGTGAGTGATTAGTAAAGAATCCCAAATTTCTTTTGCGGTTTTACACATAAAAATTCTTTCATATTCTTTGCGTGGTAATGCATTATAAATAACCATTTTAGCCTCATTATTTTTTGCTAGTTTCCTTTTCAAATCATCATTTTGTTTTTCAAAAGATACAATTTCATCCATTTTAGTTTCAAAAGTATATTGAATAGGGGGAAAATCACCAAAGGTAATGACATGCCAAAGATCAAGATCTTTCGATTTCACATAAGTTTCAAATCTATTTTTCCAATATAAAAATCCATCGCTTTCAAATAGTGGTGGTCTTTGCATAGATTGCCCTTCTAAATATTTTTCCGATTCCATATATCGATACAAGTTTTAAAATACAATATATTTTAAAAATCTTGTTTAACCTGGCTCTGATGCCAATTGTGGAAAACTAGAAGGGGGGTTGAATAGTTTTACGTCTTTTTAATTTTATGAAAACTTAGTTTAGTTTTAAAGTCTTGTTTACTCTTAAAACTTTGATTCGATCTTATGTGAATTCAAGTTTTGAACAATATGAACAACTATATCAAGGTATGAAAAGTAATAACGAAGTAAGCTAAATATGTACAATCAACACATGCATAATATAGACAATTATAGCTATATACGAGATGTAAGTAAGTAAGATAAGTAATAAGTTAGAGTTGGAAAGATCTAACCGCGAGACAAAGGATTTATAGTGGTTCGGCTACAAGGACACCTTCCTTGCCCTACTCCACTCCCCGAGTCACCTACTCGAGAGTTTTATTCACTATGTCAACAAGCTCCCTTATGGCGGAGAAAACCTTACACACCAATGTACACACCACAACTTCGTCACAACTTAATCACAACTTCTACACAACTTCTTCAAACCAATCTACTTCACACCAACTCTACTTCACACCTTTCTACTTCACACCTATCTACTTCACACCAATCTTCTTCACACCAATCTTCTTCACAACTACACTACTTCACTACTAAACAACTTCTTCTCCCTACACAACTTCTATTCCTAGATCTATCTTGTTACACTGCTATCACACCTTTACAATGAATGTACACAACAACTAAACTATATACACAAATCTACAATACTTCACAACGTGATGTTGAAGGAGTATTCTTCTCTTGCACTTTGAGAGATGAGAGGTGAGGGAATGAATCACTTGAAACAAGGATTAACATTTATATGATCAAAGGGTTTTTAGGAGGATGTTTAGAGAGATTTGGATCTGAAAATTTTTGTGCAAGAGGTGGGAAAAATTCCAGATTTAAGGTGGTATTTATAGGGAAAAATTTCTGACAGAGTTTGACAGGGGAGCGTGGCCGGTCTCCTTAATTGTGTGCCGACCCCCTTAAAATTAAGGGGGCCGCCCAGACGAAAACTGCAGTTTTCTTGTCTTTTTCTGGGGAAAATTTATTTGGTAAAAAACTAACTGATTTTGGTTAAAATTTTGAATTCATATATTTATTATGAATAAAACATTTTCCTTTATTACCAAAAATGTTTTTCAAAAATATATAATAAGTTTATTTAATTTTATAAACTTTGTGTTATTTAAATAAACATCCCTTTGATCATAAAATGTATTAGTCACTTGTTTATTCATACCTTAAGTGATTATGTTGGATGAGATGATATAAACTTGCTTAAAACTTGTTTACGTATTCACTTTGCGTTTAATGTTCTTATATTTTGTGATCGTCAAAACTTAAGGATATCGAAAGATATTAATAACATTTTTATACATTATTTATATCAGCATGTTTGAAAAACCTTCAATTAAAGTTCAGTATGAAAACAACATATAATCAATATGATCAATTATATAAGTGAGCTTTGGTTGATCTTTATGTGAATACGTTTTCCTTTTAAATCTTAAAATGTTTTGTATCAAATTATCGATTTAGTTAAACTCAACATGAGAAGTGTTAATAATATATATAAGTCCATTAGACCATATCATACAATTATATGTCCTATCACAATATTAACTTGTAACCACAATCAATCATCATGACAATATAAGCAATAATCAACACATATTTGCAAGCACAGATATAAAGCGATAAATGCAAAAATAAATGTAAAAAGATAAGAGAAAGAGGATGCAAACCGGACACGATGATTTATAGTGGTTCGGCTACAAGGACACCTTCCTTTCCCTACTCCACTCCCCGAGTCACCTACTCGAGAGTTTTCTTAACTACTCAACAAGCTCCCTTTTGGCGGAGAAAACCGTACACAACTTTTGCTGATACAAATTTACAACACTAAGCTAAATGTCGAGTTCTAATAGTAGCTAGAACCAATCTCACAACACGACTTCGATCACTACACAGCATCTACACGACTTCACGACTTCATCAAGACTTCACGACTTCACGACTACATCACAACTTCTTCTCTACTTCACTACTTAATCACACACCTACTTCTTCACAACTACATGACTTCTTCTCACTACTACTTCTTCCCACAACTTCTTACTCACTCATTGAATCACTACTAAGTAAGATCATCTTGATCTACTTATTACATATACATACATAACTTACAACTTCACATCATCACTAACTAGACTCTAATACATCTTTGGCTTTATGATAGGGAGGATTCTTCTATTGCACTTTGAGTGATGAGGGATTGAATCACTTGAAACAAAAACTAATAAACTTATGATCAAAGGATTTTAGAAGGATGTTTAGAGAGAATTGGATCTGAAAATTTTCGTGCAAAAGGTGGTAAAAATACCAGGTTTGAGGTGGTATTTATAGGGAAAAATTTCTGACAAAATCTGACATGGGAGCGTGGCCGGCCCCTTTAATTGTGTGCCGGCCCCCTTAAAATTAAGGGGGCCACCCAGACGAAAACACCAGTTTTCTTGTCTTTTTATGGGGAAAGTTTATTTGGTGAAAAACTAACTGATTTTGGTTAAAAATTTGAATTCATATATTTATTATGAATTAAACATTTTCCTTTAATTACCAAAAGTGTTTTTCTAAATATATAATGAGTTTATTTAATTTTATAAACTTTGTATTATTTAAATAAACATCCCTTTGATCATAAAATGTATTAGACATTTGTTTGTACATACCTTAAGTGATTGTTGAAGCATACCTGAGACGTTGAGATGTCGAGGCTTGTTGACGTATGAATGCATAGATGAATTGTGATCACAAGTAACTTAAGCACTTTACGTTATATGTTGTAACTTACATCTTTGTCATCATTAAAACATGAAGAGGATGTTTAGATTAAATATCGTAATATTCATGCCAACAATGCTGACTTATGCGGTGGACGCCTTTCTCTAATTTGAGAGTTATGGAACTTATAAACATGGTTTTTCAAATTGGATTAGATATCAAACTGGTTCTACTTCTTTGTTGGCTTGGCTAATAATCAACTAGTTGTAACATATAAATGTTCGTTTTGACTCGGTTTCAAAGACTTAATTGGATAAAAACAAAACACAAAAATTACTAAAAACAAATAAACATATAGATGAAACTATCAAATGAATTTGATTGAGGGAGTAAATAATGGTATAATTTATAGACATATCAAAAATGGGACTATAGCAACAACTGTTTCAGTTTCAACAAGTAAAACAACGTCGAAAAAGCAAATTGTTTTATGCACGCCTTCGTGATGATTTGACTAATCCGAAAAATGGTGGAGATGAAGAATAAATTAAAGAGATAGATAAACTAAGTTATTGGTTTCTATTTGTAACTTTTTAAGTGTATGTATATTTATAAATTTTAATGTAATATTTTTATATTAATAAAATTTTGATTGCATAATCAATAAATTTATTAATTAGGTATAATTGTTGTAACATATGCTTAATTAGTTGTAATGCTTAAAAAAGTGTCTTAGTGCGTACTTTATATGGGTGTTGTGAGAGGTACACCCCTAGTGGTTGGCAACACCCGACCAAGCCTCTTTTACACACTTTGTAGATGGGAAAAGCCAAATTTTTATCGTTTTTTATTCCGTATTTATATTTGTTAATACTTTTGAATTATCAAACTTTATATATACTCTTCTACATTTTTTTGTTAATACCGTGGACTTATCAAACAAAATTATGTAGAACCATAATTAATTTGAATATACACTCCCTTGGTTGTCCTTATGTCCTTTAACTTGCATTTCATTAACTGAGTCCGTGCATACTTCCTACATGCTACATTCAATTTGGTCAACACACCAGCCTCTTCAAGGGCACCAACCAAAGTACACTTAAACATTAATCCTCCAATAAATTCACAACAACCTCCTTATCATGTATAAACTTAACTTCACCAGCTCCTTATCAAAAGACCACTTCTTCATAGTTGGAGTGTTTGAATCCGTCTTTCAACCCATGAATTTGTCTAAGAAAGATCGTTGTGGCATGATGGTGATTATTTTGTTGCCATCTCTTCATTATTGAAATGGGTAGTCTCGGAATTTAGATCCCTTAAGGTAAAATCTCATTTCTTTCATTGTTACGGTATAACTTTTAGTTTGTTTCATGCAAGCATGCTACACCTAATGCACAAGTAACAGATCTAGCCAAGTTATAAACAATGTATGATAAGTTTAAAAGGGAAGCAATTTGAAATCAAATAAAACAACACCTTAGGGTAGACATAGACCCTACTACACTTCATTTTCATTTTCATGCTAGTCAAGGAAACATCAAAAGCAAATACATTTCTATGATTTTATGAAGAAATTTTTTTTTTTCCAACTAGCTAGTTAAGCTTACTTTCACTAGATAAAGATATGTATGATAAAATATATGTTATCAATTTTGGCATTTTGATGGATATTGGATTCATTTTTTAGTTGTTTAAGCTGCAATGCAAAAAGTGCTTTCTACTGTTTATAATATGTATTGCTTGATTGTTATTTTCATATTGCAAGTTTAATGTTAAAATCAATAAAATTTTTCAAAAAGTACGATCAATTCTAAAAGTTACTTAAAGTCTTGTTAAGTGGTAGCTTTATCACCTATCTTCATCTTAGTAAGCTTTTGGGTCTGAAAGTCACCCTATTTGCCACGAGATATGTTAAAATAGTAACTGTTAATTTGTGAGATCAAAATTTAATATTTACTAATTTATTTTACTGGATTTTACTTTGTTGTGCTGAGGAAGCTGAATTTGGGAATGAGATCTGGGATCAAGCTCTTAAGAATTTGAAAATCAAGATAACCGGATGTTTCTTTTTTCTTTCTACTTAGATGTATTGAAATTTAGTTTTTAGGATTTTGTTAGATTTTAGAAATTATAAATCAATTGAAAGATTGTGTTTCTCTATCCTTGGGCCTTTTAGGCTTCGATCTTGTTGATTTGTTGCTTCGATTTGTGTGTAAATTTGAGTTATTAAAAGTTAGTTTTGTTAAAAGTAGTAATCACTAGATAGTTCAACATCAAAATGTCTTTGTTTGGGGGCTAGATTCGGATGTATCGAGTTATAATTGAATCAACCTCAACTAGTCGTAAATGGTGAGGTTTATGTAGGATGATTATTTTTAATTTGTGTATGTTGTTTTGATTTTCATTGGGATCCACTTGAAATTCAAAATCACCGGTTTTATGAATGTAAAGATGAATTAGGTTTGATAAATACTCCAATAGTTTTATGAATGTAAAGTTGAGCTTAAGTTCAAGATTATGTGAGTTTAATTCGATAAAATTATTAGACAGAAAGATTTAATTGACTATGTTTTATAACAACTTATAAGTTATTATTTTGAAATAAATTTATTAAACTAATTGTTTTAGAAAGTAACTTCTAAATGTGGAGAATTGATTTATGGAACCGACCCAAAAATTTGAAGATAGATTTTGACGAGATATGTAGAAGGTGCATGTTTTGCGTTGTTAGGCCTAAAACTGTCACTTGTCATAATGGACCAATTTAGTTATCGAAAAAGCTCTTGTATAGAACGCAACTGACTTTTAGGAGTTAGAAATGAGCTCGTAGGGTTGGTTACATGGTTGTAACTAAGATTTGTCATCACTCGTCTATTACTATAAAGAGAACTTAACCCTGTCTAACCCACTCGTGATCAGCTTCAACCACAGTAAATCTTCGTGTTCTTGTGTGATTGATTATTTGTTCACATCAGCATGATTGTGTTTTGCCCGAATTTTATCTTACTAGTTGTTTAAATAGACATGTGACGAATGATTTTGTGATATTGACTTTTGCAATAGACACGTTTTTCTAATTTGAGAGTTATGGAACTTATGGCCATCCATCCAACATGTATTCAACATTTCACTAATATATGTGTCATAAACATGGTTTTTAAAATTGGATCGAATATAGACTGGTTCTACTTCTTTGTTGGCTTGGCTAATAATCAACTAGTTGTAACGTATAAACAAAGTTTGTTCGTTTCGACTCGGTTTCAAAGACTTAACATGATAAAAACAAAACACAAACAATTACTAAAAACAACTAAACATATAGATGTAACTATCAAATGAATTTGACTGAGGGATTGAATAATGGCATCATTAGAGTCATATGATAATGGAACTATTACAACAAATGTTTTAGTTTCAGCAAGTGAAACACCGTCAAAAAAGCAAATTGTTTTATGCACATCTCTGATGATTTGACTTAGCTGAAAAATGGTGGAGACGAAGAATAAATTAAAGAGAAGATAATTTAAGTTACTAGTTTATATTTCTAATTTTTTTAAGATGTATTTTTATAATTTAATGTAACATTTTTAAATTAATAGAATTTTGATTGCATTATCAATAAATTTGTTAAGTAGGTATAATAGCTGTACCAGATGTTTAATTGGTCGTAAGGCTTAAAAACGTCATGGTGCTTTTAATGGAGAGAAAACATTCACAATTTAGATAGGTGTATGAGGGGTACACTCTCTAGTGGTTAAGTGGCACTCCCCCCCACCCCCCCCCCCCCCCCCCCCAAGCTACTTTTACACTTTCTATGGACACAAAAAAGACAGCTTTTTCCAAAAAAAAAATCGTATTTCTGTCAACACTTTTTATTTATCAAATTTTATATTTACTGTTTCATAATTTTAAAATAAAAACAACATTTTAAAAATATATACGAAAACAAATGAAAAAAAGGGAAATGCCATAATCTATATCTATACAACTAGTTATAATCCCGTGCACGCACGGGGTTTATACATAAATCAAATTTATTTTAAAATTTTAGTTTCTATATTGACACATAAGAATTTACCCGTGAAAATTATGATATAAGTATCTATTAATATTTTTTGAAAAATTTTAATAGATGAAAGAGTTAACTTTGTTTTCTGACATAGATGTTGAAGTTCAGGTTGATATTGTTGTTTAAGTTTAACTATTGGTATCATGTTGTACAAAATATGCGATTTTAGTAGCACATAATGAGCGTTAATGAAGTTTAAATATACTCCGTAAAGTTTTTTACAAATGTTTTTCCGGATATCCGTATATAAATTTTAAATAATAATCACATGAGTCGTTGTTATAAGTAAAATCGAGTATATTTATTTTCATATCACAGTAACTCATACTTACCATTTGATATTTATATTACCGTTAATAATGATTTTTCCGTATTTAATATCCAAACCCGTGTACGCATAAATTATATTTTTTAAATAGGATAACATGAGTTATTATTTAACGTACATAGTAAAAAAATATTTTAGTAGATGAAACAAAATTTGGTAATTTTAATGGATGAAAGTCTCAAAAATAATACTAATACTCATGTAATTGTAAATAAAGTCCATATTATAAAATCTAAGGGTATAAAGTATGGGGAGTTATTTGTTTATTATCTAAAGTTATTTAAAAACATGGAGACTTACAATTTACACTTAACTCTATATAATATATTTAAAATTCAACCACTAAAGGTTTATTAATTATCTCATCTTTTTTTAAGTTTTTGTTTCCATAAATTTGACACATATATTTTTATGTATTTTTTTCTAAACCAAATTCTCTATCAAATTTATTAAAGTTTGACCAAAATCAATTCAATTTTGACTTTTTATTGGCCAATTATATTCCTTGATTTCGCCTATGTGTCAAAATTGAGCTCTCCTATTGATCCAATTTTTTTCCTATAAGATTGTTTTGTAAAAAAAAAAACTGCGAAATTATGTAATTCCTTTATTATATAAATAAATAAAAGATGTTATCATCATATGCACCTTGATCAAATATGTATTTTGCAAAAGGATTTTTTTATTTTTTTATTTATTTTTTCACACGTATGAATCTTCAAAAAGGCATTATGAAAAATAGTGAAATGATCATAAAATTCAATATGGTAATTAACTTTTCTCTACAAATAAAAATCACTGTTTGTAAGAATAATACAAGAAAAATACTATTGAACTTCATGAATTAACTTGCTTGAACGAAATCAGAATATCTGAATACACCAAGGATCGAAAATGCAACTTTTGTTATTTGATCAAATCATGGGCTTTTAATATATATAAAGTTCCACACAACCAAACACAGTTGACTTAATAATTGCTCTACAAAGGTTATTCTTGTTCATCTCATCCAGATCCTGTTGCTTCTTTGCAATTTGTGCAAATAAAATTTCCCAGATCATAACTTCAATGGCATCTACTTCAACATCATCCATTCAAAAGAGCTTCAAGTATGATGTGTTTATAAGTTTCAGAGGTGAAGACACTCGTAACACCTTTGTTGGGCATCTTTATAATGCTCTTGAGCAAAAAGGCATTGAAACTTACATAGATGATAAGAAAATCAGAAAAGGGAAAACCATCAGTGATGAGCTTATTGAAGCCATTGAAGGCTCAAGATTTTACATTATTGTCTTCTCCAAGAAGTATGCTTCTTCATCTTGGTGCTTGGAAGAACTTGTTAAGATTATGGAGTGCCAGAAGATGCCTGAGCATACTGCTTACCCTGTGTTCTACGATGTGGAGCCCACTGAAGTCCGCAAACTATATGGCCCAGTTGGAGAAGCTTTTAAAAAACATGAAAATGATGAATCTGCTGGGAAATGGAGACAGACTTTAAAAGAAGCTGCCTCTCTTGCTGGCTGGGAGTTGAAGACCACTGCTGCTGGGTAAAATTATTCCTCATATCTCAGGCAATTAATATTGTTTGATTATACATATTTCTTTCTGATCTATTTACCTGGTGGTTGGGTGAAATAATATCTCAAACGGGTCAAACGGGTTTAATTCATCAAGGTGTATTTCTAGTGCATACAACCACTAAGGCCGGCCGTTTTATTCAAAAATTTAGAGTACTACTATAGTTACAAATTTTTATTGATCATCTCTAATGAATCTGTTTTTTAACATACAACTAAAGAAAAGGTATATCTAATAGCTAGGAATAGGATCCATATTTAGGTACTTACGGAGTAGATTCTTGCCCACCACCTTGTGTACTAGTGCTGTAAAAGACGCCGGCTGGCTTGCCAGTAAGCTGTTGTTTCCTCCAAAGGCCACCAGTGGCATCTATAAATACTTTGAACTGAGCAGCCATCATACCGAATGTTGTTGGGAATCCAAAGATGTATCCATCAGCTTCACCAAGTTCTTTTGGTGTGATTACTGGCACATCGCTCTTGGGTGGTGCACTCATTTTCTTAAGCACTTCTTCGCTCAGAATCTCAGGTACCTACAACCCAAAAAACAAACACAAGTGGAATTCCCCTGACTATACTAGTCTAGATAATCATACAATATAACTAGATATATCTAACATCATCTTGCATGATAAGAATGTACATGTGATCATTCTTATCTTTGATCTTGGCACCAATCTAGCTACCTGCCATAACTTGGCTTCAACTCCTTCAACAGATGCAGCCCCTTTTTGTATCTCGTGAGCTAGCTTCTCTACGTGTCCATACATAGAATAGTACCTGCAGCAAGAAATGAAAAAGTTGACTGTCAGCAAATTAAAGACAACGATATTCAAGGCAGATATAAGATACCATGATCAACAGCTTATTTCTCATAATAGCACAAGGAAATTAGTGTGTATGTTTTGTTCAATCAGGTCCACACCCTATACGCTAATCTTGCACCACAGTTTATCTTACTATTCTGGTATAGTCATTAATTTTGCACATATGTGACGTTTTTTCAGTCAGGTAACAAAAATGAAAACTCACTAACCGCAAACTCATACTCAAGCCATATCAATCACATCATTTTGTCCAACCTTAATCAAATTTCATAGCATAAACATAAATAATACTTGAGACGAATAACAATGTCTTTGAGGTTTATGTCTCAATAGATGTCGCCCTTTGTTCAAATTCACATGAAGCAAGCAAAACAAGAACAAAACATAACACATAACACTCTTGTATACAAGAAGCAAAAAAATAGTTATCACTCTGCTGTCACTCTACTTATTATTTCTTAAAACAGAACCACCGAAAACGTCGGTCTCTCATTAAAACCAAACCCTCAGTTTTTAGTATTGTTCGGAAAAAATTTAACGTTATTTCAGTTAAATTGGTTATTGTTTAGTTTGGTCTTTTTCTGCTCACCCATTATAATTTCTAGATTGTGTCATGAAACATAATACCACAAAAACACACACAATCATAGAAACATCATTCATCAATCATAGGTTACCCATAGTACATTTTAATTAATCTAACATATATAAAGGTATTAAACAAGAGGTCTCATGTTCAAACCTCACTAGTTAGATACTTAAACTTAAACATCTAGGGGTGGCTAGACGGGATAATCAGGTTAGGCCGTGTACATTTGAGTCAAAATATTAAAAAAGTACTAAATAGAGTAGCTTGTAATAATACTAAGCTAATAACTCAATACATAATAAAATAATTTGCTAGTTAACTGAATTGAAATGTAGATGATGAACTTACACAATGTACACTTTAGTAGCCATTGATGAATCCACTCTTGAGTTGAGAGAGTAAAACAAATGACAACAACCACTAATTTCAGTATTTATGAACAACATTGGACATGGCTTTGTTGGAAGGTACTTGGGGATATGAAGATATGTGGGGCCCTTGGGATATCATGTGAGGAAGATGTCATCAACTACAAATCATTTTGTGTTGTGCTAAACGTTCTTGTCAGGATAAGAGCATCACACTAGAGCAAAAGGTATCATGAAGAGGTATAACTCTTCATTCGGGTCTTACCAGTGCCACCTCACTTTAACACTACAATTATAAAATACACTCTCTATCATAACACAAAACAAACTCTTTATTTCTGTCCCACCCAACCTCAAAATAACTCGAAATCAAATCGTTTATAAAACGGTAACCTGCAAAACACCTTGTCTTTTTGTTCTTCACTTCCCCGGCGGAACTCCAAACGGCGAGCAACGAAGAGGAGGGTAGGTGTGGACAGTGTGGTGGCGAGAACGAGGAGGAGTGAAGAGCCGCCACGTCAGAACGGCGAGCTCTTCCTCTTCACGATACCTTTTGCTCTTATTAGCTTCACCTTAAGTTTCATTTATTTTAACAGAATGTTTACGATGCATACCTCATATCTCACAAATTTTATCTCTCATGTCTCACAAATTTTATCTCGCGTTAGTTTTCATTCTTGATTGTTGTTTTATCACTTTTATCTTGTAATACTTTTGTCATGACGAGTAACTTTCTTAACAAAATATATCCTTCGAACAAGCACACATGCAAGGGTGCTTGGCGTCCCCACAGACCACCACTTTCGTAGTTTCGCTTCAACCTTGTGAAACGCCAATGCCAAGACACCCATCGCAGCTTAATGTTAAGAATATTTCTAGATCCACTCACAATTTACATTAGAGGTGTGCTACACCCACTCACAATTTACAATTTACAAAACAAAAAAAAAAAAAAAAAAAAAAAAAAAAAAAAAAAAAAAAAAAACCCACTCGTTGACGTGTCAGCGAGCTGATTGGTTGGTTTTTTGTGGGCCACAAAAAACCAACCAATCAGCTCGCTGACACGTCAGCGAGTGAGTTTTTTTTTTGTAAATTGTGAGTGGGTGTAGCACACCTCTAATGTTAATCTCCTTCTTGAGCACGGTGTAGATGCTCTAAAACAAAGTCTTACATTTGGTAATTAGATAACCATAGTTATGATGATTTTGGTTCAATAATTAATACTCCCCCCCCCCCCCCCCAAATAATTATCATCCGACAAAAAACACACAATTTAAAAAAAAAAAACACACAATTATTAGTTTATTACTATTTTTTCTCTCTTACTTTTTGCAGAATAACAGTTTTACCCATAACTAATTAATTAATGTATTTTTTAAAATTTGCAATATTAATTTATTACTACTTTTTATTACTAATTAATTAATGTATTTTTTAAATTTTGTATTTTTTTAATTTTGCAATATTAATTTATTACTTTTTCCAGAATAACAGTTTTACCCTTAAATAATTACTTCTTCCGTCCCAAATTATAAGTCCATTTTGACTTTGCACAAAGTTTAAAAAATTCCCACTAACTAATTTATTCACCAAATAAATATCTTCTCCCTCCACTAAAGTGTCATGTGATTGTTTGAAATAGAAAAGTGGACAAGTGTTTTGGTACAACAAAAAACAAGAAACTGGACTTATAAATTGGGACGGAAGCAATGTTCTGAAAGGCTCAAGGCGCACTAAGGCGCAAAGGGGGTCAAAGAGCCTCGAGTCGAGGCGCAAACCAAGGCGCGTGATTCATAAATATGAGGCGCACTATACATTTAGGTTTTTTTTATAACATATGTGACAACTTATGTAGCTTAAATAACACAAAAATATCAATATTCAATGCATAATGCACTTAATAGTTATTACATCTAACAAAGGTTGCATTTAAACCCAAAATATTAAGCAGGCAACATATCAGAATCCATGAACTATCCTAAATTCCTAAATATACATTAAAATATATGAGTTTATGACTTATAAAATTTAACAAATTACCATGTATCAAACTATCAACTATGAACAACAAAAAATTTATAGTTATTTAGTAACACTTAACACTAAAGAAACAACATTTGTATCTGTTAATAAGCTACTATTCTTAGACATTAGATTATAAAAAAACATAGTTCTTTATTGATTGTGTGTTTTAGTTATTCTCTAAAATATTAGGGTTATTAGATACTTTATAACTTAAAGGGCCAAATGTATATAACATGTAAGCCCAAAATGTATCTTACTATTAAGAAAAAAGGCCAAAACCCCGTTACATCTTCTAGGCGCACAAATCCCCAAGGCGCTAAAGCGCAAAAATCCCCAAGGAGCTGTGATTTTTACGGGATTCATGCATCTCGTGAGCCTCGATCTAAAAAAATCCCAGAGGCTGGAGCCTCGTGGGATTTAGGGAGTAGGCGCGCTTTAGGCGCGATTTTTAAAACATTGGACGGAAGGAGTATTAGTTTATTACTATTTTTTCTCTCTTACAGGATGCTGACACTTTTCAAAACTAATGGTTTAGATGCAGAGAAATAATGAGTGAAAAAAACTATATAATATTGTTGTGTGTGTAGGAGCTTTGTAGGATGAAATGGTAGGAAGGTATAACATAGCTCTAATGTTTTTTCTAGAGAGTATTTTTAGTTTTGCATAAGCTTATGTCTTTGATATGTTGGTCCGTTGCACCAACGACTCATTTTTTATGAACCAAAAAACTTTATATTGTCAAATAATTTCAGGCATAAGTTAGACATGTTTTCTATATTTATCATTTATTTCTCTTCCACGTATTTGCATCGTATTGATAGGAGGCAAAATGTCAATCTAAACCAACTTACATTGATGCAAAATATTTAATAAGGAAGACATCAACTTGACTTTGTGAACATGTGACTCTACTTGTGACCATGTGATCAATTTGTTCACATTGGCGAGCAAATCAAAATTCACTTCCTACTCTTTTGACAATATTTGAACAATTGAACTACTCGAGTGATGTTCGAAATAGCCTTTGAACTCTAAACAGATCCATGAAAATTGACATCTTTATTGAGTTAATAAACAAAAAATTATACTTCTATTTATGAGTTAATACACAAAAAAGTTACTGAACTTTACAAAAAAGTTCGCCGAAGTTACTCAAGTTTTAAATTGTTCAATTAAGTTATTATACTTTGCGTATTTATTTATTATGTTACTGATGTTTTAAAAAAGTGTCATTCAAGTCACTCCTTGGATTGATGACCGGCTATGTCGAGAAAAGTTACTCAAGTTTCAAATTGTTCAATTAAGTAATACTTTGCGTATTCAATTTTTTTTTTAATATTTTTTAGAATTTTTTTATAAAAAATTCAAAAAAAAAAAAAAAAAAAAAAAAAAAAAAAAAAAAAAAAAAAAACATTCGAATATTTAAAAAATAAATCGGTAATTATTTTTAAAAAAAGAATTAAAATTTTTTTTCGAATTTTATTTATTTTCTAATTTTTTAGGAAATTTTTATTTTCTAATTTTGACTTTTTTTATATTCTAATATTTTTTAATTTCCAAAGTTTTTATTGCGAAAATATTTTTTTTGAACTTTTTTTTGGTGGTCGACGGATAGTGATGAAGATGATAATAGGATGACGGTGGCAAGCTGGTCAGGACTAACTTATCTAAAATCTTAGTGTTTTTTAGGATGTTTGGTTATGGTGGAATGATGGCGATGAAGGTCAACACAAGCATCTGCTACGACATTTGCTTTTCCTGGGTGATATCGGATTTCACAATCGTAGTCACTCAACAATTCTAGCCAACGACGTTGTCTCATGTTGAGTTCCTTCTGATCAAGTATATGCTGTAAGCTCTTGTGGTCGGTAAAAATTACACATTTAGTACCATAAAGGTAGTGTCTCCAAATCTTGAGTGCAAAAACAACAGCACCCAACTCCAAGTCGTGTGTAGTGTAATTCTTCTCGTGTGTCTTAAGCTGTCTAGATGCATAAGCTATCACCTTCTCGTTTTGCATTAGCACAGCTCCAAGCCCTTTATGCGAAGCATCGCAATATACCACAAAGTTCTCAATACCTTCTGGTAGTGACAAAATCGGTGCACTACAAAGCTTCTGCTTCAATAACTGAAATGCAGATTCTTGTTTCTCTCCCCACTCGTACTTCTGATTCTTTTGTGTCAGCTTAGTCAGCGACTTCGCTATCTTTGAAAACCCTTCGATAAACCTTCTGTAATATCCTGCCAGTCCTAAAAATTGACGAATTTCTGTAGGAGACTTGGGCGTAGCCCAATCCTTTACTGCCTCAATCTTTGCTGGGTCGACTTGTAATCCTTGGCTATCAATGACATGGCCAAGAAATTGAACTCTTTGTATCCAAAAGTCACACTTTGAAAATTTGGCATACAATTGCTCCTTCTTGAGTAGTTCCAATATTGTTCTGAGGTGTGCTTCATGCTCTTTCTTACTCTTGGAATAAATCAGGATATCGTCAATGAACACAATCACATACTTATCAAGATATGGTTTGCATACTCTGTTCATGAGATCCATGAATACCGCAGGTGCATTCGTTAATCCAAAAGGCATCACTTGAAACTCATAATGGCCATAACGTGTTCTGAATGCTGTCTTCGGAATATCTTCTTCCCGAACTCTGAGTTGATGGTAACCTGATCTTAAATCAATCTTAGAATAAAAACAGGAACCTTGTAGCTGATCAAACAAGTCATCAATCCTAGGTAGTGGATAACGATTCTTCATCGTTAACTTGTTCAGCTCACGATAGTCTATGCACATTCTGAAGGATCCATCCTTCTTCTTCACAAACAAAACCGGTGCTCCCCAAGGCGAAGAACTCGGTCTAATGAATCCTTTGTCTAAAAGCTCTTGTAACTGGTTAGACAATTCTTGCATCTCAGAAGGTGCAAGTCTATATGGTGCTCGTGCAATTGGTGCAGCTCCTGGCACCAATTCAATCTGAAACTCAACCTGACGTGTAGGTGGCAGTCCTGGCAATTCTTCTGGAAAAACTTCTGGAAATTCCTTAACAATGGGCACATCTACAAGTCGTTTCTCATCCGACTTCTTTTCCGTTATGTGAGCCAAGAATGCATAACAACCCTTCTTTATGTACTTCTCGGTTTTAATGCATGATATGATACTGAGTCTAGTTCCACTTCGCTCCCCGCGAACAACCAAAGTTTCACCTCCATAAGAAAGATGAACAACTTTCTCATCACAAATGATCCTTGCACGATGTCGAGACAACCAATCCATACCGATAACGATGTCAAAACTTCCAAGGTCTACGGGCATAAGATCTATATTGAATGGGTGATTTAGGAAATTGATGGTGCAACCACGGATAACGGTGTTTGTGTTAACTAAAGACCCATCGGCTAATTCAACAATGTAGGGAATGTCTAAGGTAGTTGGTTCTATGTTAAGTAAAGGTGCAAATGTACTAGAAACAAAACTTCTATCCGCTCCTGAATCAAATAAAATGGATGCATAATGATTATTAACGAGGAACGTACCCGTAACAACATTCGGGTCCTCACGGGCATCTTCTCCTCCCATGACATAAGCCCTTCCTCGAGCTACTCCTCCCTGATTCCCAGCTCTTTGATCGTTCCTCTTTGGGCAATTGTACTAGAAATGACCCAACTCTCCACAACCATAACATGCTCCTGGTTGGTTCTGATTAATTGTTCCTCGTGGTGCTTTGCAGTCCTTAGTCCAATGACCGACCTTTCCACAGTTCTGACAAGCTCTAGGACAATTCCCAGGGTTATGATGAGTTCGACATTTGTTACACTTGGGTAGTTTTCCATTATACCCTTTTCCCTCTATTGGTCCTGCAGCATAAACCTTTGCCGCATCCTGCCTCTTAGGCGCTGGTTGGTTAGCATTCCCACCTTGGTTATTATCAAACTTCCTCTTGTTGTTATTGTTGTTTTGGTTATTGGGGTAGTTGCGGTTTCGGTTATTGTTATAGTTGTTGTTGTTGTTGTTGTTTCGAGTGTTGTTGTAGTTGGTGTTGTTGGAACGGTTATTGTTGTTATTTGCAGCAGACTTTCCTTTCAACACTTGGACCATAAGTTTCTGAGTTATACGAATGGCCTCCTCCATTGTTTGTGGGTCGAAAGACATCACATCCCCTCGGATGCTTTCGGGTAATCCCCCAGTAAAGTTCTCCATCTTTTTCTCAGCGTCCGGAACCATAGTTGGACACAGTGTAGCCAACTCCTGAAACTTCCTGATATAAGTTTCAATATCATCTCCTTTAGTTACTAACTGGTAGAACTCTGTTTCCAACTTTTGCACCTCAGTACGAGGGCAAAACTTCTTGGTCATCAGCTTTTTGAATTCAGCCCAAGTGAGTTTGTAGGCATTCTCCATGCCAATGGGCTGAGCATACGAATTCCACCAAGACATGGCTTCATCCAGCAGCATACCTGTAGCAAACTTTACTTTGTTAACATCCTGACAACCACACATGAGAAAAACGTTCTCAGTCTTCTCAAACCAGCGGATTAAAGCAACCGCTCCCTCAGTGCCCTTATACTTGATAGGATCACTAGTCTTGAAATCCTTCCAAGTACATTCACGCCTAGTAGTGGGTTGAACCACTTCAGCAGTAGGTGGAACCTCAGCATTCCTAGCAGCAACTTCAGCTCTCTCAGTCTCTAGAGCTTCTGCTATACTATCCCTGACCAACTTGCGGATAGCTGCTTGTGTCATAGCAGGTTTTGGCGCCATATTTCTGATAAATAATAATCGACAACAACCATGAGAAAACTATAATAGAAATAGTCATCGTACAAAAATATACGCCCACAACATGTATATATATACAACCACAACAAGTTTAAATACAACCACGACATGTACGAGTACAACCACAACCTGTAATAAATACGTTAACCATAAGGAGCAACCATGAAACATCATAAGTATAATCACAACACATGAATATAATACATGAAAATTTCGGCCTACATGGACCGATATATATATATAGCACAACATTTCCAACATAGTAGAGTCGCACTTGATATATATTTGTTTGTACAACAACCAAAAGACTACAAGTTCTTGAACTACGTCCCACACCTCGGGACTAGGAAATAGTAAAAGCTAATATAATACTAGTCTATGTCTATGCACCTCCAGGCGCTCCAGATGGTCCAGGAGCTCCAGATGCTCCAAGTTCTCCCCTCAAGCGGCGAATCTCACGATCCATCGCAACCACGATCTCCTCCAGATGCTGGACTCGTAACTGAGAAGAAACATCCCTGCTCTCCATCACTGTCAACCTCTCACGAAGCAATACCAACTGATCTACCTGCTCCCACTGAGTCTCCTGTGTCTGCTGAGCTCTATCTCGAATCTCAGGTAACTCCTCCCTAAGTAGCTCAATCTCCTCCTGGTGCCTCAACTGTCGTGCCTCAAGCCCATGATATGTCACATCAATACTAACCCTGCCCTGAACCAAATCCTCAACCTGCTCCTCGACAGTCTCAAGTCGAGTAGTAATGATCTCATCAACTCTATACCCCAACCTATCTACTTGCTCCTGCTGAGCACCCATCTGATCCTCTAATGTGACGGCTGTAGGGCTACTAGCCGCAGCCGCTCTAGAACTCACACCTAACAGTAAACCCTCAATCTGCTTCTCAGCCGCCTCTAGTCGAGGAATGATATCCACATCAACCCTATAGTCTAAACTATCAATCTGATCCTGATGAGCCCCTAGCTGGCCCTCCAATGTAACATCTGCAGGCTCCCTAACAACAGTAGGCTCACTAGCCACAGTAGGCTCACTAGCAACTGTAGACTCCCTAGCAACAGTAGGCTCCCTAGCTGCTGCTGCTGCTCTCGAACACTCCCCTACATGGTACACTGGTGGTGGTTCTGCTGATTCTGACTCTGTAGTGGTAGGTGAATCTGGAGTGGTAAACCTTGCGCGCTTCCTGAGCGGCAAGAGTGAGGTAGATATAAGGGTAGCAGTGGGTATGGCTGGTGGTGGTGTAGGCACAGTAGGACTAGGTAGGTTCCTATAAGTAGATGTAGGATAACGAACTCTCTTACTAGCAACCTGGATAGTTTTCTCCCTACAAATCATAAGCATAGGTTCTGGTGGACTAGTGGTAGCAGGGGATGATGTATCAGTGGGTGTACAGGTAATCTCGGGTGGTGCAATAGGGGCAACATGGGGAGTAGGAGCCGTCTCCTCATCCTCAAAAGGCTCTGTTTCCTCACCTGATGCCGATAATGGCAACACAGGTACAAGAGGAATAGGTGGTGGTGAACGGGCAGTAGAAGACATAGAGCCTTCAATATCGGAGTCTGAGATGGTGTACACTATAACAACATTTGGGTTTGCAGACATGGTTCTGTGATAATCAAGGTGAAATAAAATGAATAACTCGTAATGAAATCACCTAAAACAATGAACATGCACTTATGATGAAATGATGAGATGCTATGATAGTGTGGTTATAGTCTAGGGTCAATGATACATCCTAGTTCTCTATAACCTTAGCTCTGGTACCAATCTGTCACACCCCCAATTTACCTGACTTGCAGCGGAATGGAATGCCTGGGGGTGTAACTGTCATAGCACCATAACAAGGAAATATTGAACGACCTAAAGTGTCGTTTGGAAAATACATATCGTTTGATTTATTTAAAAGCATCCAGTGCTACAAAACATAGGTCCCCAAAAGTTGAAATGTTTACAGAAAACAAGTTCAGAAATGTCAAACGATAATTTACACAAGTGCATGAAAATCCAAAATGTAGTGCGTCATCCCTGGCACACCCTAATGATACTCCATGCATGTAATATGATGATGCCTTAGTTACCTGAAAATACATTGCGAAAACGGTCAACACGAATGTTGGTGAATAATCATAGGTTTATGAAATGTAATGTTTGTACGGCCACCACAAGTATAAGTGCATGACAAAAGTCACGTAAAATAGTACAATAGACCTTAAGCTCATGACACCGAAGCTATGACTGATGAAATTCTATGCCCCTCCCGAATGTTCTGCCAAACACTCAAATGTAAAAGACATGACATGCATCCGCTTACTGTTGGTACTCACTACCACGGATGGAGGCGTCACCCTCGATAGATCTATCCACTCACTCTCGCTTAGCGGTAAATTAACAGTTCATGATGTTACAGGGGACTTATCACATGGCAGACAAGCTACTTAAGCTATGTACATAGGTTTTGATACTTGGGCTCGTACTGAAATGGTGCAATGTATTCTCCCCCGTGGGATTTGAAAACAATAAAAATGTATACGGGGCTATGAATACTCACCTCAACTGATGATACTGATATGAAATGAAGTGAACAACAATGATCGGTTAACTGCTGCAACCTAAAATGAATGATGAATGTTCTCATTTAGATCACCAAATGATGTTATGAATGTCCATGCTCATGTTTCTATACCACTCTACTCTTTGGAAAAACACTTGTGTTAACAAAAATATATAATCCAAGAATTTGGAAAATATTGCTATTAGAAAATATAAATAGCTAGTGGTAATATATATATACTTATATATATATATATATATCGTAAGTTTCCATGTTAGCGTTGAAATACTCGGGTTGTAATCCTTGAAATGATGAAAATATACTCGTAATAACTAATACTACATTAGTTATAAAGCTCGGTACTTAATATTATGTCTAGCTCAAAAATGTACTTCGTAGTTTTTGTGCCAAATTTAATAAAAGCTGTCAAATATAAAGTGGTTTTAGCCGATATTCAAACGTGAATATCTTTGTCGTTACTTGTCCGTTTTACTTGTTCTTTATATCCACGGTTACGTCTTAGTATGTAGTAATATATTTTGGAAAGCTCGGCTCCTCCGGGTTACGTCTAAAGTCTCTTTTTGTACCATGAAAAACGTCCAACAGCAAACAAATTTCCAGAAAATACTTTTCGTCAACAATCTTGCAAAAATCATAACTTCTTCGTTATAAGCTCTTTTTAATCCGTTCTTTCGCCTACGGATTCGTTTTTGAAAGTATTTTCTAAAAATTTTGCCAAAGTTTCCTTGGTGTTTACTGATTTTCCAGATTTTTACAAAACGGGACAGCATGTCTAAAATAGGTTCCAAATCAAGTTTTCAAGGTTTAAAACTAATTTCTACCATCACCAAACCTCTTGTAATCACCACATGACTAATCTAATCCTACCATACACCTTCTTAGGGTGCCATGGACTCCTAACCAAGTTATTAGAGCAAGGGGATTCATAACTAAAAAGTTAGGGTTTGTATGTTTCTTTTTAGACAAAATAAAGTGTGGTATAACTACTTGTACATGGTTTTTAGCATGATACTTATGAAATACATGTAAAAATAGGATGATCCATGAAAAATAAAGATGAAAACTTACTTGACAAAATGAGATGATTATAGGATGATTATGCTTGATGTTCTTGTGTTTTTGTTGCTTGATTCTTGATTAGGCTTGTAAAATGAACAAGTTTAGTGTTTTAATTTATGGAAAATGATCACTTGATCTTTGTGATTGATTTGGGTCGTGGGTTTGAAGAGAAGGAAAAGAGATGAGCAAGATTTTTATCTTTCTAATAAAAGTGATTTATGATTTAGAAATTTGGTAAAGTTATGTTATTAAGAGGTTTATTTATTAAATAATGATAATCAATGCACAAGGTTAAAAAGGGGTGGTCATGGTCCGGTTTTTCAAGGGTAGAAGGGGGGGGGGGGGGGTTAGGGTACTTGGGATTTAATTAGAAACCTTGTATGAATTTTGCACTAGTTTGTGTTTTTAGTTACGATCGGGTACCGGTTTTATTAGAAATAATTGTTCACGAAGTTTACCGGGATGAAATAAAGTCATAATAATGTTAAAAACATATTAAAAATATGTTGGGTACATTTACTGAGTGATCGGGTGATTAATGTTTAGTTTTAACGAAAACCGTCGTTATATTCATACGCGTACGTTAAAAATAAAATAAATTTCCAAAATACTGGGTAACTGAATGTTATAACTTTTAAGATGTTAAAATGGATATAAAAATATGTCGGGACCATTGTGGGAATATTTAGATATATTCGTCGTGTATAAACCGAGTGTTAACGTTTACTATAAATACTTATACGTAAAAACGTTAAATGTACCAAATATATAAATTTGAAAATCCTGAGAGTGGTATAACATGAAAATGCTGTTATGATGATATGCAGACTATCCCCAGTCCGTATGCAGTGTACTTAACACTAATGAAATGAATTCGCACCTAAACCAATCCGGTTACGCGAATTTGAATACCCGTAAACTAAATTTACGAGGAAATGAGTAATGCAAGTGAATGGTGAAAACTTTTCCGGAAATGAATAGTGTTCAGTGAATAGTAAATTTCCCAAATGGTTCTCAGAACATCAAACTGACCTCGAAAATGATGAATAGTAAAACGATGAATAGTGTTCTGATGAATAGTGATTTATGAATAGTAAAAAGTCGAAGTTTGGGAAAATGACCTGAAATGGTATATGACGTGAAATGGTGAGTTGTGACATCTGCTATAGGAGAAAACGTCTCCTCGTAGTCAATTCCAAAAGTTTGAGTAAAACCTTTAGCAACTAGACGAGCCTTATAAATGTGTGCATATCCATCCATGTCAGTCTTGATTTTGTAAAGCCACTTACTCCCAACTACCTTGGCACCAGGAGGTAAGTCAACTTCTTCCCATACATCATTATCATGCATGGATTGTATTTCCCCATCCATAGCAGCTTTCCATTTAGCTTTTTGAGGGCTATTAATGGCAGCTCTATAACTAGTAGGTTCATTAAAATCCCCTAGTGTATGCTCATCAACCTCTACATTAAGACATAGACGGTCAGGAGCTTTCACAGATCTTGAAGATCTGCGAATGGGAACTACTTCAACTTCCGATGGAGGACCCAGACTTTCCGGTTCTATAGGAAGTGTGCTAGTGTTTTCTGAAGGTAATGCATTATTTAGATCATCTTCTAGATCATATACTCTCCCACTGATTTCTTGAATCACAAAATCACTTTCAAGAAATCACCATATCTTGCAACAAACACTTTGTTCTCAGGTGGGTAGTAAAAGTAGTAACCCATAGTTTCCTTAGGGTATCCTACGAAAATGCATTTTACAGATCTTTGTTGGAGTTTATCTTGTGAGTCACGTTTAACATACGCCTCACAACCCCAGACCTTTAAATAAGACAAGTTCGGAGCTTTTCCAGTCCATATCTCATATGGTGTCTTATCAACCTTCTTGGTGGGAACCATATTCAAAATACGAACAGCTGATTCAAGAGCATAATCCCAAAAAGACAAAGGAAGATTAGTTAGATTATACATTGATCGAACCATGTCCAACAATGTACGATTTCTTCTCTCAGATATACCATTTTGTTGTGGAGTATATGGAGATGTGAGATTCTGGACAATTCCATTCTCAGTTAAGAAATCTTTAAAATCTTGACTAAGGTATTCACCACCTCGATCAGAACGAAAATCTTCTTTCCCAATTGCAATTCTACTTCTGCTTTGAAAACTTTAAATGTTTCAAATACCTCATGTTTATGTTTAAGTAAATAAACATAACCATAACGGCTGAAATCATCGGTAAAAGTTAAGAAGTAGACAGCACCTCTCCTTGACACATGTCTAAGTGGTCCACATACACCCGTGTGTATTAAACCAAGTAGATCTGAAGCTCTTTCCATATTATTATGAAAAGGTTTCTTCGTCATCTTCCCAGAAATACAAGATTCGCATTTATCAAATGACTCATCATTGATATTATTCAAAAGCCCTTCACGTTGCACCTTTTGCATGCGAGTCTTGCCTATATGGGCAAGTCTACAGTGCCAAAGGTAAGACGAATTCAAGTCATACTTCATTCTCTTACTTATGCTGTACATCGAATTATTATTATTGTTGTTGGAAGTCACACAATTATTCATATCAATTTCAAACACACCATTCACAGCAACAGCATTAAAATAAAATACACCATTTAAAGAAACAGAAATTTTATTGCCATCAATAGTATGAGAAAAACCAAGATCCAACAAACATGAAAAGGAAACAACACCTCTAATTATAGAAGGTGCATAATGACAATTGTTTAAACAAAGTACTAAACCCGAAGGTAAAACTAAATCAAACATTCCTATGGCTTCAACTGCTGCTTGTACTCCATTTCCCACATGCAGAAATTGCTCCCCATAAGCTAGTCTCCTTTCCTCTCTAAACCCCTGTAGTGTATTACAAATATTAATACCACATCCAGTATCATATACCCAGGAATTTTATTTATAAGATAAAGTAAATAATTCAATGACAAATAAGTTACCTGAAGTGCTGGCGCCCATGTGCCCAGTCTTCTTAACCTTATTGTTTCGCAAGTCATCGAGATAAAGAGGACAATTCCTCTTCCAGTGGCCCATCACCTTGCAGTAATGGCATCCTTGATCCTTCTTTGGATTATTCTTGACAGGAGGGTTCTTTTTAGGTTGAGGTGGTTGATAAGCCATAACCTGCTTATTCTTATCAGCCTTCTTCTTTCCTTTACCCTTCTTCTTGTTCGCATTTGGCTTGTTAATTCTACCCCCTTGTATAGCAAGAACTTGGGGTGTAGGAGCCTTTGGTGTCAACCCTTTCTCATAATCAATGAGCAGTGCGTGCAATTCACTTACTGTCTTCCCCACGCAATGCATATTGAAGTTCCTCACAAAACCATTAAAATCCTTGTTAAGGGACCTATTGATTAAGTTCACAGCCATATCATTGTCATAGGGTTTCTTAAGTGTTTGTAGTTGATCCATGAAACTTTTCATCTTCAACACATGAGCACTCACAGGTTCACCATCACCCTGCTTACAACCATGTAGAGCCTCCATCAAATCGTAAATCTCTACATTTGATGGTTTCTCATAGAGTTTCTTGAGTTCATCAATCATGTTCATGGGGAAATACTCCTCAAACTGCCTTTGAAGAGGTGTGGACATCGCCCCTAACATCATTGCGGCCACATCAATATGTTCCTTGCAATCAAGATTCCATTTGGCCTTAGCAGCATCAGTAGCTGCATCGCCTTCAGGTTCAGCAGGACAAGGCGTTTTCAAGATTTCAAGTTGACCAGTCACTCGCAGGACAATCCTTAGTGAACGATACCAATCATTGAAATTTTCCGAGCCAGTCAATTTTTCTCGTTCAAAATAAGTTTTGAACACAGAACGAAAGTTGGTGTTATCAGTTTGAGCCATTTCTACAGATAAAGAAAGTTCAAAACATTAGTATTTTTGATAATACAATTTTTCAAGAAAATTAAAATACCCAAGGAAAATTAATATCCATAAAATAATCTTGAAAACTAGGATCCTCCATAAACATAGTTTCATCACATCAGTTGATCTGCTAGTAATGAAAGTATAATATGAGGTAACTTGTCGTACAAGTAATTGGCATAACATTTGTCCAATTCCTAGATATATGGGATGTACAATCACAAAACATTTGTATTGTAAGCATGTTTAGTCCCCATCTTAATGCCTT
This sequence comes from Artemisia argyi, assembly GCA_030686995.1. Classification (NCBI taxonomy): domain Eukaryota; kingdom Viridiplantae; phylum Streptophyta; class Magnoliopsida; order Asterales; family Asteraceae; genus Artemisia; species Artemisia argyi. Next base: position 224,947,005 of record CM060701.1, on the reverse strand, counting down.
GAGTCCAAGATCTCACTTACTACTCAATTTAAGTCTTCTAACTTAAAAACTATAAACTCACAAATCCATCACATCAGTTGATCCGCTAGCAATGAATCTATGAAATTTACCTCTCCATTGCAATCTCGCCAAGTTCTCACATGACGTAAATTACAACTTCAAGTGTTCTTAATTAGATGGCATTCGACTTAATTTATAAGGGTATTAATATTTTGATGTGATCAAAATAATGTATGAAGAAGCATGCATACAACTTCATAACATTGGTTTTACAAAACATTTTTATTACCAATTAGCTAAGAGTAAAATAGCAAAGTTTTGATTGAGGTATCGGGTTCACCAATTAAAGAATAACCATCAATTATCATCCACTATATCGTACTTTTGCATAAGCCCGAAAGCTTAGTGTTTCGGATAATCATTGTGGAATTGTGGATTATTCACCCTTAAGATGACAATGTACATATAATGGTTGTTCGGTAAGTCTAATTTACACACAAACGAGCGTTAAGACAGAATGTTGTCTCTCTAAGGCCACAATTTAATGCGTTGCCATCCTTATACCCATCTTATAGTGTGTAAACTTCGGTCGAGCCTATTTAACCATTACGTACAAAAACATCAATCAACCAATCCTTTGAAATTTTAAACCATTAAAAACCAAAACAATTTCGCCATTATTTAGTCCGTATTCTTTTTCTATTCAAAAAAATTACCCTTTTCGTTTATAAACATGTCTAAAACAATAAATAAACAAAAACAAGTAATATACAATAAAAAATAAAACAACTAAATAAACACATATACATAATCATAACAATTAAATATGTATAAAACATGTAGCCACATGCAAATCTTATTCAAAAGTCCTATTAATAATCAAATCTAGGTGTATTACGTATTAATTCAATTAGGGATTTCTTTTTCTTGGAAAAAGAGCCAAATACATCGATAAATCGATTGCGTAAGCCAAAATTAAATAAATGCCACATAGCACATAATTGATTACTTAATATTGGAGTCTTCCCCAATTCGACATCTATTAAAATTTACATGTTTTAATATAACTTAACCATTAATTCATATAAACAATTTAAACAATTTAAATTATAACACAATATAAAAATCCATGCAAATATGCACTTTTCATGGATTTAGCTTAACAATTAACATATTGCACCAAGATCGTTTACTAAAATGCATAACAATTACATGACATCCTAGGGTTTCTAATCAAATTAAAAAATTAAAAACCATAAACCCTAAAAACCTTTTAAGGTCATTCGACCCAAAAAAAAATAGGGTTAGGGATTCTAACAAATAAACCCTAAAAACATGTGACTAAACGAATCAAGATCCAATTTTTATGCGTTTCGATAATTAATTACACATTATAACGGCTCTAGATGCCACTGTTGGAATTATTATATCATGACATTCATATTAATAAACCAAGAACATCAAAGTGAGCATAAGCGAAAGCAATTATAATAGATCGAATAACATGTAATTAATTAATTAATTATTTAAATCGTAAACGTACCTTTGTGATTCTAGCCCGAACAAGAATCAATGCAATCTTCCGGAACCAAGAACCCTAATTAGGGTTTATAAGGATTATATGAATTACCCCTTACCTTTTTGTAATTCAATCCAAGAATCAAACAATAGTGTGTTTGATTCACGTTCTTGTACACACGTACTAATTCAAGAAAAGTATTTGCAAGTAATAAACATAAAACCCTTTTTGACACAAGAAAATCAAAACCCTTAGGGGTGTTCGTTTGATGGATCGACCAAGGAGAGAAAGAAAGAAGAAAACACCAAGATGTGTGTGTACAAGTTATGAGAAAAACCTACATCTTGGGTTTGCTTATATACTACACAAAACTTGGAGCTCAAGGCACAATGAAGGTGGGTTTGCCCCCCTTGCCGATCGGTTTGGAGCCCAAATAGGGTGTTCCGGAACCTTCTCTTGTTTTCATGTTTTGTCTAGTATTTACTTTCCTAATCTTCGTTTAATAAATAATTAGTCATTAATCAATAATACTAATTATTATTATTTGTTTTGTGTTTAATAATTAATTATAACATTTTATAAATAATTATTACATTTTCTCTTCATACGTATTGTGTGCAATCCCGTGATCTCAAGTTCGATCCTAACACACGACTATTAGTATTTTGTCTATAAAACCAACATATATAACACAACTGACAACACACATCACCCTGACTACTACTACCTAAGGCCACAAATAGTCCTTACCCAAATGCCCTCTCTTACCACACAGAGAACAGACAGCCATATACCCCCACAAACCACAATAATAACAAAGACGACCAGCGCCACCAAACGGCCGGACCTCATTACAGTCCCTACCGAGATGCCCAACACCACTACACTTACAACAACCATCACCACCACTACAGTCTCTAGCCATATGCCCCCTCTTTAAACATATACCACACCAAAGTTTACCATCATCACTACAGTTCCTAGCGACATGCCCTACCTTACCACACTTATAACAACTAGCATCTTTACAATGTTTAGTGATATGCCCGTCCTTGCCACACTTGTAACAACCCCTACGGTCCTGAAGGTTACGTAGTTCTTATATAGAGTCTTGATGGTGTTTCACAACGTATTGATGTACGTTCTGTAGAAAACTAGAAGGGGGGGGTTGAGTTTTGCGTCTTTTTTCGTTTCAATAAGATTTTGCTTTCAAGTAATTAATGGTAGTTTGTAAAAACCTTTTGAAGCTAAAGTATAGATACAAGTTAATTCACATATGTCACATAAATACTTCTTATTTAAAGTGTTAAATAGAAATTATAATTTCATATATATCACTTAAATATAAGTTTGTATTTATATATGTATATGTGTTTTAATGATTGTATATACTTTAATTTACTAATGTATAATTTATGTTTTGAATGGAATCTAGTTTGATCTTTATGTGAAATCAATATATGCACAACACACAAGCAATTGTAACTATGAATGATATGCAAGTAAGTTATAAATCAAAGAGTGAGAGATGGAAAGATCAAACCGAGAGACAAAGGATTTATAGTGGTTCAGCTACAAGGACACCTTCCTTGCCCTACTCCACTCCCCGAGTCACCTACTCGAGAGTTTTCTTCACTAGTTCAAAAACCTCCTTTATGGCGGAGAAAACCTTACACACCAATTAGAACACCACAACGATATCACACCACAATCACAACTTCAACACAACTTCTTCACACCAATCTTCTTCACACCTAACTTCTACACACCAATCTTCTACACTTCAAATATCTTCACAACTTTCTACTTTGCTCCTAGCTTCTTCACAACTTAATACTTCCTAACTCTTTTTCTTCACGCCACTTGTTTCTTCACACCTTCACTACTAAGTCCTATCCACTACTCCAAGATATATACTACTTCACAACTTCTAGGCTTCAAGGTCTTTTCAACTTCAAAGCTTCAACTTCTTTGTCTTCATAACTATCTCCACTTCAATATGCTATTCCGACTTATATCTTCTAACACAAATCCTATCCACCTCTACTTCTTCACTATTAATACTACTTCACACCTTCAATAGATCTAGATCCAATATCTAAATCTATCTAACCAATGTATATACAATGTTCACAAAGAAATAAATGATATACAAGATGAACTAAACAAACAACTTAGATAGCAAGATGATACTAAGTTGTAATACTCCTAGTAGAAGTATTCTTCTCTTTGCACTTGAGTGTTGAGGCTTGAATCACTTTGAAACAAAAATCAAAGTATATAAAATCAAAGGATTTTTAGAAGATGTAGAGGGATGTTTAGATCAGAAAGTTTTAGTGCAAAAAGGTGAGGAAAAAATCCAGGTTTAAGGTGGTATTTATAGGCAACAGAATCTGACAGAGGAGCGTGGCCAGTCCCCTTAAATCATGGCCGGCCCCCTTAAAATTAAGGGGACCGCCCTTTATAATTAAGGGGGCCGCCCAGCTGAAACGGTCAGATTCTTTGTCTTTTAGTGGGGAAAGTTTATTTGGTGAAAAACTAACTGATTTTGGTTAAAAATTTGAATTCATATATTTAGTATGAATAAAACATTTTTCTTTATTACCAAAAGTGTTTTTCAAAAATATATAATATGTTTATATAATTAAGTAAACTTTGTAATATTTAATTAAACTTTCCTTTGATCTTATAATGCTTTAATCACTATGTTTATTCATACCTTTAGTGATTAGATGGTGAAAGTGATTATTAACTACTAAATACTTGTTTACGTCATTATCTTTGATTTAATGTGTTTTCGTTTTGTGATCATGAAAACATAGAGATATCGAAAGATATGAATAATGTTTTTAGTCATTTATTTATATCAACAATCTCCCCCTTTTTGATGATTACAAAACCTAAACTCATTAAATCTAAAAATTAATTTTTAGACAAGTATTAAGTGAGTTTACATTCACTTGAATCAAAAAGGTTTAAGCCAATAAGATAAAAACTCCCCCTTGATGTATGCTCCCCCTCGTTTGAGAGCACCAAGGGTTCGAGAAATGGGATTCTTGCAAGAAAAATATTAGAAGCACAAGCATGGCACAAGCAAACACCTATGGCATAGTACTAACTAATAATGAGCATGGCAAAAGAGAATTAGAAACATATATTAAATCGTTCATTAAAAGAAAATGATTATGTCAACCCATAATCATTGTTACATAGGCTACAAAGATGAAATTCTAAGCTAAGTAGAATGTCCTAATGTGCCAATAAGAAGTGTCACCAAACTTTCTTGAATCCCAAAATGGTTGAGGAGATTTATTTGAAAATGAGAAACATAAGCATGTAAAATGCTTGATGGTTTAGTGGAGGTAAACATTTGGTTGCATGGATGTTGTTGGGTTTGGAGATGTGGAGCTTGTAGGTGGTGAAATTGAAGATGGGTTTGTTGATTGAGGGTTTTGATGTTGTTCAAGTGATGGTGTTTGTTGAGATCTAGTAAGAAGATACTCAATCCAAGTAAAGTGCTCATTCAATGCAATGGTTTTTTGTTGGAGGAAGATGCAACAAGGGCAATTGTTAACATGCTTCTCAAGTTGGTTTTTGTTATGTGGTGATGATGGTGAGCTTGATTGTGGTGGATCCAAATTGCGTTGAGGAAGATGTAATGCTAAAAGAGCACTAAGCTCATGTGCCTCTTTTAGCTCCTCAACGAACTTCAAGTGTTCGGAGGAAGCTGATGGTGGTGGAGTTTGATAGTTGTCTTGGGTGAAAGTTTGAACACGCAACATGGGAGTGGCATGTGAAGTTGTAGGATGTGGTGCTGGTACTCTTGGTGGTAGAGACATGATTGAACTTGGGTAATCATGAAAGCATGATATGGGTGGAAGAGGTTCTTCATGAGATGATGGTGTTTTTGTTGAATGAGCAACATGTGAGGTGTTGATTGAGAGGTTGGGATTGTTGTTTTGGGATTGAGCATGCTCATCAAATGAAGAAGCATTAATGAGAGCATGAGTGGATGATAGGTTGTGAGATGAATCAATGTTGTGGGTTTGAGGTTTAGTAGTTGGTTGACTTGGAACAACATCACTTGAGTTATGACAAGAATCAAGTTTCCTCCTCCAAACGGGTTTGACGGAGATCTTTGCGGTTCTTGAAATCTTAGGTTTTTGGTTGTTGGGAGATGACATGTTTGGGTGTGATGGCATTAATGACGGGGAGAGGGTATTTATAGTGTATGAGAAATGTGGTTTAGGAAGGTAAATTTTGAGGGATAGTATGGGACAAAATATGTTTGTGAATTTTGGGAAGTATAGGCTGAAATGGGTCAAAAAGTGATAAAGAAAACAGTATCCCCGACCATCAGATGGCCGGTCCCCTTAATTAGGGGCCGGTCCCCTTAAACATTAAGGGGGCCGCCTTATATAATTAAGGGGGCCGCCCATCTGGTGATTCCCAGAATGCCAGAAATGGATTTTTGGCAGAAAATTTTCAAAAAGGTTGTGTTTTTGAATTTGGATTCAAGTAAGTTTGACTCTTTGAGGCAATATAGGGCATACTATTCATGAATGTAGAGAGTGATATAGAAATAATAGAAATAAGCAATAAATTTCTAATAATCATGCAATCTATTTATTTAACATTTAAGATATGCAATTAAGGAGGTAATAAAGTAAATAGGCTAAATAAGCAACTTATATGAAAATGATAACACTTAGCCTAGAGCAAACATGTTAATGATTGTTAACAAGTAACACATAGGTGGATATGATTATATGGACTTTAAGACTTGTTACAAACAAGATCCATATGGGCAAGTCATGATTCTCATGAAATGATTTGATTAAATTGTGAATGTCATTTCCAATAGAGGTGTATGACACATGTGAGAAGGTTAAATATGTTTTAAGCAAAACGTTTTTAGTTTTATTCAACAATGTTTTGAAGTAACTTCAAGTGTGCATTACAATAACGTAAAAAAAATTAATCTTGTTTTTGATTAAAATAATGGTTATAAGGAAGTTTTAGTTAAGTAACGAAATACTTCATTTCAAAAAGAGAAGTTTTAAACATAATATTTTGACCATAATAATCAAGAAGTTGCAAATGAAGGATTTGAAATGGAAGCTTGTCATTTTTAAGAGAATCAATTAACCCCATTGTCACATATAATCATCTTTAATGACACCTAAAGATATTAAAGTGAAATGATAGATACTTATGATCTAAATGCAATGGGACAGGAAGAAGCAAGGTAAATAGTTTATGGATACAAGATAGACATATGTATATACATACATACATATATATATATATATATATATATATATATATATATATATATATATATATATATATATATGTGTATATATATATATATATATGTGTATATATATATATATATATGTGTATATATATATATATATATATATATATATATATATATATATATATATATATATATATACAAAGAACATCATAATATCAAGTTGCAAACAAATATCAATTATAATGCATCTATTGAAGCAACTAGTAAGATCATATAGCTTAAGTGGAAGGGTTCTACTATAGATCATAGAAGATTTTAAGAAAAGTGATACTAGACTAAGCAACAAAAAGATTAATAATGCTAATATCATGTATGCATATATTAGTGTTAATAATCTAAAAGCATGGCAACATATCAGTAAAGTTTTATTCACACACTAATTAAAACATTCTAAAGTATAATATAACATTGACAAGTTTTAGAAAAGAAAACTTATCTCAGGTCCAGCTTTTCAAAAAGAATGGGCATGACGGTGAAAGAAGAAATTTAGGAGGCTTCATCTTGAAATAGTAACTGACACACCATGATACCAATACTTCAAGAGTGAAGAACAAAATGCCAAGACAAGAATAAATCCGCAACAACGTCATAGGCGAAACATTTGCAGAAAGTGAAACAATGTGATAGAGGCCAATATCCGTCAAAGGTAATAGAGCGAGATGAGTAAATCAACACGTAATGAACTCTTCATTCGTTAATTACCTAAACATGATAAACAGCTTGGTACCCAGATTCTCATGGGTCCTAGTTGGTTAGATGAGAACATCCATTGCATTTGAATGCACATGATGTGGATGTCGCCGATAAGTACAAGAATTCATCAATAGTTTGTTTTAATTAACAAACAATGACTTTCTTGACTAGAATAATAAGTAATGAATGTTAATAGTATTAGTTGTAAATTTATTCACTAGATTTAACAAATTTTATTTGTTTTAATGTATTTGTTGAAGGATCATTTACGATAAATCCTAACCCGGTTTTATCATAGAATGGCTTTTGAATGTCGAGAAGATATTTTAAAGATTTAGAGCTATTTTCGAATTTTGCCAATGTTTTTGCTTTTTCATTTTTCATTTTAATTTCATGTTTGTAATCTTGACATTTTTTACATACAAGATCGATTTCAATATTACTTTTAAGTCTAGACATTTTATCTTCTAAAATGATTTCTTTTTCAAAGTTGTTTTTAGCGGATGTTGAAAATTTATTTTTAAAAGTAATTTTTGAATCAATGTTGCAAAAATGTTTGAAGTTGTTTTCCATTTTTAAAAATTCTAATATAAATTGATCATAACAAAAATGTTCAGTTTTGAATTGTACCTTCTTTGTAGTTGTACATTCCTCACATGCTATACGGTGATCAATTTCATTTTCCATGTCGCTCCATGTTTTGTTTGTAGTTTCACTTGGATCTAGGAACATGTAGTTCATGCCATCAATACTTGTGTTCTCATTTGTTTGAATATTCTCATAAGCCGTATTATCATCGTCTTCTTTGCACTTGTTGCACCATGATTTATTCACGCTCTTTCTTTGGATTTGACTCATGTATTCTTCGTTGTATATACCTTCAATGATCACATTTGAACTAGTAGTACATGTATTTACATCAACTAAATATTTATTTTCTAAATTTTCTAGATTAACTATTTCTTGTGCAATATCAAGTTTATTATCTTTGGTTTTACATTTCTCTTGGTGAATCTTTAAAAGACATTTCAAAATATCATTTGCCGTTTTACAATGAAATAATCTTTCATATTTAACTTTTGGTAGAGTTTTGAAAATAAGTAATTTGGCTTTAGTGTTTTTATCAATATTAGTTTGAAGATTATTATATTGATTTTCAAATTCTATTTTGGTTGATTTAAGATCACCAATTGAAATGATATGCCAAAGATCAAGATCTATTGATTTCACATAGTTTTCAAATTTGTTTTTCCATTCAAGAAAATGATCATTTTCAAATAGCGGTGGTTGTTGTGCAAATTTCCCTTCTACATATTTTTCAAATTCCATTGATCGTTGCAAGTTTTAAAATACAATCTATTTTAAAAGTCTTGCTAGACGTGGCTCTTGATACCAATTGTAGAAAACTAGAAGGGGGGGTTGAATAGTTTTGCGTCTTTTTCGTTTCAATAAGATTTTGCTTTCAAGTAATTAATGGTAGTTTGTAAAAACCTTTTGAAGCTAAAGTATAGATACAAGTTAATTCATATATGTCACATAAATACTTCTTATTTAAAATGTTAAATAGAAATTATAATTTCATATATATCACTTAAATATAAGTTTGTATTTATATATGTATATGTGTTATAATGATTGAATATACTTTAATTTACTAATGTATAATTTATGTTTTGAATGGAACCTAGTTTGATCTTTATGTGAAATCAATATATGCACAACACACAAGCAATTGTAACTATGAATGATATGCAAGTAAGTTATAAATCAAAGAGTGAGAGATGGAAAGATCAAACCGAGAGACAAAGGATTTATAGTGGTTCGGCTACAAGGACACCTTCCTTGCCCTACTCCACTCCCCGAGTCACCTACTCGAGAGTTTTCTTCACTAGTTCTGTAACACCCCGTAATTTACAGAGTCATTTATTAATGTCAAATACTAAGTAATCAATTTGAAAGCTTAATTAACCCCTCTTTTTAAGAGTTATTTTTTTTTATTTGTTTAAACATTACATCAACGAGTTATATTGGTCAACAACTATGTGACGTATCTCATTTCTCAATTCGAACAGGCTCACACGTGTACCGACACCATATTAGAAATGGCACAAATTCTATAACTATTTTTCGGAGCCAATAACTTTGCCCTCATATTATCTTTATTAAAGCATTTCCAAAAATATATTTTTCGTATTTACAAATTCGAGCTATCGTGTTTACACTTGAGATTAACGGGACACGGAATACACGCTATAATAATAAAAACAAAACAAACCCTTCCCTTTTTATCCTACCTGCCGCCCACATCACCTATTCCCACGTTCTATATTTTTTAAAATCAAACTAAGGAAAGGAAAGATGTTATATCATTTTCATCTTCACCTTTTATCTCTTCCCAAAACATCACAGCTAGACACCTATCTTAGATCACTATTTCATCATATTCAAAGAAGAATCACGGGTTTTGTTAAGAACTTTCAACTTGAAAGGGATCCAAGCCAAGAATGGGCATTAACACATTCCCAACTCCAAAAGCATGGTCAAGCCACCACTTTCTTAACTATTTTTAAACTGCTGCTCGACCCACAAGTCACACACTTAAATCTCACTTACAAAAATTCTTCTCAAGATCAAGGTCTTCAAGGGGTTTCGATTTGCAATCGGCTGTTTGGGTTTTGCTTGAAGTCGTGGGTTGAGAATCCTTGTTTCTTGTTCTCTTCTTTGGTTTTTCTTCTTGCTCGACTTCCATCACAACCTCACTGTGAGGATTCTAAACTCTCAACCTTGTCTCTCTAATTTTCTTTATATAATGCAAACATAATACACCTTAGTAGCACATGCTATATTGTTAAATAGTAAAGGTTTAAAAACTAAAATGGGTTCCTATATATATATATATATATATTCACTGTCGACGACTCACACGCCTGTACACTCGACTTTCATGCAAGAAATGACCTCGTTGTGTTTAGAAAAGCTTGTGTGGTAACTTTGAACCCTGTTTAACACTAATAAACATGCTACAAATAAGCAAGTGCTTATCGACACCCATATTTTTAATGACAAGCTTGTTGAAGTTTCGGGTACAAAACGAAGAAAAGAAACTATAAAACTAAACTTAAGTGATGGCTTTTTGGACGAAAATACGTACCTACATGCTGATAGCTTACTCCTTACCTTAGCTTATCTCATTTTCGTTTTGTGTTTGGCTCGTTGGGCCACTTTTGAACCGAGAAGCCCATAAGGGGTCTCGGATGTGCTTATTTGAGCTTATTCTTCCTCCTTGTGTCGAGTACTCATTTTGGACATGAACTTATACGTATATGCAAACATAAAAATCTGTTGTGAAAGAAACTCAAGTACATAAAATTCATGCAAGAAACGATCTCCATTATACACCGAGTAAATTTTACAAATGAAGCACAGCTAGTTGATAGCAGATATACTAAAGCGTATAACATAATCAAGTAGCAACCTTAGCACAGTTGGTTGTGTCGTTTGGATTCAGTCGAGAGGTCAGGGGTTCAACCCTTGCACCTATCTCTTTTTCTTTTTCCTTTTTGGCTATTTTATTCCTTCTAATCAATTTTCACTTTAGGCCCTTGAACTACTAGAACTAGACACTATTTCGTTTCACAAATTATAAACATAAATATAAACTTTATGTATATATATTAACAATGGGGATATTTTTGCGACAAATAATTATAAAGGAAATTTTATATTGACGAGCGAGTCATACCCAATTTTTATCAAATTCTTATACTTAGTCTATTTTCACAAACTAGACCAAACTACGAAAACTAGCTAATATAATTTATAAAAAATAAATTATAAGACTTTTTTTTCAACTTATCATCTATTAACTAAACCTGTATAAACACATTTATATATACACCGTAACATGTAACCATTACTAATGTAAATACTTGGCGTAAAGTATTCATTACCATTTTACTGAGCATTTATTTCTCACAAACACTTTACTTGTGAAAACTTTCTGTATGAAGTCTTTCAGTTATCTTCAAACCGGAGACTTATCCGTCTTGAATACTACTGTATATAAGTCTACTTGTCCAATTCGTCCAAGAGCCAATACTTACAAACATTTTGAAATGATTTAACGTAAACTCTGCCGCACAAGCAACATTAAACACAACCACTTGAAGACACTTCAAATTATTTAAATAGTTTTGAGCCATGAGTATATAAAACTGTAAACTGAGAATTGCCATTATAACTTAGGTCGTGTGTCGGTGCCGCTCACTATTACTATTTGACTTTACTCTATTTAGACTGCTATTGCTAAGGTGAGTCATAGCCCCTCTTTTATCTATTTTGAACTATTTGGGGGAGATACATGCTCAAACACTTTTACTTACAAGCTTTACTCGTTTTTTTTAAACATTTTACTCGATTTATGAAACACTCTATTTGTTTATTGCAACGTATTAAATGCTACGAACCTGAACACAAGTGTTTTTCTGTATGCTATCCTGATTCATATTTCCTAAGTTACCGTTTCTGCCAAAAGTCCCTCATATCATGACCCATTAATCACTTGCGAGTGAACGCGAATATAGTGAATAGATCTATTGGAGGTTGACAGCCCATTTGTGCTAGCCGGATAGATAGCCTTCGTGCTAGCCGGATTGATAGTCGAATGCACTTTATTTGAGAACTACTAGGAAACTGGCAAACTCCTATTACTCGAGGGCCCTATCACCTGCATCGTATTATTATGTGTAGGCTTCTATCCCATAAGATTTTTATATATTTCTTATGGCAGCATAACGACGTTAAGGTTTGCGTGTCATGAGGCTTAGAGCAATAAGGCGGTACTGTAGTCATGATACAGTATTGCAACTACAAAATTTATGGGCGTATAACGACGTAGCCCACTGTTTATCAAACTTGAGACTTGTGTTCAACTGATTTTGTACAAACACTATTGATTCACTCAACTATTGACCCGGTTAGGGCAAACAACAAACAAACTATGAGTGTATAGCAACATTATCCAACAAATTCGAAACTCTTTCAATCAACTGTTTTACTTATAAACTCTATGAACTCACCAACCTTTGTGTTGACACTTTTTAGCATGTATTTCAGGTTTCCTGAGGTGATAACTTACTCTTGGAGGCGCTTGGCGAATGGCATGGCATGGTCATAGATGACTCTGATAATCATTTGGGACCGCTTAAATACTCTTATGGGCCTATATTTCCGCACTATTTTTGACAGATGTAAACAAAGTACTTTTGACCATGAAATTTCTTCTAATCGATTTGAGGTAAAAACCATTCTTTATACTTTGTGTTATGATATCGATCGAGTAGCACCCCAGTAACATATGCTTCCACTGGACCCGATTTTGGGGGTGTTACAGATTGGTATCAGAGCCTTGGTTATAGAGAACTAGGTATATTTTGAAAACCTAGACTATAACTACTTTTACAAAAACTTAACCCTATGACCGACACGCGCCTGCCCGCCAAGCTGATGCCTCACTGGTGATGTTGTTCACTGATATACTTGATGAGATGTATGTTTTACTATTAATCGATTTATATCCACTTGTTTCACTATTTACTATAAGTATTTTTTTTCATATACTTATGCTTACGTATCATACCTATCGCAACATTACATCTTTTCCTTACGAAATCTCACCATTCGACCTTGAGTTTGGACATTTGTCTTAGCCTTTCAAAACATCTTTTAAAGGGCATATTACTAGTATAACTGAGCCGAGTATTTTAAAGTTCATTGAACCTCGGGTGAATATAGATTGATCACCTATATTCAACCAGGGGCAGTGGGACATAGTCTGATCACCTATGTCCAACTCAGAGGTGAACTCTGCAATACTGGGAGCAGTTATAATGGGGTTATGTCCGGTTGATCTTCTATTTGATTTCTGAGAACACTATAATGCCTTCCTATGTTCACGAGCATTGTATATCATAAAGGTTTCCTTCGACTCACAACACACTGACGTCACAATACTTTCTCACTACAACACTTTATCTTCTAACCGGAACACTTTACTCTCAAAACAGACCATCCTACACTTTATTACGTCACGCCCCGTGCCTACACCTTACCAACACTTTATCGAACTTTATGCATAGAGATTTGCTTAGCAGATAATGCACCAATTTTAGACACCTGGCATTGAGATTTGCTTGGCAGATGATGCATAACTATTTAAACATTACTTAACATATATTAATGACTTATACTTATTACTACGGGTTGTGTTACAGTCACCTCTTCCCCAAACCACACACAATTGACGAATCAGGGTTAAACCACTAGCCACATTTGGAACGACTCCCTATAGTACCTAAAAGGAAAACCTTCTAATGGGAGTAAGCAACGAAAGAAACCATGAACCTTTAAGCATACAAGAAGTTAGACTTATGAACCAGCGGAAACCTTAAGACCTTACGGAGTAACCTGAACCACTAGCTTCAGAACACAAAATCCTTCACTCATCCCTAGGGAATACCGATTGTCTACCTTCCTACCCTCTTATAAAATAATGCACTGTGCCACTAGTAACATACGAGCTATTTTCAGTTATCCTACAATACACTTTATGAAATGTTTTACTACTATATTATGAAATCAAAATTTCAGCCTTACTGTTCTTTTATAAACAATTAATCTCTTTTCCAAATGTTTTATAAACTATTTTACAATACATTTCACAAGTTACTATATAACCCGATTTATGGTATCACAAACTATACTACGATTTTTCTATTATCTTGCAAATAATAGATCGTTTTCCTATTACCCTATAAATTGTTTTTACAAATCATCTTATGAAAAAAATAATAATAATAATAAAATAATCATAATAAATTTACAAACTATCTTATGGATCATTTACTTCTATGAAAAATGTTTTTATATTACCTCACAAACAGAATAACTAACATTTTCTTTTGGAAATAAACTAAACGCTAGAAGAGAATCTCGTACCTCTGTCAGAAACTATAGACAACAACTGTAACAATTCGCATTTTCAGGATATTTACTTTTCCCGGAAAATTTCACTATTCACTTTTACTATTCATTTTTCCCGAAAATTTTTCCCGAAACTTGATTTTTATTTCTTGGGCTCAAGCGATAAATCATTTCCATGGCAAATTAAAAGTTTGACATTCATAAGCTCATTTTCGTGAAAGTTATTAAGGAATTACACGGAATTACACGTTTTAGGGTAAAACGTCATTCAGAAATTCTACGTACAACGAAATTCGGTCGCGTTAATTTTCCCCGTATCAAAAAAATGTTTGACACACTCATGATTTATTTGAGAATAAATCATGACTGAGAAAAACATGACCAAAATAAACCTCGGCCGTGAAAAACTGGAATTTTCAGTTTTAAGCGTTTTTACTCAGCCGTAACCTTAGCCTATACCTGCACCGCATTTCTAAGACGATTTAAGTTTTCAACTTATTAGAAAAAGTCAACATATTTTTCCCTCCTCCATTGACCAAAAATCATTCCTTGATTTTATAAGTCATTTCGTGATTTTTAGGCTTACGGTTTGATGTCTAAAAGACATTTAATACCAACCGACACTAGACTGAGCCCAGTCTAGACATTATAAGTCATTTTAAATCATTTATAACCTATTAGAAAAGTAATATTTTACTTCTCTCACTATTACGCAATATTCGTACATTTTACGTATTACGCGTTTTAGACCCGTGTTTCCAGTTTTTAGCAGGGTTTCACCACCCAAATGGAACCTACCACTCATTTTATATTTTATTATGGAACATATGGACATGTTTAACAATACTTTTGAATTCCATAATTTTACGACACCCGGTTTTACGTTTCGTGGCTTAACCATTTACGGTTAGCATTTTACGGAGCCAAAACTAACACCATATCTTGGATAATATCACCAAAAAGCCAAACCTTCCTCCCTAAGCTTTGTGAACTGCCCTAGGAGGGGGGATTCACCACCCATGTGGCTTCATCTCATGAATTTACCCATAGTTCATCACTTAATTACAACTTGGTCTCCAAGTGTTGACTAGTCAACACAAGTAACCTCCTCATTTTTAGTATAAAAGAGACTCATTCTCTTCCTTTCTCTTGCAATACCAACGACCCTAAACCATCAAAATGCACCATTTTGATCATTGATCTTGCTCATTCAATCCATCACAAGTTCAAGTCATAGTTCCTAGTTGATCCTTAACACCTTTCAACCATAAAACTCCATAAAATCACCATAAAACACCACAAAAACTCATCAAATTTCCAAGTGTTCTTAGTGAAGATTTTTACTAAGGCTTGTTTTTGTGATAAGATTAGTGTTTATCAAGGGATTATAAGATAGGGTTTTTGATATGGAAGCTTGGCTATGGTTGGAAAATATTTGGAAAATATTTGGAAGATTAAGTAGTAGTTCTTGGTCTTGATCTTGGTTCTAGTTAGTTTCTTCACAAGTTGTAAGCAAACCCTAACTTGCTTCTTGTTAAATAATCATGTTCATGTTATTTACCTATCATTCATGCTATATATTGTCTTGTTATCATGTCCATGATGAATAAAAGTGAGCAACACAAGTTATTGTTATTGATTGTTAAAACAAGTTATTAAAACAAGTAAACTAGTGATTTTCTTGGTAAGACCTGATCAAAATGGTAAAAATATTATATTGAATTATTACATATTGTAGTAGAGGACCTAACAAGGAAACCGTAGCAATTTGAACCACCTAAAACGAGTATACGAGTCAAAAGTTATGGCGATTTGAAGTTACCAAAACTTTCCGGCAAAACTGCCAAAATGTTTCTGTGACAGAATAGAAAACACGCAAAAAGAGGCATTTCTGGTCCGTTTCATGAAAAAGTTAAAACATGAAAGTTGTCCGAAATCACGTTTTCATTCAGGTGTAAAGAAGCTCGAGACCTGAAAACGCTTTTTGAGTGATAATTTCTTCAAAATTGTTATTTACATAAATACAAGTCACTATATTATGGTTATACTTGAAAAGGAACAAGAGGTCTTATGACCTATAATCAAGACCACCACCATGGCTAGAGCCAAGGTTGTGTCTCATGACCTTGGAACAAGGACCAAAGGTCATGGCTAGGCCATGACGAAATGACCATAACAACTTACATAGGTGTAAACATGAAACAATGAATTAGGCGATAACATGAACAAGCAATTTGGATCTACTTCACCTAAAAGGAACCATGAGATATTACAAAGAAAAATGGTCATACAAGTTATATGAAACATACCCTAATAACAATCTTCATGTAATAATAAACTTTCCTAAGTTTATTCAAATATCGGATATGTAACTTTTCGGATCAAAACTTATATCTATATATTTTATCAACTACTACAATAGTAGGGAGCCTCATGTGAGGAGTTCATTATGTAAGCCGTCGAGATGAGTTGTGAATTTACGAATTAAAGTGTCCTGGCTCCTCGAACGCTTACTAACATGACTTCTGAATTATGTCGGCCCGAACGGTGGTAAACGATATATAAACATACATGTTTCATGAATCATTTCTTTCAAAGACTTACACTATACATCATACAACATCATGGACTAAATGCAAGATATATATATATATTGGCATGTTTATGTTTCCTTAAACATTATTCCAAACCTAAGTTACAACAATTATTCTAGGTTGCTCGTAGAAGTTCTTACGGCATATCCATCATTCTCATTATACATCATCCAACTTAAGGTGAGTTCATAGCCCCATTTTCCATTACTTAATTGTTTTACAAACCCTTGGGGGGAATACATGCTATTTTAACCGAGCACAATGTTTTTAAATTGTATGCTTGCCTGATTGTTTTATTATCACTAAGTACCAACCTTGCTAAACCGAGATCCCTTATTATGAACCATTTAATCACTAGCAATAGTGAGCGCAAATATTGTGAATAGGCCTATTGGGATTGACGAATCCCATTTGTATTGACTAAGTTCAAACAAATGCACTAATATTTGAGATTTAGGTATGTTAGCAAAGTACCTACCGGGATAAATCTGCCGATTGATATTGGTACACATTAACGTTTTGGTGTCATAAGCTTAGTGTATAATACATTTTATGGGCGTATAATAACGTAGCCTGCCTGTTTTATTTTCCAAACATTGGTGTGAGTCTATAACTCACACTACCAACATATTGTGTTCAAACGATTTAACAAACTCTATGAATATCACTCAACCTTTGTGTTGACCTCTCAAGCATGTATTTCAGGTTCATGACGATCAAGGATGGCACGGAAGGACACGGATACTCAAGAGGGCTATAAATTTTATTATCATTCAAAAACTCACTTAATGTGATTTGTAAACATGGAACCATCTGGGACCTCATTTTGTAATCTCTGATATTTATATAATTTGAATGATAAATCTTTTAAAACGACTCAATTGGAGTTCGTTTTCTATTATTGTGACTATTGTGCCGTCGAGTAACACCCAGTTCGAATTCCGCTGCAACCATGAATTGGGGGTGTTACAGATTGGTATCAGAGCCATGGTTATAGAGAAACGGGTCTAATTGAGACCTAAACTATAACTACAATTACAAGCAAAAACATTTTTATAGCCTTCCGCTCTCCGTGTCTTCCATCCTCCAGACGATTATGGACTTAGTAAGCATGTTATGCTACACAAACATATTAGTATATTCATATATACCCATTTTGAGCATTTCCCCGTAGACATTTTGTGCTACACAAACATAATTGCATATTGATATATGTACCCTAAACATAATTGAGCATTTCCCCGTAAGCATTAGTATATCGATATATAAACTCGGTTTATTTTCAATCATTTATCTAAACAATGGACTAAACATATCTGTGTACGCCTATTCTAAGGCATTTCGACACAGCCACACTCTCCCAATCATGTTCCTACTCCAACATTATATGTCCAAGACATTGTAACTGATTGCAATGGTCTTTCCTATTTTTCAAGACATTGTGAGATACAATGGTCTCATTCATTTTCCAAGACATTGTGAGATACAATGGTCTCATTCATTTTTCAAGACATTGTGAGATACAATGGTCTCATTCACTTTTCCAAGACATTGTGAGATACAATGGTCTCATTCACTTTTCAAGACATTGTGAGATACAATGGTCTCATTCATTTTCCAAGACATTGTGAGATACAATGGTCTCATTCATTTTCCAAGACATTGTGAGATACAATGGTCTCATTCATTTTTCAAGACATTGTGAGATACAATGGTCTCATTCACTTTTCCAAGACATTGTGAGATACAATGGTCTCATTCACTTTTCAAGACATTGTGAGATACAATGGTCTCATTCATTTTCCAAGACATTGTGAGATACAATGGCCTCATTCATTTTCCAAGACATTGTGAGATACAATGGTCTCATTCATTTTCCAAGACATTGTATGATACAATGGTCTTAATCATTTCTCAAATGTTTTGAGTCACACAATGGCCTAACCTACTTCCCAGACATTGTGAATTGCACAATGGTCTAACCTACTTCCGAGACATTGTGTTTTGTGCAAATGGTCTCTAGAATTATTCCATCACATCATCAATATCATTTCTTATTGTCACACCCCCAAAATCGGGTCCAGCGGAAGCATACATGTAGCTGGGGTGTAACTCAATCGGTATTACAACACTAGTTCAAAAATAGTTTGCACTTGAATCATTTACACTACTACAAAAAATCTCACAGAAACCGGTCAAAATGTCCCATGAAGAGTGGTTTTGAGACCACTCTCTGAAGGGGGGTATCTCCATGATCGAAACATATAGAAACCGGTTTGGCAACCTGTCTCTATTAGAAGCATCGACACCGGTTTTCACCTTAAATCGGTCTCCATAATAGAGTAAACAAACATATTTTTGTTGGACATTGACACTGGTTCTCCCACAACCTATTTTTATAGAAGCATCCCACCTATCTTTTTTGCAAGTGTTTTTTTTAATCATTTCTAAAAAATTCAATTTTTTTAGAAATTCTATAATCTACAATTGACTCACAATAATAAAGAAATTTACATGCAGCAAATATATATAAAGTGATTAAAATACACCACAGATGTTGAAATCAATAAAGTCAATTAAGATATCATGTCAATTCAACTAAACATAAATCCTATACAAAATCCAAATTAAAACACTAGAATTCAACAAACTGTAAATAAAAACACAAGAATTCAACACAACTAAACATAATTCTCTGGGATTATTCGAACCACAATGTAAACCATGCACCAATGATGGCGTTTAACTCTTTGTTCTCTAGTGGAAGCTCGTCACTCCAAGTTACCTACATGTAAATTAATGAAATAAATGGTTATACAACAAATAAGACGGTTTTCGGTGCAAGAAACAAATTGCCAAGTTATTTAACAACGACAAATGACAATGACACCGGGTATAATCCCCTTACCCAAAAAAATAACAATCACAAATGACACACAGCAAGGCAATCAATCATGTCATTAGCATCAAATAAAAATCAATTAACAAGCGCGCATTAGCCTAAAACCTTAAGTATACAAAAAAATATTCTAAATCAGACATTAACCTGTGGACTACTAACGCATTCTGCTACAAGTTTTACGAGTTTACATGTTTAATATATCACTAAACTTTTTCACACTCATAACACTTACCTTGTTGGGGAAATTGTCGTTTTGATATTTGAGCACAAAGTCATGCATCCATTTCATCACACAAATTCTACACTCCCAATCGTTAGGCTGGCGATGTAGGGGAGGGCCGCTAGCAGCAGCAACACCTCTCTAAGGAATCTGGAAATAATGGAAATTTAAAGTAGCATACATAAAGTATAACATTGATTGTTAGTTTTACTAGACAGAAATGTACAGTACCTTAGTTGATGTTCACTTGGCACTGCAGGGATGACATTATTCTCTTTATTTCTCTCAGCCCGTGCTCCTTGAGTGAGACATGTGGGTTTCAATGATGATGATTCTGAGCTCTTGCTACTACCCACAGTTATGTTTGTCGTACCTTTGAGGACCTTGAATGTACCCCCATGAGGCCTAACAACAATATAAAAATAACTCTCAACTTGCATTACAAACAGAAAAATATGTCTGCAAAGAGTGTTGTAATTAGTACATTTGCTACTTACCCTTATTGCTTTAGTCTTTTCCTAGAAACGTCTATTGTTTCCTGGTGCGGTTTCCTGGAAGATGATTAAAGAAATCAATGTATGACGAGTAATGGAAAACACAAGAAATATAAAAATGTACCGCCGTCTCCTCAGGCCAAGATGGTTCCAAAGCTTCATAAGCTTTACAGGTCTCTCCTGATTCGTCCTATCAATTTGAAAAGTAATACAAGTAACTCATAGAACTGTTATAAGAAGAAGCAAATTTTGATTTACATACTTGAGTGGTACAGGCTTTTGGTCTAATTCATTGAACGAGCAAAAAAACTCCTGTACTGATTTTAGCTTTTCAATTGGTTGAGCATTCCTATAACACAAAAAAATATTTGGTCAAGTCATCTCATATACATACGCATGCACACTTCACAAGTATGTCGTAACTGTGCTGCAATAATCAATCATATATTTTATACATCAAACATTATATGCTAATTATATATGCTCTACAATTAGAACAAATACATACATTTAATTTCCTTTGGATAGCACCTACGCAAATCCATTGTGTTCAATCGATCCTCATCAATAGTCTTCTTCAATAAATCAATGACCAGTGAAAATTTTGAGAGATTTGTAGTTGCTTCTTGCAATGCAGCTTCCTGTTTAATATAAATACAACTCACTTTAAAGTATGCAAATTATGAAACAAAAATTACAAAATGTGGACATAGCAATAGCTAGAAAGCACGGCCTTTACTCATATATTAACATTCAGATACTTTTTTTGAAATGGAGTGATCTTAACAAGCATCACCCGCTTTCTCAAAATCAATAGATTAGTATTTACTCTCATGTCTTGTTAACAAAGAGGGTAACTGGAGATATGTAAAAGAAACACGGCGTCCTAGAAAAATAATGCCTGCATTTGTCCAAAAGAAACATTTTCTTCCGATATTACGCTAAGAGAAACGGATACGCCACCACCATTTACCATACATCGAATCCAAGGTTACACTAGTTCTATTTTTACTCTTGATCTGTATGATTTAATTTCCATGAGTAACGTGTCACACGAATAGATTGTAAACGTGGGCCATTATAGAACTTTTCCATATCATTTCACCAACTCTAATCCAATAACGGCTAGGCGCGTAAATTAGATCACTGAAAACACTTTCAATGCATATTTAAAATTAAGGTATTCTGAAACCTAGGTATAACACTACCTTAGCCAAACCAAACCATTAAAATTACAGTGTCCCTCGAAACATCAAGTATATACTTTAACCAACAATCACTACAAACAGACCTAATTCAATTGATAACGATAACCGAATCAACACAGCAATATATAATTAAGTTTCTAATAACATAATTAGTGTTCTCACCATTCAAATGAGCAACAAAAAGAGATGCGAACCATTCCGAAAGCGCTAACGATCTCGACGGAAGGCTTTCGATATCAAATTTAGAGAAATAAATTCGAAGAGAAATTAAGAATAAATATGTTGTTTGGTACAAAAAAGAAATTCACAAAAGTGATTACCAAAACATTCGAATCCAAACAGATCCAAAATAATTTTAATCTTACAAGGATTAAGAACAATCTAATATAAAAGACGAACCTGAATAAAGGCAAGATCTTGAATGTATATACACGATGTGGAAGGATTATATATAAAATAAATTGCATGTTTAATCTTGAACCTCACAAAAATGCCAGGCGAGTTTCAATCGCCAAATAAGTAGATGGGATTATTCTTCAAATATTGATATGTAATATGCAAATCACGTGCTTGTGTTCTAATGCACAACCTATCTAGACAATAAAATATGTATATTTTTTTGTATGGACATAATTTGCTTTAGGGGTGAGCAAACGGACCGGACCGACCGACAAAACTGACCAGACTGACCACATTCGGTCCGGTCTCAGTTTAGAGTTTTTCATAATTTCGGTCTTAGTCCGATTTTGTCCGGTCTGATCCGGTTTAAAAACCGGACATTTAGCCTATTTGAACAGAGACCGGACCGACCACATTCAGTCCGGTCTCGGTCTAGGTTTTTTGCCAGATTTCGTCTCAGTCCAGTCCGGTTTTGGACCGATGAGCAGCCTTAATTTGCTTTTCCACTCTACAATGGATGGAATTTGATTATATGTAAATAATTTTCTCAAGATTTTAGGGCCGTTTAGTTGATTAAATTTTTTCTGATTTTTTGTTTTTAAATTTTTAGAAAAGGGTTTTGTTTTTCTCTTTAGACAAGAGTTATAAATTTTGAAAACCTGTTAAAGTTATATGTCTCGTTTTAAAAAAAAATGAAAAGATATTTATATCAAAATCTTTTTTAGCATTTTTCTTTTTATAAACATTTTTTTTTTCATATTGGATCTTTTCTCCATATCTCCTTTTCTTCAACTTACCAAACAATGGAATTCACAAAATTTCCATATCTTGGCTCTTACACATAATATGCTATATTTAGGTTTTCTTGAGTAATTATGGTGGTTTTAATTTTTATAAGATTTATAGTGTGTTTTAGCTTTTATTCAAGTAAACGACTATTTTTCCGAAATAATTATTTGCACATTATTTTTGGGATTTAGGTGTACAAAGGGGAGAAGAGTCTTTCTTCAGAAACGGTGCCTATAACATAAATACATAGAGACATGTTGTTACATACACACCAGTATCTTTGATTGTCTAAAAAGACCGGTTTTTACCCACAAACCCGGTTTGTATGTGTTTCGTATTATGAAAACTGGTTTTTTCAAGAAAACCAATCTTAGTTCCTTCCATTCCAGATAGTTTATTATTATAGGAATAGGGTTTTATATAACCAGTCTCTATTTTGGGGTGTTTATAGCCTTTTGTGTAGTAGTGTTAGAATAAAATAGTTAAATCAAAATGTTGATTTTACACTGTTAAAAGTAATGCGGAAGTAGGCCCTTAAAATAGTTTAAAACGGTCCCCAAATGAATAATCAGAGTCTTCTATGACCATGCCATGCCCTGCCAAAACCTCCTGTAGCGTGCCATTGCTTAAAACCTGAAAATACATGCTAAAGTGTCAACACGAGGTTGGTGAGTTCATAGAGTTTGTTGAAAAAGAATGTAATGCATATGTATGTAGGTTTCCCTGCAAAAGCATCGTAAATCCACCCAGTTACAAGTCCCGCCATAAGAGCCTTGTAACCTGTGTGTTTACAACTCACTGCTACAATATATAGTATGAGTAAAACATGTATAAGTTTATCACAACAGTTAAGCAATTAGTCGTGAGTCTACACTTCATCTCCGAAGACCTCACGTTTGTATGTATATCCCATGGTTGTGCCCAGCAACTTAATCTGGGGCCATTGGAAGTATGTATGTCTCCATGGTTGTGCCCAGCAACTTAATCTGGGGCCATTGGAAGTATGTATGTATGTATGATTACTGGGTGCCATTTCCCAAAGTATCAGTTGCTCAAGAATACACAATCACAGTTTAGTATAACACAGTTAAGTATAGCACAATCACGTATGTATAATGTAATCAAGTATAATGTTATCAAGTATAAATGTTATGTGAATTTGTACAAGTAAGCAAGTAGTAGCATGTATCTCCCCCAAAGAGTTGATAGAACAATTAAAAGAGTAGGGGCTATGACTCACCTGATGCAACAGCTACGATGACAAAAGTGTATACACAGAAATGAGGTTCGATCTCTAACCGCAACCTAATATGAATGATGAACGATCTACTTTAGATCATGAAATGATGTTATGAATGTCCATGCACATGTTTCCTATACCACTCGACTCTTTGGAAAAACATTTGTTGTTATCAAAAATATATATTCCAAGACTTAGGAAAAATATGGCTATTAGAAAAATAAAGCTAGTTGCAATATATATACTTATATATATATCGTATGTATCAATGTTCGTGTTGAAATCCTCGGTTTGAAATCCTTGAAATAACGCCTTGTAGTGATAAAAATATACTTGTAATAACTAATACTTCATTAGTTATAAAATTGGGTACTTGGCATTATTTTTATAAATCTAGAGTTACTACGTAGTTTTGGCGTCAATATTAATAAAAGCTGTCAAAATGAAATGAGTTTTGCCGATATTCAAACGTGAATATCTTTGTCGTTATAAGCCCGTTTTACTTGTTCTTTATATCCACGGTTACGTCTTAGTACGTAGTAATATATTTTGGAAAGCTTGACCCCTCCGGGTTACGTCTAAAGTCACTTTTTGTCCGACGAAAAACGTCCAACAGCATGTATTTTTCCGGAAAATAGTTTTCGTCAATAAACTTGCAAAAATCATAACTTCTTTGTTATAAACTCTTTTTAATCCGTTCTTTCGCCTACGGCTTCGTTTTTGAAAGTATTTTCTAAATCTTTGGTTGAAAAGTTCCCCTGAATTACTGAGTTTTCTGTATTTTCATTTTTGGGACAGTAGGTATAAATATATGTTCCAAAACCATTTCCAAGGTTCTAAACTAGTTTCTACTTCAACCAAATCTCTTGCAAACACCACAAAGCTATACTAATCTTACCATACACCTTCTTAGGGTGACATGGGTTCCTAATCACTAGTAATCAAGTTAATTTAACAAAGGAACACCTAAATCACAATTTAGGGTTTGTATGTTCAAAAAGTATACAAAAATAAAGTGGTATAACTAGTTTGTGCATGAAATTAAGCATGAATACCATGAGATACATATGTTAATTAGATGAAAACATGAAAATAAATTTGATAACTCACTTTGAAATATGAGGTGATTAAATGATGAGAAACCTTGGATTACTTGTGGTTTTGTTGTAAGATTCTTGATTAGGATGATGAAATGAACAACTTTGATGCTTTGTACTTTGAAAAATGATGGATGGATCATGGATATTGGGTTTTGGTCGTGGATGGGGAGGAAGAAAAGAGAAAACCTCACCTTTTTGATTTCTAAAAATGACAAGTATGTGTTATTTGTGTTTTTGTATGAAAAATCTTATCCAATGGCATTTTTGTAAATAATTGGTCAAGTTGACTAGATATTTTGAGGGGGGGGGGGGGGGGCTGCACATGTGTAAAAGTGAATGAGTATGTGATAAGCTTGGTGTTATCTGGTTCACGGAGTCGGTTTTGGTTCCGTTAATCGCAAACCGTAAAGTTTTAAATCGCGAAACGTAAATCCGGGTATCGTAAAAATATGAAACTTGAAAGAATGACTAAACTTGTCAAAATACTCCATAATAAAATATAAAATGAATGGTAAGTTCCATCGGGTTGCTTAAACGCTGTTAAAACTGGAAACGCGGGTTAAAAACGCGTAATTCGCGTAAAACGCTGAACTGAAAAACGTAAAATTCCAAAACTTTAAGAATTGTCGTAAAATGAGAGAATATCATATTTCTATTGTTTATATTGTTTTATGGACATATCGGGATGCCGGAAGGACGTTTAAACCTAAAAGTAAATCTCGGACACGGCTTCGTGATTTTTGCAGAAATGATCCGACGAGCGCCAAACTCTCGGATTACCGTTAAAATAGTTTAACTTATGAGAATATTAAATAAAAATTTCGGACATGAATAGTGTTTTGTGAATAGTAAAAGTGAATAGTAACTTTCCGAGATAAAAAATTGGAATTTCGACGTTTGAAACAGGACATGAAATTACGAGTTGTGACATTCTTCCCCTCTAAATGGAACTTCGTCCCGAAGTTCAGTTGATGTTAATCAGTTAAGTGTGTGTGTAAGAAAATATGTCAAAGCTTATGTATGTGGGTTTCCTATCCCACTAGGTACGTTCTCGTGGTCAGACTTGATGAGGCAAACCTTCCCAATCCCGAGCTTAGTCCTCAAAAGACCTCCTTTAGGTTAATCCTTTAGGTAACCGATTTTCACTTAATCCCACAACCCAATCAAACAAGAACAGTCATGAGATTAGGCTAAATCGGTTTGAGTGATGACTTTAACTTTTAGCTTGATTTTCGCAACCCAATCAAACAAGAACAATCACTAGAACCAAGCTAAAAATCAAGGTCTGGATTCAACGTCCTTGAAAAAGGTCTTTTGAAAGATTGGCTCGACTTTGGAATTGCTTACACACAATCCAGACAAAATATCATTATAACTATTCTTAGTGTTGCAAAATTCATTTCTGAGTCGGATATAGGTGGTCAGCCTATGTCCTACTATCCCGGGTTGAATATAAATGACCAGTCTATATTCCACCGAGGTTCCATGAATTTTGAAATACTCAGCTCAGTTATACTAATACTATGTCCTTCACAAATACTAAGGTGTTTAGAAAGACTAAGGCATGTGACCAAACTCGAGGTCAAATGATGAAACTATGCAAAGAAAAACATAACGCTGTGATATATATGATACGTGAACATGCTTATATGAAAGACAATTATAGTAATCAACTAGAATAAGTGAATATAATATATCAGATAATGAGACACAAATCTCATCACCTATGTCAGCAACTAACCACAAATGAGGCTTCAGCTTGGCAGGCAGGCACGTGACGGTCATAGGGTTAAGTTTTGTTGAAAGTAGCTATAATCTAGGTTTTAAAAAGACTTAGTTCGCTATAGCCAAAGCTCTGGTACCAATCTGTCACACCCCCAAAATCGGGTCCAGCGGAAGCATACATGTAGCTGAGGTGTAACTCAATCGGTATTACAACACTAGTTCAAAAATAGTTTGCACTTGAATCATTTAGAATAAAATAGTTAAATCAAAATGTTGATTTTACACTGTTAAAAGTAATGCGGAAGTAGGCCCTTAAAATAGTTTAAAACGGTCCCCAAATGAATAATCAGAGTCTTCTATGACCATGCCATGCCCTGCCAAAACCTCCTGTAGCGTGCCATTGCTTAAAACCTGAAAATACATGCTAAAGTGTCAACACGAGGTTGGTGAGTTCATAGAGTTTGTTGAAAAAGAATGTAATGCATATGTATGTAGGTTTCCCTGCAAAAGCATCGTAAATCCACCCAGTTACAAGTCCCGCCATAAGAGCCTTGTAACCTGTGTGTTTACAACCCACTGCTACAATATATAGTATGAGTAAAACATGTATAAGTTTATCACAACAGTTAAGCAATTAGTCGTGAGTCTACACTTCATCTCCGAAGACCTCACGTTTGTATGTATATCTCCATGGTTGTGCCCAGCAACTTAATCTGGGGCCATTGGAAGTATGTATGTCTCCATGGTTGTGCCCAGCAACTTAATCTGGGGCCATTGGAAGTATGTATGTATGTATGATTACTGGGTGCCATTTCCCAAAGTATCAGTTGCTCAAGAATACACAATCACAGTTTAGTATAACACAGTTAAGTATAGCACAATCACGTATGTATAATGTAATCAAGTATAATGTTATCAAGTATAAATGTTATGTGAATTTGTACAAGTAAGCAAGTAGTAGCATGTATCTCCCCCAAAGAGTTGATAGAACAATTAAAAGAGTAGGGGCTATGACTCACCTGATGCAACAGCTACGATGACAAAAGTGTATACACAGAAATGAGGTTCGATCTCTAACCGCAACCTAATATGAATGATGAACGATCTACTTTAGATCATGAAATGATGTTATGAATGTCCATGCACATGTTTCCTATACCACTCGACTCTTTGGAAAAACATTTGTTGTTATCAAAAATATATATTCCAAGACTTAGGAAAAATATGGCTATTAGAAAAATAAAGCTAGTTGCAATATATATACTTATATATATATCGTATGTATCAATGTTCGTGTTGAAATCCTCGGTTTGAAATCCTTGAAATAACGCCTTGTAGTGATAAAAATATACTTGTAATAACTAATACTTCATTAGTTATAAAATTGGGTACTTGGCATTATTTTTATAAATCTAGAGTTACTACGTAGTTTTGGCGTCAATATTAATAAAAGCTGTCAAAATGAAATGAGTTTTGCCGATATTCAAACGTGAATATCTTCGTCGTTATAAGCCCGTTTTACTTGTTCTTTATATCCACGGTTACGTCTTAGTATGTAGTAATATATTTTGGAAAGCTTGACCCCTCCGGGTTACGTCTAAAGTCACTTTTTGTCCGACGAAAAACGTCCAACAGCATGTATTTTTCCGGAAAATAGTTTTCGTCAATAAACTTGCAAAAATCATAACTTCTTTGTTATAAACTCTTTTTAATCCGTTCTTTCGCCTACGGCTTCGTTTTTGAAAGTATTTTCTAAATCTTTGGTTGAAAAGTTCCCCTGAATTACTGAGTTTTCTGTATTTTCATTTTTGGGACAGTAGGTATAAATATATGTTCCAAAACCATTTCCAAGGTTCTAAACTAGTTTCTACTTCAACCAAATCTCTTGCAAACACCACAAAGCTATACTAATCTTACCATACACCTTCTTAGGGTGACATGGGTTCCTAATCACTAGTAATCAAGTTAATTTAACAAAGGAACACCTAAATCACAATTTAGGGTTTGTATGTTCAAAAAGTATACAAAAATAAAGTGGTATAACTAGTTTGTGCATGAAATTAAGCATGAATACCATGAGATACATATGTTAATTAGATGAAAACATGAAAATAAATTTGATAACTCACTTTGAAATATGAGGTGATTAAATGATGAGAAACCTTGGATTACTTGTGGTTTTGTTGTAAGATTCTTGATTAGGATGATGAAATGAACAACTTTGATGCTTTGTACTTTGAAAAATGATGGATGGATCATGGATATTGGGTTTTGGTCGTGGATGGGGAGGAAGAAAAGAGAAAACCTCACCTTTTTGATTTCTAAAAATGACAAGTATGTGTTATTTGTGTTTTTGTATGAAAAATCTTATCCAATGGCATTTTTGTAAATAATTGGTCAAGTTGACTAGATATTTTGAGGGGGGGGGGGGGGGGGGGGGGGCTGCACATGTGTAAAAGTGAATGAGTATGTGATAAGCTTGGTGTTATCTGGTTCACGGAGTCAGTTTTGGTTCCGTTAATCGCAAACCGTAAAGTTTTAAATCGCGAAACGTAAATCCGGGTATCGTAAAAATATGAAACTTGAAAGAATGACTAAACTTGTCAAAATACTCCATAATAAAATATAAAATGAATGGTAAGTTCCATCGGGTTGCTTAAACGCTGTTAAAACTGGAAACGTGGGTTAAAAACGCGTAATTCGCGTAAAACGCTGAACTGAAAAACGTAAAATTCCAAAACTTTAAGAATTGTCGTAAAATGAGAGAAAATCATATTTCTATTGTTTATATTGTTTTATGGACATATCGGGATGCCGGAAGGACGTTTAAACCTAAAAGTAAATCTCGGACACGGCTTCGTGATTTTTGCAGAAATGATCCGACGAGCGCCAAACTCTCGGATTACCGTTAAAATAGTTTAACTTATGAGACTATTAAATAAAAATTTCGGTCATGAATAGTGTTTTGTGAATAGTAAAAGTGAATAGTAACTTTCCGAGATAAAAAATTGGAATTTCGACGTTTGAAACAGGACATGAAATTACGAGTTGTGACACTTATGATATCAAAAACCCGTCACAATCTATCGATTTCAAAACAAGAAATATGAGATTTCTAAAGGACAAACAAATCCATTACCTACAAAAGCTGAAGTTCAGCTCTACATTCATCAAAGTTTTTTTTATGAAACCTTCATTATTAAAAGTTCGTGATCTTGACCAAGTATGTTCTATTTTAGAACTACTTAAAATTTCCTTTCCATACGTACCTACCCTTACTATCTTCTATTCAATGGAATATGAAAACATACGTTACAAGTCTTGTATGGACGGGACTTGCAACCTAAGGGTTTGACATCGCCTTTGTTTAATGGACAGTTTCCCGAAAGCAACGAACATATCACAAGTATACCTAATTTAGGTATTTGAAAATTTTATCGAACCTCGGCTAAATATAGACTAGTCACCTATATTTAACCTAGGGACAGTGGAATATAGTCTGACTAACTATATTCGACTTAACATTTTCAAATACTGAGAGTAGTTGTACTAGGGTTATGTTTAGATTGATTTCCTACATGAACACGATAAACCACCAGAATACATTAAAACAATCTAGAGACACGATAATGTCTTACCACTCAGCGAAATCTTAACACCTTATCTGTAGGATCTAAATTCATTCTTGAAATTTTTCATTTATGAGATAATCCGAACTACTATCTTGGGATAGTTATCAATTATTCTCTTCATCCTGTAGAAGTACTATCCTGTTTAGGTCCTAAGGATACCATTCCATCATAAACTTTTAAAATCTCTTAAGATTTTTAAAGCAAACTCAACATCTTTACCTAAGGGTATTAATGTTAAGCATACACTACACACTTTTGTTCATCAACATATCACATCATTATCTTCACAAACCGTTACAAATACAAGCTCATTAACAGATCTTGGTGCACTTTTAAAGCTCAAATCATCCTTAGTTACACCACAAGTACCCTCATCAGCTTTACAAGATTGAATATTCATCTTGTACTTTTGGAACACCAGTATCATCTCGTAATACCCTACCTTGTAACTCACCGGCTAATTGTGAATGTTGTGTTGGGAATTCTTAAGTAGGATGATTTGTAATTATTTGAATGGATTGGGATGCCTTTTCATTTAAATAAAGACATTGTAAATCACCGAACCATAAGTTTATATTTCCTTATTTACATTGTTTGGGATGCCTCTCTATGTAAATAAAGAATTATAAACAAGTGGGCTTATTTGTATCCGAAATAACATAAGTATGAAGTCAATAAACACTAGGTACAACAACCGATTACCTACTAGGCTATGATTGCAATTACTATCTCAATTCCTATTAATATTCGATTGCTATATCAACTTCCTTTGATATTCGACTATTACCATACATTTCCTACATAAAAGTAAGCCTCATCCTACACCATACACTGAAACGACAAATCAGACTACATCACCGGTAATCCCGGACTTTAGTCCTCATAAGTAACCACACCTTTTTCATTGACACCACTCCAACATATGACACACAAAGAACTTCGGGACGAAGTTCCCCGTAAGGGGTAGAGACTGTAACAATTCGCATTTTCAGGATATTTACTTTTCCCGGAAAATTTCACTATTCACTTTTACTATTCATTTTTCCCGAAAATTTTTCCCGAAACTTGATTTTTATTTCTTGGGCTCAAGTGATAAATCATTTCCATGGCAAATTAAAAGTTTGACATTCATAAGCTCATTTTCGTGAAAGTTATTAAGGAATTACACGGAATTACACGTTTTAGGGTAAAACGTCATTCAGAAATTCTACGTACAACGAAATTCGGTCGCGTTAATTTTCCCCGTATCAGAAAAATGTTTGACACACTCATGATTTATTTGAGAATAAATCATGGCTGAGAAAAACATGACCAAAATAAACCTCGGCCGTGAAAAACTGGAATTTTTCAGTTTTAAGCGTTTTTACTCAGCCGTAACCTTAGCCTATACCTGCACCGCATTTCTAAGACGATTTAAGTTTTCAACTTATTAGAAAAAGTCAACATATTTTTCCCTCCTCCATTGACCAAAAATCATTCCTTGATTTTATAAGTCATTTCGTGATTTTTAGGCTTACGGTTTGATGTCTAAAAGACATTTAATACCAACCGACACTAGACTGAGCCCAGTCTAGACATTATAAGTCATTTTAAATCATTTATAACCTATTAGAAAAGTAATATTTTACTTCTCTCACTTTTACGCAATATTCGTACATTTTACGTATTACGCGTTTTAGACCCGTGTTTCCAGTTTTTAGCAGGGTTTCACCACCCAAATGGAACCTACCACTCATTTTATATTTTATTATGGAACATATGGACATGTTTAACAATACTTTCGAATTCCATAATTTTACGACACCCGGTTTTACGTTTCGTGGCTTAACCATTTACGGTTAGCATTTTACGGAGCCAAAACTAACACCATATCTTGGATAATATCACCAAAAAGCCAAACCTTCCTCCCCAAGCTTTGTGAACTGCCCTAGGAGGGGGGATTCACCACCCATGTGGCTTCATCTCATGAATTACAACTTGGTCTCCAAGTGTTGACTAGTCAACACAAGTAACCTCCTCATTTTTAGTATAAAAGAGACTCATTCTCTTCCTTTCTCTTGCAATACCAACGACCCTAAACCATCAAAATGCACCATTTTGATCATTGATCTTGCTCATTCAATCCATCACAAGTTCAAGTCATAGTTCCTAGTTGATCCTTAACACCTTTCAACCATAAAACTCCATAAAATCACCATAAAACACCACAAAAACTCATCAAATTTCCAAGTGTTCTTAGTGAAGATTTTTACTAAGGCTTGTTTTTGTTATAAGATTAGTGTTTATCAAGGGATTATAAGATAGGGTTTTTGATATGGAAGCTTGGCTATGGTTGGAAAATATTTGGAAAATATTTGGAAGATTAAGTAGTAGTTCTTGGTCTTGATCTTGGTTCTAGTTAGTTTCTTCACAAGTTGTAAGCAAACCCTAACTTGCTTCTTGTTAAATAATCATGTTCATGTTATTTACCTATCATTCATGCTATATATTGTCTTGTTATCATGTCCATGATGAATAAAAGTGAGCAAAACAAGTTATTGTTATTGATTGTTAAAACAAGTTATTAAAACAAGTAAACTAGTGATTTTCTTGGTAAGACCTGATCAAAATGGTAAAAATATTATATTGGATTATTACATATTGTAGTAGAGGACCTAACAAGGAAACCGTAGCAATTTGAACCACCTAAAACGAGTATACGAGTCAAAAGTTATGGCGATTTGAAGTTACCAAAACTTTCCGGCAAAACTGCCAAAATGTTTTTGTGACAGAATAGAAAACACGCAAAAAGAGGCCTTTCTGGTCCGTTTCATGAAAAAGTTAAAACACGAAAGTTGTCCGGAATTACGTTTTCGTTCAGGAACAAAGAAGCTCGAGACCTGAAAATGCATTTTGAGTGATAATTTCTTCAAAATTCTTAACAGCTATTTACATAAATACAAGTCACTATATTATGGTTATACTTGAAAAGGAACAAGAGGTCTTATGACCTATAATCAAGACCACCACCATGGCTAGAGCCAAGGTTGTGTCTCATGACCTTGGAACAAGGACCAAAGGTCATGGCTAGGCCATGACGAAATGACCATAACAACTTACATAGGCGTAAACATGAAACAATGAATTAGGCGATAACATGAACAAGCAATTTGGATCTACTT
This sequence comes from Artemisia argyi, assembly GCA_030686995.1. Classification (NCBI taxonomy): domain Eukaryota; kingdom Viridiplantae; phylum Streptophyta; class Magnoliopsida; order Asterales; family Asteraceae; genus Artemisia; species Artemisia argyi. Next base: position 224,913,025 of record CM060701.1, on the reverse strand, counting down.
CACCTTAAAGGAACCATGAGATATTACAAAGAAAAATGGTCATACAAGTTATATGAAACATACCCTAATAACAATCTTCATGTAATAATAAACTTTCCTAAGTTTATTCAAATATCGGATATGTAACTTTTCGGATCAAAACTTATATCTATATATTTTATCAACTACTACAATAGTAGGGAGCCTCATGTGAGGAGTTCATTATGTAAGCCGTCGAGATGAGTTGTGAATTTACGAATTAAAGTGTCCTGGCTCCTCGAACGCTTACTAACATGACTTCTGAATTATGTCGGCCCGAACGGTGGTAAACGATATATAAACATACATGTTTCATGAATCATTTCTTTCAAAGACTTACACTATACATCATACAACATCATGGACTAAATGCAAGATATATATATTGGCATGTTTATGTTTCCTTAAACATTATTCCAAACCTAAGTTACAACAATTATTCTAGGTTGCTCGTAGAAGTTCTTACGGCATATCCATCATTCTCATTATACATCATCCAACTTAAGGTGAGTTCATAGCCCCATTTTCCATTACTTAATTGTTTTACAAACCCTTGGGGGGAATACATGCTATTTTAACCGAGCACAATGTTTTTAAATTGTATGCTTGCCTGATTGTTTTATTATCACTAAGTACCAACCTTGCTAAACCGAGATCCCTTATTATGAACCATTTAATCACTAGCAATAGTGAGCGCAAATATTGTGAATAGGCCTATTGGGATTGACGAATCCCATTTGTATTGACTAAGTTCAAACAAATGCACTAATATTTGAGATTTAGGTATGTTAGCAAAGTACCTACCGGGATAAATCTGCCGATTGATATTGGTACACATTAACGTTTTGGTGTCATAAGCTTAGTGTATAATACATTTTATGGGCGTATAATAACGTAGCCTGCCTGTTTTATTTTCCAAACATTGGTGTGAGTCTATAACTCACACTACCAACATATTGTGTTCAAACGATTTAACAAACTCTATGAATATCACTCAACCTTTGTGTTGACCTCTCAAGCATGTATTTCAGGTTCATGACGATCAAGGATGGCACGGAAGGACACGGATACTCAAGAGGGCTATAAATTTTATTATCATTCAAAAACTCACTTAATGTGATTTGTAAACATGGAACCATCTGGGACCTCATTTTGTAATCTCTGATATTTATATAATTTGAATGATAAATCTTTTAAAACGACTCAATTGGAGTTCGTTTTCTATTATTGTGACTATTGTGCCGTCGAGTAACACCCAGTTCGAATTCCGCTGCAACCATGAATTGGGGGTGTTACAACAACCCACCAAGTCTTGACGCCGTTTCATCTCTAAACAAGTTACCCACTCGCTCCTTACGATTAGATTCCCTTGTTGATACACAACTCTCACTTGTAACCAAGGAAACCACCCCACAACATAATAATCAATTGATTCATTCATTTCAAGACCACTAGCGCAACCATATAAGTTATGATACATCCCAGTACCGCCCAAATGAATTAAGTAACCCAACTATAAAATTTGCCCGATAGTTAACCACCAAACATTACCAAGCATTGGAAACTAGACTTTATCCTTGAACCTTCATAAACTTATATAAAGGTCATACCCAACTATACCTTCATCTGCAATGATTTTACCTTCCAAGATCTTTCTAAAAAAAAAAAAAAAAAAAACACATCCATATAAACTACAAAAATATTTTTCAAGGTACTCCTTTTGTGGAGTTAAAAATTTTCTCTTGTCAAAACTATATCAAAACTTTTGCGTATTAAAGAGCGACTAAGTATTAATTTTTGGGAAGCTACCTTTATTTACACCATGCCTAAAAACCCACACAACTAAATCACATATCTATTATTGGTAGACCTTTAACTTCCACATGCGACAAGAGATATATCCCCCGACTGAGTACACCTAGAAGGGTAAAGATCAAATTCGTGCCAAATAACCACACTTAGTTCCCGAGACAACCCTGACCACTACTACAACTTAGGATTCCGGGACGGAATCCAGTCTGAGGGGTAGGTATTGTAACACCCCGTAATTTACCGAGTCATTTATTAATGTCAAATACTAAGTAATCAATTTGAAAGCTTAATTAACCCCTCTTTTTACGAGTTATTTTTTTTTTATTTGTTTAAACATTACATCAACGAGTTATATTGGTCAACAACTATGTGATGTATCTCATTTCTCAATTCGAACAGGCTCACACGTGTACTGACACCATATTAGAAATGGCACAAATTCTATAACTATTTTTCGGAGCCAATAACTTTGCCCTCATATTATCTTTATTAAAGCATTTCCAAAAATATATTTTTCGTATTTACAAATTCGAGCTATCGTGTTTACACTTGAGATTAACGGGACACGGAATACACGCTATAATAATAAAAACAAAACAAACCCTTCCCTTTTTATCCTACCTGCCGCCCACATCACCTATTCCCACGTTCTATATTTTTTAAAGTCAAACTAAGGAAAGGAAAGATGTTATATCATTTTCATCTTCACCTTTTATCTCTTCCCAAAACATCACAGCTAGACACCTATCTTAGATCACTATTTCATCATATTCAAAGAAGAATCGTGGGTTTTGTTAAGAACTTTCAACTTGAAAGGGATCCAAGCCAAGAATGGGCATTAACACATTCCCAACTCCAAAAGCATGGTCAAGCCACCACTTTCTTAACTATTTTTAAACTGCTGCTCGACCCACAAGTCACACACTTAAATCTCACTTACAAAAATTCTTCTCAAGATCAAGGTCTTCAAGGGGTTTCGATTTGCAATCGGCTGCTTGGGTTTTGCTTGAAGTCGTGGGTTGAGAATCCTTGTTTCTTGTTCTCTTCTTTGGTTTTTCTTCTTGCTCGACTTCCATCACAACCTCAATGTGAGGATTCTAAACTCTCAACCTTGTCTCTCTAATTTTCTTCATATAATGCAAACATAATACACCTTAGTAGCACATGCTATATTGTTAAATAGTAAAGGTTTAAAAACTAAAATGGGTTCCTATATATATATATATTCACTGTCGACGACTCACACGCCTGTACACTCGACTTTCATGCAAGAAATGACCTCGTTGTGTTTAGAAAAGCTTGTGTGGTAACTTTGAACCCTGTTTAACACTAATAAACATGCTACAAATAAGCAAGTGCTTATCGACACCCATATTTTTAATGACAAGCTTGTTGAAGTTTCGGGTACAAAACGAAGAAAAGAAACTATAAAACTAAACTTAAGTGATGGCTTTTTGGACGAAAATACGTACCTACATGCTGATAGCTTACTCCTTACCTTAGCTTATCTCATTTTCGTTTTGTGTTTGGCTCGTTGGGCCACTTTTGAACCGAGAAGCCCATAAGGGGTCTCGGATGTGCTTATTTAAGCTTATTCTTCCTCCTTGTGTCGAGTACTCATTTTGGACATGAACTTATACGTATATGCAAACATAAAAATCTGTTGTGAAAGAAACTCAAGTACATAAAATTCATGCAAGAAACGATCTCCATTATACACCGAGTAAATTTTACAAATGAAGCACAGCTAGTTGATAGCAGATATACTAAAGCGTATAACATAATCAAGTAGCAACCTTAGCACAGTTGGTTGTGTCGTTTGGATTCAGTCGAGAGGTCAGGGGTTCAACCCTTGCACCTATCTCTTTTTCTTTTTCCTTTTTGGCTATTTTATTCCTTCTAATCAATTTTCACTTTAGGCCCTTGAACTACTAGAACTAGACACTATTTTGTTTCACAAATTATAAACATAAATATAAACTTTATGTATATATATTAACAATGGGGATATTTTTGCGACAAATAATTATAAAGGAAATTTTATATTGACGAGCGAGTCATACCCAATTTTTATCAAATTCTTATACTTAGTCTATTTTCACAAACTAGACCAAACTACGAAAACTAGCTAATATAATTTATAAAAAATAAATTATAAGACTTTTTTTTCAACTTATCATCTATTAACTAAACCTGTATAAACACATTTATATATACACCGTAACATGTAACCATTACTAATGTAAATACTTGGCGTAAAGTATTCATTACCATTTTACTGAGCATTTATTTCTCACAAACACTTTACTTGTGAAAACTTTCTGTATGAAGTCTTTCTGTTATCTTCAAACCGGAGACTTATCCGTCTTGAATACTACTGTATATAAGTCTACTTGTCCAATTCGTCCAAGAGCCAATACTTACAAACATTTTGAAATGATTTAACGTAAACTCTGCCGCACAAGCAACATTAAACACAACCACTTGAAGACACTTCAAATTATTTAAACAGTTTTGAGCCATGAGTATATAAAACTGTAAACTGAGAATTGCCATTATAACTTAGGTCGTGTGTCGGTGCCGCTCACTATCACTATTTGACTTTACTCTATTCAGACTGCTATTGCTAAGGTGAGTCATAGCCCCTCTTTTATCTATTTTGAACTATTTGGGGGAGATACATGCTCAAACACTTTTACTTACAAGCTTTACTCGTTTTTCTTAAACATTTTACTCGATTTATGAAACACTCTATTTGTTTATTGCAACGTATTAAATGCTACGAACCTGAACACAAGTGTTTTTCTGTATGCTATCCTGATTCATATTGCCTAAGTTTCCGTTTCTGCCAAAAGTCCCTCATATCATGACCCATTAATCACTTGCGAGTGAACGCGAATATAGTGAATAGATCTATTGGAGGTTGACAGCCCATTCGTGCTAGCCCGATAGATAGCCTTCGTGCTAGCCGGATTGATAGTCGAATGCACTTTATTTGAGAACTACTAGGAAACTGGCAAACTCCTATTACTCGAGGGCCCTATCACCTGCATCATATTATTATGTGTAGGCTTCTATCCCATAAAATTTTTATATATTTCTTATGGCAGCATAACGACGTTAAGGTTTGCGTGTCATGAGGCTTAGAGCAATAAGGCGGTACTGTAGTCATGATACAGTATTGCAACTACAAAATTTATGGGCGTATAACGACGTAGCCCACTGTTTATCAAACTTGAGACTTGTGTTCAACTGATTTTGTACAAACACTATTGATTCACTCAACTATTGACCCGGTTAGGGCAAACAACAAACAAACTATGAGTGTATAGCAACATTATCCAACAAATTCGAAACTCTTTCAATCAACTGTTTTACTTATAAACTCTATGAACTCACCAACCTTTGTGTTGACACTTTTTAGCATGTATTTCAGGTTTCCTGAGGTGATAACTTACTCTTGGAGGCGCTTGGCGAATGGCATGGCATGGTCATAGATGACTCTGATAATCATTTGGGACCGCTTAAATACTCTTATGGGCCTATATTTCCGCACTATTTTTGACAGATGTAAACAAAGTACTTTTGACCATGAAATTTCTTCTAATCGATTTGAGGTAAAAACCATTGTTTATACTTTGTGTTATGATATCAATCGAGTAGCACCCCAGTAACATATGCTTCCGCTGGACCCGATTTTGGGGGTGTTACAAGTTCAAAAACCTCCTTTATGGCGGAGAAAACCTTACACACCAATTAGAACACCACAACGATATCACACCACAATCACAACTTCAACACAACTTCTTCACACCAATCTTCTTCACACCTAACTTCTACACACCAATCTTCTACACTTCAAATATCTTCACAACTTTCTACTTTGCTCCTAGCTTCTTCACAACTTAATACTTCCTAACTCTTTTTCTTCACGCCACTTGTTTCTTCACACCTTCACTACTAAGTCCTATCCACTACTCCAAGATATATACTACTTCACAACTTCTAGGCTTCAAGGTCTTTTCAACTTCAAAGCTTCAACTTCTTTGTCTTCACAACTATCTCCACTTCAATATGCTATTACGACTTAGATCTTCTAACACAAATCCTATCCACCTCTACTTCTTCACTACTAATACTACTTCACACCTTCAATAGATCTAGATCCAATATCTAAATCTATCTAACCAATGTATATACAATGCTCACAAAGAAATAAATGATATACAAGATGAACTAAACAAACAACTTAGATAGCAAGATGATACTAAGTTGTAATACTCCTAGTAGAAGTATTCTTCTCTTTGCACTTGAGTGTTGAGGCTTGAATCACTTTGAAACAAAAATCAAAGTATATAAAATCAAAGGATTTTTAGAAGATGTAGAGGGATGTTTAGATCAGAATGTTTTAGTGCAAAAAGGTGAGGAAAAAATCCAGGTTTAAGGTGGTATTTATAGGCAACAGAATCTGACAGAGGAGCGTGGCCGGTCCCCTTAAATCATGGCCGGCCCCCTTAAAATTAAGGGGACCGCCCTTTATAATTAAGGGGGCCGCCCAGCTGAAACGGCCAGATTCTTTGTCTTTTAGTGGAGAAAGTTTATTTGGTGAAAAACTAACTGATTTTGGTTAAAAATTTGAATTCATATATTTAGTATGAATAAAACATTTTTCTTTATTACCAAAAGTGTTTTTCAAAAATATATAATATGTTTATATAATTAAGTAAACTTTGTAATACTTAATTAAACTTTCCTTTGATCTTATAATGCTTTAATCACTATGTTTATTCATACCTTAAGTGATTAGATGGTGAAAGTGATTATTAACTACTAAATACTTGTTTACGTCATTATCTTTGATTTAATGTGTTTTCGTTTTGTGATCATCAAAACATAGAGATATCGAAAGATATGAATAACGTTTTTAGTCGTTTATTTATATCAACACGTTCTTGTATTTCTCTGGAAACTATTTCATTCACTTCCCATATGCGAAGATTATATTCATAAGTTGCTGCACCTAAGCCTTTATTAAGAGCAGTTGTGACAATGCTCCCCTCCCTAATAGCCATAAAGATACTTTTACGTTCAACAATAGTCATTATCGAAGTAGAATGAATGATATCGGATTGTGACAATGAACGTAAACAATAACTAGAATGATGAGAAGGAGAGAACGTTTAGCTTTTATAGACCGGTGATCAGGCCGTAAAGATTTAACAAAAGGAAACAGAGGTTAGTCGGTTTGAATATAAGGAAACATATTTGTTCTACAAATTTATAATTTGGATAATGTATGTTTATTTTCGCTTATAAAAATTTCAATCAAATTTATGCACAAAAAACTATAAAATATGAATAAAAACCGACCTCAAACTTATTCAAGCCATGCAAATGAAAAGTTTGAAGTGAAAAACAACTGATACCCTTAATTTAAGTGTGAATTTAATATGTTAATTTGAGGTTCATTCTTCTCGTTTGATTATTATCTGAATTAAATTTGATCAAAATTGTTGTAAACGAAGATGAACACATAGTTGGGTGACCTATAAGTTACTTTCAATAAAGAGTGTCGTATATAAGAAAAACATAAAAGTTGGGTGGCCTCCCTATATGTTATCCCTATAATTTAATATTTAGACATTATAAGAATAAACTGCAAAATACATCTATGTTACAAGTAAAAGATGATAGTGTCTAACGTTTGTTGACGGGGATGTAGACGTCCCAACTTTTCTGTAAGGAATGTGAACTGTAAATTTTGGCAAATCGCAAAGATTTATTTTGGAATTTACTCAATATCCATACTACTCATAAAGCATGAACGAATGTGGTTTACTTAAATTACCTCTAAGTATCCTTTGTTAGTCGATATATTTATGTAGCCTATAGGCTTTTAGTAGTTTGTTAAGCTTGGTCCATTTACATGTTTATCTAGAATAGTCTTTTGTACATTATATATTGATTGGGTTGAATGATACAAGGCAAGGCAATTACTCACCCGATGGTCACACGTGCACAAGTTGGTACTGTTAAGCATAATCCGCGTTTTAATTTTCATACGTCTCATGTTTCTCATCTTCCTAAGTCCCCTTCCACTACGTTAGCTGATTCAAATTGGCGGGATGCTATGTATGATAAATATACTGCATTAGTTAAAAATGATACTTGGTTTCTTATTCCGAGACCACCAAATGTTAATGTGGTTTGGTCTATGTGGTTGTTTAGACATAAGTATCATGCGGATGGATCTTTAAGCAGGTATAAGGCTCGTCTTGTAGCTAACGGGCGTAATCAGCAAATTGGTGTAGATTGTGGTGACACATTTAGTCCAGTTGTAAAACCGGCTACCATTCGCACTGTTCTTAGCCTCGCTATATCGCGTGGCTGGCCAGTTCATCAACTTGATGTTAAGAATGTTTTTCTTAACGGTGACCTTTCAGAGACTGTGTATATGTATCAACCACCAGGGTTTGTTGATACTCGCTTTCCTCAGCATGTTTGTCACTTAGAGAGGTCCTTATATGGTTTGAAACAAGCACCTCGTGCTTTGTTTCAACGGTTTGCTGGCTATGCTCTTCGAGTTGGTTTCTCCTCTAGCCATTGTGATTCTTCATTATTTATTTACCGGCACGGTTCTGAGGTTGCTTATTGATTGGCCGTAAAAAGTTCACTAAAATCAACCACGGATGTGGTCAAATAAGTCAAAACAGCTTAGGCCGATGCTCCGTGGAATACAGTGTTTCCCCGGGTCGTTAAATCCTAACGAGGCGTGCAATTGTAAAAAGACGAATATGTGATCGAGTGAAATTGAATAGGAAAGGTTTATGAATGATTATACTAAAGAAATATAAAAGGAAATAGCTTAAACAAGCTATTAGAATGATTACGTGAAAGCAAATTACCTAGAAACGTTTAACAACTAGAAACGCGTAAGTTTAATTTAAATTTACATAAACGTACAGAATAAGACATGAATTCTGTCCAATATAAATCCCACGAATGTGAAAATTATATTTTTGGAAACCTAATAATAAAATAAAATAATTGGAAAATTAAAATTATTTTTATGACTATTTAATTAATTATTATTAATTAATTACTATTTATTAATTAATTTATACAATTTTGAATTATACTAAAATACAATTAAATACTATTTTAAGCTAGAAAAATAAAAATTAAATCTTGAAAATTCTAAAATAACTTAAAACTAATTTTGAAACTGAAATTATATTTTTTATACTTTTTATATAATTATTATTAATAAAAAACTAATTATTAATTAATTTAAACTAAATTAAATTCTAATAAATACTAAATGAACGGTGAAAAATATGAAACTTTTTCTAAAAATACTATATAAGTGCGGGAACCTAGGAAAATTATAAAAATGAGAAGTGCTTATTGAATAAGCAGAAAAATAAGCCAAATGGCTTAAATAGAAGCTATCATTTATTTTAAATTTGGTTTTTCTTGTTTTTTCTTTTACACAACTATTTTACTACTGAAAATAAGCAACTTTAATAAACACAACTTGTTTAGAACTCAAAAATACACATTATGGGATCTTATAAGCTTATCAGTTAAACATTTTGGCTCAAAGTGAGATTTCAATTTTAAATAAGCTGTCAAATAAGCTTCACAGTTGGAACCAAAGACAATATAAGCTAGAAATGACCTAAGGACAATGGAAACTAGCAAAAAGATACAAAGGAATACACTGATAAGCTTAAATAAGCCAATAAGCAATTCCAAAATACCCTGTGAACAAATCAGGCCTGCAGTGAACTTTAAGGGCAATTCAAGCTTATCAAATAAGCTGAAAAATACAAAATAAGCACTGAAATAGCAAGTAGGGTTGATGAGCTTTCCAAAAAGCTAAATCTCACAGGATAGGGCCCACTAATAAGCTCTGAGAGAGCTTATGAATCTGGCTTATATATACTGATGAATCAGTATATATAATGGAGTGGGACAAAATGCAGGGTCAATTTTAGCTTATCAAATAAGCTAAGAAGCCAAAGATAAGCCTAAAATCTACAAGCTAGCCGTGAAACCTATCCAAAAAGCCAAAATTCACAGGCTTAAGCTCACTGATGAGCTTTTGAGGAGCTTGTGAAGTTGGAACAAATCCCTGGTGCAGGGAATGTTTTTGGAAAGTAGACCAAAAGATGGCACCAAATATGCAGTTTAACAAAATCTTAAAAATAAGCAAAAATATGGATCATAAAGATGAGCTTCTGAATTTTAAGAACCCAAAAGCTCATAAGTTAAGTCTTAACACAGTGATCATGAAAATTCCATCTAGAAATGGAAAATCTGTCAAACATAGCAAATTTGATTTTTTTGAAATTAGAACTAGGTTTGACTTTTGTGAGTTTCTAAAGCTTCCTACTGACATAATAAGTTGTTATGGGACTGAGATAAGCTATATTAACCAGATATGCAATGATATGATGAGAATTAGAACCATGAATCCTAACAGTGAACAAGTTAAAGAGCTTAAAGATGAAATTTGACTATTTGATAAAAGACCTACTGATTTTATGGATTACTTAACCTATTTGGACCTAATGTAACTTGTGACAAAAGAAATCAATCACTGAAACATAGGACACAGTGGTGAAGACCACTATTCTAAACACTCCTTTAAAAGGCTCAAGATGTGATTTTTAAAACATATGCTTATTTTGGACCATGAGACTGACTCACAAAGGCTTGTATTGATGTAATGAACTGTATGAAACACACAAACACAAGTCTAAACAACTAGCACTCAAAAATCACAGATACACTATTTGGTAGTGAAAATGAAAGTATGAGCAATACTGAAAATTAATGAACAAGTACTAAATTTAAAGCACTATTATGACTAACTCACTTCAAATAAGCACAAAGAAACAAGAAATAACAGTAATCTAGCACTATAATAGTAAAAGGCAAAAATGGAGATTAAGGCTTACAAAATGGATCCAAGCAAAACTGAGGAACCAAGGACTGATTTCGCATCCTAAAGCTTCCCAATAAGCTACTAAACCAAAAGGCAATCCAGAATACACCTTGCTCCATGTTTCATCTTCATAACTTCTGATTTTTAATTATTTAACTATTTTTCTTGTATTTTTAAGTATTTTTGGTTTTCTTCACTAAACTGATTTCTAATATTTTAGAACTCTAGAAAACTCATAAGTGAACTAATATGACCTTAAAGGAACACTAATAACATCTTTTAACAACATTAAGCTTAACATGAGATTTCAATTGAAAATATTGCATAAATTGAATTCAAACTAGTTTAACTGAAATTGATACTAGAAAAGATTCTTAAATACACTGAGATTACTTATTACAACATTATTAAACTAGAATTTTCACTAGAAATGGAAAATTAAGTTAAGTCGACATAACTACACTAAGCTATACTACATACATCTTCCTCTCTGCTTCTTTCTATCTTTATAGTGATGTTTAGGGTTCCTCTAGCTCCTCTGCAACTTTCCCACTTTTATTCATGTCCATTGGATGACTGAAATTCATCTTGTCCTTCAATTTAACTTTTGGCGCCAAAAAGTCCAAATGGTTGCTTGGAGCAGTTTCAGGCATTAAATGGTCCTTGTCTGTTATGTTTGGAAGTGGTGAGGTGGAAGGGAGTGGGTAGTGAGCTGGGTGGATAGGTGGTGGTGGTATTGTAAGGGTGGTTTTAGCCAGGTGGTGGAGGGAAAGGGGTGACAGGGGTGGGTTTGACCCTGTTGACCTCGGTTTTATAAATAAGGGGTGTTTGTAGTTGGGCCTGGTGGAGTAGGCTGGGAAAAGGGGTGGATTGGGTTTGGTTTTATTTTGGGTGGGTTATTTAGTTGGGTTTATGTAATACATAGGGTTCGGTTTGGTTTATTAATATTTTAGCCCAAGGACCAAAAGTGTAAATTATGCAAAGTTGAGGGGCCTGGTTTGGAAAGTTCCCAAATTTATCCAAGGGACCATAAATTATATTTACCCATTTTAAACATCTAGGGGTAAATTCTATCAAGATTGAAACTTGAGGGACTTGTTTTGCCAATTCTTGAAAGTTTAAGGACTGATTCTGCCAATTATGCAAACTTTGCTCGTTTTTCATCTGTTTTCAATCCTTTTGTACCTGAAACATATAAAAACACAATCTAAGGATATTTGCAGTATTTTATGGTATATCTGAGTGTTTTTAGCTGTTTTTACAGTTCAGGTGGTATAAAATGATGAGTATTTAGACACTCATCACTTATTTATTGATATATGTTGATGGTATTATTCTGACAGCATCATCTACAGCTTTACTACGACACATTATTTCTTCTTTACATCAGGAGTTTGATATGACTGACTTGGGGGCACTTAATTATTTTTTAGGGATATCTGTTACTCGTGATTCTAAAGGTATGCTCCTCTCTCAGAGGAAGTATGCTATGGAGCTTTTGAAGCAGGCACATATGGTTTCTTGTAATCCTACTCGGACTCCCGTTGACACGGAATCTAAACTCGGTCCAGATGGTGATCCCGTTTCAGATCCTACTCTTTATTGTAGTCTTGCAGGTGGTCTCCAATATCTTACTTTTACTCGCCATGACATCTCTTATGCAGTTCAGCAAATTTGTCTTTATATGCATGACCCAAGGGAGCCTCACTTGGCATCTCTTAAGGGTGTACTTCGCTATGTTCGTGGTACATTGGATTTTGGTTTACAACTATATGCATTTTCTACTGGTTCTCTTGTTGCATATTCTGATGCTGATTCGACTGGTTGTCCATCCACTAGACGTTCTACTTTCGGTTATTGTGTGTTTTTAGGTGACAGCCTTCTGTCCTGGTCTTCTAAGCGTCAGCACACTATTTCACGATCTAGCACCGAAGCTGAGTACCGAGGTGTTGCTAACGATGTTGCTGAGATTGCTTGGATTCGTAATCTTCTTCGAGAATTGCATTCCCCACTATTGACTGCCACTCTTGTTTATTGTGAATGTTAGTGCGATTTATTTGACTGCTAATCATGTACAACATTAGACAAAACATATTGAGATTAATATTCACTTTGTTCGTGACATGGTTACACGGGGGCAGGTTCGTGTTCTTCATGTGCCATCTCATTATTAGTGTGCTGATATTTTCACGAAGGGGTTACCTTCTACATTGTTTGAGGAGTTTTGTACCAGTTTGAGTGTTCGTTCCCCTCCCGCTCCAACTGCGGGGAGTGTTAGTCGATATATTTATGTAGCCTATGGGCTTTTAGTAGTTTGTTAGGCTTGGTCCATTTACATGTTTATCTAGAATAGTCTTTTGTACATTATGTATTGATTTGGGTTGAATAATACAAGGCAAGGCAATTACTCTAAAGTTACATCTTTAATACACCTTATACTTGATCAATTCTGAACTGACAACTTTTTAAAAACACACACTATATTTATTCTAAAAAACATACGCTTTGCATCAAAAGTAGAACCAAAATCACGATTTGGCAAATATAATTATTTGTCACTATACATTGTCGCTTTGCGCGAATATACATCTAGTTTTATATAAAGTGCACATAATATGTCTTACAAAAAATAATAGTTATTATTTTAGAGCATATAATACATCTATTTTTTTTAATAATCAATAAAAACTTAAAATTTGTGAAAAAAAAATCATTCAAAGATAATACTATATTCAATACTTATAAATCCTTAATACATTATAATAAAATGATTCATGGAAAATAATTAAAGACATCACAAAAAAACCTCACTTTACACTTAATAATAATAATAATAATAATAATAATAATAATAATAATAATAATAATAATAATAATAATAATAATAATAATAATAATAATAATAATTACGTTATACCCATAACATTCGCCGTATAACTCACCAATAACGCTGTATAACGTGCCTATAACTTGATGCACCAAGCACTCTTATGAAACTTATGGCCATACATCCAAGATGTATTCAACATTCCACTAATTATGTGTTACAAGCATGGTTATTAAAACAAAACCGGACATCAACCCGGTTTTTCATTCACATTGATTTTAAAAGGCAGAGAACTACCTAGAATTAATTATGGCAAGTTTGATTCACTTTTCACCCTTTTGACCCAAATGGCCAAGTACACTAATTCAAACATGGGACTCCCAACAATTTGAAAAGAATTGAGGTATAAGTTTTGTACACGATTTTATTTATATACCACTAAGTTGAATAGGACACAACTATTTAGTAGCGAGCCATTTAGCTGATGTATTAAGTAAAGTTAGCAGCATGTCAACGTACATATCGCCTTCCAATCTTCCATATTTGTATATTTGCCGGGAGACTGGGATTCGAGAAAAATGGAAATACAATAACAAACGAGAAAACTTGTATATGTGAACAAGCTTAGCAACCAAAATAAGTACAGATATGTTATGCAATCACATATCGAGGTTCTATCAACAAAAATGAGTGAAAAGCAATCGATATTCAAATACAATAACATTTGTTAAAACATGTAAGTAAACAAGTTAAGCAACCAAAAGAATTACAAATCATGGACATCAATTCCCTTAAGTTTTTTAGTGATGGTAGCAATGTACTTCCCCTAATGAAAAGCTTGCTCCAACTCAAGCTTGGATGGCTGTCTTGACCCGTCACCAGAAAAAGTTCCAGCCCCGTATGGGCTTCCACCTTTCAGTTCCCCCATTTCAGATGACATACCATCTCCGAAAGTATATCCAATTGCCACAAATATCATCCCATGGTGAACAAGCTGAGTAAGTGTAGTTAATCTGTCATTCACATATGGAATTGGCTCAAAATGGTCAAAAACTTGATTTACTTTTAGAAAACAAGTCTACTTAACATCTTAAAATGTGTACTTTTTCAGACATTTTGTTACATATAATGATGTACTAATTGAGTGATTTTGCGGTTTCACGGTCTATTAAAGAGACACCTATAAAAGTCGAGGATGTAATATTCCCGATATATATCTACTAGCTAGGATCCATATTTAGGTACTAAGTTATTGGTTTCTATTTGTAATTTTTTAAGTGTATGTATATTTATAAATTTTAATGTAATATTTTTATATTAATAAAATTTTGATTGCATAATGAGAGAATTGCAAAAATGTCCCTAAAGTTTGGCCAAATTGCACGTTTCGTCCCTAAAGTTTGGAAAGTGCAAGGATCGTCCCTGTGGAGAAAACTTTGGTGCAAATATCGTCCCCACAGGGACGATACTTGCACCAAAGGTTTCCCCCAAAAGGACGATACTTGCACCAAAGGTTTCCCCATAGGGACGATCCTTGCACTTTCCAAACTTTAGAGACGAAACGTGCAATTTGGCCAAACTTTAAGGACTATTTTTGCAATTCTCTCTTGCATAATGAATAAATTTATTAAGTAGGTATAATAGTTGTAACATATGCTTAATTAGTTGTAATGCTCAAAAAGGTGTCTTAGTGCATCCTTTATATGGGTGTTGTGAGAGGCACACCCCTAGTAGTTGGCAACACCCGACCAAGCCTCTTTTACACACTTTGTGGATGGGAAAAGCCAATTTTTTATCGTTTTTTATTCCGTATTTATATTTGTTAATACTTTTGAATTATCAAACTTTATATATACTCTTCTACATTTTTTTGTTAATACCGTGGACTTATCAAACAAAATTATGTATAACCATAATTAATTTGAATATACACTCCCTTGGTTGTCCTTATGTCCTTTAACTTGCATTTCATTAACTGAATCCGTGCATACTTCTTACATGCTACATTCAATTTGGTCAACACACCAGCCTCTTCAAAGGCACCAACCGAAGTACACTTAAACATTACTCCTCCAATAAATTCACAACAACCTCCTTATCATGTATAAACTTAACTTCACCAGCTCCTTATTAAAAGACCACTTCTTCATAGTTGGAGTGTTTGAATCCGTCTTTCAACCCATGAATTTGTCCAAGAAAGATCGGTGTGGCATGATGGCGATTATTTTGTTGCCATCTCTTCATTATTGAAATGGGTAGTCTCGGAATTTAGATCCCTTAAGGTAAAATCTCATTTCTTTCATTGTTACGGTATAACTTTTAGTTTGTTTCATGCAAGCATGCTACACCCAATGCACAAGTAACAGATCTAGCCAAGTTATAAACAATGTATGATAAGTTTAAAAGGGAAGAAATTTGAAATCAAATAAAACAACACCTTAGGGTAGACATAGACTCTACTACACTACATTTTCATTTTCGTGCTAGTCAAAGGAAACATCAAAAGCAAATACATTTCTATGATTTTATGAAGAAAAAAAAATTGTCCAACTAGCTAGTTAAGCTTACTTTCACTAGATAAGGATATGTATGATAAAATATGTGTTATCGATTTTGGCATTTTGATGGATATTGGATTCATTTTTTAGTTGTTTAAGCTGCAATGCAAAAAGTACTTTCTACTGTTTATAATATGTATTGCTTGATTGCTATTTTCATATTGCAAGCTTAATGTTAAAATCAATAAAATTTTTCAAAAAGTGCGATCAATTCTAAAAGTTACCTAAAGTCTTGTTAAGTGGTAGCTTTATCACCTATATGCACTTGTCTAAGAAGACGCATCTTCATCTTAGTAAGCTTTTGGGTCTGAAAGTCACCCTATTTGCCACGAGATATGTTAAAATAGTAACTGTTAATATTCACTAATTTATTTTACTGTTTTTTACTTTGTTGTGCTGAGGAAGCTGAATTTGGGAATGAGATCTGGGATCAAGCTCTTAAGAATTTGAAAATCAAGATAACCGATTTTTTTTTTTTTTTTTTACTTAGATGTATTGAAATTTAGTTTTTAGGATTTTGTTAGATTTTAGAAATTATAAATCAATTGAAAGATTGTGTTTCTCTATCCTTGGGCCTTTTAGGCTTCGATCTTGTTGATTTGTTACTTCGATTTGTGTGTAAATTTGAGTTATTAAAAGTTAGTTTTGTTTGGGTCAATAAAGTAGTAATCACTAGATGGTTCAACATCAAAATGTCTTTGTTTGGGGGCTAGATTCGGATGTATCGAGTTATAATTGAATCAACCTCAACTAGTTGTAAATGGTGAGGTTTATGTAGGATGATTATTTTTAATTTGTGTATGTTGTTTTGATTTTCATTGGGATCCACTTGAAATTCAAAATCACCGGTTTTATGAATGTAAAGATGAATTTGGTTTGATAAATACTCCAATAGTTTTATGAAAGTAAAGTTGAGCTTAACTTCAAGATTATGTGAGTTTAATTCAATAAAATTATTAGACAGAAAGATTTAGTTGACTATGTTTGATAACAACTTATAAGGTATTAGTTTGAAATAAATTTGTTAAACTAATTGTTTTAGAAAGTAACTTGTAAATGTGGAGAATTGATTTATGGAACTAACCCAAAAATTTGAAGATAGATTTTGACGAGATATGTAGAAGGTGCATGTTTTGCGTTGTTAGGCCTAAAACTATCACTTGTCATAATGGACCAATTTAGTTATCGAAAAAGCTCTTGTATAGAATGCAACTGACTTTTAGGAGTTAGAAATGAGCTCGTAGGGTTGGTCACATGGTTGTAACTAAGATTTGTCATCACTCATCTATTACTATAAAGAGAACTTAACCCTGTCTAACCCACTCGTGATCAGCTTCAACCACAGTAAATCTTCGTGTTCTTGTGTGATTGATTATTTGTTCACATCAGCATGATTGTGTTTTGCCCGACTTTTATCTTACTAGTTGTTTAAATAGACATGTGACGATTGATTTTGTGATATTGACTTTTGCAATAGACACGTTTTTCTAATTTGAGAGTTATGGAACTTATGGCCATCCATCCAACATGTATTCAACATTTCACTAATATATGTGTCATAAACATGGTTTTTAAAATTGGATTGGATATCGAACTGGTTCTACTTCTTTGTTGGTTGGGCTAATAATCAACTAGTTGTAACATATAAACAAAGTTTGTTCGTTTCGACTCGGTTTCAAAGACTTAACATGATAAAAACAAAACACAAACAATTACTAAAAACAACTAAACATATAGATGTAACTATCAAATGAATTTGACTTAGGGATTGAATAATGGCATCATTAGAGTCATATGATAATGGAACTATTACAACAAATGTTCTAGTTTCAGCAAGTGAAACAGCGTCAAAAAAGCAAATTGTTTTATGCACACCTCTGATGATTTGACTTAGCTGAAAAATGGTGGAGACGAAGAATAAACTAAAGAGAAGATAATTTAAGTTACTAGTTTATATTTCTAATTTTTTTAAGATGTATTTTAATATTTTAATGTAACATTTTTAAATTAATATAATTTTGATTGCATTATCAATAAATTTGTTAAGTAGGTATAATAGCAGTACCAGATGTTTAATTGGTCGTAAGGCTTAAAAACGTCTTGGTGCTTTTAATGGAGAGAAAACATTCATAATTTAGATAGGTGTTATGAGGGGTACACTCTCTAGTGGTTAAGTGGCACTCCCTCCCCCCAAGCTACTTTTACACTTTCTATGGACACAAAAAAGACAGCTTTTCCCATTTTTTTTTTCGTATTTCTGTCAACACTTTTTATTTATCAAATTTTATATTTACTGTTTCATAATTTTAAAATAAAAAACAACATTTTAAAAATATATACGAAAACAAATGAAAAAAAGGGGAAATGCCATAATCTATATCTATACAACTAGTTATAATCCCGTGCACGCAAGGGGTTTACACATAAATCAAATTTATTTTAAAATTTTAGTTTCTATATTGACACATAAGAATTTACCCGTAAAAATTGTGATATAAGTATCTATTAATATTTTTTGAAAAATTTTAATAGATGAAAGATTTAACTTTGTTTATCTGACATAGATGTTGAAGTTCAGGTTGATATTGTTGTTTAAGTTTAACTATTGGTATCATGTTGTACAAAATATACGAGTTTAGTAGCACATAATGAGCGTTAACGAAGTTAAAATATACTCCGTAAAGTTTTTTACAAAAGTTTTCCCGGATATCCGTATATAAATTTTAAATAATAATCACATGAGTCGTTATAAGTATAATCGAGTATATTTATTTTCATATCACAGTAACTCATACTTACCATTTGATATTTATATTACCGTTAATAATGATTTTTCCGTATTTAATATTCAAACCCGTGTACGCATAAATTATATTTTTAAATAGGATAACATGAGTTATTATTTAACGTACATAGTAAAAAAAATATTTTAGTAGATGAAACAAAATTTGGTAATTTTAATGGATAAAGTCTCAAAAATAATACTAATATTCATGTAATTGTAAATAAAGTCCATATTATAAAATCTAAGGGTATAAAGTATAGGGAGTTATTTGTTTATTATCTAAAGTTATCTATACTACATATAAAGGAAAAATGGTCAATCTTGAAAAAATGGTCAATCTTGAAAAGTGGAAATCTTGAAAAATCTTATTAAAGGAAATTATGAAATATAATTAATACATTTATTAAAACACCCCATTACTTAAAAGTATAATGATTTATTCACATTGTACAACCAATTAAAAATATATATACCAAATTAAATACAACCAATTAATACAAATCACAAACCGGGTTGACCCGGGACGCTTTAAAACAGACGGGTTGAACCGGTATAATTTGACCCGTTTTCGACCCAACCTAGCAAGTTGACCCGGTTTAAATCGACCAATTTTTCGTCCGGAACGGTTCACCGGGTTGAACCACCCGGGTCGAACCGGGTTTCAAAATATTATGTTTAATTCCCACTTGTGTAATCAAAATATCACTACAATTATCTGCCGCTAGGAGTGGCAATTCAGGTCGGGTTCGGGTTAACAGGTTAGCGGGTCTAGAATCCCAACCCGAACCTAAACCATTTAAATTATCAGGTCAACTATATCAACCCTAACCTATTTACACATAACCCGAACCTGTCTGATTTAACCCGTATATATACTTGGGTTAGCCGGTTAAATAGGTTACACAGGTTGAATATGTTAAATGGGTTTCGGGTTGACCCATTTAACATGTTTTATATACAAAAGTACGCACATACATGAGTTAAATAGGTTAAACGGGTTTGCGGGTCGACCCGTTTAACCCATGTAACCTATATAATATAATATAAATAGTTTTTACTTTATGTAAAAAAATCTTAAATAGGTTGACGGGTCGACTCGCTTAATTTATTTTCTAACTCGAATCTGACCTATTTAATAAAGAGGTTAGTTGGGTCGACCCAAACCTGACCCGAAAGTTATTATAGACTTAACACGAACCTGTTAATTTGCGTGTCGGTTTCATGTCGGGTTTCGTGTCGGACAAAAATTGTCAACCCTATTTGCCGATATAAATCCCGTTGCTATGCATGAGTATTCGTCTAGTTTAAAAACATGGAGACTTACAATTTACACTTAATTCTATATAATATATTTAAAATTCAACCACTAAAGGTTTATTAATTATCTCATATTTTTTTAAGTTTTTGTTTTCATAAATTTGACACATATATTTTTATGTATTTTTTTTTTCTAAACCAAATTCTCCATCAAATTTATTAAAGTTTGACCAAAATCAATTCAATTTTGACTTTTTATTGGCTAATCATATTGCTTGATTTCGCCTATGTGTCAAAATTGAGCTCTCCCATTGATCCAATTTTTTTTCCTATAAGATTGTTTTGTAAAAAAAAACTCCGAAATGATGTAATTCCTTTATTATATAAATAAAAGATGTTAAAGAAACCATCATATGCACCTTGATCAGATATGTATTTTGCAAAAAGGATTTTTTTTTTTTTTTTTCCTTCACGTATGATTCTTCAAAAAGGCATTATGAAAAAAATAGTGAAATGATCATAAAACTAAATATGGTAATTAAGTTTTCTCTACAAATAAAATTCATTGTTTGTAAGAATAATAAAAGAAAAATACTATTGAGCTTCATGAATTAACTTGCTTGAACGAAATCAGAATATTTGAATACACGAAGGATCGAAAATGCAACTTTTGTTATTTGATCAAATCATGGGCTTTTAATATCCACACAAACAAACGCGTACAGTTGACTTAATAATTGCTCTACAAAAGGTTATTCTTGTTCATCTCATCCAGTTGCTTCTTTGCAATTTGTGCAAATAAAATTTCCCAAATCATAACTTCAATGGCATTAACTTCAGCTTCTTCGAGCTTCAAGTATGATGTTTCTTTAACAGTGATTATGCTTCTGTTAATGCTAATGCTAATGGTAGTTATCTATTACTTTTATTCAATGACATCTTCTTCTAACTCACCTGCACCAAAAATAATGGTGTCCACTTCAACTTCATCCGTTCAAAAGAGCTTCAAGTATGATGTGTTTATAAGTTTCAGAGGTGAAGACACCCGTAACACCTTTGTTGGGCATCTTTATAATGCTCTTGAGCAAAAAGGCATTGAAACTTACATAGATGATAAGAAAATCAGAAAAGGGAAAACCATCAGTGATGAGCTTATTGAAGCCATTGAAGAATCAAGATTTTACATTATTGTCTTCTCCAAGCAGTATGCTTCTTCATCTTGGTGCTTGGAAGAACTTGTTAAGATTATGGAGTGCGAGAAGATGCCTGAGCATACTGCTTACCCTGTGTTCTACGATGTGGAGCCCACTGAAGTCCGCAAACTATATGGCCCAGTTGGAGAAGCTTTTAAAAGACATGAAAATGATGAATCTGCTGCGAAATGGAGAGAGGCTTTAAAAGAAGCAGCCTCTCTTGCTGGCTGGGAGTTGAAGACCACTGCTGCTGGGTAAAATTATTTCTCGTATCTCAGGCAATATTGTTTGATTATACATATTTCTTTCTGTTCTATTACCTGGTGGTTGGGTGAAATAATATCTCAAACGGGTCAAACGGGTTAAATTCATCAAGGTGTATTTCTAGTGCATACAACCACTAAGGCCGGCGGTTTTATTCAAAAATTTAGAGTACTACTATAGTTACAAATTTTTATTGATCATCTCTAATGAATCTGTTTTTTAATTTACAAATTTTTTATTGACACTTAATAATATTACCCTTCATCTAGATGACCAAGCCAGCAAATTACTCTTTCGTAATTCATGTCATCTCTTTTTTCGTTCTGAACTTTCAACTCAAAGTTGAGTTTCATGAGGGACTTTTACAAGCTAGCTAACTGATCCTTCTTTCCCATACAGGCACGAAGCTAACTTCATACATAAAATTATTCAAGACATTTCACTAGAGCTACGTTTCATCGATTCGAGCGTTGATGGAAACCTCGTAGGCATGGAGACCCGTGTAGATGAAATTATTTCATCTTTGGAAACGGGTGTTGATGACGTTCGCATGATAGGGATTAAGGGGATGGGAGGTGCAGGGAAGACAACTTTAGCTAGAGCGGTTTTTGATAAATTATCCTTTCAGTTTGAAGGTCAAAGCTTTGTTGAAAGCATAAGGGAAAAATCTTCTTTGGTTTCATTACAAAAACAAGTACTTTCAGATGTTTTAAATGATCAAGGAATCACTCTGAGTGGTGTTCATGAGGGGAAAAAGATGATTAAGAAGAAGATGCGTATTAGAAAGGTTCTTATTGTTCTAGATGATATTGATAAGATAGAGCAACTTGAGGCATTAGTGGGTGATCGTGATTGGTTTAAGCCAGGTAGCAGAATTATCATTACAACAAGAGAGGAGCAAGTACTAGTTGCACACGAAGTGAACTTGATTCGTGATGTACATTTGTTAAACGATAAGGAAGCAATTTGTCTCTTTAGTAGGCATGCATTTAGGAGAGAGATTCCAATTGAAGGGTACAAAGAGCTATCGGAACAAGTTGTACGTTATGCTGCTGGTCTTCCCTTAACGATCCGAGTGTTGGGTTCGTTTCTCCATGGTAAAGATGATCGTGAATGGGAAGATGCCATTGATAGGCTAAAAACAATCCCATTGAGGGAAACTATTGAAAAATTGGAACTCAGCTATGATGATCTTGAGGAGGATTACAAGGAAATATTCTTAGATGTTGCATGCATATTCAAAGGTTGGCGGAAAGACAATGCAGTCATAGCGCTTGAAAGCTGTGGATTTCGTGCTCGGATTGGTTTAAGGGTTCTTGAACTGAAATCTCTTATAACTATTTCTGAAGGTGGGACCTTGGGTATGCACGACCATATAGAAGAAATGGGCAAGAATATTGTTCGTCGTGAGAACCCCAATAAACCTGAAATGCATAGCAGGTTATGGATAAAGGAGGAAATTGAAGATATATTGGCTAATGACTCGGTAAGTATCAAGTTATTTGGGTTGTTAAACTAAAAAGTAAGTATACTCTTCTAAAAGTTCAATTTAGTCACCGAACAAAAACAAAATTTTGTTTTACTATATACACAAAAAATAGTTTCCATGATGACAAGCCATTTAACAATCATAAAACCAATCCACCATTCCACCATCACCCAACCGCCACCAGATCACCACCCCCAGAAACCACGACCACCTATCAACCACCAGCTTCTACTTTTTTCCATGATAAAAGGCCATTTAATTTAATTTATAATTTATCCTTCAATTTAAACAAAACCCAAAAATCCCCAAATCTCAAACCATTCAACCAATTCTTCTAATTTAATAATAAAAAAACAAAAAGACCTGTCAACAACCACCTTCAATTTAAACAAAACACAAAAATTCCCAAATTTTGACGAAAACCCTAACCTTTGAATATCAAATTTAACCAATTTCTCTAATTTAATAGAAAATACAAAAAGACCCAAATTATATAAAAATTAGAAATTAACCCTAACCTAAACATTTCATTTGAATTGGAGAAATTAACTTCACATTTTGTTTTGTAATGAAACAAATCTCATCATGGTCTCTGCTATTTGAATTACAGGGTACCCAAGCAACCCAATGTATAAAACTGCATACATATCGATTCAATTTCGGAATTTTAATGAACGGTCTCGCAAATATGAAGGAACTTAGATTTCTTCAAGTGTATTGCCAATATGTAAGTAAAGACGAAGTTAGCAAGTGGAAGTTTGATGAAGATAGTCTATACCTTCCAAATGCCTTACGATTTCTGAGCTGGCTAGCTTATCCTTTTTCAAGTTTACCCAAAACATTTCAACCAAATAATCTTGTTGGACTTGAAATGTTTCAAAGCAAAATGGTTCAACTTTGGAATGATGGAGAAGAAAAGGTACGTAAAATAATTAATTGTTGATTCATGAATTGGTATTTTATCTTTCCCTCTTTAATTTGTTAGTCATTACACCTGCCATTAACATTTATCTTTCCATTTTTTTGCTTTTGACAGCCTTTTTTAAAGCTCAGGTTCCTAAAGTTCACCCTTTCACATTTTTTGAGGACCCTTGACCTTAGTGTGGCTCCGAATCTTGAGACACTAAATCTTACAAGTTGTCGTACTTTGGTAGAAGTTCATTTCCAGGTTACTCCAAATCTAAAGGAGTTACGTATCGTTGATTGTCTTAGATTGGAAAAATTACACATGCCTGTTGAAAGTCCAAAACTCAGATCTCTCGACTTCCTTAATTTAAAGTTGAGGACCCTTCACCTCGGGGTTACTCCAAATCTTGAGACGCTAAGAGTCAGGGATTGTGATGATTTGGTCGAACTTCAGATTCCTGCTGAATGTCCAAAGCTCATTAATCTCAACCTCAGTAATTGTGTTAAAG
Source organism: Artemisia argyi (assembly GCA_030686995.1). NCBI lineage: Eukaryota > Viridiplantae > Streptophyta > Magnoliopsida > Asterales > Asteraceae > Artemisia > Artemisia argyi. Next base: position 224,888,454 of record CM060701.1, on the reverse strand, counting down.
TTGCGGAATTGCCTGAGGAAATTGGACGGTTAGAATATTTAAAAGAGTTGGATATCACTGGAACAGGCATTAGTCATCTTCCACAGAGTATTTTTAGGGTGAAAGGTCTGCGTATTGTTGGGTCTAGATGGCTTCTTGAGTCATGCAGTTTTACATCCAAGATAAAAAACCTCTGGTAATAAAACATTCTGCTACATATATAGCCGTGAATAGCACAGGCACCAAAAGCAGAAGTCGTGTGTACTGTGGTCTCAGTGATGATTTTGGAACAGCTTCGAAGGCCCAAAGAAGTCACTGCGTTAAGAACATTTTTAACAGGTACTTTCTCCGTTGTCTATAAATTGTCTTATGTTTGATGAAGATTGGAATTATTTCCGTGTCGGATGTAAATGATGATCCTCACCTTATTTTCCTAAGGGGGTGTTTGTTTTTAGCTTATGAACTTATATGACTCGTATGAGCCCAAATCAAATATTTGGCTAAGCTTATATGAGTGGGCTTATGAGTTTATATGTGGGTGTTTTGATAAGCCACAAAAATGTAGCTTTTTTGTGAGGGTTTGGGCTTATATAACACATTTTAATTTAAATTACAAATTTACCCAAATTTTACTTGTAAAATCCAATGTTCATACTTCTTTTTTTTTAGCCTCCATCACTATTACCGCCTCCAACTTCACTCTCACATCTCATCAAGTATGAACATAATCATTATCTCATTCTTACTCAAATGTTTTGAAGGGGTAAAACCATTATTATATATGTTGTTGCATATGGTATCTTTTATTATTAGATATGAACTTAATGCTGCATAATTTGACCATTGATAATTGAAATTTCGTTTATATATTGTGTCTTTTATTATTAGATATGAACAGTTGCATAAACCACGTTATGTAATTTGACATTTATATTAATTGAAATTTCATTTCATTCACGAATGGACCATTGATAAGCTTTTTCGTGTTATGTAATCTGAATTTATTAAACCATGCCCTTTTTTGTGTAATGTTCATAACCAGAATCTAACAAAGATTGAAGGTTATGTTAGACGATAGGTTTAGGCTGTGATTAGGCCCGTGGTATTTGGCCCATATTGTAATATTATATATAGTCCTCGAGAGCCTCATTTCAATGCTCTCAAGCGGATTTTACGGTATGTTCAGGGGACTCTGGCTTATGGTTTACAGTTATTTTCTTCTACTACTGAGTCCTTGGTTGCTTATTCGGATGCTGATTGGGCGGGTTGCCCTACTACACGACGGTCTACATCAGGTTATTGTGTTTTTCTTGGTAACAACTTGCTCTCATGGTCCTCTAAGCGTCAACCAACGCTTTCTCGTTCCAGTGCTGAGGCGGAGTATCGTGGAGTTGCCAATGTTGTTGCTGAGACATATTGGCTTCGAAATTTACTTCGTGAGCTTCATACACCTTTGTCCTCTGCTACTATTGTTTATTGTGATAATGTGAGTGCCGTGTACTTGTCCTCTAATCCTGTTCAGCATCAGCGGACGAAGCACATTGAGATTGATATTCATTTTGTTCGTGATTTGGTTGCTACTGGTCAGGTTCGAGTTCTACATGTTCCTTCTCGGTTTCAGTATACTCATATTTTTACAAAAGGATTACCGTCTGCCTTGTTTGCTGAGTTTCGTGACAGCTTGAGTGTTCGGTCTCCTCCCGCTCAAACTGCGGGGGAGTGTTAGATGATAGGTTTAGGCTGTGATTAGGCCCGTGGTATTTGGCCCATATTGTAACATTATATATAGTCTATTATGTACCGAACTCATTATTCAATATATCGATTATCACACTTCTACAGGTTAATCAATCAAACACAAGAATAGTAACTCCAAGTGAAATGATTAAAATGGGATTTGTTATTGATCAATGTGGTTGTTACAAGTGTAACTGAATTACAGAGGAAAGAGAGAAAGGATATCATCTATTCTTCTTAACTAATGAGGTAAAATGGTGTATTTATAGCCAAATGGAGGAGGGAAAAGTAGTTATTGTTGGTTAAGGGCGCGTTTGGCTTATTTGAATTGGACACGTGCTACGCATGTGGTCTTCCTATTTCACCATATTACATTCCATCCCTCTTCAAATGATACTTGTCCTCAAGTATCAAGCTCAAATTGATCCATTGGATCAACACCAACACGGCTACACCACAACCTTGAGGAAATTCAAGCACCTTTAAACCATTACCATCAGTCCACTCACTAAAACCATAGACCAACATTTTGTCACCATTCTCAACCATCTTCTTGTTCATAAGCATCACACGTATAGCAGCAGTTAACAAAGCATCGACAGCACAGTGAAGGATTACACCCATAATAGCAGATGAGTCATTCACCTCATCACTCACATCATATTTTCTGTCTGACCCGTGTAACCTTCTAAAGTCCATCTTTTTAGCACCTCTTATGCATTTGTTCAATTCAATATGTTTGCAGACCACTTCTCGTGAATAGTATTGCCATTGGATGTATATATCTTCATCCCAACAAAACACTAGCTCGTTACATGATTCTAGCCCATCTTTTTTCCTCAATGGCCATTTCCACATGTCAAAGTTCACTTCCTATGCTCAGACATGCATTCAGTACCACCTATTTTCATCCTTTTATGCCATTCCCACATGTCAAACTTCCAAAGTCTTCTCTTGAACTTGAAGTTAACATGACTACTTGCCCTTTTCCTTCTCGGACACTTCCAAATACATTCAGCAGTACTAGCAAGTGCATGCTGCTCATCCCAAAAGTGAATTTCCTGATTTCCAACATTAAATTCCACTGAACTTTTCTGAACATTTTGACCATAAGCAATAACATTACCTCCTTTATTCACAACTTCCTGACCTTCATCATACAATAGCTCATAGAATTTCCTTATACCAGACTTCACACATTTTTTCTTTCTTTTCGGCCATTTCCATATCTCCAACTTCATACCACCTTTGTTTTTACCATTTTGACCCACTTCAAACCCCATGAGATTTCCATCACTACTACTAGTACCATTACCATCAATAGCGACACCAAGACTATGGTACTCTTCATCTCCTTCAAGAATATCCTTGAAAGCAACATACTTTCCACCATTCTCATGTTGAACTCTGTATTCATTGCCACACCTCCCATAGTCATTCCCACTTTCCTCACAAACTAACTTCTCCCAATCAGCCCAATTGCTCGTCCTATCATCTTCAAATCCTTCTGCCCTCTTTATATCACCAACATCACATTCTTTGTTCACAACCTCATTTCTGTTCTTCTCAACACCATCCTTTACAAACTTTTCCACTAACATTTTATCCGCCACCATATGGTTTCCCATTATTCCATCTGTACTACTTTCCATTCCTCCAACAATTTTCATTTGAACTTCAAAGCCACCCCTTTGATTCTCAACATCAACAAATATCTCACCACTTGATTCTATTTCGCTATCTTTTCCTTTAATTGCTTCTATACCCTCATCCTCTTCAATATTCCTACTAATTTCTTCAATCTGCTTTCTTTTATCAAACCAAGTACCAATACTATCATCATAGCCCATCAAACAAGTACCCATCAAGCCAATGGTTACTTCAATCACTCCATTTGCATTACTTGCTTTCATAACCTCAATATTACAATCTTCTTCGAACTCATCAAGAGCACTCAACACATTACATTCAGTTTCTTTGTCAGAAACATCTTCTCTACCACAATCATTAACCACTTCATATGAGTTATTTAGATTGAAAATAGGTGAAAATGGTGGTTTATTCTTTACCTGAACATTAGTAGTTTGCCTGTGATTCTTCAATTCCACCACTGCGCCTTCAAAAACTGAGTCAAATCTCTTCTTGATTTGTCTCTTGTAGATACTCCAATCCACCACTTCACCATGCCTCATCATGAATTGCTCGTGCCAATCCAATGCTTTATCAAAAACATGCATTAACACTAGCTCCAATCTTTATGCATCATCATCTATAAGGTTCATCTCAAAGAACTGATTAACCCTGTAGAGCCACCCTTGCACATCCTCACCATAGAATTTTGGGAACTCCACCTTAGTTAATCTTCCATATTGTGATACGACCCGGTTAGGGGATGTATCGGGATAGGGCACCACTTCAAGCGGGCGCGAGCTCCTTAAGAATTAATGATGAAGAAGACAAGATATATTTTTATTTGACAAAGCTTAATGACTTTCATTCATTGTAAAACATTAAATACTAGTTATGAGATAATCTCACACAAATGCTAAGACTTATCCTAACATGAAGACTTATCATAATACGACTCAAACATTTATCCTAAACATAGTAAACAATGACACATATCCTAATCATGGGCGTAACACTCCCCACTCCTTCAAAAACCACCTTGTCCTCAAGGTGTTGTCTAAAAAAAAAATCTTGATTCCGGGATCCCATGTTCTTCTTTGAATTTTAGCCTCCATTCCCATGGCAACATCCATGTTTTCAAAAGTTACCAATAATAGCAATGTCCTTGATGTGCCGGTCTGTACCCACTTTAGAATAACAATCAAACTCTCACCAACATCAAAAACACCGTCTATCACGCTTCTAACCACGTCAACACGAATATCTTCATGAACATCTAAAGACCCTTTAATCATAGGTGAAGCAAATTCACTTTTTAATGATGGAATGCTATCTGAATTCTTTTCAATTATTTGCTCTTTCTCCCTCTCTTCAATTGCCTCAAAACGAGCCTCAACTATATGGGCTAAGGAAAAGGCTTCTCCTAAAGTTGTAGGCCTTGCCCTCAATAGTTCTATTTGTAACGTAAGTTTAAGTCCGGAAATATAAAACGATGTAAGTAAAGATTCAGAGATCCCCGTTACTTGATTTTTAAGAATCTTAAAATCATTCTCGTATTTGGCCACCGTACCCATTTGCAAAAGCTTAGATAGTGCATCCCGATCGTTTCTGCCCGATGCCATGAACAGTAACTCGAATAACAGGGGAATTTTTTTCTGATGAACAGTAACTATGAACAGTCGGGGGAACAGTGTCGATGAATAGTGTCGATGAACAGTTCAATGAACAATTTTTTTTTTTTTTTAATTGGAAGCCCTCTCAACGAGAGCTCTCAATGAAAGCACCAATTGATACGACCCGGTTAGGGGATGTATCGGGATAGGGCACCACTTCAAGCGGGCGCGAGCTCCTTAAGAATTAATGATGAAGAAGACAAGATATATTTTTATTTGACAAAGCTTAATGACTTTCATTCATTGTAAAACATTAAATACTAGTTATGAGATAATCTCACACAAATACTAAGAGTGATCCTAACATGAAGACTTATCATAATACGACTCAAACACTTATCCTAAACATAGTAAACTATGACACATATCCTAATCATGGGCGTAACATATTGACCACCACTTTGACTATTATTGTGACCACTTGTGCTTCCTCCTCTTTGACTACTTCCTTCACCATTGTTCATTCTTTGTTCTAATGCATCAATCTTTCTAATCAACATCTCCAACTGACTTTCCATGGTAGTTGGCCTATTTGCAGCACCTTCTTGACTTGTTCCACCACCTTCAGCAGATCTCGTGGCCACCACCATGATGTAACTGAATCAAGATTCACAAAATTACTTAAAAGAATCAAGAACTAAACTGAATCACCAACTAAGGCAACAGGATGATTGGCTCTTGATACCAAATGTAATGTTCATAACCAGAATCTAACAAAGATTGAAGGTTAATCAATCAAACACAAGAATTACTTGAACAAGAATACTAACTCGAATTGAAATGATTAAAATGGGATTTGTTATTGAGCAATGTGGTTGTTACAAGTGTAACTGAATTACAGAGGAAAGAGAGAAAGGATATCATCTAGTTTTCTTAACTAATGAGGTGAATTGGTGTATTTATAGCCAAATGGAGGAGGGAAAAGTAGTTATTGTTGGTTAAGGGCGCGTTTGGCTTATTTTAACTGGGCACGTGCTGTTAGAGTTTGACAATCAAAGTACACATATTGCGGAAGCTAGGATCAAGTAATAACACGTATAAGATTAACTAAAACATAAATAGTAAACGTACCCGATGCACTTCAAATAAACCTTGATTCTTGTACAAATAGATCAATGATAAACCCTTTTACCGTTTTGTTTATCGATCTCTTGATAATTACTAAAGTAAGTAATTACCTCGTTCTTGTACACACAAACTACCAACGAATAAAGGTTTGATGCAAGTAAACAAAACACTTAATATTTTTGCTTATGAAAAATCGATCCAACCCTATGGGGGGAAAACCCGATCGGCCACAAGAAAACAAGGAGGAAAGAAAAGTTTTAGGGTTGTGTGTGTGCACAAAAGATGTGAAACCCTAATCCTTGGCCTTGTATATATACTAGGTGAAACTTGGTGACCAAGAAAGCATGGGTCGACCCATTGGGATGGGCTTCGACCGGCCATGCACCCACAAGGGTGTTTCTAGATCTTTCTTGACTCCCAAGTTACACTCTAGTCCATATCTTTCGCCCCTAATGATAATTAGTCCATACGTTTAATAACTAACGACCATTTTAGTCCATTAAGTGTCATAAATATATATATTCAATACATTTAATATATACATATTTATTTTACATTATTCTTGTTTGTAAAATGTGCAATCCCGAGGTCTCGGGTTCGATACTAGACATTTATTTATTAATATTTATACGTAACTTTTAACAGCTCCCACTCGTATATCTATTAATAGTAAAATGACACTGGTTGGCGTCTTGCAACACTCCAATGCCCCTAGTTCGACCTGAGCTAGGTTTCCTGGAAAACCTTTAATGATTCATCATTATTATTATCCTTTCGCCTCTAATACTACATTAATAAAGATGTGAGGTTCTTTATTAAATTCTGTTTCTCGTCTCTTTATGATTGAACAAAATTACCAAAACATCTGAACGTATTCCAGATAGACTTTGGGCGTGGCCACGCAAACATTTTGTCAACCCTACGAGGGGCCCAGCAGTATTAAACTTCTGAACAAATCAGAAGGGGCGAATTCTCTCTTGACTACAAGAATAACCCATGAACTTTGCAACATTCTGAAAACAACCCTTATGACTTCCAATTACGGTAAGCGGTAGATTGCTCCACAAAATGCACTACATCCATGACACTTATCTGGTATCTCAAGTCTGAGGATAACTATTAAATATGATTCTCACAATAAATTTAAATCATATTGTTGGGATAAGTCCAATACTCAATTCATTGAATATCATGTGAAATTGGTATGACTACGCATCAATATACTTTCAAGTATATTCTTAACCAATATTCAAAATTGCCTTAGTTTAATGATATTCCCATATCATTAATCGACAACGGACTATTTAGAATAATAAATTATTCACGGATCTTAAACATGCAAATATAGGATATATTATTAATAAGACAATGAATAAATAAACATAACCAATATTTTATTTCAGTAAATATTAATAATTGTACATTACATTCTTTATCCAAATACTAATCACAAATGGGCATGAAACTATCAGCTAATTTAAGTCCTATTCCTTCAGCATGCTTGTAAAGCTTGGTGCCAGGTAAAGGCTTTGTAAATTGATCAGCTAAGTTTTCATCTGTGTGAACTTTGAGCATTTCGATTTCACCTATCTCAACTTGTTCTCTGACATAGTGGTGCTTAATCGGGAAATGTCTGGTGCCTCTCATGATTCCAGGTTCATTGGCAAATGTAATTGCGGCTGAGTTGTCACAATACATTTTTATAGGTCGCTGAATCGAAGGCATAACCCCCAAGCCCTGAAACAAACTTCCTAATCCAAACAGCTTCCATTGCAGCTTCTGAAGCAGCTATATACTCACTTTCTGTAGCAGACATTGCTAGTACACTCTGCTTTTTGCTCCTCCAATCAACAGCTCCTCCATTAATGACAAAGACATAACCCGTCTGAGACTTCGTATCATCTTTATCACCTTTCCAAGAAGCATCGCAGTAACCTGTTACGTCAAGCTCTGCAGATGGAGTACCCCCATAAACTAAGAACATCTCTTTAGTAGCCCTAAGGTACTTAAGAATATTCTTAACAGCAGTCCAGTGTTTTTCACCTGGCTTCTGCTGATATCGACTGGTTAAATTCTGAGCAAACGCCACATCAGGCCTTGTGCTTTTCACCGCATACATAATAGATCCAACAGCCGAAGCATAAGGGACTCTCTTCATGCGTTGCACCTCTTCGGGTGTTGAAGCACAAACTTTATTGCTCAAGCCATGTTGTTCTTGCATCGGCAAATATCCTTTCTTGGAATTTTGCATACTGAATCTCTTCAATATTTTATCAATGTAAGCACTTTGGCTTAATCCAATTAATCGCTGAGATCTATCTCTATATATCTTGATTCCCAGAATAAATGCAGCTTCCCCTAGATCTTTCATAGAAAAACAACTTCCAAGATATTCCTTAACCTTTTTCAAACTTGGAATGTCGTTCCCCATGATCAATATGTCATCGACATATAATATAAGGAAAATTACATTACTCCCACTAGCTTTGTGATATACACATGGCTCATCAAGATTTTGATTGAATCCATACTTCTTAATTTCACTATCAAATCTTTTATTCCATTGTCGTGATGCTTGCTTTAATCCATAAATGGATCTTTTAAGCTTGCATACACGATCTGGGAATTCTGGATTCACAAACCCCTCAGGCTGCGCCATATAGATGTCTTCATCTAGGCGACCATTTAACAAGGCGGTTTTGACATCCATTTGCCAAATCTCATAGTCATAGTAAGCGGCTATGGCTATAAGAATCCTAATTGCCCTTATGTCAGCTACAGGAGAAAAAGTCTCCTCATAGTCAACACCAAAAGTTTGAGTATAGCCTTTAGCTACCAAACGGGCCTTATAGGTGTGTACAATGCCATCCATATCAGTCTTTTTCTTGAAGAGCCATTTACTCCCAACTAGCTTGGCACCCGGAGGTAGGTCTACTTCTTCCCAGACTTCATTGTCTTTCATGGATTGCATTTCCCCATTCATAGCTCCCTGCCATTTTTCCTTTTTAGGACTATTCATGGCAGCTTTATAACTTGTAGGTTCATCAAGATCCCCTATCAAGTTGTCATCACACTCTACGTTTAGACATAGACGTGTAGGAGCCTTCACAGATCTTGAAGATCTGCGAACGGGAATCACTTCAACTTCTGGTGGAGGACCTAAACTTTCAGGTTCTTCAGGAAGTTGGCTAGTGTTTTCAGAAGGTGTTACATCTTCATGATCGTCTTCCAGATCATATACTCTCCCACTGAATTCTTGAGATATGAGCTCCTTTTCTAAGAAGTCTCCATACCTTGCAACAAAAACCTTGTTTTCAGCTGGGTAATAAAAGTAGTAACCCATAGTTTCCTTAGGGTAACCTACGAAGATGCACTTTACAGATCTTTGTTGGAGTTTGTCTGTTGAGTCACGTTTAACATACGCCTCACAACCCCAGACCTTTAGATAAGACAAGTTAGGAGCTTTTCCAGTCCATACTTCATATGGAGTCTTATCAACCTTCTTTGTTGGAACCATATTTAAAATGCGAACTGCAGATTCCAAGGCATAATCCCAAAACGAGTAAGGAAGAGTTGTTAGATTAAACATATATCGTATCATATCTTGCAATGTACGATTCCTTCTTTCAGATACACCATTTTGTTGTGGAGTATATGGAGAAGTAAGGTGCTGGACAATTCCCTCCTTTGCTAAGTAATCTATAAACTCTTGACTCAGGTATTCACCACCTCTATCGGATCGAAGAGCTTTAATCTTCTTTCCTAGTTGCAACTCTACTTCTACTTTAAACACTTTGAATGTCTCAAACACCTCATGTTTATGTTTAAGTAAATAAACATAACCATAACGGCTGTAGTCATCCGTAAATGTTAAGAAGTAGCTAGCACCTCTCCTTGACACATGTCTAAGTGGTCCACACACATCTGTGTGTATAAGGCCAAGTAGATCATTCGCCCTTTCAATCCTATTTTTAAAGGGTTTCTTAGTCATCTTCCCAGCAATGCAAGATTCGCATTTATCAAATGATTCATCATTGATCTTTTCTAAAAGCCCATCATGTTGCAGCTTTTTCATGCGATCTTTGCCAATGTGAGCAAGTCGACAATGCCAAAGATAAGATGAATCCAGACCTTTCTTGATTCTCTTATTGTTGATGCTATACATTGAATTATTTTTAACAAAAGCATTATCATTATCATTCATATCAATTTCAAAGACACCATTCACAGCAATAGCATTAAAATAAAAAACACCATTTAAAGAAACCGAAATTCCATTGCTAGAAATAGTATGCTCAAAACCAAGGTTCAACAAACATGAAAATGAAATTACACCTCTAACAATTGACGGTGCATAATGACAATTATTTAAAGATAGTACTAAGCCCGAAGGCAACACTAAATCATAAACTCCTATAGCTTCAACTCCTGCATGCGCTCCGTTACCAACGTGCAAGAATTGTTGTCCATAGGCCAGCTTTCTCTCAACTCTAAACCCCTGCAAGGAATTGCAAATATGAATGCCACATCCCGTATCATATACCCATGAATTCAATTTAGGAGTAAGAGTGAATAATTCAATCATAAAGAACGCACCTGATGAGCTGGGGTTACCAGCTTCATTCCCCTGCTTCTTGAGTCGCAAGTCATGAATATAGAGAGGACAATTGCGCTTCCAATGGCCCTTTTCATGACAATGGTGACATGCCTGATCCTTCTTGTTTGATGGATTCACCTTTTTCTACTTAGGCTGATGTTGCTTCATCTTGGGTTCAGGTTGATAGGCCATGACCTGCTTGCCTTTGTTAACCTTCCCTTTGCCTTTGTTCACATGCGATTTCTTCTGGATTCTCCCACCATGAATTGCCAACACTTGCGGGGTAGGATTCTTGACCTTGGCTGGTAGACTTTTCTCATACTCAATAAGCAATGCGAGTAATTCAGATACTGTCTTCCCCGAGCAGTGCATATTGAAGTTCTGCACAAAACCAGCAAAGTCCTTGTTAAGGGACCTGTTGATCAAGTGCACTTGCACATTGTCAGGGTAATCAAATCCAATTCTGTGAAGCTGATCAAAAGATTCCTTCATCTCAGTCACATAATCTTCAACTGGTTTACCATCACCATGCTTGCAGTTATGTAGCTTGTCCAATTCATCATACAATTCAACTGCTAGTGGTTTCTCATAAGATTGCCTAAGAACATCAAGCATATCTTTTGGGAAAAAGTACTCAAACTTCTTTTGTAATTGAGCACTCATGCTAGTGAGCATTAAACAAGCAACCTCATTAAACTTAGCATGTTCCACCCTCCATGCCGCCTTGACTGCTTCCGGTTCAGTAGCAGCAGGCTCAGCTGGGCATTCTTCGGTCAAATAGTCCATTTTACCGGTCGACCTCAAGACAATTCTAAGTGAGCGGTACCAATCATTGAAATTCTTTCCAGTCAGTTTCTCTCTCTCAAGATGACTCTTGAAAGCAGAAATCACAGATGGGGTATCGGGTTGAGCCATATCTACAGATAAAAGTTCAAACATTAGTATTTTCGATAATAAATATCTTCAAGAAAATAAAATACCCAAAGTTATATTCATATAACCACCAAAATTTTCTTGAAAACCTAGGATCTAACTTTACATAGTTTCACCACATCAGTTGATCTGCTAGTGGTGAAAGTACAAAAGATAGTAATCTGTCGAACAATAATTGGCAAACAAGTTTTCCAATTCCTAGATCATTATGGGAATTACATCAAATTGATTCATCAATTTGCCTTGTAAACATGTTTCATCCCATCTCATGTCTTAAGTTTTAGGTCTCACGCACAACTTAATTAAGTCGTCTACCTTAGAAACATGTAAAATTACAATTATGGTCTCACGCGTTAAAAGAATTTTACCTTGTTATAGTAATTTAGCCTAGGTCTCACGTTTACTAAATTAAAATTCCAAGTGTTCCTTATAGATAGATGGCATGTAACTTAAATTATAAGGGTATTTAATTTTGATGTGTAAATCAAAATATGTATAAAGATGCATGCACTCATCTTTATAGCATAAGTTTTCAAAACCTTTTTATTACCAATTCGTGAAATTAATACACAAAGTTTTACTTGAGGTTTAACAAACCCTAAGATGACTTTCTACAATTATGATTTTAAAAGTAATTCGTTTAAGACATATTCAAGATTGTGATAACCAAGGCAGACTCTAAGGCTCTTTTCTAAGCCTTCAAATCATGGTTATGAATATCGTCTTAAAGGACTTAATTTTAAAAGCATATCTGTACAAAACATCAATCAAGCAAAAGTTTATGGATTCAATCTCAAAATCTTATAATAAAGTATGAATTTTGCTAGTCTCGCCTGGGAGCTGATTACCGTGCGAATCGGACCACTATCGGCACTTAAGACCTTGCAAGATTCTTACTTTATCACTTTAGTTTCACCGTTATTAGTCTATATTATTTTCTTTTATGAAAATCACCCTTTTTATTGCTTAAATCAAGTCAAACAATTAAGAAAACAATAAAACAAGTAATTTAAAGAAAAATAAACAACTAATAATAATACGTGAAACAATTAGCCACATGCAAACCATATTAAAAAGATCCTAATAAAATCAATTCTAGGTATAATTATGCATGTAATCACCTAAGGCCTTCCCTTCTAAATGGAAGTGGAGCCACATACATTGACGAGTCAATTGCGTAAGCCAAAGATAATATACACACCACATAGCATATAAATTGATTTTAATATATATATATTGGAGTCTTCCCCAATTTTAGATCTATTTAAAACATGTGACATATAAATAATCAAATAAGATCCATGACTAACATGCATGTTTCGTCACGGATTAACCTAACAATTAGCACATAGGTCACAAGTACTTTCACAAAAACCGGTTTAGACCTAGGGTTTCTATATGATTACAATTTAATCAAGAAAACCAAAAACCCTAATTAGGGTTTTTTTTTTTTTTAGTGGAAATCGAGCCCCCCTAAAATTAGGGTTAGGGTTACAAAATTTTATATAAAAAAAAAATTTAAAGAAAACCCTAGAAAAAAAAAACATGTATCTAAAACAATTAAAGATCCGATTTTTATTACGTTTTAGTAATCAATTACATGTTATCCATGGCTCGTGATGCCACTGTTAGAGTTTGACAATCAAAGTACACATATTGCGGAAGCTAGGATCAAGTAATAACACGTATAAGATTAACTAAAACATAAATAGTAAACGTACCCGATGCACTTCAAATAAACCTTGATTCTTGTACAAATAGATCAATGATAAACCCCTTACCGTTTTGTTTATCGATCTCTTGATAATTACTAAAGTAAGTAATTACCTCGTTCTTGTACACACAAACTACCAACGAATAAAGGTTTGATGCAAGTAAACAAAACACTTAATATTTTTGCTTATGAAAAATCGATCCAACCCTATGGGGGGAAAAACCAATCGGCCACAAGAAAACAAGGAGGAAAGAAAAGTTTTAGGGTTGTGTGTGTGCACAAAAGATGTGAAACCCTAATCCTTGGCCTTGTATATATACTAGGTGAAACTTGGTGACCAAGAAAGCATGGGTCGACCCATTGGGATGGGCTTCGACCGGCCATGCACCCACAAGGGTGTTTCTAGATCTTTCTTGACTCCCAAGTTACACTCTAGTCCATATCTTTCGCCCCTAATGATAATTAGTCCATACGTTTAATAACTAACGACCATTTTAGTCCATTAAGTGTCATAAATATATATATTCAATACATTTAATATATACATATTTATTTTACATTATTCTTGTTTGTAAAGTGTGCAATCCCGAGGTCTCGGGTTCGATACTAGACATTTATTTATTAATATTTATACGTAACTTTTAACACGTGCTACGCACGTGGTCTTCCTATTTCACCATATTACATTTTGTCATTTACCAACATAAGCCAAACCAAACACGTAAGCTTATAAGCTTATTAAACATAAGCTAATCCAAACACTAAGCATGGGCTTATAAGCTTATGTTATATAAGCAATAAGCCACTTATATAACATAAGCATAAGCCCAACTCATAAGCTTTGCCAAACATCCCCTAAGGTTATCAATATATGGTTCAGTAAGCAAGAGGATTCACGTTGTGTGCAGGTGGTGCACCAGTTGTCCTTGTTGTTTTGGCTTCTAGTCGTATTGATGTTACTTTTGCTAATAAGGATAGAAAGATTCATTCTTTTTCATCGGCCTGACTGTCTGAGCGTCTGGGCCAAGCTGGAGGTAAATTTTTCTAACACTTAATGAAGAAACACACATGTAACTTAGACAAGAATGTTGTTGATTTTAGTTTCACCACTTATATTTTATGTAATTGTGATTTACGTGAGATCAAGGGCTTAATCAGGTTTAGCTTATAGTCGTGTTAGGAGGTGCAAAGTGCACACTCGTTCTAGCTAGTTTGATGCTGCAATCAACAAAGAGCGGGGTTCAAGGGGGCCGCGCCCCCGTGCAGGGTCAAGGGGCAGAGCCCCTTGCTGGGGTCCCACCAAAAGTCATACCTTTTCCCCAATAGTCATTACCCTTCCTGTCAACCGATTTTAACCGTTTTTTAACTGAATTTAACTAACTTTCGGTTGGGTTATATAGACCATAATTGATCTCTTCCAGGATATAACAAACATAACAACTTTCTGTGTATTGCTTTGATTTCTCATGCCTTAGAAACAAAGTGTTGTTCTCTGTCTTATCCAACTGAGGATTTCGTGATACCCGAGGCATATAGGGTCGAAATACTTCAATCTGAAAATGATTTCGACACGATTCAGAGAATATATCTAGATTATTACCACCCACACACTCCCAAAATTCTAACAAAGAAACTATCATACATTAGTTCATTTTTTTTATTTTTATTTTTTTCATTTGTACTGCATTTTTGGTTTTATTTGTTTTCGGTTTACACACATGACATACTGAAGTTGAAGGTTAATCTTCGTCCTCAATAGTTTGGTTTCAGCTAGCCGTCTAAAATCAAAGTACAAGGAGATATGTACAAAAGGAATCAAGTCTGATATACTAGTTCTATGCTCTTGAATCAAGGTATAATTCTTAACTTTGACTTCTTCATAAAGTCAAAATCTGTTCGTTACTACAATTTACAATAATGAGACTTGACATGATATAAAGATGCTCGTATTATAATTAAATTCAAGAAATTTTTTGATTTGCATAAATATCTTTTATAATGGGTTGAAATTATTAGAAAGTTGACTTTTGAGTCAAACTATTGAAGAACATATATCATAAAGTGTTTACTGGTACTAAGAAAAGCTACTAAACATGTTTCAGGAATACGAAGTTACTTCACTGCCAATAATTTGCCACAGAATTTGAAGCCGGGAACAATGGAGGAAGCTAACATATCAATCGACATTACTTCTGGTTTCATGTAGTGCTAGGGGTAAAAATGGTGTAAAGAAACAAGTAAAATGGTATACATGTCTCTTTTTTACTGTTGCCTTATGTTTCTTACTTTTGAACAGAATGTAAAATTTTGGTAACAGTTTAGTGAGGATAGTATCACCACATGGACTCAAAGTTGACTTTTACAGGTCAAAGGTTGTGTAAATATAAATATTGAAACATGAATGAAACAATACTATTGCTACTACATGAAATTTAGAACTCGAGAAAGAGAGGTTTTGTTAATGTGACGAAAAGTAATGAAGTGTGTTAAGGAATTACAGTTAATTCGAAACAATTACGGAACTGAACAAGTTTTTATTTAACTTCTTGAGAAAGTGAAAGTATGTTGAAGAAAGTTGTTGTTGTTGTTGTTGATATTCGAATAAGTACAGATATGTTATGCAATCACATATCGAGGTTCTATCAACATGAGTGAAAAGCAGTCGATATTCGAATACAATAACATTTGTTAAAACATGTAAGTAAACAAGTTAAGCAACCAAAAGAACTACAAATCATGGACATCAAATCCCTTAAGTTTCTTAGTGATGGTAGCAACGTACTTCCCCTGATGAAAAGCTTGCTCCAATTCGAGCTTGGATGGCTGTCTTGACCCGTCACCAGAATACGTTCCAGCCCCGTATGGGCTTCCACCTTTCAGTTCCCCCATTTCAGACATACCCTCTCCAAAACTATACCCAATTGGTACAAAGATCTTCCCGTGGTGGACAAGCTGAGTAAGTGCAGTTAATCTGTCATTCACAATATGAAATTTGCTCAAAATTGTCAAAAACTTGATTCAAAAAAAAAAAAAGAAAAAAAAAGTCTACTTAATATCACAAAATGTGTACTTTTTCAGACATTTTATTACATATAATTATGTACTAATTGAGTTTTGCGGTTTCACGGCCTATTAAAAAGACACCTAAAAAAAGGTTGAGCATGTGATATTCTTAATATATATCTAATAGCTAGGAATAGGATCCATATTTAGGTACTTACGGAGTAGATTCTTGCCCACCACCTTGTGTACTAGTGCTGTAAAAGACGCCGGCTGGCTTGCCAGTAAGCTGTTGTTTCCTCAAAAGGCCACCAGTGGCATCTATAAATACTTTGAACTGAGCAGCCATCATACCGAATGTTGTTGGGAATCCAAAGATGTATCCATCAGCGTCACCAAGTTCTTTTGGTGTGATTACTGGCACATCGCTCTTGGGTGGTGCACTCATTTTATTAAGCACTTCTTCGCTCAGAATCTCAGGTACCTACAACCCGAAAAACAAACACAAGTGGAATTCCCCTGTCTATACTAGCTAGATAGTACAATATAACTAGATATCTAACATCATTTTGCATGATAATAATGTACGTCTGATCATTTTTATCTTCGATCTTGACACCAATCTACCTGCCATAACTTGGCTTCAACTCCTTCAACAGATGCAGCCCCTTTTTGTATCTCGTGAGCTAGCTTCTCTACGTGTCCATACATAGAATAGTACCTGCAGCAAGAAATGAAAAAAAATGACTGAGCAAATTAAAGACAACGATATTCAAGGCAGATATAGGATACCATGATCAACAGCTTATTTCTCATAATAGCACAAGGAAATTAGTGTGTATGTTTTGTTCAATCAGGTCCACACCCTATACGCTAATCTTGCACCACAGTTTATCTTACTATTCTGGTATAGTCATTAATTTTGCACATGTCACATTTTTTAAGTCAGGTAACAAAAATGAAAACTCACTAACCGCAAACTCATACTCAAGCCATATCAATCACATCATTTTGTCCAACCTTAATCAAATTTCATAGCATAAACATAAATAATACTTGAGACGAATAACAATGTCTATGAGGTTTATGTCTCAATAGATGTCGCCCTTTGTTCAAATTAACATGAAGCAAGCAAAACAAGAACAAAACATAACACATAACACTCTTGTATACAAGAAGCAAAAAAATAATTATCACTCTGCTGTCACTCTACTTATTATTTCTTAAAACAGAACCACCGAAAACGTCGGTCTCTCATTAAAACAAAACCCTCAGTTTTTAGTATTGTTCGGAAAAAATTTAACGTTATTTCAGTTAAATTGGTTATTGTTTAGTTTGGTATTTTCTGCTCACCCATTATAATTTCTAGATTGTGTCATGAAACATAATACCACAAAAACACACACAATCAAAGAAACATAATTCATCAGTCATAGGTTACCCATAGTACATTTTAATTATTCTAACATATATAAAGGTGTTAAATAAGAGGTCTCATGTTCAAACCTCACTAGTTAGATACTTAAACTTAAACATCTAGGGGTGGCTAGACGGGATAATCAGGTTAGGCCGTGTACATTTGAGTCAAATATTAAAAAAGTACTAAATAGAATAGCTTGTAATAATACTAAGCTAATAACTCGATACATAATAAAATAATTTGCTAGTTAACTGAATTGAACTTTAGATGATGAACTTACACAATGTACACTTTAGTAGCCATTGATGAATCCACTCTTGAGTTGAGAGAGTAAAACAAAACCAAATGAACAACAACCACTAATTTCAGTATTTATGAACAACATGGCTTTGTTGGAAGGTACTTGGGGATATGAAGATATGTGGGGTGATTCTAGTAAAAACCAATATGTATAATATATCTATAAAGTTCAAGGAAATCCGCGAGAAATACGGATTACCCGAGTCGTATCCCGTGACGGAGTGAATGGAATCGTTGAAATTCGATCCGTGAAATCGTGTCGTGAAAAGTGGAAAAGTGAAAATTGTGAATGAGAAACTCAAATTATGAAAAGTAATCACAAATAATGCAGAAGATACAAGCTATATATGCACAAATGATTAAGAACTAAAAAAGGAAATTCAAACACGAATCTTAAAACGTAACGTACGAATTAAAACGTAACTTTTAATGAAAAATAATCCTAAAAATATGAAATTAATTTATAAAAATTTTAAAGTACTTAAAATAATTTTGTGAAAAAGAAAAATATTTTTTTTGACTTTTTATTAATTTTCTATGAATTTATTTCTATTTTTGTATTTTAAATGAATTAAAAATGAGAGAAAATGTAAAAATTAAAGTGAAAAATACAAATTAAATTTTGAAAATTCTAAAATATCAGAAGAGAATTATCTGAAATATTTTGGATTTTTTAAGGCTTTTTCTAATTTTTATTTGATTTTTGTTTATTAAAAGGTATTTAAAAATGATTTTAAACTAAAATTAATTGAGAAAAATAGTAAAACAAATCAGATAAATGAAAATCTAAAATAATAAAAGGAACATGAGAAAAAATTTTGAAATGAAAATAAGCCAGAAAAGTGCTTATTAAGAAGAAATCAGCTTATAGCAAGTGCTTATTTATAAGCACTTGCCACCAAACTATGAAATATTGTTACAGAACACTAGTTATGCTCAAATAAGCTCAGATTACAAGAACTCAGATCATATTAAGCTCAGAAATCACAAGAATGATTCAAATAGCAGTTAACAATAAGCTAATGAATAAGCAAACTGATCACAGATTAAGTTAGAGACAAAGAACTTATGTGAATCACTTCTATATACCTAGTACAACTCAGAATAAACCTAGAAACTCAAGTTACAATTCAAAACTAGCAAATGCAAGCCTAAAATTTAAATCAGCAAACCAGTTTCAATGTACTAATCTTACAGACAAGGATAAACTGTCCAAATAAGCTCGGAAATTTAAACTATGATGGGCAAAAGCAACCTAGTACTACTGAGATTCTAAAAATCCAAAAATCTCACAAATTACTCAAGAAATGAAGCACATATAAGCTCAAGTAAATGGGCTCATGCAACTGACTAAGCTTAAGCAGGCTAAATAAGCAATATAAGCTGAGCATATAAGCTAATTAAGCCAAAATGAGCACTAATCAAACAAGGCAAATATATGATCTCCTCAAATCAACAAGAATTATTGAATAACATCAAGTATACTAGCAGAAAAGAGCTTATACAGATCAGCTATTAAAACAGACTTGATATATGATGAATGTTAAGTCAGCTTGATGAAGGTTAACTAAATCCTAAGTGATAAGCTACCAAATGCACTAATTAAGCTATAATCTACTAAAAACTTCCTAAAACAACTCAGATTAACAGAAAATAAGCAATTGAAAAACTGAGTTTGGGCTTATGAAAGAAACTTTTGAAGAATGTCTCCCCTGGATGCAGGGGAGCTGTTGCTCAAACAGGTGAAGTTAAGCTTGTGAAAAGCTTGTAAAAAAAATCTAATATTCAAACCAAAAATATATTTGAACTCACAAGCTAGCAGACTACTTAAATCTTAAATTTCAAAGCAAGTTGTTAAGAAATGACAAAACTAAAAATCAAAAACAAAATGGTAATGAAAATATTTTTGGTATTTTTGACTTTTTTAAGTTTTTGTAAGTTTTGACTTTTGTTAATTTCAATTGATCTAAACTGAATGAAAATGCTAAGTTTGATTATTACTAAGCTAATATGAACTACTTATGCAACTAAAAGTGAGCTTATGCTAACATTTATACTAACAGTTAACTAAATGTAAAAGATCTAAGCTATATTTGACTTTTGTTATAAAAACTATCACTAAAATGCTAAGTTTGATTATTACTAAGCTAATATGAACTACTGATGTAAAACAAACTACAAATGAACAACACTTTCACTTCAATAACAGTAGATCCAAACACCCTCATAATTCCACATCACACTACACTTACTTATTTCAGACCTCAAATTTCCTTTTCACTGCTCAAATTCAGTCACAAGTTACTTACTAAAGCTAATTAAACTCATATAAGCAACAATGATCAGCTCAAACTCAGTTCCACAGATTCTCAACAATGAATAATCAAAAACTCAGTTTCCAATTTAACAAATGAACAAAATGATCAATCAAGCTCATATATCATAACTACAACTAACATATCATCACATATACTCAATGAAACAGTAACTATCAATTAACAACAGAACTAATATCATTTGCAGATTTGATAATGAAAATTAAACTTGAAACTTACAAAACAATTCACCCTCAGCTTGAACAGAGGGGGCTCACTAAGCTTGCCTATCTTTTAGATAGGCTGAGATCTTCCCTTGCTATCTCAATCTACCACTAATAATCTCCAAGGATCAAATGAATCACACAACAGTTGACTTTCGTTGACTATATAGCACTTTTGATCACAGAACTTATTCAACCTTAACTAACCTCTTCACTAAAGCTAAGAAGCTTAAATGAAAAGTACAGAGCTGAAAACAAGCTTCATTGCAAGCTGATTTTTATAAAAGAGATCAATATTTTTTTATTTTTATTTTTATATTTTTTTTCTGTTTTTATTGTTATATGTATATTTTTTTTCTGTTTTTATTGTTTTTATTTTTATATTTCATTACACTACTTACTACTTACAAATGAGCTAAAAGCCTAAAATCGACTCTATTTATAGCTGAGGTGAGAGTGAGGGGGTCTCCAAATGCCAAGCTGGCGATCCATGTGAAATGTGCTTTCTCTAAGCTTATTACAACCCTCATATCAAAGGTGTGTTTCTTTAATCATATAGCAGCCCTTGGATCACTAAAAATGATGTGGCATAACCAATAGTAGGCTGCCATCTATCCCATATATGCATACATTCTCTGTCATGTCAGATGCTTCTAGAAAACGGATCCAATGATTAGAATGACGCGTTCCCACCAATCCAACTCTGCCAAGTGTCAACGTGACTCCTTCATACTCAATACACTCTCTCTAACATGCTCCTGTCACGTGGGGTACCTTCTAGATGAACCAATGATTGGTTAATTATGGTTAATTGAAGTGGGAGTGGGTTAATTGGACATTGGTGCAAACTAGGGTTCATGTGGGATTGGGGGTTTTGGGTAAATGTAAATTGGGGGGCGGGAAACGTTTTTAGGTAATTTTTTATTACCTGTTTGACCTGTGGGTTAAGCGTTGACCGAGGGTATGGGCTAGTGGATTTGGTATTTGGGCTTTCATCTTGGATTAGGAATGGATTGGACCATGGATGATGCATTGGACTTGTAATATGAAGAGTAATTATGCATTTTCAGATTTTAGTATTTCAAAATTACAAGGACCAAATGTGTAGATGTCAGAAAATACAAGGGCTGAATATGAGAATCTTCCAAAGTACTTCAAGGTTCTTTTTTTTCATTCTTGAGTAGTTGGAGGACTTGAGTTGACTTTCTTCAGAAATATTATCAAGGGATTAATCTTGCCAACTTTGAAACTATAGGGGTCATTCATGCACTTTCTTCAAACTTTATAACAAGGATCAATCTTGTAAATCTTTCAAACTTTAAGGACTCCTTTGGACTTTGTAAGCTCAACTTTGACTTTCTGCACTCATTCCACTTTCGTGCTCGTTTTTGTCGGTTTTCTTTGATTTTTGTCCATTTTGTGAAATATTCGTACCTGCACATTCACAATCACAAAAACACACATTCTTTGGCATTTTGGGTTAGATTTTGGATTATTTAGTCTTATTTTGGCTAAGAAAAGGTGAGTGAATAAACACTCACCATGGGGCCTTTAGGATATTATGTGAGGATGATGTCCTCAACTACCAATCATTTTGTGTTGTGCTAAAAGTTCTTGTCAGGATAAGAGCATCACATTAGAGCAAAAGGTATCATGAAGAGGTATAACTCTTCATTCGGGTCTTACCGGTGCCACCTCACTTTAACACTACAATTTTAAAATACCCTCTCTATCATAACATAAAACAAACTCTTTATTTCGGTCCCACCCAACATCAAAATAACTCAAAATCAAATCGTTTATAAAACAGTAACCTGCAAAACACCTTGTCTTTTTGTTCTCCACTTCCCCGGCGGAACTTCAAACGGCGAGCAACGAAGAGGAAGGTTGGTGTGGACAGTGTGGTGGCGAGAACAAAGAGGAGTGAAGAGCCGCCACGTCAGAACGGCGAGCTCTTCCTCTTCACGATACCTTTTGCGCTTATTAGCTTCACTTTAAGTTTCATTTATTTTAACAGAATGTTTACGATGTACCTCATATCTCACAAATTTTATCTCTCATGTCTCACAAATTTTATCTCGCGTTAATTTTCATTCTTGATTGTTGTTTTATCACTTTTATCTTGCAATACTTTTGTCATGACGAGTAACTACTTTCTTAACAAAATATATCCTTCGCACAAGCACACATGCAAGGGTGCTTGGCGTCCCCACAGGCCACCACTTTCGTAGTTTCGCTTCAACCTTGTGAACGCCAACGCCAAGACACCCATCGTAGCTTAATGTTAATCTCCTTCTTGAGCACGGTGCAGATGCTCTAAAACAAAGTCTTACATTTGGTAATTAGATAACCATAGTTATGACGATTTTGGTTCAATAATTAATACTCCCCCTCCGTCCCAAAATAATTATCATGCGACAAAAAACACACAATTAGAAAAAAACATAATTATTAGTTTATTACTATTTTTTCTCTCTTACTTTTTGCAGAATAACAGTTTTACCCATAACTAATTAATTAATGTATTTTTTAAAATTTGCAATATTAATTTATTACTACTTTTTATTACTAATTAATTAATGTATTTTTTAAATTTTGTATTTTTTATAATTTGCAATATTAATTTATTACTTTTTACAGAATAACAGTTTTACCCTTAACTAATTATTAGTTTATTACTATTTTTTCTCTCTTACAGGATGCTGACACTTTTCAGAACTAACGGTTTAGATGCAGAGAAATAATGAGTGGAAAAAAAACTATATAATATTGTTGTGTGTATAGGAGCCTTTGTAGCATGAAATGGTAAGAAGGTATAACATAGCTCTAATGTTTTTTCTAGAGAGTATTTTTAGTTTTGCATAAGCTTATGTCTTTGATATGTTGGTCCGTTGCACCAACGACTCATTTTTCATGAACCAAAACACTTTATATTGTCAAATAATTTCAGGCATAAGTTAGACATGTTTTCTATATTTATCATTTATTTCTTTTCCACGTATTTGCATCGTATTGATAGGAGGCAAAATGTCAATCTAAACCAAATTACATTGATGCAAAATAATTTAATAAGACATCAACTTGACTTTGTGAACATGTGACTCTTAGTACTTGTGACCATGTGATCAATTTGTTCACATTGGCGAACAAATCAAAATTCACTTCCTACTCTTTTGACAATATTTGAGCTACTCTAATCAGTGATGTTCGAAAGAGCCTCTGAAGTCCTGAACTCTAAACAGATCGATCCATGAAAGTTGACATCTTTATAGACATTTGTTTGAGTTTAATAAAGGATAAAAGGCACGGAAATGTAACTAATTTGCCAATTTTTTCTTTGTTAATCATCTTTATTTTTTATTGTTTTATAAATTATACATCCGTCTATTGTGTGTATCATATGACCATTTTGGCTTACCTGCTAATAGAAGATTGATAAATAAGAAGGGTAAAATTGTCTCAAAATACATACAATAGAAGAAATTCAAAAATATGATGTACAATAAGAAAAAATGAAAATAACTAAAAAACAAAGCAAAAAAAATGACTGATTGATTGCATTTTTATGATTTTTTCCCTTTAATAAAAGCATGCATAAACTATTTGACATTAGAAGATCAAGGTTTCAAACTTAATATAACGCATTTTATTTAGTTTGAATGAACAGTTTTCAACACCTTTGATTTCGGTATTGAATGTCTCATCTAAAAGGTAAATACAGTATTAACTTTACGTGTCGTGAACTTCACTATCTTTTGTTCAAGATTATAAATAAAACCCTAAGTAACTCAACCGAATTCTAATTTAATTTGTTACCAATAATAGGCGATATAATTCAATTCGCAAAGTATACATGTTTGAATTTTGCAAACAGCCCGCAAGTCTTACGAATCTTATGTCTGTTTGTATTTTTATTTTTTATTTTTTTATTTGTATTTAGTAAAAAATGGTCGTGAAAATGGTAGTTTTGTTAAAACAACTAGGTATAAGTCCCGTGCACGCACGTGGTTTACATATAAATCGAATTTGTTTTAAAATTTTAGTTTACTATATAGACATATAAAAATTTACTCGTGAAAATTGAGATATAAGTACAACTAATAAATATGTGTGAGTTTTTCATTATGTATTAATATCTATTAATATTTTGTAAGGAAAATTATTGGATAAAAGATTTAACATTGTTTAGCTGATATAGATATTAAAGTTGAGGTTTGATGTTGTTGTTTAACTTTAACTATTGATATCTGTTGTATAAAATGTGAGAGCTTAGTAGCACACAATAAGTGTTGATAAGTTAAAATATACTCCGTAAAGTGTTTTAAAAGTATTTTTCAGGATATCTGTATATAAACTTTAAATAATAATTACATAAACCACGTATATTTATTTTCATGTCACAACAACTTGTACTTACAATTTGATATTTATATTACCATTAATAATAATTTAGCCGTATTTAATATTTAAACCCGTGTACGCGTATATTAAACTTTTAAATAGGATAACATGAGTCCTTATTTAACGTATATAGTAAAAAAAATATTTAATATATGAAAGTTTAAAATTAACATTTATTTTAAAAATACTTAACGTATATTAAAACTAATTAATGTATTTACAAAATTTTGTAATTTTAATCGATGAAAGTCTCAAACTAGCAGTAATACTAATGTAATTGTAAACAAAGTTCATATTATAAAGTATAAGGGGTATAAATTGTAAGGGGTTATTTATTTATTATCTAAAATTATTACGTAAAAAATATGGAGCTTTATAATTTTACACTTAACTTTATATAATATATTTAAAATCCAACCACTAAGGGGGCGTTTGGTTCACTGGAATTCGGTGTAATTCATTATAATTGTAATCTGAATTACAATATTGTAATTCAGATTACATTACATTGCTTGTTTGGTTTGCAAGGAAATGTAATTAGATTACAACCAATTACGTCCAGTGATGTAATTCAGATTACATAGCAAACTGATGGAATGTGTTGAATTACATTGAAATTCAGATTTTTAAAAGTTAAATATCATTATTTATCTTTAATCGTTATTATTAATATATTATTTAATTTAAAAAAATAATAATAATAATAATAATAATAATAATAAAAATAATAATAATAATAATTATATTAAAATTATTAATTATTAATTAATTATTTATTATTATTATTATTATTATTATTATTATTATTATTATATTAAAATTATTAATTATTAATTATTATTATTATTTAATAAATAATATTATTATATTATTATATTATTATCTAATAAATAATATTATTATTACTATTTTATTATTATTATTATTATTATTATTATTATTATTATTATATTATTATTATTATTAATGTTTTCCTGAATTATATTACGTTGTGAGTCAACCAAACATAATGACAGATTTCATCGATTACAATTTCAACACATTACAATTATAACACATTCCAATTCTTTGAATTAAAATTCATTCAAATTACAATTCCTTCAAAAACATTCTGTGAACCAAACACACCCTAAAGTTTTATTAATTACCTCCGCTTTTTTTAATTTTTTGTTTTCATAAATTTGACACCTATATTTTTATGTGTTTTTTTTTTCAACCAAATTTCTTAAAGTTTGACAAAAAACAATTTAATTTTGACTTTTTATTGGTCAATCACGTTGCTCAATTTTGCCTACGTGGCAAAATCAAGATCTCTTATTGGTCCAATTTTTTTTTAATAAGAAGGGATTTTTAAAAACAATCAAAAATGATGTAATTATTTTATTATATAAAAGATTGTTGCTATTCTTAAAAATAAATAAATAAATAAAGACAGGCGTGTTGAATATGTAAGTGGTGGGCCTAGGCGACTATGAGTTCGTGAATGGGCTGGAAATTTTCAAGAACCAAAATATCTACTACTTGCTACAAACTGCCAACTTGTAAACGAGTCGATATCACTAGATTCTGTTAACAAACAGAAAACTCAAGTGTATCCATTTTCTTATTTTAAGTTTTTTTTTCATTCGAAGTCAATCACTTTCAGTATCTCTTGCTTCTTTGGTTAGATCCTAAGTCATCAATAAAGATGATGATCAAGATAAAGTAAAATGTGTCTTGTGGTTTTATAGCTCGACTTTCTTTATTTCAACACCCCTTTGTGTCTTTGTTGCCAAAATGGAATACAACTATAATAAACACAAATTATATTTCAGAAGGCGAATAATCTGTCTAACAAATATGACTAAGAGAGTTAGAGAACACGTCAGGTGGGAGTCTGGTGTAAAACTTTTTCGTGGTTTCTAAGAACTTTACGTTCGCCTTCCTTACGTAACAAATATGGCTAGAGTTATGGCTAACAAAATGCTGGAACATATGGTAAAACGAGTGGTTGATTTTAAGAGAGAAAATGGGCATATATCAATCTATGTGTGAATTAGATATATAATCTTTAGTTCGATACTTAGCTAGTATTGCTTGACAATCCTGTTTGTCACTATACCGTTTTAGATTCATTTTGTTACAATTTTCTATGATTTCAATCACAATTATCTTTGATTCGAATCGATGAACAAACTCAAATTTTTACTATATACAATTCAACCATAAAAACGAACTATTAAATCGCATATATTACTCATAATTTAAATAGAACTTCAATCAATCTGTAAAGATTAACAAGTACAGAAAAAATCAGATTGGTTTAGAAAAACCATATAAGAATAAAAAACAACTATTGATATGAATTCTTAAACTCTTGTTCAAGAGCTTCTTCCAACAAAAACTCGGATTGATCCATCAATTCAGGACTTAATCTAAACATGAGAACACAAAATTCCATTTGATTTAACGCGCCATCGCCATCATAATCACCTTCCTTTAGCATGCTCATTAAATCGTCATCACTCAAGTCTTGGAGGCCCAAAAACGACGCGTTATTCTTCAAGCTATCAAATGTGATCACCCCTTTATTCGCGTCCATTAAAAGCTCAAACCCTTTGCATAATTCGCCTATAAGACCGTCTCCGCCTAGCTTTTCCTCAATCAAAGGTAAATGATCATGAAACTTGACTTGTGTCTTAGATGCAGCCATTGGAATATAAAGATATATTATAGGGAATAGAAGTTGTTGAATGTTGTTTTTGTGATGAAGAGAATTGATATATCTATGTGAAGAGGAATCTGACCAATTCCATGAGTGCATATTCATGGGAAGGGGAGGGTGCTTGCTTTTGGAATTGACAATTTGGTAGGACGACGTCGACTAGGATCTAATAATAACATGTAATATTAATAGTAACGACGTCCTAACCAGAAAAGATACAACTAGAGACAAATAAAAAGTATAACCATAATAAGAGTTAAATATAAAACCGAGAAATTAACAAAAATGGTCACCGAATCTTTAAAGTGGCTTTGTGTTTTATATGTTTAAAAACCTTGCTTATTGCATGTAAATATGTCCATTGAACATTTGAACCTGATTTATATGATGCATACCCAGTTGTTACGTAAGAAAAGAAAAGAATAAAAAAAAAAATACACATAGGGAACACAATACAACTTAACAGTCAAACCTGCTTTTTCATTATCCGGCAAACAAAATCTAAATCACCTTACCATGTCAAACAACAAAAAGCAAAAAGCACCAATCTTTCAAGAACCAAGGTGGTTCCCCGTGTATATCTAAGGTAGGTCCTATTTTATGGTGCATATGTTTCTGAAGATTTCCGGTATCTAAGGTGGTGCTCGGGAACCACAACAAGCATTGGTCTGCCTCTGCGTCATACTAATCATAACTAGAGTAATACGAGTAAATAAAAACCAAAACACATAAGAGAAACTCTAAATTTGCATCAGAATACCACTAACATCATATAACATAAACTAAGAACATGTTAAACCTAGCTAATTAGGTTTAACATGTTCTTAGGTTTAACATTGTGTTCCTAGGCACACATTCATCTTGTGGCTAGCAGTCACGAATAAGCTGATCACACAAGACAAACTACTGAAGTGGTATCCTCTATTGACTATGGAGTGCCCATTGTGTAAAACTGTTCCTGATTCCCATGACCACTTGTTTTTTCAATGTGAACTTTCTCAAAAAATTTGGGCAGTGATAAAGAATAAGGCAAGGATTAATTGTGATGATACAACATGGGATGAAATTGTGAGAAACCTTTCTAAATTCAAGAACCATAATCAGATATGGAGCATCATTCAGAAGTTATGTATTGCAGCCACTGTGTACTTCCTCTGGCAAGAAAGAAACTGTCGGATTTTCAAGAAAGAAGAAAGAGATGAGCACACTTTAATAAAGATCATTTGTGAAGAGGTTAGAGCCAAACTAATGTCATTACAAACTAAGAAGTCAATTGCTGTTTTGAATGCACAAAGAAGCTGGGAATTCTGAAACATGGGGATAAGAGAGTGTTTGGATAAGTGAATTTTCAGTGGCAGAGTAGTTAAGAATACTGAATGATCTTTGACACATCAAGATCAAAAAATTTACAGGTTGATGCGTAGGGATTGCACCAGGCTTTACCTCTCAAGGGATCTTGAGAAGCTTACAACCCCCACCAGACAGTGTACCTGATCGTTGTAGTATAGTATAGTGACAAGTACCGGGGGATTGATCGTTCAGCTAGGAATAGTGTCGCTGGGATTAGAAAACCTAAATACTAGTTCTAGAGGTGAAGGATGATTATTTTTGTATTTTTATATTTTTTTAGAAAGCAAGTAAAAATCTCGGGTTTGAAGGATTTGGGCGGAATTAGTTGCTAGTCAACTAACCCAATACTAAAGATGCAATCAAAATAAAATACTAGAAATGAAAATAAACTAAATTAAACTAAGGTTGTGAGCAATAAGTGGAGAAATGTGTTTACTTAGATTTCACTACTCCCTAGATATCTTTTACACGTTAATTACTTGTTATGATTGCGTGGATGACGGATTGTATTCCTTAATACCATTCATGGGGTGGCGCACTTAATTCCCCAATCCTATGAGTGCCTACTTCACTCCTATGTCGAGCCGGCTAAGAAGCTCCTAACATGGGATCATTAGAATTTACTCATGCATTAAATACAACCAATAAAACCTAGTGCACATCGGTTCATGTTTCCTAAGACGTTCAAGCATGTTACCATTTGGAGATCTGCCAGTTTTCTTAAGCTTAACATCAAAATCATTCATCCAATACAACCATAAACAAGTAATCAACACATAATCAACATCTAGGTTTCATTAGATCTAAGCAAACACAAGATAAATCTAGCCTAGCATGGTGGAATTAAGACAAGCACAAGGTATAGACAACCAACACATAGACATATTGATTGAATTAGAAGAACACTTATCTCAATTACACATGTAAGGGTTCAAGGGCTGAAAACCCTTGAAAAACCTGTAAAAATCGTTTATGGTTCGGCCTTAGGGTTTCTCCAAACTTGTTCCTCCTCAATGAATGAAAATTAGAAAACTATATATAGGAAATTAAGGCTGACGGCGTCAAGACCAAATGGGTGACGCCGTCATCTCGCCGCCAAAAGAATTCTCGGACTGCCTTGATCTACATCTGACGCCGTCATGTATTAGCTTTTTCCAAGCCGTCACGTATTTTACTCTTGACGCTCTTCCTTGTGACGCCTTCATTTCTGTACTGGGCCGTTATGAAAATTACTCTTGACGCCGTCAGGAAAGTACTCTTGACGCCGTCACCTACTGTTCCCAGCTTGGAAAATTAAATCTTTGGCGTTTTCTTCACTTTTATGCTCCAAAAACGTCCGAATTGCTTCCTTTTCCAGATTTCACTCCCAAAGTACCTAAAATCACAAAAGGAACGATTTAGGGCAATATTTGATCAAATAAATTCAATTCCGGGCTTAAATGACCCCCTAAAAGTGGTTCATTTTTCGCCTCATCACAGGCCATAACAATGCTTAAAAGCACCTTGTACCTTGGAGTCTATTCTGGTATGTATGTACCTTCCTTGATCCCTATAGCTCTGCTATGTTTGGCCTTGGGAGGAAACTAGTATCTATATTGGATCAATAGGAGGTCTAACCAGATAAGATGTACCATAAAGTAGGGCTTTTCATTGTGAAGGGTATATAGATTGGGCGGGCAATGTATGATGGGTGGAATAGAGAGGTATGAAAGATGGACCTTCTTGGTCTATCCAATACATTGCCACAGGAGGTAATGGATGGGCTTCTCTCAAGGAGTGCGTTCCCAAACATCTGAAGCCATTCGAAGAGATGGAAATGTAGGATGTTTGGCATAGCCCTTGATTAGAAGGGATACGGGTTCCTAGTGATGCCATCCTCCTTTCCTTCTTTGATCATTGTGGTGGCATGGCAGGTTGAGTAGTCTTGGAGGGGAGGAGTGATGGAAATGTAGCTAGATGGTAGGTGCATTTATGGTGAATTCAAGGTTGGATGAATGGTAGCTGTTGTGAAGAAGCTTCTCAGTCAAGTTTGTCAAGTTTGTCTGAGATTAGTTTTTGTTTGATATGTTGTGTAGTATCACATATTTGATTGTATGTGGACTGATGTATGGTCTGAGGTATTGAGACTGATTTGGGGTTTGTCTAAATCAGTTTCTTATATCCTTATGTGTACAATATTTGGAGTTTATATATATTTTCACCATTTGCACCAAAAAAAAAAAAAAAAAAAAAAAAAAAAAAAAAAATGTTAAACCACCATTAATCCGTAAACATCATACTCAACAATGAGAACAAGAATAATTTACCAACACTTTTTACCCATATGACCCATCTCACCACACAAAGAACAAACAACGATATATATACCCAACCTTACCGTACCACTAAGTCCAACCCTATCATCATACTCTTCCCCATTACAAGGAGGCAACTTCTACCGATATGCCCAAGCTTACCACACTTATAACAACCAACACCGGCCGCAACACTCCTTAGCATTATGCCCACTCTTAATTACCACACATATATAACACAACTGACAACACACATCACCCTGACTACTACTACCTAAGGCCACAAACAGTCCTTACCCAAATGCCCTCTCTTACCACACAGAGAACAGACAGCCATTTACCACACTTGTAACAACCCCTACGGTCCTGAAGGTTACGTAGTTCTTCTACAGAGTCTTGATGGCGTTTCACAACGTCTTGATGTTCTTGTATTTCTCTAGAAACTATTTCATTCACTTCCCATATGCGGAGATTATATTCATAAACTACTGCACCTAAGCCTTTATTAAGAGCAATTGTGACAATGCTCCCTTCCCTAATAGCCATAAAGATACTTTTACGTTCAACAATAGTCATTATCGAAGTAGAATGAATGAATGAATGATATCGGATTGTGACAATGAACGTAAACAATGGAATAAAGTAACACTATATTCGAACTAGAATGATGAGAAGGAGAGAACGTTTAGCTTTTATAGATCGGTGATCAGGCGGTGAAGATTTAACAAAAGGAAACAGAGGTTAGTCGGTTTGAATATAAGGAAACATATTTGTTCTACAAATTTATAATTTAGGGATAATGTATGTTTATTTTCGCTTATAAAAATTTCAATCAAATTTATGCACAAAAACTATAAAATATGAATAAAAACCAACCTCAAACTTATTCAAGCCATGCAAATGAAAAGTTTGAAGTGAAAAACAACTGATACCCTTAATTTAAGTGTGAATTTAATATGTTAATTTTAGGTTCATTCTTGTCTTTTGATTATTATCTGAATTAAATTCGGTCAAAATTGTTGTAAACGAAGATGAACACATAGTTGGGTGACCTATAAGTTACTTTCAATAAAGAGTGTCGTATATAAGAAAAACATAAAAGTTGGGTGGCCTTCCTATCCCTATAATTTAAAATTTAGACATTAATAATAATAAACTGCAAAATACATCTCTGTTACAAGTAAAAGATGATAGTGCCTAACGTTTGTTGACGGGGATGTAGACGTCCCAACTTTTCTGTCAGGAATGTGAACTGTAAAATTTGGC
Organism: Artemisia argyi; assembly: GCA_030686995.1. Classification (NCBI taxonomy): domain Eukaryota; kingdom Viridiplantae; phylum Streptophyta; class Magnoliopsida; order Asterales; family Asteraceae; genus Artemisia; species Artemisia argyi. Next base: position 224,855,850 of record CM060701.1, on the reverse strand, counting down.
AAATCGCAAAGATTTATTTTGGAATTTACTCAATATCCATACTACTCATAAAGCTTGAACGAATGTGGTTTACTTAAATTACCTCTAAGTATCCTTTGTTAGTCGATATATTTATGTAGCCTATGGGCTTTTAGTAGTTTGTTAGGCTTGGTCCATTTACATGTTTATCTAGAATAGTCTTTTGTACATTATATATTGATTTGGGTTGAATAATACAAGGCAAGGCAATTACTCACCCGATGGTCACACGTGCACAAGTTGGTACTGTTAAGCGTAATCCGCGTTTTAATTTTCATACGTCTCATGTTTCTCCTCTTCCTAAGTCCCCTTCCACTACGTTTGCTGATTCAAATTGGCAGGATGCTATGTATGATGAATATAATGCATTCGTTAAAAATGATACTTGGGTTCTTGTTCCGAGACCACCAAATGTTAATGTGATTCGGTCTATGTCGTTGTTTAGACATAAGTATCATGCGGATGGATCTTTAATCAGGTATAAGGCTCGTCTTGTAGCTAACGGGCGTAGTCAGCAAATTGGTGTCGATTGTGGTGACACGTTTAGTCCAGTTGTTAAACCGGCTACCATTCGCACTGTTGTTAGCCTCGCTATATCGCGTGGCTGGCCAGTTCATCAGCTTGATGTTAACAATGATTTTCTTAACGGTGATCTTTCGGAGACTGTGTATATGTATCAAGTATCAACCACCAGGGTTTGTTGATACTCGCTTTCCTCAGCATGTTTGTCGCTTACATAGGTCCTTATATGGTTTGAAACAAGCACCTCGTGCTTGGTTTCAACGGTTTGCTGGCTATGCTCTCCGAGTTGGTTTCTCCTCCAGCCGTTGTGATTTTTCATTATTTATTTACCGGCATGGTTCTAAGGTTGCTTATTTATTGATATATGTTGATGATATTGTTCTGACAGCATCATCTACAGCTTTAATACGACGCATTATTTCTTCTTTACATCAGGAGTTTGATATAACTGACTTGGGGGCACTTAATTATTTTTTGGGGATATCTGTTACTCGTGATTCTACAGGTATGTTCCTCTCCCAGAGGAAGTATGCTATGGAGCTTTTGAAGCAGGCACATATGGTTTCTTGTAATCCTACTCGGACACCCGTTGACACGGAATCTAAACTCGGTCCAGATGGTGATCCCGTTTCAGATCCTACTCTTTATCATAGTCTTGCAGGTGGTCTCCAATATCTTACTTTTACTCGCCTTGACATCTCTATGCAGTTCACCAAATTTGTCTTTATATGCATGACCCAAGGGAGCCTCACTTGCAGCTCTTAAGGGTGTACTTCGCTATGTTCGTAGTACATTGGATTTTGGTTTACAACCATATGCATCTTCTACTGGTTCTCTTGTTCCATATTCTGATGCTGATTGGGCTGGTTTTCCATCCACTAGACGTTCTACTTTCGGTTATTCTGTGTTTTTAGGCAACAGCCTTCTGTCCTGGTCTTCTAAGCGTCAGGACACTATTTCACGATCTAGCGCCGAAGCTGAGTACCGAGGTGTTGCTAACGCTGTTGCTGAGACTGCTTGGATTCGTAATCTTCTTCGAGAATTGCATTCCCCACTATTAACTGCCACTCTTGTTTATTGTGATAATGTTAGTGCGATTTATTAGACTGCTAATCATGTACAACATCAACGGATGAAACATATTGATGATGGTAAGTCTAGTCCGGGTACAGCTGATACGAGTGTGCCAAAGACTCAATCAGGTTCTAATCCTATATCTTTTGCTGATATGTTTAAGGATAAAACACTTAAGAAGGCCGTTAAGATTTCGGAGATGCGAAACGAAAATTGTGTGGCTGGTGCTAATGTCACCATCCATTTGGAAGCTGTCAATGAGGTACGCTCTAGATTCGCTAATACGTTGTATGGTTATTTCATTGGTAAGAGACTCGCTTTCCCGGTAGTTGAAAATTACGTTAGAAATACTTGGGCAAAGTTTGGTTTACAAAGGGTTATGCTTAATAATGGTTTTTTCTTTTTCCAATTTGAAACCAAAGAGGGTATGGTAAGGGTGTTGGAAGAAGGTCCATGGTTGATACGATTGGTTCCTATATTTTTGAATATTTGGACCCCGAACACTACACTTACAAAAGATGATATAACTTTAGCTCCTGTTTGGGTTAAACTTCATAATATTCCGATTGTTGCGTATTCTGAGGTTGGTCTTAGTTTGATCACAACGTAAATTGGTCGTCCTATTATGCTTGATTCCTACACGAGTACGATGTGCCTTAAGTCGTGGGGTCGTAATTCCTATGCTAGGGCCCTTGTGGAAGTGTCGTCAAAGGAAGCCTTACTTGACTCTCTTGTGGTTGCTATCCCCTACCCTAATGGGTCCGGTCATTCATTGGAAACAATTGATATTGAATATGAGTGGAAGCCGCCAAGATGTGAGCCTTGTAAAGTTTTTTATCACAATGATGATGGATGTCCTAAGCGAGTGAAACAGGTTGCGAAAGATAAAGTGTTGGTTGATGAAGAAGGTTTCGTTGAACCTTCTAAGAAGAAAGGTAAAGGTAAGTGATGAGGCGAAAAATGATCCGTTTTTAGGGGGTCATTTAAGCCCGAATTCGAATTTATTTGATCAAATATTGCCCTAAATCGTTCCTTTTGTGATTTTAGGTACTTTGGGAGTGAAATCTGGAAAAGGAAGCAATTCGGACGTTTTTGGAGCATAAAAGTGAAGAAAACGCCAAAGTCTTAATTTTCCATGCTGGGAACAGTGCATGACGGCGTCAAGAGGAGTTTCTTGACGGCGTCAAGAGTAAAAGTCCGTGACGACCCAGAAGAGTTTTGACGGCGTCACGTAGGAAGGGCGTCAAGAGTAAAAGAGTCATGACGGCCTGGAAGTGTATAAGTCTTGACGGCGTCAGAAGTAGATCTAGGCAGTCCGAGAAGAGTTTTGGCGGCGAGGTGACGGCGTCACAAGTTTATTCTTGACGCCGTCAAACCCATTTTTCTATATATAGTTTTCTAATTTTTCACATTTAAAAAGAGAGAAGTTTTGGGAGAAACCCTAAGTACGATTTTGGTGTAACTTTACAGGTTTTTCAAGGGTTCCAACCCCTTGATACCTTGCATGATTAATCAAGATAAGTGTTCTTCTAATTCAATCAATATGTCTATGTGTTGGTTGTCTATATCATGTTCTTGTCTTAATTCTATCATGCTAGGCTAGATCTCTTTTGTGTTTGCTTAGATCTAATGAAACCTAGATATTGATTATGTGTTGATTACTTGTTTATTCTTGTCTTGGATGAATGATTTATATGTTAGGCTTAAGAAAACTGGCAGATCTCCAATTGGTAACATGCTTGAACGTCTTAAGAAACATGAACCAACGCGCTCTAGGTCTTTATTGGTTGTATTTAATGCATGAGCCACTGTTTACAATCCCTATAGTTGTGCTGGGCATGGTGTAGGAGGAGATAAGAGCTCATAGAATTGGGGAGTTATGTGTGCCACCCCATGAATGGTATTAAGGAATACAATCCGTCATCCATGCAATTATAACAAGTAATTAACGTGTAAAAGATATCTAGGGAGTAGTGAAATCTAAGTAAACACATTTTCTCCAATTACTGCTCACAACTTTAGTATAAATTAGTTTATTTTCTTTTCTAGTATTTTATTTTGATTGCATCTTAGTATTGGGTTAGTTGAATAGCAACTAATTCCGCCCACTCTTCCAAAACCCGAGATTTTTATTTGCTTTCCATAAAATATAAAAACACAAAAATAATCATCCCTCACCTTTAGAACTAGTATTTAGGCTTTCTAATCCTAGCGACACTATTCCTAAGCTGAACGATCAATCCCCCGGTACTTGTCATTATACTATACTACAACGATCAGGTACACTGCCTGGTGGGGGTTGTAAGCTTCTCGAGATCCCTCGAGAGGTAAAGCCTGTTGCGATTCCCACGCATCAAGTTTTTGGCGCCGCAGCCCGGGGAATAGTTATTGTCTAGGTTAGAATTTCTTTTTATTAGGTCTACTTGCTAGATTCCTTTCTAGTAAGATTTTATTTTTTATTTTTAGGTTTTCTTTAGTCTATCTCATTTCTTCGTGCCTTTGTTCGTAACTCTTTACCATCCGACATCATGGAAGGTGGTAACATCTTTGAACCCGTCATCCCACCACAACAAAACCCACCATTAGAACCCCTTAGGCCCCGAACCTTAGGAGAGTATTCCCGACCCAGCCACCAAGGCTACCGAAACACCATTGAGCTCACCGGAGCCAATGTGACCCCCTTGCGATCCGACACCATCCGGTTGGTGCAAAGCGGATGTGCATTCCATGGACTTCGTTCCGAAGATCCAAACCAACATCTTAAGGACTTTCTCAAAATCGTAGATTCCATAGACTTAGATGTTGAAACTAGAGAGACAACCCGTTTACGCCTATTCCAATTCTCTCTACGGGATCAAGCTAGTCAATGGCTTGAGCGTTTACCCGCTGGATCCATCACCACATGGGATGATCTCACCACTCGTTTCCTTGCTCAATTTTTCCCACCGGGGAGAACTACTAAGCTTAGAAATGACATCTTGATGTTCCAACAACGTCAAAATGAATCTCTTTATGAAGCATGGACTCGTTTCAAGGACTTACTCCAAAAAGTCCCTCATCATGGCATAGATCTTTGGCTCCAAGTCCAAATTTTTTATGACCATATCGACATCTCCACGAGGCGAGCCATTGACCAATCGGCCGGTGGTAAGCTACGTGATCTTAGTGCGGAACAATCATGGGAACTCATAGAAGATCTTGCCCTCTATGACAACGAAAGTTGGAATGATCCCCGTGATTTGAACAAAACGGTCAAGGCAATATCTTTGCCTTCGAACAATTCTAGCACTCCCAACTGTAGGATCATGGAACTTGAAGGTCGAGTCAAGTCTCTCATGAAATCTTACGAAGCTCAAAAACCTTCAAGCCAAGTAAGCAGAATCGCTTCTACATGCAAATTATGCAATGGCCCTCATGAGACTCATAACTGCATGGAACTTCCAAAACATGCTTATAACGAATTCACATCATCACATGTAGGTTAGGGTCCTCGAACTTCTGCCGAAGCCTATGAGGCATGGAAGGATAAACCTGATTTCAGAGGGTACCAAACGTGAAGCGTATCCTTCAATGACTCCTCACCACTCACTTGGTCCGAGCATTTTCCATCACAAGGCATTCCTAGGCAAAGCTGTGAAGATACTTTAAAAAAATTCATTCTATCTCAAGAATTACAGCTCGCTACGCTCGAGGCCAAATTTAAACAACAGCAGGCTGATGTGAACAACAAGATTTGTAATCTTTTGACTGCTATCAAAGAGCATGTTGATAATAAACCCATTCACGTTGATGAGGTTAAATCTGCTACCGTCATGAGTCCACCAGCCTCCCCTGTGAAAATAAAAAGTCCTAGCAAGTTATTCAAACATCTATCTCCTAACGGAAAAGAACCTGTCAACTCCCTAGGACCAATCCACTTCGTAAACACCGTCACCACAATATCTGCTTCAACATCCAGCCCAACCCAACAACAAACTAACAAATTCAGTCGGACAGCTAAAGATGAGACCTCAAGGGTTAACATGCTTCGGCAAGAAAACCTATCAGCTCACTCGAGCAATACACCGCGCAAGAATCCGGCAAACCGGATGAAGGGAAAGGGAAATCGGAAGAGCATGAGAGAAATCCAACCATTTTGGGTAAATCTATTCTAGGAGAACCCGAGAGAAAAATGGAGGATGTTATTAGTGGGAGTTACAATAAGACTAAGGAAAGTAACCCTAAAGTTTTCAAGATCCCTTGTACCATTAAGGAAAAACTCTTAACCGATAGTCATATAGATCCTAGCTTCCCAGTCAACATAATTCCCCTTTCCCTGTACCACAAAACCTTCCCAGAACGCATTGCGTGTGAGAGAGTAATAGAAAATTTACCAATTAGGATTGGAGAGCTCGTTTACAATACTGACCTCACCGTGGTTGATGACGTGTGCCCTCTCACCAATCAAACGTTACCCAACCTTGTCCTTGGGATACCATTTATCAATGAATCGGGAGCAATCCTTGATGAGAAAGATGGTAGTGTAGTACTCACCAATGGTGTTAGGAAGGTAATTTTTCGTAGGGATAGTGAGGTGGTGTACGAGTATCGTCCCTCCCTTGAGGGGAATCTATATGGGTCAAAGGATGGAGAGTTGGGGAAGATAAGACGACGTGATCTGAATAATCTCAAAATCCCCTGCATGATCGGTCATAAGTACTTCGATCACATATACATTAATGTATTCCTGCCAAAGAATTTTATGTCATTGTTTCATTATAACAATATCTGCAGATGGGGGATGATTTACAAGGGAGAGAAAGTGGTTGGTAAGGATCATGAAATCCAGTTGTTCGTAGGTAATATGACATTCACTATGGAATTCACGATTGTGGATAACATAGAAGACTATGTCGACCCCAGGTTATCACAAGTAGTTTTGGGAGCACCTTTCTGTGAAATCACTAATTTGATAGTGGATGACTTGAACAGAATCATGACCTTCACTGATGGGATTAGGAGGATTTCATACCAAACGCCATACAAGAGAAAAGACCTTAAGGAGATAGATTGTGACGGGCTTGATATGATGAGCTCCCAACTTATCTTGTGTGATGAAGATGTTAGGAGAGGGTGTAAAAACATTTCTGATTTATCATGTGGATTCTTTAAGGATGTTAGTAAGCTTGGCTCTAAATATCGACAAGATGTTTTCGAGTTTGAAGACCCGAAGTACTTGCACTACGAAAGCGATACTGGTTTAGAAGACGACCTAGAGAATGGAACCAATGATGAAATCACGTAGTAACCCATGACCTTGAGTCTAGCTACAAGACTCGTAAATAAAGAAAAGCGCTTCTTGGGAGGCAACCCATGTTTTGTGTGATTTTATTTGTTTGATTGTTATTTGCTTCCGTATGCATGCTTTATTTTTATTGTTGGTAGATCATGTTTCTAAACTAAAAAGTGGAAATACTTTACTTTGTTGTTTTGGCCTAGTCTTAACTCCACCTAGAAGTATTTTTGCAAAAGATAAGTGTAAGGGGAAACCCCAAATATGTTTTTAAGAAACAAACCGATCATGATTCTCCACAATATTAAATGAACATGTATATTCGTATTTGTTAGAGTCAAATGCTTGTATTGAGTCATAATGAAGTTTTGCAGGATTTTCCAGGAAGTAGGACCAAGTTTTTCCAGAAATTTTCCGGAAACTTAACATAAGGATTTCTGCAGGTCAATTCTGATGGCGTCAGGGGTTTACTCTTGACGGCGTCAGGAGTTAAAATCTGGAAATTTTACCGGTTTTGTTTTTCTAACGGAGTCTTATGGTTTTTGTAAATTATTAAGTTTTATAATCTCCAGGAGATCTGCAAACTTCATTCCACAAGCATTATATCTTATCTTGTTTTCTAGGATTTAGAAACTTATATAGGATGCCGCCGATTTTACGCAAGGTTGTCTTGTCTATTTTGTCAGGTTTTACAGGTTATGTATGACAAGAAGATGATTTATATTCTGGAAGGGAAGCTTTGATTGTTCATTTTCTTGGAGGAAGATTTAACCTGGCCATCCTATTATCCATACCGAGCGAATCAGGGGAGTATTTGATTTCATTCTCTTTACTTCTTTACTTTTACATTCTTTACTTGAACATTGGGGACAATGTTCATCTTAAGTGTAAGGGGAGGGTAAAAAGATGATACCTTACATATGCACTTTCGCTTGAGTTTGTTTTGTTTAATGGTAGATGTGTAATAAAACTATGAGAAATACTTGTTAATGCAATTTTAGCACCAAATTTAAATTTTTTTACAACATTTAGGAGTGAAACTTTAGCCATAGCAAGCGTCTCATGGATAGGAGATTGTATGACTAGCACATAACCGTATATTCAGAAAAATTTTCCACCCAAATATGTGAGGTTCGCCTTTAGATTTGATAGGGAAAGCATTCACTATTAGTGCTTATGAGTGTACCGGTAGCATTTGGATTCTAGAACTTGCGTTAGTGATGCATCCCGAGACCGCTAGTGAGACTACATTCGTGTAGTAGGATTTACTACATGATAAGAGGCATTAGGATTACCCTTGTGTTAAACCCGTATTATAATTACTTGACCATTTAAGTCATATTACTTGGCTAGTTAAGTCAACTAATTTTTCCCACACCCTTAGCGTTGTACTCATTTTTAGTACACGAAAACCCTAGTACACCCCTCCGAGCCTATCTTTTCGTTTCTAACTTTAAGCATTTTACTTAAAGGAAGAATTTGTTACACCCCAATTAAATGTACAACCAAATCGCCTTAGCCTTCCGTGTATGCGCTCATTTTTAGTGCATTATTGTTATTTGTTAAACCCTAAGTTAACTTTCTAATTGATTACATGGTTGCTAAGTCGAGTCATATCCTTGTACATATTGTTTTGGGACGATTGGGACTCATGGGTAAGTACTTATTTTATGGAGTAATGGGGAAGAACATCATTTATTACCCCCCATATGTACGTTAATCTTAAAAGTGCTCCAAGTGTTTTGATTTTCTTAATTCGAGTCATTAGATTAGTTTATTGTAAAGTATGTAAAAATTCAAGTGTAAGGGGAATGCTCAATCCCCTATGATGTATTATTTTGGAAGGTAGGGTAAGAGTGTATGCAAAAAAAAAAAAAAAAAAAAAAAAAAAAATCGAAAAAATCAAGAAAAAAAAAATAGAAAAAGGAAAGAAGAGAAAAAAACATACGGACTACCATCCCTTTTCATTCTATGTTCGTTTTATGTTTTTGTTATTTCTCATTTATTAGCTTAAGTCGAGTCTAGTCTTAGCTTAGCAACGCCATCTTGTACATGTAATTAACCAAGATTGTTAACTCGCCACCAGTAAAACTTCCTTTATCCAACAAAACCGTGTATTTCATATCCCTACACCTAACGTTACAACCCTTTAAAAGGCCTCTTTGATAGTTTATCCTAGGTGCTTACGCGATGTGGTGGAGGTTTGATCCTTTCCCAAGCCTATGGTAATCTATTTTGCTATGACAGGTAGTGAGAGATAACTTCCATTTCCATATTGTAATTTACACTTTATTACACCCGAGAGATGTGAGTATCTAAACACTATTTGTGAGGTGCTAGTGTATGACCTCCGTGCTTGTCTATTGGTCTTTAGTGGAACGATTATTTGTTGTAATTACTTTTATATTAGTGTTAAATGACCCCTAACTTGTCTTTTGAGTAGAATAAAAGCGCATTTGCTTGAGGACAAGCAAATCTCAAGTGTAAGGGTATATGATGAGGCGAAAAATGATCCGTTTTTAGGGGGTCATTTAAGCCCGAATTCGAATTTATTTGATCAAATATTGCCCTAAATAGTTCCTTTTGTGATTTTAGGTACTTTGGGAGTGAAATCTGGAAAAGGAAGCAATTCGGACGTTTTTGGAGCATAAAAGTGAAGAAAACGCCAAAGTCTTAATTTTCCATGCTGGGAACAGTGCATGACGGCGTCAAGAGGAGTTTCTTGACGGCGTCAAGAGTAAAAGTCCGTGACGACCCAGAAGAGTTTTGACGGCGTCACGTAGGAAGGGCGTCAAGAGTAAAAGAGTCATGACGGCCTGGAAGTGTATAAGTCTTGACGGCGTCAGAAGTAGATCTAGGCAGTCCGAGAAGAGTTTTGGCGGCGAGGTGACGGCGTCACAAGTTTATTCTTGACGCCGTCAAACCCATTTTTCTATATATAGTTTTCTAATTTTTCACATTTAAAAAGAGAGAAGTTTTGGGAGAAACCCTAAGTACGATTTTGGTGTAACTTTACAGGTTTTTCAAGGGTTCCAACCCCTTGATACCTTGCATGATTAATCAAGATAAGTGTTCTTCTAATTCAATCAATATGTCTATGTGTTGGTTGTCTATATCATGTTCTTGTCTTAATTCTATCATGCTAGGCTAGATCTCTTTTGTGTTTGCTTAGATCTAATGAAACCTAGATATTGATTATGTGTTGATTACTTGTTTATTCTTGTCTTGGATGAATGATTTATATGTTAGGCTTAAGAAAACTGGCAGATCTCCAATTGGTAACATGCTTGAACGTCTTAAGAAACATGAACCAACGCGCACTAGGTCTTTATTGGTTGTATTTAATGCATGAGCCACTGTTTACAATCCCTATAGTTGTGCTGGGCATGGTGTAGGAGGAGATAAGAGCTCATAGAATTGGGGAGTTATGTGTGCCACCCCATGAATGGTATTAAGGAATACAATCCGTCATCCATTCAATTATAACAAGTAATTAACGTGTAAAAGATATCTAGGGAGTAGTGAAATCTAAGTAAACACATTTTCTCCAATTACTGCTCACAACTTTAGTATAAATTAATTTATTTTCTTTTCTAGTATTTTATTTTGATTGCATCTTAGTATTGGGTTAGTTGAATAGCAACTAATTCCGCCCACTCTTCCAAAACCCGAGATTTTTATTTGCTTTCCATAAAATATAAAAACACAAAAATAATCATCCCTCACCTTTAGAACTAGTATTTAGGCTTTCTAATCCTAGCGACACTATTCCTAAGCTGAACGATCAATCCCCCGGTACTTGTCACTATACTATACTACAACGATCAGGTACACTGCCTGGTGGGGGTTGTAAGCTTCTCGAGATCCCTCGAGAGGTAAAGCCTGTTGCGATTCCCACGCATCAGTAAGCTTCATGGTACTAATCGTCAGGTTGATGGGATTCGTCTTCAAAAACCTAAAGTCTCGTATTACTATAGGCCGGTTACTAAGCCAAAGAATGGAGGAGCGTCGACGTCTAACCAATCGAATACAGGTTCTCCAACAGTTAATGTAGGTTCTACTTCTTGTAACGAACTTACTATTGATCCTACTAGTAGTACGGCTCCTTCCCGGGATAACCAAGGTAAGAATAATAATTGGGTGGAGGATATCAACTTTGTTGATTTGAAGAACAGCTTTGATGTGCTTAAGGCACAAGATTCGGTTTTGGAACCTGTGATTGGCACTACAGATACTCCTGAAGTTACTTCTAGTTCTTCTAAAACTATTTCTTCGTCGCCTATGAAGACCACTCCTATTGTTGAGAAAATTGGGAAGCTTGAACAACTTATTATTGATGGGAAAGGCACCCTTGTGGATGATAATGGTAAACCCGTTCCGGTGGCTGATGGTATAAGGAAGGGCAACCCATTCTCTAATGTGGGTGAAGTTGTTGATTCTGATAGTGATGATGAGGTGTTTGAGCCAAATGATCATATGAACAGTTACATTTCATCAGCAGGAGGACATAACGAGCTTGAAGGCTATCTTTCTGATGATTATGCGGCCTAGGTCTTTGATTTACCTGGGCAATTTGAGGAATATAATAAGCAGTTTGATTTCAAGCTTCAAGGCCGTTCGAGGAAGTAATCTCTTATTTGGATTTGTTTATTTGTTTTGCATGTCGTTTTTGTTTTCAATGGTTGTTCTAGTTGTTGGTAGCTAGTTGTTCATTTATGGCATGTCATAAATGATATAGTGGTTGTTCAAGCGGTTGCTTGAGGTTAATGTGGCGTTTCAGCCACATTCCACTGTACTTGAAACGGTTTTTTTGGTTAATATATTTTACCAGGGTGGAAGTTCCCTTTTACCCAAAAAGATGAAACATATTGAGATTGATATTCACTTTGTTCGTGACATGGTTACACGGGGGCAGGTTCGTGTTCTTCATGTGCCATCTCGTTATCAGTATGCTGATATTTTCAAGAAGGGGTTACCTTCTACATTGTTTGAGGAGTTTCGTACCAGTTTGAGTGTTCGTTCCCCTCCCGCTCCAACTGCGGGGGAGTGTTAGTCGATATATTTATGTAGCCTATGGGCTTTTAGTAGTTTGTTAGGCTTGGTCCATTTACATGTTTATCTAGAATAGTCTTTTGTACATTATATATTGATTTGGGTTGAATAATACAAGGCAAGGCAATTACTCTAAAATTACATCTTTAATACACCTTAGGCTTGATCAATTCTGAATTTGACAACTTTTCAAAAGCACACACTATATTTATTCTAAAAAACACATGATTTGCATCAAAAGTCGAATCAAAATCACAATTTGGCAAGTATAATTATTTGTCACTATACATTGTCGCTTTGCTCGAATATACATCTAGTTTTATATAAAGTGCACATAATGTGTCTTACAAAAAATAATAGTTATTATTTTAGAGCATATAATACATCTATTTTTTTTAATAATCAATAAAAACTTAAAATTTGTGAAAAAAAAAAACCATTCAATGATAATACTATATTCAATACTTATAAATCCTTAATATTATAATAAAACGATTCATGGAAAATAATTAAAGACATCAAAAAAAAAACCTCACTTTAAAAAAAAAAAAAAAAAAAAAAAAAATAATAATAATAATAATAATAATAATAATAATAATAACGTTATACTCATAACATTCGCCCTATAACTCACCAATAACGCGGTATAACGTGCCTATAACTTGATGCACCGAGCACTCTTATGAAACTTATGGCCATACATACAAGATGTATTCAACATTCCACTAATTATGTGTTACAAGCATGGTTATTAAAACATAACCGGACATCAAACCGGTTTTTCATTCACATTGATTTTAAAAGGCAGAGAACTACCTAGAATTCATTATGGCAAGTTTGATTCACTTTTTACCCTTTTGACCCAAATGGCCCAAGTACACTAATTCAAACATGGGACTCCCAACAATTTGAAAAGAATTGAGGTATAAGTTTGTACACGATTTAATTTATATACCACTAAGTTGAATAGGACACAACTATTTAGTAGCGAGCCATTTAGCTGATGTATTAAGTAAAGTTAGCAGTGTGTCAACGTACATATCGCCTTCCAATCTTCCATATTTGTATATTTGTCGGGAGACTGGGATTCAAGAAAAATGGAAATACATTAACAAACGAGAAAACTTGTATATGTGAACAAGTTTAGCAACCAAAATAAGTACAGATATGTTATGCAATCACATATCGAGGTTCTATCAACAACAATGAGTGAAAAGCAGTCGATATTCAAATACAATAACATTTGTTAAAACATGTAAGTAAACTAGTTAAGCAACCAAAAGAATTACAAATCATGGACATCAACTCCCTTAAGTTTTTTAGTGATGGTAGCAATGTACTTCCCCTAATGAAAAGCTTGCTCCATTTCGAGCTTGGATGGCTGTCTTGACCCGTCACCAGAAAAAGTTCCAGCCCCGTATGGGCTTCCACCTTTCAGTTCCCCCATTTCAGACATACCATCTCCGAAAGTATATCCAATTGGCACAAAGATCATCCCATGGTGAACAAGCTGACGGGTATGATCATAGCATAGCTTCATTCATTCGTTGAACCTTGGGGATAACCATTAGCATTGAGGTAAGTGCACTTAATCTGTCATTCACATATGGAATTTGCTCAAAATGGTCAAAAACTTGATTTACTTTTAGAAAACAAGTCTACTTAACATCGAAAAATGTGTACTTTTTCAGACATTTTGTTACATATAATGATGTACTACTTGAGTGATTTTGCGGTTTCACGGTCTATTAAAGAGATACCTAAAAAAGTCGAGGATGTAATATTCCCAATATATATCTACTAGCTAGGATCCATATTTAGGTACTAAGTTATTGGTTTCTATTTGTAATTTTTTAAGTGTATGCATATTTATAAATTTTAATGTAATATTTTTATATTAATAAAATTTTGATTGCATAATCAACAAATTTATTAAGTAGGTATAATAGTTGTAACATATGCTTAATTAGTTGTAATGCTCAAAAAAGTGTCTTAGTGCGTACTTTATATGGGTGTTGTGAGAGGTACACCCCTAGTGGTTGGCAACACCCGACCAAGCCTCTTTTACACACTTTGTGGATGGGAAAAGCCAATTTTTTATCGTTTTTTATTCCGTATTTATATTTGTTAATACTTTTGAATTATCAAACTTTTTATATATTCTTCTACATTTTTTTGTTAATACCGTGGACTTATCAAACAAAATTATGTATAACCAAAATTAATTTGAATATTCACTCCCTTGATTGTCCTTATGTCCTTTAACTTGCATTTCATGAATCCGTGCATACTTCTTACATGCTACATTCAATTTGGTCAACACACCAGCCTCTTCATAGGCACCAACCAAAGTACACTTAAACATTACTCCTCCAATAAATTCACAACAACCTCCTTATCATGTATAAAATTAACTTCACCAGCTCCTTATCAAAAGACCACTTCTTCATAGTTGGAGTGTTTGAATCCGTCTTTCAACCCATGAATTTGTCCAAGAAAGATCGGTGTGGCATGATGGCGATTATTTTGTTGCCATCTCTTCATTATTGAAATGGGTAGTCTCGGAATTTAGATCCCTTAAGGTAAAATCTCATTTCTTTCGTTGTTACGGTATAACTTTTAGTTTGTTTCATGCGAGCATGCTACACCCAATGCACAAGTAACAGATCTAGCCAAATTATGAACAATGTATGATAAGTTTAAAAGGGAAAGAAATTTGAAATCAAATAAAACAACACCTTAGGTTAGACATAGACCCTACTACACTACATTTTCATTTTCATGCTAGTCAATGGAAACATCAAAAGCAAATACATTTCTATGATTTTATGAAGAAAAAAAAATGTCCAACTAGCTAGTTAAGCTTACTTTCACTAGATAAGGATATGTATGATAAAATATGTGTTATCGATTTTGGCATTTCGATGGATATTGGATTCATTTTTTTAGTTGTTTAAGCTGCAATACAAAAAGTACTTTCTACTGTTTATAATATGTATTGCTTGATTGCTATTTTCATATTGCAAGTTTAATGTTAAAATCAATAAAATTTTTCAAAAAAGTACGATCAATTCCAAAAGTTACCTAAAGTCTTGTTAAGTGGTAGCTTTATCACCTATATGCACTTGTCTAAGAAGACGCATCTTCATCTTAGTAAGCTTTTCGGTCTCAAAGTCACCTTATTTGCCACGAGATATGTTAAAATAGTAACTGTTAATTTGTGATATCAAAATTTAATATTTACTAATTTATTTTACTGTTTTTTTTACTTAGTTGTGCTGAGGAAGCTAAATTTGGGAATGAGATATGGGATCAAGCTCTTAAGAATTTGAAGGTCAAGCTAACTGGTTTTTTTTTTTTTTTTTTTTTTTTTTTTATTTTTTTTATTTTTTTTTTATTTTTTAGATGTATTGAAATTTAGTTTTTAGTGTTTTGTTAGATTTTAGAAATTATAAATCAATTGAAAGATTGTGTTTCTCTATCCTTGGGCCTTTTAGGCTTCGATCTTTTTTGATTTGTTACTTCGATTTGTGTGTAAATTTGAGTTATTAAAAGTTAGTTTTGTTTGGGTCAATAAAGTAGTTATCACAAGATGGTTCAGCATCAAAATGTTGCCAATCATAGACTTCAATAGAGTAGTTAAATGTATTTTGTATAAGAATAGGGGATTATGTCTTTGTTTGGGGACTGGATTCAGATGTATCGAGTTATAATTGAATCAACCTCAACTAGTTGTAAATGGTGAGGTTTATGTAGGATGATTATTTTTAATTTGTGTATGTTGTTTTGATTTTCATTGGGATCCACTTAACATTCAAAATCACCAGTTTTATGAATGTAAAGATGAATTTGGTTTGATAAATACTCCAATAGTTTTATGAATGTAAAGTTGAGCTTAACTTCAAGATTATGTGAGTTTAATTCGAGAAAATTATTAGACAGAAAGATTTAATTTACTATGTTTGATAAGAACTTACAAGGTATTAGTTTGAAATAAATTTGTTAAACTAATTGTTTTAGAAAGTAACTTGTAAATGTGGAGAATTGATTTATGGAACCGACCCAAAAATTTGAAGATACAGTAAAACCTCTATAAATTAATACTCGATAAATTAATAACCTCGATAAAATTAATAATTTCTCCGGTCCCAATTTGGGACAAGTACAAATTTGGACCTCAATCGATAAAATAATAAGATAATAATTTTTTGAAACCCCACTGTATATATATTAGTCCCAACGAAACTATAAATTAATAATTACTAAAAATTCCATATCTATGTATATATGTGTGTGTGTGTGCGTGTGAAATACACACTTCAAAATCCTAAGATTATTTAGTAAAAAATGAATTCATTGTCACTTGTTATTTTTTGTTGAACTTCAAATCTATATTGAGTTTATGTCAAAATCTCCTTATTGCATTAAAGTGTTGGTGTGTTGTCTTCTCGTATTGCAACAAAAAGTGTTAATTTTATTTTCATAAAGTGTGAATATGGATTCATAAAATTTTAATTGGAACTTGTTTTTCAAATTTATTTTTCATCTCTAACGAGTATACATTGTATTTAGTATATTACACTTGAAAATTTAAAGGTCATGTGTAAAACCTCTTTAAATTAATAAATAATTAATTTTTCGATATAATAATATATCGCTAAATTAATAAAATATCCCGCTTCCAACACTATTAATTTATAGAGGTTTTACTGTAGATTTTGACGAGATATGTAGAAGGTGCATGTTTTGCGTCGTTAGGCCTAAAACTGTCACTTGTCATAATGGACCAATTCAGTTATCGAAAAGCTCTTGTATAGAACGCAACTGACTTTTAGGAGTTAGAAATGAGCTTGTAGGGTTGGTTACATTGTTGTAACTAAGATTTGTCATCACTCGTCTATTACTATAAAGAGAACTTAACCCTGTCTAACCCACTCGTGATCAGCCTCAACCATAGTAAATCTTCGTGTTCTTGTGTGATTGATTATTTGTTCACATCAGCATTATTGTGTTTTGCCCGACTTTTATCTTACTAGTTGTTTAAATAGACATGTGACGAATGATTTTATGATTTTGACTTTTGCAGTAGACACGTTTTCTAATTTGACAGTTATGGAACTTATGGCCATCATCCAACATGTATTCAACATTTCACTAATATATGTGTCATAAACATGGTTTTTAAAATTGGACCGGATATCGAACTGGTTCTACTTCTTTGTTGGCTTGGCTAATAATCAACTAGTTGTAACATATAAACAAAGTTTGTTCGTTTCGACTCGGTTTCAAAGACTTAACATGATAAAAACAAAACACAAACAATTACTAAAAACAACTAAACATATGGATGTAACTATCAAATAAATTTGACTGAGGGATTGAATAATGGCATCATTAGTCATATGATAATGGAACTATTACAACACAAATGTTTTAGTTTCAGCAAGTGAAACAACGTCAAAAAAGCAAATTGTTTTATGCACGTCTCTCATGATTTGACTTAGCTGAAAAATAGTGGTGACGAAGAATAAAGTAAAGAGAAGATAATTTAAGTTATTAGTTTATATTTATAATTTTTTTAAGATGTATTTTTATATTTTAATGTAACATTTTTAAATTAATAGAATTGATTGCATTATCAATAAATTTGTTAAGTAGGTATAATAGCTGTACCAGATGTTTAATTGGTCGTAAGGCTTAAAAACGTCTTGGTGCTTTTAATGGAGAGAAAACATTCATAATTTAGATGGGTGTTATGAGGGTACACTCTCTAGTGGTTAAGTGGCACTCCCTCCCCCCAAGCTACTTTTACACATTCTATGGACACAAAAAATATAGCTTTTACCATTTTTTGTTTCGTATTTCTGTCAACACTTTTTATTTATCAAATTTAATATTTACTGTTTCATAATTTTAAAATAAAAACAAAATTTTAAAAATAGATACGAAAACAAAGGGGACATGCCAATATCTATATCTATACAATGTTAAAGAAATCATCATATGCACCTTGATCAAATATGTTTTGCAAAAGGGCAAGGTTTTTTTTTTTTTTTTTTTTTTTTTTTTTTTTTTTTTTGTGAACGTATGATTCTTCAAAAAGGCATTATGAAAAAAATAGTGAAATGGTCGTAAAATTAAATATGGTAATTAACTTTTCTCTACAAATAAAATTCATTGTTTGTAAGAATAATAAAAGAAAATTACTATTGAGCTTCATGAATTAACTTGCTTGAACGAAATCAGAATATTTGAATACACGAAGGATCGAAAATGCAACTTTTGTTATTTGATCAAATCATGGGCTTTTAATATCCACACAAACAAACACGCACAATTAGTGCATATAAAGGTTATTCTTGTTCTATAAAGGTTATTCTTGTTCATCTCATCCAGTTGCTTCTTTGCAATTATTGCAAATAAAATTTCCCAGATCAGAACTTCAATGGCATCTACTTCAACATCATCCGTTCAAAAGAGCTTCAAGTATGATGTGTTTATAAGTTTCAGAGGTGAAGACACTCGTAACACCTTTGTTGGGCATCTTTATAATGCTCTTGAGCAAAAAGGCATTGAAACTTACATAGATGATAAGAAAATCAGAAAAGGTAAAACCATCAGTGATGAGCTTATTGAAGCCATTGAAGACTCAAGATTATACATAATTGTCTTCTCCAAGAAGTATGCTTCTTCATCTTGGTGCTTGGAAGAACTTGTTAAGATTATGGAATGCGAGAAGATGCCTGAGCATACTGCTTACCCTGTGTTCTACGATGTGGAGCCCACTGAAGTCCGCAAACTATATGGCCCAGTTGGAGAAGCTTTTAAAAAACATGAAAATGATGAATCTGCTGGGAAATGGAGACAGGCTTTAAAAGAAGCAGCCTCTCTTGCTGGTTGGGAGTTGAAGACCACTGCTGCTGGGTAAAATTATTCCTCATATCTTAGGCAATATTGTTTGATCTGTTACCTGGTGGTTGGGTGAAATAATATCTCAAATGGGTCAAACGGGTTAAATTCATCAAGGTGTATTTCTAGTGCATACAACCACTAAAGCCGTTTTAATCAAAATTTTAGAGCACTACTATAGTTACAGATTTTTGTTAATCATCTCTAATGAATCTGTTTTTTAATAATATTACCGTTTATCTAGCTGACCAAGCCAGCAAATTATTCTTTCAATATCATTTGTAATACAACATCATGTCATAATTTCACATAGAACTGAAAGTGTTGGAGACCTTCGTGAGGGACTTTTACAAGCTAGCTAACTGGTCCTTCTTTCCCACACAGGCACGAAGCTAACTTCATACAGAAAATTATTCAAGACATTTCACTAGAGCTACGTTTCATAGATTCGAGCGTTGATGGAAACCTAGTAGGCATGGAGACCCGTGTAGATGAAATTATTTCATCTTTGGAAACGGGTGTTGATGACGTTCGCATGATAGGAATTAAGGGGATGGGAGGTGCAGGGAAGACAACTTTAGCTAGAGCGGTTTTTGATAAATTATCCTTTTTTGATGGTCAAAGCTTTGTTGAAAACATAAGGGAAGAATCAAAACCTTCTTTGTTTGGGTTGAAGTCATTACAAAAACAACTACTTTCAGATGTTTTAAATGATAAAGAAATCACTGTGAGTGGTGTTCTTGAGGGGAAAAAGATGATTAAGAAGAAGATGCGTATTAGAAAGGTTCTTATTGTTCTTGATGATGTTGATAAGATAGAGCAACTTGAGGCATTAGTGGGTGATCGTGATTGGTTTAAGTCAGGTAGCAGAATTATCATTACAACAAGAGACGAGCAAGTACTAGTAGCACACAAAGTGAACTTGATTCGTAATGTACATTTGTTAGACGACAAGGAAGCAATTTGTCTTTTTAGTAGGCATGCATTTGGGGGAGAGATTCCAACAGAAACGTACAAAAAGCTATCGGAACAAGTTGTACGTAACGCTGCTGGTCTTCCCTTAACGATCAAAGTTTTGGGTTCGTTTCTATGTGGCAAAGATGTTCTTGAATGGGAAGAGGCCATTGATAGGTTAAAAACAATCCCGTTGAGGGAAACTATTGAAAAATTGGAACTCAGCTATGATGATCTTGAGGAGGATTACAAGGAAATATTCCTAGATGTTGCTTGCTTATTCAAAGACTGGAAGAAAGACGATGCAGTCATAGTGCTTGAAAGTTGTGGATTTCGTGCTCGAATCGGTTTAAGGGTTCTTGAACTGAAATCTCTTATAACTATTTCTGAAGATGGGACCTTGGGTATGCACGACCATTTAGAAGAAATGGGCAAGAATATTGTTCGTCGTGTGAACCCCAATAAACCTGAAATGCATAGCCGGTTATGGATTAAGGAGGAAATTGAAGATATATTGGCTAATGACTCGGTAAGTATCAAGTTATTTGGGTTGTTAAACTACAAAGTAAGTATACTTTTCTAAAAGTTCAAATTAGTCACTTTACAAAAACAAAATTTTGTTTTACCATATACACAAAAAATAGCTTCCATGATGACAAGCCATTTAACAATCATAAAACCAATCCACCATTCCACCATCACCCAACCGCCACCAAATCACCACCACCAGAAACCACGACCACCTATCAACCACCACCTTCTACTTTTTTTTTCCATGATAACAAGCCATTTAATTTAATTTATAAATGGGTGTTTATCCTTCAATTTAAACAAAACCCAAAAATCCCCAAATCTCAAACCACCATTCAACCAATTCTTCTAATTTAATTTAAACAAAAAGACCTATCCACCACCACCTTCAATTTAAACAAAACACACAAAATTCCCAAATTTTGACGAAAACCTTAATCTTAGAATATCAAATTTAACCAATTCCTCTAATTTAATTGAAAAAAACAAAAATCCCCAAACTTTATAAAAATTAGAAATTAACCCTAACCTAAACAATTCATTTCAATTGGAGAAATTAACTTCACATTTAGTTTTGTAATGAAACAAATCTCATGGTCTCTACTGCTATTTGAATTATAGGGTACCCAAGCAACACAATGTATAATACTGATTGCATTAGATGGATTGAATTATGAAATTTTAATGAACGGTCTCGCAAACATGAAGGAACTTCGATTTCTTTATTTGGTGACATATGGATTGAATTGCAAATGGAAGTTTGATGAAGATAGTCTACACCTTCCAAATGCCTTACGATTTCTAAGATGGGACAATTATCCTTTTTCAAGTTTACCAAAAACATTTCAACCAAATAATCTTGTTGGACTTGAAATGACTGGTGGCAATATGGTTCAACTTTGGAAAGATGGAGAAAAAAAGGTACGTAGAAATGTAGAATAATGGTTGATTAATTGGTAGTGTTATCTTTCCCTCTTTTGTTAGTCATTACAACTATTAACGTTTATCCTTCCATTTTTTTGCTTTTGGCAGCCTTTTTTAAAGCTCAGGTTCCTAACGTTCGTCAATTCAATTTATTTGAGGACCCTTGACCTTAGTGTGGCTCCGAATCTTGAGACACTAATTCTTCTAGGTTGTTGGAGTTTGGTAGAAGTACATTTCCAGGTTAATCCAAATCTAAAGGAGTTAATTATCAATTGTGAAAAATTGGAAAAATTACACATGCCTGCTCAAAGTCCAAAACTCAGATCTCTTGACCTTTGTGAATTAAAGTTGAGGACCCTTCACCTCGGGGTTACTCCAAATCTTGAGACGCTAAGAGTCGAGGATTGTGTTCATTTGGTCGAACTTCAGATTCCTGCTGAATGTCCAAAGCTCATTAATCTCAACCTCAGTGGTTGTGTTAAAGTTGCGGAATTGCCTGAGGAAATTGGACGGTTAGAATGTTTAAAAGAGTTGGATATCACTCAAACAGGCATTAGTCATCTTCCACAGAGTATTTTTAGGGTGAAAGGTCTGCGTATTGTTGGGTCTAGATGGCTTCTTGAGTCATGTGGTTTTACATCCGAGATAAAAACCTTTGATGATGCATTTTCCAGAAAGTGTTTTTATGTTGAAATATCTGAAAATTCTTGAACTTAAATCTTGCATGAGGAAATTGGACGGTTAGAATGTTTAAAAGAGTTAAGTATCACTGGAACAGGCATATGTCATCTTCCATGGAGTATTTTTAGGGTGAAAGGTCTGCGTATTGTTGGGTCTAGACGGCTTCTTGAGTCATGCGGTTTTACATCCAAGATAAAAACCTCTGATAATAAAACATTCTGCTTCATATAAAGCCGTGAATAGCACATGCACCAAAAGCAGAAGTCGTGTGTACTGTGGTCTGAGTGATGATTTTGGAACAGCTCCGAAGGCCCAAAGAAGTCACTGCATTAAGAACATTTTTAACAGGTACTTTCTCCCTTCTGTATAAATTGTCTTATGTTTGATGAAGATTGGAATTATTTCCGTGTCGGATGTAAATGATGTTCCTCACCTTATTTTCTAAGGGGGTGTTTGTTTTTAGCTTATATAACGGGCTTATGAGCTTATATGACTCGTATAAGCCCAAATCAAATATTTGGCTAAGCTTATATGAGTTGGCTTATGAGCTTATATGTGGGTGTTTTGATAGTTGGATCAAATCCAATGGCTACATAATGCCCCAACTTGAGTCAAGTTGTATCTCTCAACTTGAGAGGATCCCATCCCGTTTTGATAAGCCACAAAAATGTAGCTTTTTTGTGAGGGTTTGGGCTTATATAACACATTTTAATTTAAATTACAAATTTACCCAAATTTTACTTGTAAAATCCAATGTTCATATTTTATTTTTTTTAGCCTTCATCACTATTACCGCCTCCAACTTCACTCTCACATCTCATCAAGTATGGCATAATCATTATGTCATTCTTACTCAAATGTTTTGAAGGGGTAAAACCATTATTATATATGTTGTTGCATATGGTATCTTTTATTATTAGATATGAACTTAATGCTGCATAATTTGACCATTGATAATTGAGATTTCGTTTATATATAGTGTCTTTTATTATTAGATATGAACTGTTGTTGCATATCGTGTTATGTAATCTGCATATGGTGTCTTCTATTATTAGACATGGTGTCTTTTATTATTAGATATGAACTGTTGTTGCATATATCGCGTTATGTAATTTGACATTTATATTAATTGAAATTTCATTTCATTCAATGGACCATTGATAAGCTTTTTCGTGTTATGTAATCTGAATTTATTAAACCATGCCCTTTTTTGTCATTTACCAACATAAGCCAAACCAAACACGTAAGCTTATAAGCTTATTAAACATAAGCTAATCCAAACACTAAGCATGGGCTTATAAGCAATAAGCCACTTATATAAAATAAGCATAAGCCCAACTCATAAGCTTAGCCAAACATCCCCTAAGGTTATCAATATATGGTTAAGTAAGCAAGAGGATTCACGTTGTGTGCAGGTGGTGTACCAGTTGTCCTTGTTGTTTTGGCTTCTGGTCGTATTGATGTTACTTTTGCTAATAAGGATAGAAAGATTCATTCTTTTTCATGGGCCTGACTGTCTGAGCGTCCGGGCCAAGCTGGAGGTTAATTTTTCTAAGAGTCAATGAAGAAACACACATGTAACTTAGACAAGAATGTTGGTGATTTTAGTGTCTATCAATTATATTTTATGTAATTGTGATTTACGTGAGATCAAGTGCTTAATCAGGTTTAGCTTACAGTCGAGTTAGGAGGTGCAGAGTGCACACTCGTTCTAGTTAGTTTGATGCCGCAACGAGCAAAGAGCGGGGGTCAAGGGGGCCGTGCCCCCTTGCGGGGTCAAGGGGTAGAGCCCCTTGCTGGGGTCCCACCAAAAGTCATACATTTTCCCCAACAGTCATGACCCTTCCTGTCAACCGATTTTAACCGCTCTTTAACCGAATTTAACTAACTTTCGGTTGGGTTATATACACCATAATTGATCTCTTCCAGGATATAACAAACATAACAACTTTCTGTGTATTGCTTTGATTTTTCATGCCTTAGAAACAAAGTGTTGTTCTCTGTCTTATCCAACTGAGGATTTCGTGATACCCGAGGCATATAGGGTCGAAATCTTCAATCTGAAAGTGATTTCTACACGATTCAGAGAATATATCAGGATTATTACCACCCACACACTCCCAAAATTCTAACAAAGAAACTATCATACATTAGTTCGTCCTTCTTTTTTTTTTTTTTTTTTTTTTTTTTTTTTCATTTGTACTGCATTTTGGTTTTATTTGTTTTCGGTTTACACAATAACATGACATACTGAAGTTGAAGGTTAATCTTCTTCCTCAATAGTTTGGTTTCAGCTAGCCGTCTAAAATCAAAGTACAAGGAGATATGTACAAGGAATCAAGTCTGATATACTAGTTCTATGCTCTTGAATCTGTTCATTATTACAATTTAAAATAATGAGACTTGACATGACATAAAGATGCTCGTATATAATTCAATTCAAGTAAAATTTTGATTTGCATAAATATCTTCTACAATAGGTAGAAATTATTAGAAAGTTGACTTTTGAGTCAAACTATTGAAGAACATATATCATAAAGTGTTGATTGGTACTGAGAAAAACTACTAAACATGTTTCAGGAATACAAAGTTACTTCACTGCCAATGATTTGCGACAAAATTTGAAGCCAGGAACAACGGAAGAAGCTAACATATCAATCGACATTACTTCTAGTTCCATGTAGCGCTAGGGGTAAAAATGTTGTAAAGAAACAAGTAAAATGGTATATTTTTTACTGTTGCCTTATGTTTCTTACTTTTGAACATAATGTAAAATTTTGGTAACAGTTTAGTGAGGATAGTATCACCACATGGACTCAAAGTTGACTTTTACAGGTCAAAGGTTGTGTAAATATAAATATTGAAACATGAATGAAACAATACTATTGCTACTACATGAAATTTAGTATCATGCAGAACTTGAGAAAGAGAGGTTTTGTTAATGTGACGAAAAGTAATGAAGTGTGTTAAGGAATTACAGTTAATTCGAAACAATTACGGAACTGAACAAGTTTTTATTTAACTTCTTGAGAAAGTGAAAGTATGTTGAAGAAAGTTGTTGTTGTTGTTGTTGTTGTTGATATTCGAATAAGTACAGATATGTTATGCAATCACATATCGAGGTTCTATCAACATGAGTGAAAAGCAGTCGATATTCGAATACAATAACATTTGTTAAAACATGTAAGTAAACAAGTTAAGCAACCAAAAGAACTACAAATCATGGACATCAAATCCCTTAAGTTTCTTAGTGATGGTAGCAATGTACTTCCCCTGATGAAAAGCTTGCTCCAATTCGAGCTTGGATGGCTGTCTTGACCCGTCACCAGAATAAGTTCCAGCCCCGTATGGGCTTCCACCTTTCAGTTCCCCCATTTCAGACATACCCTCTCCAAAACTATACCCAATTGGCACAAAGATCATCCCGTGGTGGACAAGCTGAGTAAGTGCAGTTAATCTGTCATTCACAATATGAAATTTGCTAAAAATTGTCAAAAACTTGATTTACTTTAAAAAAAAAAAAAAAAAAAAAAAAAAAAAAAAAAAGAAGTCTACTTAATATCGCAAAATGTGTACTTTTTCAGACATTTTATTACATATAATTATGTACTAATTGAGTGATTTTGCGGTTTCACGGTCTATTAAAGAGACACCTAAAAAAGTCGAGGATGTAATATTCCCAATATATATCTACTAGCTAGGATCCATATTTAGGTACTTACGGAGTAGATTCTTGCCCACCACCTTGTGTACTAGTGCTGTAAAAGACGCCGGCTGGCTTGCCAGTAAGCTGTTGTTTCCTCCAAAGGCCACCAGTGGCATCTATAAATACTTTGAACTGAACAGCCATCATACCGAATGTTGTTGGGAATCCAAAAATGTATCCATCAGCTTCACCAAGTTCTTTTGGTGTGATTACTGGCACATCGCTCTTGGGTGGTGCACTCATTTTCTTAAGCACTTCTTCGCTCAGAATCTCAGGTACCTACAACCCGAAAAACAAACACAAGTGGAATTCCCCTGACTATACTAGTCTAGATAATGATACAATATAACTAGATATCTAACATCATTTTGCATGATAAGAATGTACGTGTGATCATTTTTATCTTCGATCTTGGCACCAATCTAGCTACCTGCCATAAATTGGCTTCAACTCCTTCAACAGATGCAGCCCCTTTCTGTATCTCGTAAGCTAGCTTCTCTACATGTCCATGTTGGAATTATAATAACATGACAATCATAAATAAACCAAAACACATCAAGTAAGCATATAGCGGAAGCAATTATAACAAGACCATAATATGTAATTAATTAATCAAAACATAAATAATAAACGTACCTTAATGATTCTAGCCCGAACAAGAATCAAAAGCAATCTTCCGGAACCAATTCCCCGGGTTTATGTGAACAAACCAAGAAACAAACAATAATATGTTTGATTCACGATCTTGTACACACGTACTACTTCAAGCAAACGCTTATGCAAGTAAGACGAGCACAACACACGCTTAGAATAACAAGTCTCGACTACCTTCACTTAATGGGGCTTGTCGAAAATTGCTAGAGAAGAGAAGAGAAGAAAACACACAAGTTAGGTTTTCAAGTTATGTCAATAGAATAAAACCTTGTGTGTTTATATAGGGCAGAAATCTTGTGTTAAAAGCTTCACCAAGCGATGTGGGATACACTTCCCAATCGTCCCTACACCCTCAAAGGGTTTACGAAACCTTCTTGACATTCAAAGTTTCATCTATCGTTTTCCCTTTTCATTCGTCTAACAATCGTTATCCTTTTCCGTTAAACGTTAACGATTGTTACGTGTTTGTGTTCTAATAATTAATATAACATTTACATATAATTATTATACATTTACTTTTCATACGTAAAGTGTGCAATCCCGTGATCTCGAGTTCGATCCTAACATACGTCTACTAAAATAATGTCCATATTCTAACAGCTCCCACTTGGACATATTTTAATAGTGTAATCACAATGGTTAGCGTCTTGCAACACGCCGATGCCTCTAGTACGATCTCGAGTAAGGCTCCTGGAAAAACCTTTTAATGATTTCTCATTATTATTATCCCTTTGTTTCTAATACCACGTTAATAAGGATATGGATTAAAGTCATTCCTTAATTAACCATTCTGTTTCTCGTTGTTTGTGATTGGTTAAGATTACCAAATCTTCTGAACATATTCAGGGAAGATCTTGGGTACGGCCGTACATGCATCTTACCAACCCTACGAGGGGCCCAGCAGTATTAAACTCCAAAAAATAAATTTGAAGGAACAAATTCTATCTTGACTACAAGCAAAACCCACAAACTTTGTAACACTTTCGAAAACAACCCTTATGACTACCAGTTACGTATAGCGTTAAGTTGTTCCACAAAAATGTACTACATTCATGACACTTATCTTGCATCTCAAGTCTGAGGATAACTTCTCATGATTTACTTAATAACAAAATCCATAAAGTAACATCATGTAGTTGGGATAAGTCCTATATTCAGTATCATCGAATATCATCTGAAATGGCATGACTACGCATCAATATACTTCAAGTATATTATACCAACCTTCAGATTTGTCTTAATTTAATAATATTCCCATATTATTAACTGACAACGGACAATTTAGAATAACATTTATTCATGGATTAAACATACAAATATAGGATACAATATATTATAAATTAAACATATCATGTATTTCAATTTATCATAATAATTGTTTAACATCCCTTATCCAAATACTAAATAGATCAATACATGATAACTCTTGTTGATGATTTATGTCTCAAGCAATGACATTCATACTTGTTGACAAGACATAAATCATCCAACTTTGATCTATCGGAATTTTAAGAATACTTATTTCAAGAATTCAACTAGTGAAGTTCTTGTATGTGCATAGTCAACTATTTCGATAATGCCATATTTCATAAAAATGTGAGACATCCTTAACCACCAATTTATGATAATTATACTTCCAAACATTTTAAAGTTTAAAGTATTCTTATTCTTTTAATGTATAATGCAACTATGCTTTTAGTAAGCATAACTAGTACATATAGCTAAGGATGAAATCCTTACCATGACTAGTATTGAGTGTCACCTCAATTTCATAACATCATTGTATGCAACAACAATATGTTATTAAAACTTCTCCGTAAACCATAATATCTATCGTGTAATGTTTGATGCCCTTCAAACTTTCAAGTTTGTTGGCTATGACAATTTTCACAACAATTGAAAAATTGTTCATCTATAGAATTTGGAAGCTGTTCCAGATTTAGGATGTAATTCTATAATCAAACATATTCTTATTAGAATATTACACAAGTTATCTAATAACCTTTAATTAGATATTAATATTGCCAAATCATCTTGTAATCAAGTATGATACAACAAAACATGATATACATGAAAAATCTATGAGTCATACTTAGATTTTATTCATATCATACATATCTATTTAGACTTTCTAAATAATATATCATATATCATGATATATTAGATTTATTTACCGCACATGTTTCATCAATAAACATTCATTGCAAGGTTATATGTCTTATTTCCTAAATCTTTCAAGAAAAATTTTATTCCATTCTAAGACTTAACATTTACTTATATGGAATATTACTTTTCATATGTTCTACAACATATATGATTTAAGAAATTAAACATAATACTCCCACTAGCTTTTAGGAATATTTAGAAATTATCTTATTTCAATTATAAATCAAAACATGAATTTAATAATTAAACATAAGAGTAATCTTCTAGATGCATGCATTTATCCATCCATGGATTATTGCACTTTATACACTTCCAAAGATTTATTTGAATTCATAAACTCCTTTTGATTACTTATCGTCCTCGCTCAAGTAATCACTTAAGAAAGAGTTTTGATATTCTATTGTCAATTTCATAAATATGACAATCATAATCTTTATGTATTTAATGTGTTTAGAAAAGAATATTCAATCACAGTTAATTGCTTAAGTGTGATTAATAATATTGTCATAAAACATACATTAAAAACGTGTACAACATTGTCCATATGATTTCTATACAAAGATTTAAACCACAAAGGTTACCTAATCTTTGAAGAAACTCATCTTAATTTTCTAGTCTAACTATTAAGATAAACCATGTTTCTAAAATTGATTATCTTTATGGACAACATCTTAATCATTCATATCATGTATACTTTACCCAATTTCATATTTGGTAATGTATCATAATGATTATTAGGTTTACAAGAATCCTGTAAATCACAACCCTCAGCATATTAATCAAATATCTGAGATAGATTGCTATTCTATGAATGATAATTCCATTATCTTGAGATTTAACATTTAAATATCAACCTTCATCATCATCTTGAGATTTAACATTTAAATGTCAAACTTCATCATGATATTTACTAGTGTATTTTAGAAGATTATGTATCTTGTAATTTTATCATTTAAAGATCAAAACTCCCACTTGCTTTTAGTAATTTAAAGACTATATTTAAATACTTAGCACATAAAGAACCAATACAATGTTCTCGTTTGGGATATTACAAATACATATTAACAGTTCCTGACTTTACTTTGTTAATAACCTCTTCATAAGCAGTTAAGCAAATTTAGAACTTCAATATATAAGACTTAATGTGATTCATCACATTCATCACATTCCATCATATGATAATGTCTTATTAATCTTCTATGTTGGAGTTTTATTAAATATGTCCAAGTCATACTTAACATTCTAACCTTGATAACTTTTGGAAGGAAAGAAGTCATAGTTATCTTTAATCAAACAATATAACAAGAGTTTGATTTCATTAGTATTAATATTGTAAGACAATCTAACAATATTTAAGATAACCATATTCCTTTTGACTTGTCTATTTACCAACTAATTCATTTTAATGGTATAATAATTTTCAAGCCAATTACATGCTTTATAACACAAGTACTTTTTACAAAGTCACTTCATGTCCATGTCTTTTCAAGAAAACATAAACTGTTATAATCCCACTATACGTTATAAGTCATTTAACAATTTAATAACTTCATGTATATGTCTTAATTAAAAAAACATAACAAGATAACGTCTTACTTTATTATAAGTCTTGTAACAATTAAAAGACTTTATGTTTATATCTTTACAATGAAACATAAACATGTTTAACTAAAGTAATTATGAACACCATCTCTTGGTTTCAATAGTAATTTCAAGTTAATATATTACTTCACAATAATGTAAACAACATTACTTATTCATTTATTTATGTCATTCCAAGAACACATAAATATTCAGATTGAAGCAGCATTAGATTACTTTATTAATTTATGTCATTCCTAGAATTCATAAATATACTAATTAAAGTAGTCTTGATATCATATTGACACATGTTCTATTAGGTATCTAATTTAGAAACTGCAAATTCTCATAGTTCAATTACATCAGTTGATCTGCTAGTAATGAAAATATGAAATTCACCTTGTTGTTGCAATCTAGTTAAGCTCTCACATAACATAAATTGTAACACCAAGTGTTTCTTGAATTAGCTTAGTATAATTCATATTAGAACATTATTCTAATTTAGAAACTGCAAATTCTCATAGTTCAATTACATCAGTTGATCTGCTAGTAATGAAATATGAAATTCATCTTGTTGTTGCAATCTAGCTAAGCTCTCACATAACATAAATTGTAACACCAAGTGTTTCTAGAATTATCTAAGTATAGTTCAAATTAGAACTTTATTCTCTTACCTTGTAGTCAAGAGAATCCATTAAATCATATCTTTTTATGAGTTGTTTCTTGCACACAATAAAGATAACATTTCTCCCACTTGTGCATGGAACAACCTCATATAGTTGATAAACAACACGCCATGCATTTGTTTATGTGATCAATATGATTGTGTCATAGATTTTAGCATAACAAGTGGATGTAGAACAACAATGTCTAGCAAGGAAATGTACAAGACTATCCTTAAAAGTATAAGTGTCTACACTTGGAAAGTAATTATCTTTAGCTACCAAGATATCAAAGCTTGTAACTCCCACTGAATTAAAGATCATTACAATAATTTCTTATTCAGTAATAAGTACACAATACTCCCACTGAATTTGACAACATTTAAAATGTTTCATATTTAGTGAAAGAAAATAGTGTACTTTTAACTTCCTACACCTTTAATGTCCATACGTAACAATTACTTATGTACTAAAAGTGTATTCTACTACGTAAATGATGGACTATCCACCAAATGCTATTAACTTGAAAATTGGGCATGCAATTTCTTCCTTAATAGGTCTACCATCCTACAATGTATGTAGCACCTTTAAAATAGTCAAAACAACTAGTTTGTTTTTAAACATTTTGCAGTAATTAGTCTAGCTTCTAATTATAATAACTCATAAATGTCATACATAATTTTCTGTTAACCAAATATCATATTTGTTATTAAGAATTTAATCACCGAATGAGGATGATAAAATCCCTATGAAAATATTCGCAATTTTCTTAACTATTAAAATTTTTTGCTTATGAGTTAAAACTAGAATTTAGACATATCTAATATTTCTATTATCATTTCTCATTCATGAAAAGGAATAGGATTGTGTCTTACTCTTCCTTCATAGAAAGGAGACTTCTTTTGTCTTTTAAGTAAATATTTCTTAATCAAACATTTGTTTGAAAACAGAACTAGATCAATTTACCAAAGCCCAAAATACGTTTACAGTTTGAACGTTGCATTAATACATTAAAACGAATTACAAAATTCAATTTTAGTATTTTCGATAATTAGATCTTTAAGAAAATAAAATACCCATTGGTAAATATTCATATAAACCATAGTATTTTCTTAAAGCTAGGATCCTAAATTGACATAGTACCATTACATCAGTTGATCTGCTAGTAATGATAGTATTCAACAAGGTAATTGTCGAACAATAATTGCCAATATCATATTGCAATTCCTAGATTTATGGGATCTACAATCACAAAACATTTGTATTGTTAGCATGTTTAGTCCCCATCTTAATGCCTTGAGTCCAAGTCTCACTTCCTACTCAATTTAAGTCATCTAACTTAAAAACTGCAAACTCACAAATCCATCACATCAGTTGATCTGCTAGCAATGAATTTATGAAATTTACCTCTCCATTGCAATCTCGCCAAGTCTCACTTGACGTAAATTACAACTTCAAGTGTTCTTAATTAGATGGCATTCAACTCAATTTTATAAGGGTATTAATATTTTGATGTGATCAAAATAATGTATGAAGAAGCATGCATACAACTTCATAACATTGGTTTTACAAAACAATTTTATTACCATCAATTATCGTCCACTATATCGTACTTTTGCATAAGCCCGAAAGCTTAGTGTTTCGGATAATCATTGTGGAATTGTGGATTATTCACCCTTAAGATGACAATGTACATGTAATGGTTGTTCGGTAAGTCTAATTTACACACAAACGAGCGTTAAGACAGAATGTTGTCTCTCTAAGGCCACAATTTAATGCGTTGCCATCCTTATACCCATCTTATAGTGTGTAAACTTCGGTCGAGCCTATTTAACCATTACGTACAAAAACATCAATCAACCAATTCTTTGAGATTTAAACTCTTAAAAACCAAAACAATTTCGCCATTATTTAGTCCGTATTATTTTTCTATTCAAAAATTACCCTTTTCGTTTATAAACATGTCTAACACAATAAATAAACAAAAACAAGTAATATATAATAAAAAATAAAACAACTAAATAAACAAATATACATAATCATAACAATTAAATATGTATAAAACATGTAGCTACATGCAAATCTTATTCAATAGTCCTATTAATAATCAAATCTAGGTGTATAACGTATTAATTCAATTGAGGCTTTCTTCTTCTTGGAAAAAGAGCCACATACATCGATAAATCGATTGCGTAAGCCAAAATTAAATAAATACCACATAGCACATAATTGATTACTTAATATTGGAATTTTCCCCAATTCGACATCTATTAATAAATTTACATGTTCATATATTTAAACAATTTAAAAAATCATACAATTAAATCCATGCAAATATGCACTTTTCATGGATTATGCTTAACAATTAACACATTGCACCAAGATCGTTTACTAAAACGCATAACCAATTACATGACATCCTAGGGTTTCTAATCATATTAAAACAAAACCAAAACCCTAAAACCTAATAGGTCAATCGACCTAATAAATAAAAATTAGGGTTAGGAATCGAAAACCCTAAAAACATGTAATAAACGAATCAAGATCCAATTTTTATGCGTTTTGATAATTAATTACACATTATAACGGCTCTAGATGCCACTGTTGAAATTATAATAACATGACAATCATAAATAAACCAAAACACATCAAGTAAGCATATAGCGGAAGCAATTATAACAAGACCATAATATGTAATTAATTAATCAAAACATAAATAATAAACGTACCTTAATGATTCTAGCCCGAACAAGAATCAAAAGCAATCTTCCGGAACCAATTCCCCAATATAGGGTTTATGTGAACAAACCAAGAAACAAACAATAATATGTTTGATTCACGATCTTGTACACACGTACTACTTCAAGCAAACGCTTATGCAAGTAAGACGAGCACAACACACGCTTAGAATAACAAGTCTCGACTACCTTCACTTAATGGGGCTTGTCGAAAATTGCTAGAGAAGAGAAGAGAAGAAAACACACAAGTTAGGTTTTCAAGTTATGTCAATAGAATAAAACCTTGTGTGTTTATATAGGGTAGAAATCTTGTGTTAAAAGCTTCACCAAGCGATGTGGGATACACTTCCCAATCGTCCCTACACCCTCAAAGGGTTTACGAAACCTTCTTGACATTCAAAGTTTCATCTATCGTTTTCCCTTTTCATTCGTCTAACAATCGTTATCCTTTTCCGTTAAACGTTAACGATTGTTACGTGTTTGTGTTCTAATAATTAATATAACATTTACATATAATTATTATACATTTACTTTTCATACGTAAAGTGTGCAATCCCGTGATCTCGAGTTCGATCCTAACATACGTCTACTAAAATAATGTCTATATTCTAACAGTCCATACATAGAATAGTACCTGCAGCAAGAAATGAAAAAGTTGACTGTCAGCAAATTAAAGACAAGAATATTCAAGGCAGATATAGGATACCATGATCAACAGCTTATTTCTCATAATAGCACAAGGAAATTAGTGTGTATGTTTTGTTCAATCAGGTCCACACCCTATACGCTAATCTTGCACCACAGTAATTATCTTACTATTCTGGTATAGTCATTAATTTTGCACATATGTCACATTTTTTCAGTCAGGTAACAAAAATGAAAACTCACTAACCGCAAACTCATACTCAAGCCATATCAATCACATCATTTTGTCCAGCCTTAATCAAATTTCATAGCATAAACATAAATAATAGTTGAGATGAGTAACAATGTCTATGAGGTTTATGTCTCAATAGATGTCGCCCTTTGTTCAAATTAACATGAAGCAAGCAAAACAAGAACAAAACATAACACATAACACTGTTGTATACAAGAAGCAAAAAAATAATTATCACTCTGCTGTCACTCTACTTATTATTTCTTAAAACAGAACCACCGAAAACGTCGGTCTCTCATTAAAACCAAACCCTCAGTTTTTAGTATTGTTCGGAAAATTTTTAACGTTATTTCAGTTAAATTGGTTATTGTTTAGTTTGGTCTTTTTCTGCTCACCCATTATAGTAATTTCTAGATTGTGTCATGAAACACAATACCACAAAAACACACACAATCATAGAAACATAATTCATCATCAATCATAGGTTACCCCATAGTACATTTTAATTATTCTAACATAAAGGTATTAAACAAGAGGTCTCATGTTCAAACCTCACTAGTTAAATACTTAAACTTAAACATCTAGGGGTGGCTAGATGGGATAATCAGGTTAGGCCGTGTACATTTGAGTCAAAATATTAAAAAAGTACTAAATAGAATAGCTTGTAATAATACTAAGCTAATAACTCAATACATAATAAAATAATTTGCTAGTTAAGTGAATTGAACTTTAGATGATGAACTTACTCAATGTACACTTTAGTAGCCATTGATATGATGAATCCACTCTTGAGTTGAGAGAGTTAAACAAAACCAAATGAACAACAACCAATAATTTCAGTATTTATGAACAATATTGAACATGGCTTTGTTGGATGGTACTTGGGGATATGAAGATATGTGGGGGCCTTGCCCCCTTGGGATATCATGTGAGGATGATGTCATCAACTACCAATCATTTTGTGTTGTGATAAACGTTTTTGTCAAGATAAGAGCATCGCATTATTAGTTAGCTTCACCTTAGTTTTCATTTTTATTGAACGGCAAATCTTTAAGATGTATACATACTATCTCACAAATTTTATCTCTCATGTCTCACAAATTTTATCTCACGTTAGTTTTCATTCTTGATCGATATTTTATCACTTTTAACTTGCAATAATTTTGTCATGACGAGTAACTACTTTCTTAACAAAATATGTCCTTCGCGCACACACATTTTAGAATGTAACATGTAAGGGTGCTTGGCGTCCCCACCGGCCACCACTTTCGCAGTTTCGCCTTCAACCTTGTGAAAGTATGTTTAGTTTTGTGCATAAGCTTACATGTCATTGATATATATGTTGGTCTGTTGCACCAACGACTCAGTTTTTATGAACCAAAAAACTTTATATTGTCAAATAATTTCAGGCATAAGTTAGACATGTTTTCTAGATTTTTCATTTATTTCTCTTCCTAATATTTGCATCCTATTGATAGGAGGCAAAATGTCAATCTAAACCAAATCACATTGATGCAAAATATTTAATAAGGAAGACATCAACTTGACTGTGTGAACATGTGACTCTAATGTAGTAGTACTTGTGACCATGTGATCAATTTGTTCACATTGGCGAACAAATCAAAATTCACTTCCTACTCTTTTGCCAATATTTGAGCTACTCTGATCAGTGATGTTCAAAAGAGCCTGTGAACTCAACAGATCCATGAAAGTTGACATCTTTATGTAGGATAAAGTGTTTCATATCTTATTCAATACCGAATATTGGTTTATATAATACATAGACCCTATCAAATACTACTTGGGGAGCCCAAGTAGTATTTGATAGGGTCTATGTATTATATTATATAAATTAATATTCGGTATTGAATAAGATACGAAACACAACTTGGGCCTATAACATATACGACTTAACACTTTATAGACATTTGTTTTAGAGCATCCACTATAAGAGGTCCATGAATAGGTTTAAAAAACTTGAAAAGGTTTATATCTTGTTTCAACCATAGTGAGAAATCTAGGTGGCATGAAAAGGTCCTAATTCTTGGACCTCTTCATAAACTCAACACAATTAATGCATGTGTAATGTGGAGCATGTATAAAGTTGAAACACATTTTTAATCATAGTGAGAAAATGTTTATAAACTCAAATGGTTTATAATTTATTGATATGTGATGACATTGAACACTTATAAAGCTTTATAAATTTTAATCATAATGGATGCCCAAAGTTTAATAAAAGATAAAGGGCACGAAAATGTAACTAATTTGCCAATTTTTTCTTTGTTAGTCATCTTTATTTTTTACTATTGTAAGAATTATATTTCCGTCTATTGTGTATATCATATGACTATTTTGCCCCAACCTATTAATAAGAGATTGATATGTAAAAAGGGTAAAAATGTCACAAAATATATACAATGGAAGCAATTTAAAAATATAATATATTCAATAAGAAAAAATAAAATTAGCTGCATAAACAAACCAAAAAGTCAGATTGGGCATTTTTATGATTTTTGCCCTTTAATAAAAGCATGCATAAGAAGATCAAGTTTTCAAACTTAATATAATGCATTTTAATTTAGTTTGAATGAAAAGTTTTCAACACCTTTGATGATTTCGGTATTGAATGTCTCATCAAAAGGTAAATATTAACTTAACGTGTCGTGAACTTCACTATCTTTTGTTCAAGATTATACAATGTAGTGTGGGTAGTCCGTATTATATCTGTTTTTGTTAGGAAAATGATTTGGAGACTTAAGTTATATGCCTAAATTCATGCCTAAACATATGTGGCATGATCTTGATAGTTTGTAGAAAAGTGGGTTCCCTGGCTGCAACCATCAGCATGATGCCATGTAGGCTTAAGCATAAATTTAGTCACATGCTTTAGGTCTCACAATCACTACTCTGTTTGTTATCAAATGTGACCTTAATTTACATGTGATTAAGTTAACATTTTTTTTCTCGCGTTTTTTAGTACTTCACGGGAACGAGTAATGTGTGTTTATACAAACGAGTTACATAATTAGTCACAATAGTTAAATAAAGGTCATAAAAATACTCATTTCACAACCGATTAAATTAAAAAAAAAAAAAAAAAAAAAAAAAAAAAAAAAAAAAAAAACTTCTTGTGGGCTATTTGAAAATTATAAAAAAACTGCAAGGTTGAATTTCGCAAGGTACGAACACTCCAAAACCAGAGTTTTTTCTAACTCAAAGATCTAGAAAATAAACATGCATACTATTATAGAATAATCATCAACCACAACTCTCAAGCAAAACCTCCTTGGCACGTTTGGTAGAGGGAAATTCAAAGAAATGAAATAAATAAAATACGGAGTAATTGAAATCCAGAGAATTGAACTTAGTAGGGAATTGAGATTGATTCTACTGTTTGGTAACAACATAGACTTGAACCAAGAAATGAACAAAATTTACTTTATTATTATTATTATTATTATTATTATTATTATTATTATTCTCTAATCTTAGAAATTGATTTCCACTCAAAATGTAAAGGAAATGAATTCTTTGAAATTGTGTGTAAACTTAACTCCCTAAGAATTGCAAATCTCCACATTTTTATTTCTTTGGCTACCAAACAAAGGAAATGAATTCATTTCCATTTCTTTGAGCTCGTGAAACCTTTATAGATAAAACCCTAAGTAACTCAACCGAATTCAATTTGTTATCAATTATCACAAATAGTCCAAGTCTTGCGATTTTATTTATTTATTTATTTATTATTATTATTATTATTATTATTATTATTATTATTATTATTTTGAAATTTGGTATTTAGTGAAAAATGGTTGTGAAAATAATTGTTGCTAAAAATAGTTATTTTCTACTCCGTATTAGCTAAGCAATTAGTACAGGCGTGTTGAATATGTCAGTGGTGGGCCTAGGCGACTTTGAGTTTGTGAATGGGCTGGAAATTTTCAAGAAACAAAATATCTACTACTTGCTACAAAGTACAAACTGCCAAGTGCCATAAACGAGTCGATATCACTATATTCTGTTAACAAACAGAAAATTTAAATGTATTCATTTTCAGATTTTCTTAACATTAAAGATGATAAGCATCGATAAAGTAAACTGCGTCTTGTGGTTTTATAGCTCGACTTTCTTTATTTCAACACCCCTTTGTTGCAAAAATGGTATACAACTATAAACACAAACTATATTTCAGAAGACGAATAATTTGTCTAACAAATATGACTAAGAGAACACGTCGGGTGGGAGTCTGGTGTAAAACTTTTTTGCGTTTTCTAAGAACTTTACGTTCGCCTTCCTTCCGTAACACATTTGGCTAGAGTTATGGCTAACAAAATGTTGGAACACAGGGGCGGACCTAGGGGGTTCCTGAGCGTTCACGGGAACCCCATGAATTTTATTCATAGTGTAAATTTTGTCAAAAATACCGATTTTTCCAAAATGAACCTGGTAACTTCGTAAATGGCGGTAAATCTACTAAACTTTTTTATTTGCACCAGGTGACTATAAGTTCTAGGTCCGCCCATGTTGGAACATATGGTAAAACAAGTGATTGATTTTAACTATTTTAAGAGAGAAAATGTGCAAATATCAATCTATGTGTGAATTAGATATATAATCTTTAGGTTGATATTTAGGGGTTTATAACTTTTGGATTCGGGGAATTGTTTCATTTCAAGATTTAAGTGTTTGGCTCAAGCTTTTGAGAATTAATGTGGGCTCAAGAATGATAGATTATACCTAGCATATATGGTATATTTTGTAAATAAAAACATATAATGAGTCCCGCAATTATATCTTCAATCACAACATATACATAAATTAATTATTAAAAAAATAAAACTATTCTACTTTCCTTCTAATAAATTATTTATCAATTATTAAAATAAAATTTTTAATAAAATATTAATTTTTTTTCTTACCTCATTTTCTTTCATTATAAACCGAATTCAAATTCGATTCCAAATTCTTTTACAAACCAAATGGGCCCTTAGTATTGCTTCACAATCTTGTTTGTCACTATACCGTTTTAGATTCATTTTCTTACAATTATCTTTGATTAGAATCACTATTATCTTTGATTAGAATCGATGAACAAACTCAAATTTTTACTACATACAATTCAACCATAAAAACGAACTATTCAATCGCATATATTATTCATAATATATAGAACTTCAATCAATCTGTAAAGATTAACAAGTACAAAAAAATTCAGATTGGTTTAGAAAAACCATATAAGAAGAATAAAACAACTATTGATATGAATTCTTAAACTCTTGTTCAAGAGCTTCTTCCAACAAAAACTCGGATTGATCCATCAATTCAGGACTTAATCTAAACATAAGAACACAAAATTCCATTTGATTTAACGTGCCATCGCCATCATAATCGCCTTCCTTTAACATGCTCATCAAATCATCATCACTCAAGTCTTGGAGGCCCAAAAACGACGCGTTATTCTTCAAGCTATCAAATGTGATCACCCCTTTATTCGCGTCTATTAGAAGCTCAAACCCTTTGCATAATT
The DNA here is from genome assembly GCA_030686995.1 of Artemisia argyi. NCBI lineage: Eukaryota > Viridiplantae > Streptophyta > Magnoliopsida > Asterales > Asteraceae > Artemisia > Artemisia argyi. The sequence continues at coordinate 224,815,999 of CM060701.1, read as the reverse complement.
CGCCTATGAGACCGTCTCCGCCTAGCTTTTCTTCTATCAAAGGTAAATGATCATGAAACTCAACTTGTGTCTTAGATGCAGCCATTGGAATTTAATTTAAAGATGTAGTAAAGGGAATAGAAGTTGTTGAATGGGCGACAAAAAACCCTCTGGCGACAAAAATAAAAAACCCTAACAGCCTACTCGACTTATCTCATTCGATCTTTGCCTGATTCTTGATCTCCAAACGATCTTGCATCTGTACAATCGATCTTTGAGTGACTGATCTCTTAGGGTTTTTTTCTTGTCTCGTTTTTTGTGGATCTGTTTCGTGGTGCTTCAGTCTTATTCCTCAACGATTTATTGATACCTTGTTGCTGATTCATTGGTCTATCATTATGGATACAGGTTAGTGATTTGGGCATATATTATCAAAACCCTAAGTGATTAGGGTTTAATTATTCCTCTTGTTTGCATGCGTGCTGTTGGGCTGTTTGATTTTTAATTGGTTGAGGAGATTTGTTTTGACTGGTTGAGGGTTTAAGAGGGATGGAAAAAGGTTTCTTCAATAAGCATAGTGCTCGTAAGGGCACTAGAGATGCGGGGTCTTCTACTAGTCTGTCCGATCAAACTAGTGGCTCGCAAGATGTTGATGCATCAGTTAACTTGGCCGATCAAGTTGGGTTGAAAAAGGGTACGTTTCCATATATCAATGTGGATTCTGATGAACTTGATGCACGAATGAAATGGACTATTGATTCATTCGAGACACATGCTACAGATGCGATTCATGATAAAGTGAAGCCGGTTTCACTTGCTACTAATGAATCTAATGGTGTACATGGGGCTAATGGCTCACAACAGCCAAATGTGGAACAATTGATTGCTAATGCGCATCAGAATTTTGATGAAGCCATGAATAAAATTCAAAGTGATGTTCGTGCTAATATGGCTTCCTCTTCTGATTTGCACAATTCAAGTGGTAGTGGGCTTCAATCTAATTTGAATGTTACTAATGTTATTACAACTAGTACTACTCCTTCTGCATCCAAGGTTGATACTACTAGTGGTAATGGAGTGAAGTCGGTTTCTTACGCGGGTGTTGCATCTAATGAATCCCAGAAACACGTGTCTAATTTTCGGAGGTTAGAATGCAACAATAAGAAGGATGATGTTGACCTGTCAGTCCCTATGAATGTAGTGCAAGAGGTGAACATGAGGTTTGAGAATACTCTCTACGGATACTTCCTTGGTCATCGCCTTGCTTTTCCTGTTGTTGATTATTATGTTCGCAATGCGTGGGCTAAGTATGGTTTACAAAAGGTTATGATGAATGCTAAGGGTTTCTTTTTCTTCAAGTTTACTTCGAAGAAAGGTGTCGATGATGTCCTTGATAATGGTCCTTGGTTGATTCGTAATGTTCCTATTATCCTTAAACCATGGACATTGAACACCAACTTGCTTAAAGAGGATTTAACTAACATTCCGGTGTGGGTTAAATTCCATGATGTTCCTTTAGCTATGTTCTCTGATGACGGGCTTAGCCTTCTTGCTACAGTGATTGGGACGCCCAAAAGGTTAGATGCCTTTACTAGTCAAATGTGCAAGGAATCTTGGGGCCGTAGTAGCTTTGCTAGGTGTATGATTGAAGTAAAGTCGGATGAGGTACTAAAGGACAGTCTCATTGTTGAGATTCCTCTGCTTGATGGTACGGGTTCGACTATTGAGAAGATCCGGGTTGAATATGAGTGGAAACCGCCGCGCTGTGATAAATGTAAGGTATTTGGACATACTTTGATTGAGTGCCCTAAGGTTGTCATACCGAATGCTCAACCTACTATGAACGCAAGTGATGGGTTCCAGCCTGTTAACAATAAGAAGAAGGGAAAGCAAGTTGGTTCGAATCCGGGTCGAGGAGGATTTACCAAACCTGTGGTGGGTAAGCATTTTGAATATCAGCCCAAAAAGAATCTTCCTGAACCAAAGAAAAGTAATGTCAGTAAGAAGAAGGCTTCTGATGTGGCTAGTACGAGTGGAACAAAGATCACTACTTCTAATCAGTTTGATGCTCTTAATATGGATGATACAGATGGTTTTGGTATTCCTAAGGTTGTTACTAACGAGGATGTGGATGCTGGTAATACAATGGAAGTTAATAAGGATGAGTCGGTTAAGACTGGTACTACATCACAAGTCCCTCTTATGAGTAATATGCATGAACCGCTTGTGAGTGATTCTATGGGAACAATGGAAGTTGATTCTACTCCTATTGTTGAGAAAATTAGTAAGCTTGAAAAGCTACTGATCGATGGGAAAGCTACTCTTGTGGATGATGCTGGTCATCCTATTCCATCTACCTCGGTCACTAAGAGGGCTAACCCATTTTCTAAGGTGGGTGAGGTTGTGGTTTCTGATAGTGATGAGGAGGAGGTTCTTAACACGTTCGACGAATCAACAAATCTTTTTGGTGGTGGTCATGAGCGTGAAGATGATTATGACTATGATGATTATTCGAAGCAAATTTATGATCTTCCTGGGGAATTGGATGCTCTTAATGCCATTTATGGTTTTAATCTTCAAGGTCGTAGGACGTAGTTTATCTTTTGTCAGAGTCACTACTATCATGTGAGTAATGGTTTGATTTCTTGTTTTGAAAATTGGAAGTATCTTGTTATGTAAGCTTTTCGCCTATGTAACGGGCTGAGATATAAGATTCACCCATATCCGTTGTACTTAAACGCTTTTTGGAGTAATATATTTACCGGATCGTTTGACCTTTTACCCAAAAAAAAATAGAAGTTGTTGAATGTTGTTTTTGTGATGAAGAGAATTGATGTATGGATTATTTATATATATGAAGAGGAATCTGACCAATTCCATGAGTGGCATATTCATGGAAAGGGGAGGGTGTTTGCTTTTGGAATTGACAATTTGGTAGGACGACGTCGACTAGGATCTAATAATAACATGTAATACTAATAGTAACGACGTCCTAACCAGAAAAGATACAACTAGAGACAAATAAAGAGTATAGCCATAATAAGAATTAAATATAAAACCGAGAAATTAACAAAAATGGTCACCGAATCTTTAAAGTGGCTTTGTGTTTTATATGTTTAAAAATCTTGCTTATTGCATGTAAATATGTCCATTGAACATTTGAACCTGATTTATATGATGCATACCCAGTTGTTACGTAAAAAAAAAAAAAAAAAAAAAAAAAAAAAAAATACACATTGGGAACACAATACAACTTAACAGTCAAACCTGCTTTTTCATTATCCGGCCAACAAAATCTAAATCACCTTACCATGTCAAACAACAAAAAGCAAAAAGCAAAAAGCACCAATCTTTCAAGAACCAAGGTGGTGCCCCGCGTATATCTAAGGTAGGTCCGGTGCATATGTTTCTGAAGATTTCCGGTATCTAAGGTGGTTCCCGGGAACCACAACAAGCATTGGTCCGCCTCTGCGTCATACTAACCATAACTAGAGTAATACGAGTAAATAAAAACCAAAACACATAAGAGAAACTCTAAATTTGCATCAGAATACCACTAACATCATATAACATAAACTAAGATAATGTTAAACCACCATTAATCCGTAAACATACTCAACAATGAGAACAACATATGACCCATCTCACCACACAAAAAACAAACAACGATATATATACCCAACCTAGCTTACCGTAACAAATACCGCCACGTACCACCACCAAGTCCAACCCTATCATCATACTCTTTCCCATTACAAGAAGGCAACTTCTACCGATATGCCCAAGCTTACCACACTTATAACAACCAACACCGCAACACTCCTTAGCATTATGCCCACTCTTAATTACCACATATATATAAAGTACACAACTGACAACACACATCACGTACCCTGACTACTAGTACCTAAGGCCACAAACAGTCCTTACCCAAATGCCCTCTCTTAGCACACAGAGAACAGACAGCCATATACCCCCACAAATCACAATAATAACAAAGACGACCAGCGCCACCAAACCGCCGGACCTCATTACAGTCCCTACCGAGATGCCCAACACCACTACACTTACAACAACCATCACCACCACTACAGTCTCTAGCCATATGCCCCCTCTTTAAACATATACCACACCAAAGTTTACCATCATCACTACAGTTCCTAGCGACATGCCCTACCTTACCACACTTATAACAACTAGCATCTTTACAATGTTTAGCGATATGCCCGTCCTTACCACACTTGTAACAACCCCTACAGTCCTGAAGGTTACGTAGTTCTTCTATAGAGTCTTGATGGCGTTTCACAACGTCTTGATGTTCTTGTATTTCTCTGGAAACTATTTCATTCACTTCCCATATGCGAAGATTATATTCATAAGCTGCTGCACCTAAGCCTTTATTAAGAGCAGTTGTGACAATGCTCCCCTCCCTAATAGCCATAAAGATACTTTTATGTTCAACAATAGTCAATATCGAAGTAGAATGAATGATATCGGATTGTGACAATGAACATAAACAATGGAATAAAGTAACACTATATTCGAACTAGAATGATGAGAAGGAGAGAACGTTTAGCTTTTATAGACCGGTGAGGCGGTGAAGATTTAACAAAAGGAAACAGAGGTTAGTCGGTTTGAATATAAGAAAACATATTTGTTCTACAAATTTATAATTTAGGGATAATGTATGTTTATTTTCGCTTATAAAAATTTCAATCAAATTTATGGACAAAAACTATAAAATATGAATAAAAACCGACCTCAAACTTATTCAAGCCATGCAAATGAAAAGTTTGAAGTGAAAAACAACTGATACCCTTAATTTAAGTGTGAATTTAATATGTTAATTTTAGGTTCATTCTTCTCATTTGATTATTATCTGAATTAAATTTTATCAAAATTGTTGTAAACGAAGATGAACACATAGTTGGGTGACCTATAAGTTGCTTTCAATAAAGAGTGTCGTATATAAGAAAAACATAAAAGTTGGGTGGCCTCCCTATCCCTATAATTTAATATTTAGACATTAATAAGAATAAACTGCAAAATACATCTCTATTACAAGTAAAAGATGATAGTGTCTAATGTTTGTTGACGGGGATGTAGACGTCCCGACTTTTCTGTCAGGAATGTGAAGTGTAAAATTTGGCAAATCGCAAAGATTTATTTTGGAATTTACTCAATATCCATACTACTCATAAAGCATGAACGAATGTGGTTTACTTAAATTACCTCTAAGTATCCTTTGTTAGTCGATATATTTATGTAGCCTATGGGCTTTTAGTAGTTTGTTAGGCTTGGTCCATTTACATGTTTATCTAGAATAGTCTTTTGTACATTATATATTGATTTGGGTTGAATAATACAAGGCAAGGCAATTACTCACCCGATGGTCACACGTGCACAAGTTGGTACTGTTAAGCGTAATCCGCGTTTTAATTTTCATACGTCTCATGTTTCTCCTCTTCCTAAGTCCCCTTCCACTATGTTAGCTGATTCAAATTGGCGGGATGCTATGTATGATGAATATAATGCATTAGTTAAAAATGATACTTGGGTTCTTGTTCCAAGACCACCAAATGTTAATGTGGTTCGGTCTATGTGGTTGTTTAGACATAAGTATCATGCAGATGGATCTTTAAGCAGGTATAAGGCTCGTCTTGTAGCTAACGGGCGTAGTCAGCAAATTGGTATCGATTGTGGTGACACGTTTAGTCCAGTTGTTAAACCGGCTACCATTCGCACTGTTGTTAGCCTCGCTATATCGCGTGGCTAATGATTTTCTTAACGGTGATCTTTCGGAGACTGTGTATATGTATACTTGCTTTCCTCAGCATGTTTGTCGCTTACAGAGGTCCTTATATGGTTTGAAACAAGCACCTCGTGCTTGGTTTCAACGGTTTGCTGGCTATGCTCTCCGAGTTGGTTTCTCATCCGGCCGTTGTGATTCTTCATTATTTATTTACCGGCATGGTTCTGAGGTTGCTTATTTATTGATATATGTTGATGATATTGTTCTGACAGCATCATCTACAGCTTTACTACGTCTCATTATTTCTTCTTTACATCAGGAGTTTGATATGACTGACTTGGGGGCACTTAATTATTTTTTTGGGATATCTGTTACTCATGATTCTACAGGTATGTTCCTCTTTCAGAGGAAGTATGCTATGGAGCTTTTGAAGCAGGCACATATGGTTTCTTGTAATCCTACTCGGACTCCCGTTGACACTGAATCTAAACTCGGTCCAAATGGTGATCCCGTTTCAGATCCTATTCTTTATCGTAGTCTTGCAGGTGGCCTCCAATATCTTACTTTTACTCGCCCTGACATCTCTTATGCAGTTCAGCAAATTTGTCTTTATATGCATGACCCAAGGGAGCCTCACTTGGCAGCTCTTAAGGGTGTACTTCGCTATGTTCGTGGTACATTGGATTTTTGTTTACAACTATATGCATCTTCTATTGGTTCTCTTGTTGCATATTCTGATGCTGATTGGGCTGGTTTTCGATCCACTAGACGTTCTACTTCCGGTTATTGTGTGTTTTTAGTTAACAGCCTTCTGTCCTGGTCTTCTAAGCGTCAACACACTATTTCACGATCTAGCGCCGAAGCTGAGTACCGAGGTGTTGCTAACACTGTTGCTGAGACTGCTTGGATTCGTAATCTTCTTCGAGAATTGCATTCCCCACTATTGACTGCCACTCTTGTTTATTGTGATAATGTTAGTGCGATTTATTTGATTGCTAATCATGTACAACATCAACGGACGAAACATATTGAGATTGATATTCACTTTGTTCGTGACATGGTTACACGGGGGCAGGTTCATGTTCTTCATGTGCCATCTCGTTATCAGTATGCAGATATTTTCACGAAGGGGTTACCTTCTACATTGTTTGAGGAGTTTTGTACCAGTTTGAGTGTTCGTTCCCCTCCCACTCCAACTGCGGGGGAGTGTTAGTCGGTATATTTATGTAGCCTATGGGCTTTTAGTAGTTTGTTAGGCTTGGTCCATTTACATGTTTATCTAGAATAGTCTTTTGTACATTATATACTAATTTGGGTTGAATAATGCAAGGCAGGGCAATTACTCTAAAATTACATCTTTAATACACCTTAGGCTTGATCAATTATGAACTTGACAACTTTTCAAAAACACACACAATATTTATTCTAAAAAAACACACGCTTTGCATCAAAAGTCGAACCAAAATCACGATTTGGCAAGTATAATTATTTGTCACTATACATTGTCGCTTTGCGCGAATATACATCTAGTTTTATATAAAGTGCACATAATGTGTCTTACAAAAAATAATAGTTATTATTTTAGAGCATATAATACATCTATTTTTTTAATAATCAATAAAAACTTAAAATTTGTGAAAAAAATATTATTCAAAGATAATACTATATTCAATACTTATAAATCTTTAATACATTATAATAAAACGATTCATGGAAAATAATTAAAGACATCACAAAAAAACCTCACTTTACACTTAATAATAATAATAATAATAATAATAATAACGTTATGCCCATAACATTCGCCCTATAACTCACCAATAACGCGGTATAGCGTGCCTATAACTTGATGCACCGAGCACTCTTATGAAACTTATGGCCATACATCCAAGATGTATTCAACATTCCACTAATTATGTGTTACAAGCATGGTTATTAAAACAAAACCGGACATCAAACCGGTTTTTCATTCACATTGATTTTAAAAGGCAGAGAACTATCTAGAATTCATTATGGCAAGTTTGATTCACTTTTCACCCTTTTGACCCAAATGGCCAAGTACACTAATTCAAACATGGGACTCCCAACAATTTGAAAATAATTGAGGTATAAGTTTGTACACGATTTAATTTATATACCACTAAGTTGAATAGGACACAACTATTTAGTAGCGAGCCATTTAGCTGATGTATTAAGTAAAGTTAGCAGCGTGTCAACGTACATATCGCCTTCCAATCTTCCATATTTGTATATTTTCCGGGAGACTGGGATTCGAGAAAAATGGAAATACATTAACAAACGAGAAAACTTGTATATGTGAACAAGCTTAGCAACCAAAATAAGTACAGATATGTTATGCAATCACATATCGAGGTTCTATCAACAACATTTGTCTAATGAAAATAAGTACAATAACATTTGTTAAAACATGTAAGTAAACAAGTTAAGCAACCAAAATAATTACAAATCATGGACATCAATTCCCTTAAGTTTTTTTAGTGATGGTAGCAATGTACTTCCCCTAATGTCTAATGAAAATCTTGCTCCAACTCAAGCTTGGATGGCTGTCTTGACCCGTCACCAGAAAAAGCTCCAGCCCCGTATGGGCTTCCACCTTTCAGTTCCCACATTTCAGACATACCATCTCCGAAAGTATATCCAATTGGCACAAAGATCATCCCATGGTGAACAAGCTGACTAAGTGCAGTTAATCTGTCATTCACATATGGAATTTGGTCAAAATGGTCAAAAACTTGATTTACTTTTAGAAAACAAGTCTACTTAACATCGCAAAATGTGTACTTTTTCAGACATTTTGTTACATATAAGGGGGTTGGCAACACTTGTGGCACCACACCACCATCCCTCACTCCCAACCAATACCCTTATGCCACATCATTTACCCATTTTTTTCATCCCTCACCCATTTTTTTGTTGGCATCACTTGTGGCACCACACCACCATCCCTCACTTCATTTTTTTTTCTTTTTTTTTAAATTCCTTTAAAAAAAATCCATTAAATTTCATAAAACATTACATAATATTCCTAAAAAACATAAAATAGCATTACATAATACTAAAATACTAAATTTCATAATACTGAAAAACAAAATTTCATCGTCTTCATCGGCCACCTCGAGGTATGGTAATTGTTGAGCGTGAATATGCTCTATAAGATCAAATCGAAGATGAAAATGTGTGTCCTCATGTCGTATCTCGGCTAAGGCTGCTTCGTCAAACACTGGTTGGATCGGAGGATCCTGAATATGAACTGGCGAGATTGCGTTATCGGCGTTATGTATAATCATGTTGTGCAATATCACACACGTATTTACTAGTTTGCTAATTCTTTCTAGTGTGTGTGGCCGTAAGGGTCGATTCAGTATACCCCATTTACCTTTGAGAACACCAAATACCCGTTCAACATCCTTTCGATCCGACTCTTGTACTTTCTTGAACTTTTTCTCTTTCGGGTCGGTTGGATATTTGAACGCTTTAACAAAAGTAGACCACGTCGGATATATGCCATTGGTTAGATAGTAGCCACGCTTGTACATACGACCATTCACAACAAATGGGCACTTAGGTGCCTTACCATTACGCTCGGTGGTGAATAGCGGAGATTGCATCACAACATTCACATCATTTTTTGAACCCGGCGGTCCAAAGAACGCGGGCCATATCCACAAATCCTGAGACGCCACTGCCTCCATCATAATCTTGGGGTATTGATAATCACCCCTTTTATATTGACCCCTCAATTCCATTGGACAATTCCTCCAAACAAAATGTGTGCAATCTATGCTACCGATCATACCAGGAATGTGATGTCTCTCTTCGTGTGCTTCGTACAAACGTGCAACATCATGGCTTGTTGGCCTACGTAGGAAATCTCTAGCGTACAATTGAATAATAGCATCACAAAAAAATTGAAGGCATTCACGTGACGTTCTTTGTGCCATTTCTAAATATTCGTCAAACTCATCCGGTGGATTACCGGTTGCGAGTTGTTTAATGGCAGACGAACATTTTTGTATGGCTGTGAAACTTTTTTTTGATTTAGCATCATAACCTTCTTGAAAATACTCGAATCTATCCTCAATATCATGTGTGATTTTCAAAAATAAACTTTTAGGCATACGATACCTATCTTCAAAAAACCCATCGTCGAATTTGGGATCTTCACAAAAATAATCAAGATGCAATCTTTCTGCAGCTTTGATCCGATCGCGTTTTACTGATTTTCGTTTCGACCTTGCCGTATCAGCTACCTCATCTTCATCAATCGCGTTAGCAAAAACCTCGAGACTACTATCGTTAGACCATTGAAACGACTCATCTAACAATAAAGTCGAACCAATTCTTTAAAATTCCATATGGTTGAGTTTTTTTTTTGGACCGGATTCAATTGATTTTTGGTAACTATGTTTTTTTTTGTGTCTTGATTTTTGGTAGCTGATGGGGTATATATACAAAAGAAAAAAAAATCTAACCATTGCATGCAAACGGTCGAATCAAACGGTCAAAATGGGAATCCAACGTTCGAAATTTTGCTCCTTCCCGTGGGTGGCCCTCCCCGTGCGGTACCATGGGCAAGGTGGCGGTGTTCCCGCACGGTAGCACGGTACCGTGGTGCCCTTACCGTGACCATTGCCAAGCGTCTAATGATGTACTAATTGAGTGATTTTGCAGTTTCACGGTCTATTAAAGAGATACCTAAAAAAGTCGAGGATGTAATATTCCCAATATATATCTACTAGCTAGGATCCATATTTAGGTACTAAGTTATTGGTTTCTATTTGTAATTTTTTAAGTGTATGTATATTTATAAATTTTAATGTAATATTTTTATATTAATAAAATTTTGATTGCATAATCAATAAATTTATTGAGCAGGTATAATAGTTGTAACATATGCTTAATTAGTTGTAATACTCAAAAAAGTGTCTTAGTGCGTACTTTATATGGGTGTTGTGAGAAGTACACCCCTAGTGGTTGGCAACATCCGACCAAGCCTCTTTTACACACTTTATGGATGGGAAAAGCCAATTTTTTATCATTTTTTATTCCGTATTTATATTTGTTAATACTTTTGAATTATCAAACTTTTTATATACTCTTCTACATTTTTTTGTTAGTACCGTGGACTTATCAAACAAAATTATGTATTACCAAAATTAATTTGAATATACACTCCATTGGTTGTCCGTATGTCCTTTAACTTGCATTTCATTAAGTGAATCCGTGCATACTTCTTACATGCTACATTCAATTTGGTCAACACACCAGCCTCTTCATAGGCACCAACCAAAGTACACTTAAACATTACTCCTCCAATAAATTCACAACAACCTCCTTATCATGTATAAACTTAACTTCACCACCTCCTTATCAAAAGACCACTTCTTCATAGTTGGAGTGTTTGAATCCGTCTTTCAACCCATGAATTTGTCCAAGAAAGATCGGTGTGGCATGATGGCGATTATTTTGTTGTCATCTCTTCATTATTGAAATGGGTAGTCTCGGAATTTAGATCCCTTAAGGTAAAATCTCATTTCTTTCGTTGTTACGGTATAACTTTTAGTTTGTTTCATGCGAGCATGCTACACCCAATGCACAAGTAACAGATCTAGCCAAATTATGAACAATGTATGATAAGTTTAAAAGGGAAAGAAATTTGAAATCAAATAAAACAACACCTTAGGTTAGACATAGACCCTACTACACTACATTTTCATTTTCATGCTAGTCAAAGGAAACATCAAAAGCAAATACATTTCTATGATTTTATGAAGAAAAAAAAATGTCCAACTAGCTAGTTAAGCTTACTTACACTAGATAAGGATATTGTTAGAAACTAATAGTGTCAATAATAAGATAGTTTCTAGGACCGTTTTGGCTCAAGACTATTAAGTCTAATCTAGGAATAATAATGTTCATAAGATAAATCATAGCGGAATAAGAACAATATTATTAACAAGGTTTTTCTTCGTCATCATCTCTACTCTAACATACATCAAAGCCTCAATGCTACGTGATCAAGTGTAGCACGGTTACATCCTAACAGCTATCTAAGATAGTTGAGGCTTAACATCAATCTACCCTAGGTGTTTCCCATAAAACACCTGTACACACAAGTCTACGTGTTTCCAGCCCTAGACATACACTCACACGTTTTCTGTATATTACATTGTGGAAGACTCATTAAAACCTATTCCCTGTATCTCTTTATATAATAAAGATACTAGGGTTACAAAATACTACGAAGGACTATATTGAAATAACTTCTTTGTAAAGCAAGTCCTTTGTCTTTTGCATTCTTCACTTTGTCTTCATAAGTCCTTTATCTTTCATATTTGTCAATATCAACTCAAAGTATAATTCCCAACAATCTTCCCCTAGTTGATATGACAAAACCAAGTATATGAAAGATGTCGTCTTCCCCTCAAACCATGCATATCATCAAGGATCTTCAAGCTGCAATCTTCAAAGTATTCTTCTTCCCCCTTTTTGTCATCATCAAATAGGGGACAAATGTAAGCAACCTTGATCTTCACAATCACCAACCAGTACCATACATCCAATTTAGTCCTTTAATGTCTTGAATTACCCACCATTAAGAACACCAAAACGCTTACTTATTAAATGAACTCAAGACATAAATATCCCAAATCTTCAGTAAGAATACCAAAGAATAATCATGAAAATCTTCACCTTGATGTAGCACATAAATGGTTAAACATTTAAACATTAAGCTTCCCCTGAAACCCATATGTTAACCATTTGTTGAATCTTCAATTCTGTAGGCTCTTATGTAATGATTACTAATGAAGAAAACTAATTATTACCAACTTGATGCTGAAGTAGAACAATCCAAACTCATGTCTTAAATATACCTGCGAACGTATACCCAAACCGATGTATAGGGAGACCGCAATCTCTTGACAATAATCACTGAGCATAATAACGTAACTCCTTCAAGTGTTTGTCAATTCGTAGATATAATAAGAACACAATCTCGAACAATTCCACTTCAACGTCAAATATGTGATAAAAGCCTTTCTTCATAACCAATTAAATCAAATAAAAACGAGCCATTATATCTTTTACGAACCGAAACCAAATCCAAAATATCAAACAATCAATCTTCATTACTTGTGTGTGTGTTTCTTCTCCTAGTGTGTGTATTGGAACCACATGTTCCAAAATAATAAATACTTCCCCTCACTTTGTGTAACACACGCCCATATTACTGCCTTTTAAAACATTAAGCTTAGCAGTGGTAACTTTTCACTAGCAGTGGAAACGATGGACATGCGCAGTGGTAAAATTTGCATTAGCAGTGGTAACTCTGAAGCTGCAGTGGAAATGTATAGCGTGCAGTGGTAACACTCTAAAGCTAGCAGTGGTAATATCGAGACAGCAGTGGAAATGAATAAAGCATCAGTGGAAACGTATACACTTGCAGTGGAAACGAATACACTTTGCAGTGGAAACGAATACACTTGCAGTGGTAACATGTAGTGCAACAGTGAAAACGAAGAACTAGCCACATCGATTCATCCACAAGTATGTCTACTCCCAACACCTGCTGATCTGAATAATATGAATCAAAGTACCAAAGCAATCACCAGAAAATCACGAATCAACCATCAGTACCTTACTTTCCATGGTACACAACATTAACACCACTTCATTATCACCAGTAGCTTTCGTGGTCTCCATCATTACATTAGGGTTTCAAACATACGCAACTTTATTCCTTGATAAATACAAATCTAGAAACCCTAAAACATTAATCGTATAGCAACATCATACCTTTACTCAATAAACCAATCAGTAGCATCCATTATTAGTCCTACTAGGTTCATCATTGATCCAAGAATCAACTTTTAATAGTACCCACGATCTGATTAACAAGATAGAAAACCATTCACCACAATCAGAAGCACTAGATCAAAATCATTATACCCAAAAGCTCGTCAAAGTACTGAGTAAAACCAGCGTATATGAATGAAAACCCTAAATAACTAGGGTTTGCTAGGGTTTTCTTTCAAGTGGTTATTAAGAGTAGCGTATAGCAGATCCAAAAACCCAAAAAATCAATTCGTACCTTCACCAAATCTGCTATCCTCCATGATTAGTAAACTCCAAACAATAGATATTCAACTTCCATAATGAATTAACACAAGTATGCATGAATTAAAAGAAGTTGAGATCAATAAAACCCTAAAAATTCGACTTACAAACTTTTCTGCAGCAGTCTTTTAGAAAAATCATATCTTTTTGCTGGGAGCTCAGATTGAAGATCCCTCCGGTGGAACTCTTCTTTGTCATGTAGAGAGCCTCCAGTAAAAATTTCAGCCCGATCCAACGGTTAACGAAGGAGGTATCGCACCTTGAAAACTGACCTACAGCGAGTTACGAAAATTGAACCAAAATCGAATTTTTCTTGTTTTCTTCGTTCTTCGACAACGAACCTTGTAAATCCTAGATATCAAGAGCCCCCGCTCTGATACCACATGTTAGAAACTAATAGTGTCAATAATAAGATAGTTTCTAGGACCGTTTTGGCTCAAGACTGTTAAGTCTAATCTAGGAATAATAATGTTCATAAGATAAATCATAGCGGAATAAGAACAATATTATTAACAAGGTTTTTCTTCGTCATCATCTCTACTCTAACATACATCAAAGCCTCAATGCTACGTGATCAAGTGTAGCACGGTTACATCCTAACAGCTATCAAAGATAGTTGAGGCTTAACATCAATCTACCCTAGGTGTTTTCCATAAAACACCTGTACACACAAGTCTAGGCGTTTCCAGCCCTAGACATACACTCACACGTTTTCTATATATTACATTGTGGAAGACTCATTAAAACCTATTCCCTGTATCTCTTTATATAATAGAGATACTAGGGTTACAAAATACTACGAAGGACTATATTGAAATAACTTTTTTGTAAAGCAAGTCCTTTGTCTTTTGCATTCTTCACTTTGTCTTCATAAGTCCTTTATCTTTCATATTTGTCAATATCAACTCAAAGTATAATTTCCAACAGATATGTATGATAAAATATGTCTTATCGATTTTGGCATTTTGATGGATATTGGATTCATTTTTTAGTTGTTTAAGCTGCAATACAAAACGTACTTTCTACTTTTTATAATATGTATTGCTTGATTGCTATTTTCATATTGCAAGTTTAATGTTTAAATCAATAAAATTTTCAAAAAGTACGATCAATTCCAAAAGTTACATAAAGTCTTGTTAAGTGGTAGCTTTATCACCTATATGCACCTGTCTAAGAAGACGCATCTTCATCTTAGTAAGCTTTTGGGTCTCAAAGTCACCTTATTTGCCACGAGATATGTTAAAATAGTAACTGTTAATTTGTGAGATCAAAATTTAATATTTACTAATTTATTTTACTATTTTTTTTTACTTAGTTGTGCTGAGGAAGCTGAATTTGGGAATGAGATCTGGGATCAAGCTCTTAAGAATTTGAGGGTCAAGCTAACTGGATTTTTTTTTTAGATGTATTGAAATTTAGTTTTTAGTGTTTTGTTAGATTTTAGAAATTATAAATCAATTGAAAGATTGTGTTTCTCTATCCTTGGGCCTTTTAGGCTTCGATCTTTTTTGATTTGTTACTTCGATTTGTGTGTAAATTTGAGTTATTAAAAGTTAGTTTTGTTTGGGTCAATAAAGTAGTAATCACAAGTGTAACACCCCCAAAATTGGTACAGCGGAAGCATTCGGGTCATGGGGTGCTACTAAATTAGAGATCACAACACAAGATAATAAAGAACGGAATACATACTCCGTTACAAATACATTTCATTAAAATTCATTCAAGTTTACATCAAGTTTTAAAATAAATAGATAAGCCCAACGTCAAATGGTCCCATAAAAACAAGTCATAATGTTGTGTAAAAACACTTAGGTAAATAGATTATGACCATCGCCTTGCCGTGCCTTGACGAAAAATAAGCAGCTCAAACACCTGAGTAAAACATGCTAAAAGTCAGCAAAAAGCTGGTGAGTCTATAGGTTTATCAGTAAAGTAATGTGGACCAATAGTTTTGTGTACAAACATTACAACGCATATAATGTCATACAAAAATAGCCTATCGCGCTAGCACTAAGTTCATGCAACCGAAGCTAAACAGCATAGTATGCCACAATGTAGCACATATAAATAATAGTGAGGGCCCATAGCGAGTGTTTAACCCAATACACTCGTAGTCCGACTTGGTATACGTTCGCATTGACCCGTCTGGCCAACCGAACGGGGGAGTTACCCCCAATAGATCTATCTATATCAATCGCGCTTCCTAACAGGAATTAACGGTTCATGAAAGTGGGCATAACAGTGGGTTCAGGGCTTAGGCTAACTACGCAATAGTGTTGAGAAATAATAGTATGGTCCAGAAAATGTTTTGCATGTTTCTCACCCCATAGTTTTGTAAACAAGTATAAGTAAAGTGGGGCTATAAACTCACCTTAGTGATTAGTAGTCGCGATAGCGAAAAGTCAAATAGTGATAGTGAGCGGCACCGACACGCGACCTAGAATAGTACGGCAATAATTTAGTTTAGAATACCAATTACGTCATAACGATGTTTTAATAAGTTAAAAGAATCTTAAAGAAATGTTCGTATCGTTGTGGTTGGGTTTATGTTTGTAAGCAAATTTCCACGTGTATAATTATTGATACATAGGAGTATATAATTCTTGGTTTGATAATAGTTGGCGTCGAGGTGCGAGCAAGTAGCTTTAATAATAGTTTAAGTGTTGACGGAATATGTAACATTATCGTGATGAGATTATTAAGTATATTTATATATATGTCATGTAATAATAACAATTGAAAGGAGTGGTATGTATAAAAAAAATAAACTTCTATCTATATAATGTAATTTGACAAAAAGTTCATTTCTAAAAGTGTTGGTTGTATATAAATTTCTTCGTGGTGGTCTAAATATGCGACGATGTCTAAATTATATGCCTCGTTAAAATAGAGTTTTAGTTATAAGTAAATAAGCAAAAGTCCGATTTTATTTTATACACGAAAACTCAAATTATTATACAAGTATAATTTCAAATTGTCTAATGTTTATGTTGGCATAAATGATCCGAACTTAAATTTCTATAACTTGTCGACAAAATAATTACCATCAAGATTGTGTTGTGTTAATAGATCATATATGTTTACAGTTTATGTTGTCGATTTTTCATATGACAGAAAGTATGTTATCACTCGTGGGCGAGTAAATGATAACCCGTTACGTGAGTTTTGCATTAAGTCTAAGTTTATAATTTTTGCAACTTTTACTCTATAGAAATTTTAATACTGCTTTAACAGATTTTTATGTGGGCTTTATGTATTATTGATTTGAGTTGGACTTTTAGAACACCAATGGGCCGTTAAGCGAACTGTTATATATTTGGCCGTGAGTTGGGCTTGGCCCAACTGTCTCCTCGACACCAAACCACGGATACAACCAGATGCACCAAAAAAATATATACTACTCAAATTATTTACTTCCCATAATATACATATTAGCTGTGACATGGGCGAGTTGGCAAAAATTTTTTTTTTTAGTTTTAATTTATCCAAACCACAACAACATAACAACAACATATATAAAAGAAAAAAGATGTATATTTCTGTTTGGACTAAACCCCAATATTGACCAAAAACAATAGCACAACATTTACTTGGATTGATACTAATTCGCAAGAACAAAAAGAAGTCAATAGTTCCACTTAACAATTTTCACGCCAACAAAATATTAACTCAAATTAGATATGACTTATTTTAACAGCCTCTAGTGAAAATAATAATACTAATAATAATTCAATCCTATTATACCCAATTTTTCATACCCCGAATCCCATAAACATTCGGATAACTAAAATATTTTTATAGTTAAAAACTAATATATTTTTTTTTACAAGGTAACGGATTTCCTTTTTATTACTCGCAAGACCACATAAAAAAAAACACTAATTGATTCGAACAATAATGTTTAAAAATTTTCAGATTCAATTTAATCAACAATATCACTAACCAAACAAAAAAATATATATATATTTCGATTCATAATTAAATCAAAACAGGTTCATTCTTAAGTTTTTCTTCAATTAAACGTGCCCATAACACTTAATTTATCCTTAATCACAAAAGCCCTAACAATTTAGCATCTAATAATCAATCATAAAAATTAGGGTTTCTTCATATTCAAATTAATTCAATAAGACAATAACCAAACATATACATAATCGAATCGAAAATAGAACAAGAGAGTTTTTAGTTTCTTACAATACTTTTTGAAGGAGAGGACAACAAAGTGAACCCAAATCCGAATCCAAGCCGCAACCCACACCAAGAAGGGATGTGGTGCCACTATGAATCGGATGGGATAAAAAAAGGAAGAAAAATGGAAACCCTAATACCAACCTTTTGATTATGGAAATTCGATTATAACCAAAAATGGACTAAAAAAACAAAACTTGGCTTCTTCAAATGCTATCTCGTGATCCTTCTTGGCTGGAAAAGAGGTTTACAGTGCAAAAGTATCCCCTTGGCGTGCAAGGGTTAACTTTGGAGGGGGATTCGAGGCTCGAATGGATTTTTAACCACATGATTTCCTTGATTCTTCTTCTTTTCTTTATTTATTTTTTTTTTTTTTGTTGTTCTTGAGATTTGGGAAGGAGAGAAAGAAAGCAAGATCTGCAATCTTGAAGAGAGAGGGAGAAGAAACGTGTGTCTGGGAAGGAGTAAAATAAAGTCGTGTATATATATATATTTTTTTTTGGGTAATGAGGCGTGGGATTTTCCTTCTTAAACGTTTCATTATTATTATTATTATTATTTTTTTTTATTTACTAACGTATATACATAAAGTGAAGTGTCAAAGTATTAGTTAACATTATGCTAAATTTTAAGGTGAGTGGGTCTTGTATACCCCGGGTTTCGTTGAGTTTTGCTGTAACGCAATATTTTGGTTTGACGCGAGTGTGAAACATATACCTTCGGAGAGCGTCTTTATAAAAACGTATTTATAGTATCGTTTATTAATTATTGATTTGTTGCCGTAACTAAAGTACTGTCGGTACGCGTGCCGTGCTGTGCTCGAGATAAAATCTCGGTTCAGTAAATAAATATCAGTATAGGTCAGAAAATAATATTTTTACATTTTCTGATAACATGGTCGTTGTAACGAGTCACAATATGCGGGTTTGCTACCCGATATAGTTATGTAAGCTTATAAACGCTTATTTAATATAGTTGAGCAATAATAAATTAATATTTATTATTAAATAAAGGGGTGTAAAATTACCGTTTGTCACATCCTTCCCGCCTTGGAATGAAACCGCCCTCGGTTTCATTTAGAATTACTCACGGGTGTCGAGAAAAGATGAGGATATTTACGCTTGATTTCGTCTTCACGCTCCCACGTGAATTCGGGACCTCTACGAGAGTTCCAACGGATCTTGATAATAGGAATGCGGCTTTGCTTAAGCCGTTTGACCTCTCGGTCAACAATTTCAACCGGTTCCTCAATAAAGTTCAATCTTTCGTCGATTTGGATTTCTTCCAAGGGAATAGCAAGAGTTTCGTTTGAGAGGCATTTCTTCAAGTTGCACATATGAAACACGTTGTGTACAGAGTTGAGTTCTTGTGGTAGTTCGAGTCGATAGGCTACCGGCCCGATTCTGGCTAGAATCTTGAAAGGTCCAATGTAACGGGGATTTAGTTTCCCACGTTTCCCAAAACGGATCACACCTTTCCAAGGTGAAACTTTTAACATGACTCTATCTCCAACTTGAAACTCAAGTGGTTTTCGTCTCTTGTCCGCGTAGCTCTTTTGGCGATCTCGTGCAGCTTGTAACCGGTTCTTAATTTGTACAATCTTTTCAGTAGTTTCTTGTACCAAGTCAGGACCAGTAATCTGACTTTCTCCGACTTCAGCCCAACAAATCGGTGATCTGCACTTCCTTCCGTAAAGTGCTTCATATGGTGCAGCTTTGATGCTAGTGTGATAGCTGTTATTGTAAGAAAACTCGGCTAGTGGCAAATGCCTATCCCAACCATTTCCAAAGTCTATCACGCACGCTCGCAGCATATCCTCCAAAGTTTGGATAGTCCTCTCACTTTGACCGTCTGTTTGAGGATGATATGCAGTGCTCATGTCAAGATTACTTCCCATAGCATCTTGAAGTGATCTCCAGAATTTTGACGTGAAACGGCTATCTCTATCAGAGATGATAGAAATAGGGACACCATGTCGTGCTACAATTTCTTTTATGTACAGCCGTGCAAGTTTATCCATGCTTTCGTTTTCCTTGATTGGTAGGAAGTGGGCGGACTTGGTAAGACGATCAACGATTACCCAGATAGTGTCGTAACCGTTGGATGTCCTAGGTAACTTGGTGATAAAGTCCATAGTTATGCGTTCCCACTTCCATTCGGGGATCTCTGGTTGGACCAGTAAACCTGATGGGCGTTGATGTTCAGCCTTGACTTTGGAACAAGTCAAGCATTGACCGACATACATCGCAATGTCGGCCTTCATGTTGGGCCACCAGTATAATTTCTTTAGGTCAAGGTACATTTTGTCGGCTCCTGGGTGTATAGAGTATCTAGACTTGTGGGACTCATGCATGATGAGGTCACGCATCCCACCGTAAAGTGGAACCCAACTTCTGTCCTTGAAGCACAGCCTCCCATCAGACCTCTTTACAAAACCATTTTCATTCTCAGGCATACCATAGATTTTCTCGTTGGGTCTATTTTCTTCCTTGAGTGCCTCAGTTTGAGCCTCAAGGATTTTTGATGGGAGAGGCGAAACGATTGTCATACCTAAGGATCGCACCCTCAGGGGTTTTGGTCTATCTTTTCGACTAAGAGCATCCGCTACCACATTTGCTTTACCAGGATGGTACCGGATCTCGCAATCATAGTCGCTGAGCAATTCTAGCCAACGGCGTTGCCTCATGTTGAGCTCCTTTTGGTCAAGGATGTATTGCAAGCTCTTGTGATCTGTATACACAACACACTTGGTACCATAAAGGTAGTGTCTCCAGATTCTGAGTGCAAATACCACTGCTCCCAGTTCTAAGTCGTGTGTTGTGTAATTCTTCTCGTGTTTCTTCAGTTGGCGTGAGGCATACGCTATCACCTTCTCTCGTTGCATAAGTACAACTCCTAAGCCTTTGTGCGAAGCGTCGCAGTAAACCACAAAATCTTCGCTGCCCTCAGGTAGGGCCAATATAGGCGCACTGCACAATTTATGCTTGAGGAGTTGAAAAGCTTCTTCTGCTTTATCACACCATTCGAACTTTTCACTCTTCTGGGTTAGCTTAGTTAAAGGTTTTGCTACTTTGGAGAAACCTTCAATAAACCTACGGTAATAACCAGCAAGTCCTAAGAATTGGCGTATTTCGGTAGGTGTGGTAGGTGTCGCCCAATCCTTTATTGCTTCGATCTTTGCAGGATCCACGTGAATGCCCTGACTATCAATCACGTGACCCAGAAATTGCACTTTTGGTATCCAAAAATCACACTTCGAAAATTTTGCATACAACTCCTCCTTCTTTAGCAACTCTAAAATTTGTCTAAGGTGTTCCTCGTGCTCCTTTTTGCTTTTGGAGTAAATCAGGATGTCGTCGATAAAGACAATCACAAATTTGTCCAAGTACGGCTTGCATACCCGATTCATGAGGTCCATGAATACTGCAGGGGCATTGGTCAAACCGAATGGCATAACTTGGAATTCATAATGACCGTATCGAGTTCTAATTGCGGTTTTTGGGATATCTTCTTCCCGAACTCTAAGTTGGTGGTATCCTGATCTCAAGTCGATTTTAGAGTAGACGCTCGAACCTTGAAGTTGGTCGAATAGGTCGTCAATTCTTGGGAGTGGGTATCGGTTTTTAATGGTTAGTTTGTTTAGTTCCCTGTAGTCAATACACATCCTGAAAGACCCATCCTTCTTTTTCACAAACAGGACTGGAGCTCCCCAAGGCGAGGAACTTGGCCTGATGAACCCTTTTTCTGAAAGTTCTGACAACTGGTCTGAGAGTTCTTGCAATTCCGTTGGGGCTAATCGATAGGGCGCTCGTGCCACAGGTGCAGCACCAGGCACTAAGTCAATACGGAATTCGACCTGTCGAGTTGGCGGAAGTCCAGGTAAGTCTTCAGGAAAGACTTCTGGGAAATCTCTCACGATTGGTACATCTTCCAAACGTTTTTCCTCTGACTCATTTCCTTCCTTCTCGGTAACTTGCGCCAGAAAGAGATGACATCCTTTTTCGATGTACTTTTGGGCCTTGGTGCAAGAGATGATGTTTAGCCTTGACGCGTTTCTTCTATCTCTCCTGTCACCTTCTACGATTAGGACTTCGTCCCCATATGGTAGGCGAACGATCTTCTCGTCGCAAATGATGGAGGCATGATACTTCGATAACCAATCCATGCCGACAATTACATCAAAACTGCCTAGTTCAACGGGCATGAGGTCGATGTTGAATGGGTGGTTTAATAGGTTTAAGGTACAACCTCTAATGACAGTGTCTACCCTTTCTATGTTCCCATTAGCTAACTCCACATTGTATATGATGTCTAAAGTGGTCGGGGCAATACCAAGAAGTGGACTAAATGCAGTTGAAACAAAACTCCTATCTGCCCCAGTATCAAACAATATGGATGCATAGCGGTTATTTAAAAGGAACATACCCGTCACAACATTCGGGTCCTCTTGGGCTTCTACTTTGCCCACAGCGTAGACCCTCCCACGGGCTCCTCCTCCATTGCCTTGATTTCCTTGATGCCCAGCAGCTCCATGATTCCCACCGTTTCCTTGGTTCCTCTGATTACCCTGATTACCATGGTTACCTTGGTTACCTCGGTTACCTCCATTTCCTTGATTCCTGGGCTTTTGGCACTCATTCCGATAATGCCCTTTTTCACCACATTCAAAGCATGTTATTTCAGCCTTCGGGTTGTTAGTTGGTGCAACTTGTGCATTAGCGAGGGGCCTTGCTTTGCAATCCCGGGTCATGTGTCCTATCTTTTGGCACTTGTGACACTTGACCGTGCACCGACCATTGTGGTGCAACTTGCAGCGGTTACACAATGGCAATTTGCCTTCGTACGCTTTCTTTTCTGTTGGCCCAGCAGCATAAACTTTAGCAACTTCTTGCCTTTTGTTTGAGTGGTGGTTAGTGTGGTTTTTTCGGGAGTGGTCATCCCATTTTCTTTTGTTTGTCACCACTGCTCCGACTGAGTCTTCAATCATTTGGTCAGTCAGTTTGTTGGCCAACTCCATAGTCTCATGGAGATCAGCAGCCTTAGAGGTAGTGACATTCCCCTTGACATATGGGTGTAGCCCTCCAATGTACCTTTCCAGTAAGCGAGCTTCAGTCGGTACCATTTCAGGGCATAGTAAGACTAACTCTTGAAAACGTTGGTTATATGTGGCCATGTCGGTGCCTTGCACCTTGAGATTCCAAAATTCTGCCTCCAACTTCATGACCTCGTTGCGAGGGCAATACTTTCTGAGCATCATTTCCTTGAAATTTTCCCATGGCATTGCATAGGCGGCATCATGGCCAGCCGACTTCAGATAGTTGTTCCACCAGGTCAAGGCAGCATTCTTGAAGGTAAATGATGCAAATTTGACCCTGTCTTCATCCGCACATCTGCAGATTCGGAATACAGTTTCCAACCTTTCCAACCACCTGACCAAAACAACAGCTCCTTCGTTTCCCTCAAAATAATCTGTCATGAGCTTTTTGAATTCCTGATAGTTACAGCCACGGTTATTGTTGTTTGCCGGTCTAGAGGTTCCGACATCAGTAGTTGAATTGTTCACATTTGCTGCAGCCAGTGCTGCTGCCACTCGCTCTTCAACTAGTTGGTCGAGCATGGCTTGATTTACAACAGGTGGAGTTGTTGCAGTAGTCTTGGCGGAAACTGGGTTAGCACGAGTAGATCTAGTTGCTTTCCGTTTGGGAGCCATATTGCTACGAAATAAAATAGAGAGAGTAAATAAGATTTCATAACAAGAGTTTGTCAACATGCAAGAGTATAGTCACCACAAGTAGAGTATAATGATAAAATCAATTATAGAGAGAATGGCACAATAGAATAACCAATCAAGCTTGTTATAGATTAAAATCGATATGCGTTCACAAAATTACAAGCTCATGGTGCAACGAAAGAAAAGTACAAGTCTCGAATACATAAACGGAAATACAAGTCTCGAATAAAAGAGAAAAGTACAACAAATACTAAGCTTGCATCATCTAATACAACAACACTACTCAACGCGAAGTCGCTCCATGCCTAACACCAGCTCTGCCTGTGTGTTCTCCAACTGCTCCAACCGCCTACTAGAGTCCTGGATAATCGTGAGGTGTGCTCCAAGCCTATTCTCCAATGATGCGATCCTCTGCTCCTGTGCATGTACTAAGTCTCTGGTCAACTCCAAATCTGAGATACGTCTCCTAGCAGCTAGAATCTCATACCGGTCCTCCTGTCCAGCTCTAGTCAACCTAGCAATCTGAGACTCCATATCATGCATCTGGTGCCACTGACGCCACGCAGTATCCCAGACTGATGTCAACTCACTCCGCATCGTCCCCACACAATGGCGCATACCCTCAAGTTCACTACCTAACATACCAGTACTGTCATCCAATCTTCCTAACCTATCCAACTGCTCAGTATGCTCCTCGAGTAAGCTCTCATGTGACCCCAGTAAAACAAAGATCTGCTCCACACCAGTCACCTCTCCATCCTCCACTGGTAAAGCAACCGGAGGTGTGGAAACCTGAACAGATGGTGATGGTGGCACAAAAGAAGGTGAAGAAGGTGTATAATCTGGACTCACAGCACGAGGTGCGGCACTAAACACACACTCAACATCCCTCCATATCTCACCATTAATCTCCTCCTCATGAACTCTCCTCGATCCCTGCCCAATCTCAAAAGTGGAAGGAACAACCCCTAAACCCTTCTCCAAAGTATGGAGTGTAACAGCTCCCTGACCCAAACCTGATGGTATATCATCATCTGTATCACCTCCCTGAATCTGTGCATCTCTCGAACTCTGTCCCATCTCATAGGTGATCGGCACATCCTCAAGGATAATCTCCAGTGGTCTCACACTCCCATCTGTACCTGTATGCTCAATGATGTGCTCAACCGGTGTAGTCTCATCAGGTGTAACCTCAGCTGGTAGAGGTTCCTCTTCGGGATCTTCCTCCGAATCAGTCTCAATAGCTCTCCTCAATCTCTGATGTGGAGGGGAGTGAGGCAATGGTGAAGTAGGAGTATGCTCATATGATGATCGAGTCCTCCTACGGGGCACTGATGATAAAGCAGATGTCAGGTGTATGTTACGCCCTCGGACTCTCCTGTAAGAAGCCCGACGTCTGATAGTAGGGTCCTGGGTATGAATGGACTGAGTAGTAGTGATGTCAGTAGTGGGCTGAGTAGGTGCATGATCAGTAATAGTAGTGGACGCAGGCTGAGTAGGAAATGATGGAGCAGGCACAGACTCAGTGATGTCAGGATCTGAAGCATGAAAATCCTGAAGTATGATGTACGGATGCTCTGAGTCTGGTGTGATCTGGAATGGCGGAGTGTCAACGGAAGGCATAGTCTGTGACACATACGGTATAAGTGTGTAAGTATATGTAGGATACTCATAGTAAATAATATAAGTTTAGTGCGTATAAGGATACTTATAGTGCATATAGTCAAGTAAGATCATCAAATAGTAAAGCATAATTAAGGCAAGTAAAGTGGCAAGTAAGGCAGGCAGGCAAGTGGTGGTCTAGGGACTTGTTTTTGTAAAAAGCGGTTATAGTTTAGGATTTATATGTACCTAGTTCTCTATAACCTTGGCTCTGATGCCAATCTGTAACACCCCCAAAATTGGTACAGCGGAAGCATTTGGGTCATGGGGTGCTACTAAATTAGAGATCACAACACAAGATAATAAAGAACGGAATACATACTCCGTTACAAATACATTTCATTAAAATTCATTCAAGTTTACATCAAGTTTTAAAATAAATAGATAAGCCCAACGTCAAATGGTCCCATAAAAACAAGTCATAATGTTGTGTAAAAACACTTAGGTAAATAGATTATGACCATCGCCTTGCCGTGCCTTGACGAAAAATAAGCAGCTCAAACACCTGAGTAAAACATGCTAAAAGTCAGCAAAAAGCTGGTGAGTCTATAGGTTTATTAGTAAAGTAATGTGGACCAATAGTTTTGTGTACAAACATTACAACGCATATAATGTCATACAAAAATAGCCTATCGCGCTAGCACTAAGTTCATGCAACCGAAGCTAAACAGCATGGTATGCCACAATGTAGCACATATAAATAATAGTGAGGGCCCATAGCGAGTGTTTAACCCAATACACTCGTAGTCCGACTTGGTATACGTTCGCATTGACCCGTCTGGCCAACCGAACGGGGGAGTTACCCCCAATAGATCTATCTATATCAATCGCGCTTCCTAACAGGAATTAACGGTTCATGAAAGTGGGCATAACAGTGGGTTCAGGGCTTAGGCTAACTACGCAATAGTGTTGAGAAATAATAGTATGGTCCAGAAAATGTTTTGCATGTTTCTCACCCCATAGTTTTGTAAACAAGTATAAGTAAAGTGGGGCTATAAACTCACCTTAGTGATTAGTAGTTGCGATAGCGAAAAGTCAAATAGTGATAGTGAGCGGCAACGACACGCGACCTAGAATAGTACGGCAATAATTTAGTTTAGAATACCAATTACGTCATAACGATGTTTTAATAAGTTAAAAGAATCTTAAAGAAATGTTCGTATCGTTGTGGTTGGGTTTATGTTTGTAAGCAAATTTCCACGTGTATAATTATTGATACATAGGAGTATATAATTCTTGATTTGATAATAGTTGGCGTCGAGGTGCGAGCAAGTAGCTTTAATAATAGTTTAAGTGTTGACGGAATATGTAACATTATCGTGATGAGATTATTAAGTATATTTATATATATGTCATGTAATAATAACAATTGAAAGGAGTGGTATGTATAAAAAAAATAAACTTCTATCTATATAATGTAATTTGACAAAAAGTTCATTTCTAAAAGTGTTGGTTGTATATAAATTTCTTCGTGGTGGTCTAAATATGCGACGATGTCTAAATTATATGCCTCGTTAAAATAGAGTTTTAGTTATAAGTAAATAAGCAAAAGTCCGATTTTATTTTATACACGAAAACTCAAATTATTATACAAGTATATTTTCAAATTGTCTAATGTTTATGTTGGCATAAATGATCCGAACTTAAATTTCTATAACTTGTCGACAAAATAATTACCATCAAGTTTGTGTTGTGTTAATAGATCATATATGTTTACAGTTTATGTTGTCGATTTTTCATATGACGGAAAGTATGTTATCACTCGTGGGCGAGTAAATTATAACCCGTTACGTGAGTTTTGCATTAAGTCTAAGTTTATAATTTTTGCAACTTTTACTCTATAGAAATTTTAATACTGCTTTAACAGATTTTTTTTATGTGGGCTTTATGTATTATTGATTTGAGTTGGACTTTTAGAACACCAATGGGCCGTTAAGCGAACTGTTATATATTTGGCCGTGAGTTGGGCTTGGCCCAACTGTCTCCTCGACACCAAACCACGGATACAACCAGATGCACCAAAAAAATATATACTACTCAAATTATTTACTTCCCATAATATACATATTAGCTGTGACATGGGCGAGTTGGCAAAAATTTTTTTTTTTAGTTTTAATTTATCCAAACCACAACAACATAACAACAACATATATAAAAGAAAAAAGATGTATATTTCTGTTTGGACTAAACCCCAATATCGACCAAAAACAATAGCACAACATTTACTTGGATTTATTCTAATTCGCAAGAACAAAAAGAAGTCAATAGTTCCACTTAACAATTTTCACGCCAACAAAATATTAACTCAAATTAGATATGACTTATTTTAACAGCCTCTAGTGAAAATAATAATACTAATAATAATTCAATCCTATTATACCCAATTTTTCATACCCCGAATCCCATAAACATTCGGATAACTAAAATATTTTTATAGTTAAAAACTAATATTTTTTTTTACAAGGTAACAGATTTCTTTTTTATTATTCGCAAGACCACGTAAAAAAAAACACTAATTGATTCGAACAATAATGTTTAAAAATTTTCAGATTCAATTTAATCAACAATATCACTAACCAAACAAAAAAAAATATATATATTTCGATTCATAATTAAATCAAAACAGGTTCATTCTTAAGTTTTTCTTCAATTAAACGTGCCCATAACACTTAATTTATCCTTAATCACAAAAGCCCTAACAATTTAGCATCTAATAATCAATCATAAAAATTAGGGTTTCTTCATATTCAAATTAATTCAATAAGACAATAACCAAACATATACATAATCGAATCGAAAATAGAACAAGAGAGTTTTTAGTTTCTTACAATACTTTTTGAAGGAGAGGACAACAAAGTGAACCCAAATCTGAATCCAAGCCGCAACCCACACCAAGAAGGGATGTGGTGCCACTATGAATCGGATGGGATAAAAAAAGGAAGAAAAATGGAAACCCTAATACCAACCTTTTGATTATGGAAATTCGATTATAACCAAAAATGGACTAAAAAAACAAAACTTGGCTTCTTCAAATGCTATCTCGTGATCCTTCTTGGCTGGAAAAGAGGTTTACAGTGCAAAAGTATCCCCTTGGCGTGCAAGGGTTAACTTTGGAGGGGGATTCGAGGCTCGAATGGATTTTTAACCACATGATTTCCTTGATTCTTCTTCTTTTTTTTTTTTCTTTTTTTTTTTTTTGTTGTTCTTGAGATTTGGGAAGGAGAGAAAGAAAGCAAGATCAGCAATCTTGAAGAGAGAGGGAGAAGAAACGTGTGTCTGGGAAGGAGTAAAATAAAGTCGTGTATATATATATATTTTTTTTTTGGGTAATGAGGCGTGGGATTTTCCTTCTTAAACGTTTCATTATTATTATTATTTTTATTTTTTTTTATTTACTAACGTATATACATAAAGTGAAGTGTCAAAGTATTAGTTAACATTATGCTAAATTTTAAGGTGAGTGGGTCTTGTATACCCCGGGTTTCGTTGAGTTTTGCTGTAACGCAATATTTTGTTTTGACGCGAGTGTGAAACATATACCTTCGGAGAGCGTCTTTATAAAAACGTATTTATAGTATCGTTTATTAATTATTGATTTGTTGCCGTAACTAAAGTACTGTCGGTACGCGTGCCGTGCTGTGCTCGAGATAAAATCTCGGTTCAGTAAATAAATATCAGTATAGGTCAGAAAATAATATTTTTACATTTTCTGATAACATGGTCGTTGTAACGAGTCACAATATGCGGGTTTGCTACCCGATATAGTTATGTAAGCTTATAAACGCTTATTTAATATAGTTGAGCAATAATAAATTAATATTTATTATTAAATAAAGGGGTGTAAAATTACCGTTTGTCACAACAAGATGGTTCAACTTCAAAATGTTGCCAATCATAGACTTCAATAGAGTAGTTAAATGTATTTTGTATAAGAATAGGGGATTATGTCTTTGTTTGGGGACTGGATTCGGATGTATCGAGTTATAATTGAATCAACCTCAACTAGTTGTAAATGGTGAGGTTTATGTAGGATGATTATTTTTAATTTGTGTATGTTGTTTTGATTTTCATTGGGATCCACTTAAATTTCAAAATCACCAGTTTTATGAATGTAAAGATGAATTTGGTTTGATAAATACTCCAATAGTTTTATGAATGTAAAGTTGAGCTTAACTTCAAGATTATGTGAGTTTAATTCGAGAAAATTATTAGACAGAAAGATTTAATTTACTATGTTTGATAACAACTTACAAGGTATTAGTTTGAAATAAATTTGTTAAACTAATTGTTTTAGAAAGTAACTTGTAAATGTGGAGAATTGATTTATGGAACCGACCCAAAAATTTGAAGATAGATTTTGACGAGATATGTAGAAGGTGCATGTTTTACGTCGTTAGGCCTAAAACTGTCACTTGTCATAATGGACCAATTTAGTTATCGAAAAGCTCTTGTATAGAACGCAACTGACTTTTAGGAGTTAGAAATGAGCTCGTAGGGTTGGTTACATGGTTGTAACTAAGATTTGTCATCACTCGTGTAACACCCCAACCCAAAAAGGGCTAAAGTGTAACATTATGGGGTCAAATCAGAACATAAGCAAGCGGAATACATTAAATAATACAAGGGTTACAAAGCAAATCTAATAAATGATAAGGTGCTAAATCTAAGCATAACAGCCTCCAAACTAATTTCAAACTAAAAACCAAAAGAGGAATCTCTAAGTCCATCTCTAATCCATGGGAAGCTATCAACAGTGTAGTCCACTAAAAGCTCCTAAGCACTCTTCGCCCAACCCAGCTTCCTTCTAAAACCTGCCGCAGGAAAAGAAATGCGGCTGAGCTTAAAAAGCCCAGTGAACAGATATAAACAAACAAAAGCTAATGACAAAAGGGAAACGAAAGTGAATCAAGAATGAATCCAAGCAAACCTGTTGAGAAGAATATCAAAGAATATGGAACATATGATAGAATCAACAGAACACGATCAAAGGGAATACGTATAAGGAATATCAAATGAATCAACGGAAAATGAAACGAATCATAAGTGTAAGCAAATGAATTAAGAAAAGCATAAGTCAATAACAATAAAGAAGTTAGAACAACAAGGATCACATATACAGTAGAAGTAACAGAATAGCCCAATAATCATATATCAAATTGTACATAGAGTAGCTAGCTCGATGTACCAAATGTGAAATGGAGTGTATCGCACACACATACCCATTCACCAAATTCAAAACGAAACAAAGTACCTAGGATGCATCCATACGCTCCCTGCAAATACAGATATATATGCACAAAGCTCTAGGCTAAGTAAACATATATACAATAATAAATATAGGCCTGAATAGCTAACTTAAAGGGAACGCTGTGGATTAAAACCCACCTCCACAGATAGTGTCAATACCACTGGTGCATCAGTGGCAAGGCCATGGACTCCCCATGACTGGCTACAAATTAATCAAATAATGGGCAACAAATAGGGCATAGGAATGCTATAAGAATAAGAACTATAGCATGTAACAAATATCAAGCAAATCATAACAAAACTGGGTCAATCAAATACGAATCAAACAAAGGGAAGCATAGCGATGGTTCAAGTCAAAGATTCATATCATGAGGTTTAAATCAGAGGTTCATAATAGCAAAAGGGTTCATAGCAAAGGTTCAAAATTTGAAGTTATATAATCAAAAGATATTAAAGAAAGTCATGAAGAATCTTAAAGAATAAAACAGATTAAGGACTTTTGAAAATTATTTAAAACCTTTTTATCGTAAAAGTATTCCTTTAAAAACA
The DNA here is from genome assembly GCA_030686995.1 of Artemisia argyi. Taxonomy (NCBI): domain Eukaryota; kingdom Viridiplantae; phylum Streptophyta; class Magnoliopsida; order Asterales; family Asteraceae; genus Artemisia; species Artemisia argyi. The sequence continues at coordinate 224,784,752 of CM060701.1, read as the reverse complement.
CATTTCATAAAAGTCATTAAAACTTTCAAAAAAACTGGCATTGTATCGTAATCACATAAATCATTTCAAAAATAGTTTTTCTCAAAAGTCATCAGGTTATATTTTTAAAATGGTCTTCATACGAAATTATACTATCAAATGAACCAAGGATATCAGTCGTATAAAGATCAGAAATCATAATAGTGGCGATGGAACGTATCATGAGTCATAAGAAACCTTACTGAAAGGTTAGTATATCTGTACCTTATGCAAATCAAGCAAATGAGAAAAGAGTCACAAGCGACGGATCATTCTCTCTTCATGGAACCTATAGGAATTAATAATCACGTATTACTTATAAGCTCATTTAATCAGATTATATAATTTAGGCTTCTTTCTATTTTTAGAACTTTCCATTTTTAGTAAGTTTCCGAAATAGTAATTTAATACTTTAAGGTTGTAATCGACAATTAATAATATTTAATGTTAAAATGACTAATATAATATTTTAGGTCTTAAAATGTCAATATTATAAGTTTAGGGTCTAAAATGTAAATTATCAAAATTAAATATTAAAAGTCAAATAAAATTATTTTAAAGTTTATTTTAATAAATTAATATTAAGATATTAATTTTAGACCCGTCATCATAATTTTTTATTTAATTTGGTAGCGTACCCACGACATTAATATTAATGCCATGACGACCCAAGATTTTTATTATTTTGAAAGCAACAAGTCCATGACACCCTCTTGTTAAAAATATACCGAGACAAACACTTCTCTTGTTTAAATAAGCTGCGACACGACACACACCCTTCATTCACGTATAACATGCATGACCTTTCTTTAGTTTTATAATCATATATTAGTACGTATATAAGAGATCAGAAATACTTGTTTAAATGACCAAACCGAACATGAAACAATGTAGTCGAAAAGCAAACAAAATAAAGATTGATATGTGATATGCATTTTCATTCTTTCATGAGACTAAATGTTTCATTCATATATTTCTTTGCCCATCTCATTATTCACATGCAAATACCAACTGAACCAACATGAAATACAAACTAAAATACTCCCACGTCTAACAGTTTACAACCATATTTAAATGACCCTTTATTCGATTTGTCAATTCACACGTTAAACCCTTTTCTTATTTTAATCCAATTCGAACTAACAATTTACACATATTTTAAATCCTTTTTCCCATTCGATCAAGGGAATGTTTCTGTGATACGTTTATTAGGTTGAGCCAAGAATAATTTCGAAACAAACGTGACCAAGAAGGTGCGATTACACAAGTTTTATAGGTCGTTAGTATGTTACAAGCAATCGTTATTTCATGTGTTAGGTTATGATTTTATGTGACCGTGCATACGATATAGATACAAAAAAATAATCGAAACAACATCATGAGTCGAACAAGAAAAAGTGAATCGAACAAGGCATGAAAGCTTTACCCTTGAAGCGTATAACGAGAAGAAAACACAAGTCGAGTACCAACTGTACCCAACCGATCAGCAGTAACACCCTTCAAACGACAGAATAAACCCACGTCCAACTTCTTGTTTCGAATGGCAACACCACACGCGATCACTCCAATAATAACAAGTACACACGAACCTCCTAGGTTTGTGTTTCGATTCGAACAGGAAGGAAGAAGAGTGGTGGCAGCCAAATATTGTGATGTAGGTTTAGGGTTTTATAAACTTTAAAATCAGCCGTATATGCATATATGTTTTAAAAGAAAACGTGTGATGTGGGTAGGTCGATTTATAGGCAGGAACGTGTAAAATTTTGAGACAAAAAGGAAAGAACTGATTTTTAGGGATTTGTTAGGATGTTTACCAAGGATATCCTAGTCACAAATATGTACAAAATCACAATTATATTTAAGTGTAAAAAAATAAAGGTTCGGCTAAGGATCAAAGAAAAAGTGCACAATATTTCAAATGTGTAGAAATGTGTTAAACATAAGTCTAAATATTCGCATTACATATATATGTTTAATTATTAACGAGTTATATACTTAGGCTATAATCGCGATATAATGTCTTTGAATTATTAATCGTCTTTTTCATAAGTTCGAAATTAGAGGGGTATTTTGGGTATTTCACATGTTTAAGAATTTCAGGTTTTACAACTCTTTCCCTCTAAAAAGAAAATTTCGTCCACGAAATTGGAATGAGGAGATCAAACGGAAATGTTCCATTCATGAAATGAGGAGGAAGTGATTAACTTGCTCAGAATAGTTTCTCCAAGGAAATTTAACAAACGGAAAAGTTTCTCATGACTCAATCTGAATAAAATAGGATAGCCCCGGGCTCTCTACATAAAACAAATCTGATCCAACAAATACGAAATGAACATGAACAGATGATAGTAGTAATCTCTTAAAGAGATATATGAACATCAGATGAATCTGGAAAGAATACGGAAGTGAAACTAGATAATAGAAAACTCCACAAATCGAATCAGGTTCTGAACGAACTAAGGATCTTGCTAAAATTAGAGGAGCATATATCGAATTATCAGTCATACCAAAAGTCTCCTAAAGAGGTTGGTAACCTAATCTAATTAATGATTAACTAAGCATAAATCAGAGTATCAAATCATATCAGAATGGATAATGGGATAGGTAGGATAACCGCACAGATAGAATGAAACTAAGGACTAATGTATCATGAACCAAAGCTTCCTTAAGGCCAACACGTCTAACTCTTCTGTATGGAAACATCATACGGGATACACAAATTCCTGGCTAAACTTTCAAACTTCCTCTTCCACAATGACAACAAATCCATCAGTCATTGTAATGAACTCTAAACATTCAATGAGTGATTTCTCGACTTAATTTAACCGAAGGTGTTCTACATTTCCGTTCATACACTATCTGAAAGGAAAAACTTTGTCACTTGTATGCCATCGATCTTAATGAGCAAACACAATCAGACTACACAATTGTCAACTTCATGCTCAATACTTCTTCCAAGTCCGAATAGTTGTTCTGCTTTATCCATCAGTCTGTCGGTGAAAAGCATTACTATACTTGAGTCTGTCCCTCAAGCCTACAGTAGTTCTCCTTGATATTGTGACGTAGCAATGCAAATCTCTGACACGATCACTGCAGGTGCGCTAAGTAATCGAGAAATCTTCTGCTGGAGGATTTATGCCAACTTGCTAACCGAATACACATTCTAAGAGGCAAAAGTGAGCTGACTAACTCTACCACAACTCAAATTATGTCATTCTTTTTAAGTGTGCGTGGAGATTTCGTTACCAAGTTCATGAAAATTTCTAATCCTGCTTAGATCCCTTATACATCTTAGTACAACCAATAGGTATAGAAAAAGTAGAAATGTATCTCAATCATAACATATTTCTTTCCAGTCTTCACAGATCATAGTTCACCATCTTACTTCTGAGCTTCCTAATATCTGTAATTGGATCCCATCTCCATGTAAGGTATGTCTTCAAATCTTGAGAGCAACACCTCTGCCACCAACTCCAACTCCAAGTCATGCATTGAATAATTCTCCTCAAATGGTTCTAGTTGTCTTAATGCTAAGCAATAACTTCCTCGGGTTGCATAAGGGCATAACCACGTCCCTTCTTGTATCGTCTCAAAATTGATAGTCACTTGAAGGTACGGAGGCTAATTTCTATTTCAGCTTTCCAAAACTCCATTCTCATATCGTGAACATCTTCAAGCCAATGTCATGCTTCCAGAATATACAAATGATCCTCACATCTCCACATAATCCGAAAGTGATTCTCATGTTTCTTCTTCATCTCTAAATGTACTAAGATGTCATACTATGACAACTTTGTCTAGGTACTCATGAAAACACGATTTATCGCGTCCATAAAATAGTCAAAGCATCAGCTAATACTATTAGCATCATTAATAATCATAGAGGCCGTTACGAATATGAAAGGAAATTGTAAGAATACTTCAAGCCATAAATCCATCTAAATGAAAAATCTGCGTACTAAAATTAATCAGATACATTGTCGATTCAGGGTAGGGAATAATGGTTTCTAACAGAAATACGGTTCAGCTTTCAAAAGTCAATACAAGTCTCCTGTTCTCATCGTTCTTCATTGTGAATAAAACTGAAGCACTCAAAAGAGATACACTAAGACAAACAAAGCATTTCATAGCTTTTGGTTGCCACTCCTCCAGTTCTCTCAATTTAGCTGGTGCTGTTCCGTATGGAGTTTGAAAATCAGGTAAAACATTGTTCTTATACGGATAGGGTTCTGTCTCATCAAACTTTTACTGTTCTCGGGCACTTTTCAAAGATATCCCATGATCCCCATAAGTTCAAGTTATATGATGTAATTATTATTACGTTGGCCAGGCGTCTTAATACTTGCATCATATACACATGCCTTTATGGAAATCATATTCAACCTCGAGTCCTGACTAAACAATCTCTCAATGCTAGGTCAAAGCAAATGCACAATATGGTGGAAATATTGGTGGTTCACTCAGGGGTTACATTGAGAAAACTCAGATTGGGGCAAAATGCCTCTCAAGGTGAGATTCATCCTACGGTGTACGAGAATATATGCTAGGAAATCTTTACAATTGTGAAAATAGCATACGAATTTCCAGGGTAGTAATGATAACAATTATTTAACCATTGGGAAATCATGGTAAAAAGGGATTCAGGAGTGTTCAAAATACCACAGGTGAGACGTAGTACGACAGTAGTTAGCATCTTGATGCTCAATCAACCAACCCATACCAGGATAACATCGAATTTAACATTCCAAAGAAAGACAGATCATCATAGTGAATCACATTATTCAAAAGTGAGGGACACATTCCTATACTCGAGGTTAAATACCACAAGATTTCTTATAGGAATGAAAATGAATAGGGCAAAATTTAATAGTGTAGGAAAACTTAAATATTATAGCAAAAGCAAAAGGAATCACAGAATGTGTCAAACACATCATGGTCATACGAATTCTTAGAATGATCAAAGAGGCATCTAAATGGTTAACAATTGAATCAGAGGTTAAAATCAAAAGAAAATAAAGCTTATATAACCTCAAACATTACCGCAGAATTCTCAACGCATTCTAAACTTACTTGGTCAATAATCTCATGTTGTGCAAAATCATAAGTTTCAAATCTCCGGGAGGAGAAATCTTAAAGGGCTTAACCAAAAGTAAGGCACGAATCAGAGTGATTCGGAAACAATGATACTTAAACAAATGTCTTATAGTTTACCCAATCCTCACCGGTCATAACTTAAATTTCTTCAGGGTAGGAAATCCTAAAGCAAAATTCTCAAAGGTTGTTCCCTAACTCTTATGGTGCAAAACTTAGAGGGCCTAATACTCACAGGTCATAGCCTAAGCTCTACGGGTTTTGAATCCGCCGATCAAACCTGTCTCTGATACCATAATTGTAACACCCCAACCCAAAAAGGGCTAAAGTGTAACATTATGGGGTCAAATCAGAACATAAGCAAGCGGAATACATTAAATAATACAAGGGTTACAAAGCAAATCTAATAAATGATAAGGTGCTAAATCTAAGCATAACAGCCTCCAAACTAATTTCAAACTAAAAACCAAAAGAGGAATCTCTAAGTCCATCTCTAATCCATGGGAAGCTATCAACAGTGTAGTCCACTAAAAGCTCCTAAGCACTCTTCGCCCAACCCAGCTTCCTTCTAAAACCTGCCGCAGGAAAAGAAATGCGGCTGAGCTTAAAAAGCCCAGTGAACAGATATAAACAAACAAAAGCTAATGACAAAAGGGAAACGAAAGTGAATCAAGAATGAATCCAAGCAAACCTGTTGAGAAGAATATCAAATAATATGGAACATATGATAGAATCAACAGAACACGATCAAAGGGAATACGTATAAGGAATATCAAATGAATCAACGGAAAATGAAACGAATCATAAGTGTAAGCAAATGAATTAAGAAAAGCATAAGTCAATAACAATAAAGAAGTTAGAACAACAAGGATCACATATACAGTAGAAGTAACAGAATAGCCCAATAATCATATATCAAATTGTACATAGAGTAGCTAGCTCGATGTACCAAATGTGAAATGGAGTGTATCGCACACACATACCCATTCACCAAATTCAAAACGAAACAAAGTACCTAGGATGCATCCATACGCTCCCTGCAAATACAGATATATATGCACAAAGCTCTAGGCTAAGTAAACATATATACAATAATAAATATAGGCCTGAATAGCTAACTTAAAGGGAACGATGTGGACTAAAACCCACCTCCACAGATAGTGTCAATACCACTGGTGCATCAGTGGCAAGGCCATGGACTCCCCATGACTGGCTACAAATTAATCAAATAATGGGCAACAAATAGGGCATAGGAATGCTATAAGAATAAGAACTATAGCATGTAACAAATATCAAGCAAATCATAACAAAACTGGGTCAATCAAATACGAATCAAACAAAGGGAAGCATAGCGATGGTTCAAGTCAATGATTCATATCATGAGGTTTAAATCAGAGGTTCATAATAGCAAAAGGGTTCATAGCAAAGGTTCAAAATTTGAAGTTATATAATCAAAAGATATTAAAGAAAGTCATGAAGAATCTTAAAGAATAAAACAGATTAAGGACTTTTGAAAATTATTTAAAACCTTTTTATCGTAAAAGTATTCCTTTAAAAACACATTTCATAAAAGTCATTAAAACTTTCAAAAAAACTGGCATTGTATCGTAATCACATAAATCATTTCAAAAATAGTTTTTCTCAAAAGTCATCAGGTTATATTTTTAAAATGGTCTTCATACGAAATTATACTATCAAATGAACCAAGGATATCAGTCGTATAAAGATCAGAAATCATAATAGTGGCGATGGAACGTATCATGAGTCATAAGAAACCTTACTGAAAGGTTAGAATATCTGTACCTTATGCAAATCAAGCAAATGAGAAAAGAGTCACAAGAGACGGATCATTCTCTCTTCATGGAACCTATAGGAATTAATAATCACGTATTACTTATAAGCTCATTTAATCAGATTATATAATTTAGGCTTCTTTCTATTTTTAGAACTTTCCATTTTTAGTAAGTTTTGAAATAGTAATTTAATACTTTAAGGTTGTAATCGACAATTAATAATATTTAATGTTAAAATGACTAATATAATATTTTAGGTCTTAAAATGTCAATATTATAAGTTTAGGGTTTAAAATGTAAATTATCAAAATTAAATATTAAAAGTCAAATAAAATTATTTTAAAGTTTATTTTAATAAATTAATATTAAGATATTAATTTTAGACCCGTCATCATAATTTTTTATTTAATTTGGTAACATACCCACGACATTAATATTAATGCCATGACGACCCAAGATTTTTATTATTTCGAAAGCAACACGTCCATGACACCCTCTTGTTAAGAATATACCGAGACAAACACTTCTCTTGTTTAAATAAGCTGCGACACGACACACACCCTTCATTCACGTATAACATGCATGACCTTTCTTTTAGTTTTATAATCATATATTAGTACGTATATAAGAGATCAGAAATACTTGTTTAAATGACCAAACCGAACATGAAACAATGTAGTCGAAAAGAAAACAAAATAAAGATTGATATGTGATATGCATTTTCATTCTTTCATGAGACTAAATGTTTCATTCATATATTTCTTTGCCCATCTCATTATTCACATGCAAATACCAACTGAACCAACATGAAATACAAACTAAAATACTCCCACGTCTAACAGTTTACAACCATATTTAAATGACCCTTTATTCGACTTGTCAATTCACACGTTAAACCCTTTTCTTATTTTAATCCAATTCGAACTAACAATTTACACATATTTTAAATCCTTTTTCCCATTCGATCAAGGGAATGTTTCTGTGATACGTTTATTAGGTTGAGCCAAGAATAAGTTCGAAACAAACGTGACCAAGAAGGTGCGATTACACAAGTTTTATAGGTCGTTAGTATGTTACAAGCAATCGTTATTTCATGTGTTAGGTTATGATTTTATGTGACCGTGCATACGATATAGAAACAAAAAAATAATCGAAACAACATCATGAGTCGAACAAGAAAAAGTGAATCGAACAAGGCATGAAAGCTTTACCCTTGAAGCGTATAACGAGAAGAAAACACAAGTCGAGTACCAACTGTACCCAACCGATCAGCAGCAACACCCTTCAAACAACAGAATAAACCCACGTCCAACTTCTTGTTTCGAATGGCAACACCACACGCGATCACTCCAACAATAACAAGTACACACGAACCTCCTAGGTTTGTGTTTCGATTCGAACAGGAAGGAAGAAGAGTGGTGGCAGCCAAATATTGTGATGTAGGTTTAGGGTTTTATAAACTTTAAAATCAGCCGTATATGCATATATGTTTTAAAAGAAAACGTGTGATGTGGGTAGGTCGGTTTATAGGCAGGAACGTGTGAAATTTTGAGACAAAAAGGAAAGAACTGATTTTTAGGGATTTGTTAGGATGTTTATCAAGGATATCCTAGTCACAAATATGTACAAAATCACAATTATATTTAAGTGTAAAAAAATAAAGGTTCGGCTAAGGATCAAAGAAAAAGTGCACAATATTTCAAATGTGTAGAAATGTGTTAAACATAAGTCTAAATATTCGCATTACATATATATGTTTAATTATTAACGAGTTATATACTTAGGCTATAATCGCGATGTAATGTCTTTGAATTATTAATCGTCTTTTTCATAAGTTCGAAATTAGAGGGGTATTTTGGGTATTTCACATGTTTAAGAATTTCAGGTTTTACAACTCGTCTATTACTATAAAGAGAACGTAACCTTGTCTAACCCACTCGTGATCAGCCTCAACCATAGTAAATCTTCGTGTTCTTGTGTGATTGATTATTTGTTCACATCAGCATTATTGTGTTTTGCCCGACTTTTATCTTACTAGTTGTTTAAATAGACATGTGACGAATGATTTTGTGATTTTGACTTTTGCAGTAGACACGTTTTTCTAATTTGAGAGTTATGGAACTTATGGCCATCATCCAACATGTATTCAACATTTCACTAATACATGTGTCATAAACATAGTTTTTAAAATTGGACCGGATATCGAACGGGTTCTACTTCTTTGTTGGCTTGGTTAATAATCAACTAGTTGTAACATATAAACAAAGTTTGTTCGTTTCGACTCGGTTTCAAAGACTTAACATGATAAAAACAAAACACAAACAATTACTAAAAACAACTAAACATATAGATGTAACTATCAAATGAATTTGACTTAGGGATTGAATAATGGCATCATTAGTCATATGTTAATAATTGCTCTACAAAGGTTATTCTTGTTCATCTCATCCAGATCCAGTTGCTTCTTTGCAATTTGTGCAAATAAAATTTCCCAGATCATAACTTCAATGGCATCTACTTCAACATCATCCGTTCAAAAGACCTTCAAGTATGATGTGTTTATAAGTTTCAGAGGTGAAGACACTCGTAACACCTTTGTTGGCCATCTTTATAAAGCTCTTGAGCAAAAATGCATTGAAACTTACATAGTTGATAAGAAAATCAGAAAAGGGAAAACCATCAGTGATGAGCTTATTGAAGCCATTGAAGACTCAAGATTTTACATTATTGTCTTCTCCAAGCAGTATGCTTCTTCATCTTGGTGCTTGGAAGAACTTGTTAAGATTATGGAGTGCGAGAAGATGCCTGAGCATGCTGCCTACCCTGTGTTCTACGATGTGGAGCCCACTGAAGTCCGCAGACTATATGGCCCAGTTGGAGAAGCTTTTAAAAAACATGAAAATGATGAATCTGCTGGGAAATGGAGACAGGCTTTAAAAGAAGCAGCCTCTCTTGCTGGCTGGGAGTTGAAGACCACTGCTGCTGGGTAAAATTATTCCTCATATCTCAGGCAATTAATATTGTTTGATTATACATATTTCTTTCTGATCTATTACCTGGTGGTTGGGTGAAATAATATCTCAAACGGGTCAAACGGGTTAAATTCATCAAGGGTATTTCTAGTGCATACAACCACTAAGGCCGTTTTATTCAAAATTTTAGAGTACTATTGTTACAAATTTTTATTGATCATCTCTAATATATGAATCTGTTTTTTAATATCTACGTGTTTTGACACTTAATAATATTACCCTTCATCTAGCTGACCAAGTCAGCAAATTAATCTTTCAATATCTGCGTGTAAAAGGGTAATTCATGTCATTTCTTTTTCGTTCTGAACTTTCAACTCAAAGTTGAGTTTTTACGAAACATTGGATAGGATATATCATTTGTAATACAATATCATGTCATAATTTCACATAGAACTGTAAGTGTTGTAGACCTTCATGAGGGACTTCTACAAGCTAGCTAACTGATCCTTCTTTCCCATACAGGCACGAAGCTAACTTCATACAGAAAATTATTCAAGACATTTCACTAGAGCTACATTTCATCGATTCGAGTGTTGATGGAAACCTAGTAGGCATGGAGACCCGTGTAGATGAAATTATTTCATCTTTGGAAACGGGTGTTGATGACGTTCGCATGATAGGGATTAAGGGGATGGGAGGTGCAGGGAAGACAACTTTAGCTAGAGCGGTTTTTGATAAATTATCCTTTCAGTTTGAAGGTCAAAGCTTTGTTGAAAACATAAGGGAAAAATCTTCTTTGTCTGGGTTGGATTCATTACAAAAACAAGTACTTTCAGATGTTTTAAATGATCAAGGAATCACTGTGAGTGGTGTTCATGAGGGGAAAAAGATGATTAAGAAGAAGATGCGTATTAGAAAGGTGCTTATTGTTCTTGATGATGTTTATAAGATAGAGCAACTTGAGGCATTAGTGGGTGATCGTGATTGGTTTAAGCCAGGTAGCAGAATTATCATTACAACTAGAGAGGAGCAAGTACTAGTAGCACACAAAGTGAACTTAATTCGTAATGTACATTTGTTAGACGACAAGGAAGCAATTTGTCTTTTTAGTAGGCATGCATTTGGGGGAGAGATTCCAATTGAAGCGTACAAAGAGCTATCGGAACAAGTTGTACGTTACGCTGCTGGTCTTCCCTTAACGATCAAAGTTTTGGGTTCGTTTCTATGTGGCAAAGATGATCTTGAATGGGAAGAGGCCATTGATAGGTTAAAAACAATCCCATTGAGGGAAACTAATGAAAAATTGGAACTCAGTTATGATGATCTTGAGGAGGATTACAAGGAAATATTCCTAGATGTTGCTTGCTTACTCAAAGGCCGGGAGAAAGACGATGCAGTCATAGTGCTTGAAAGTTGTGGATTTCGTGCTCGAATCGGTTTAAGGGTTCGTGAACTGAAATCTCTTATAACTATTTCTGAAGGTGGGACCTTGGGTATGCACGACCATATAGAAGAAATGGGTAAGAATATTGTTCGTCGTGAGAACCCCAATAAACCTGAAATGCATAGCAGGTTATGGATAAAGGAGGAAGTTGAAGATATATTGGCTAATGACTCGGTAAGTATCAAGTTATTTGGGTTGTTAAACTAAAAAGTAAGTATACTCTTCTAAAAGTTTAATTTAGTCACTTTACAAAAACAAAATTTTGTTTTACCATATACACAAAAAATAGCTTCCATGATGACAAGCCATTTAACAATCATAAAACCAATCCACTATTCCACCATCACCCAACGCCACCAAATCACCACCCCCAGAAACCTCGACCACCTATCAACCACCACCTTCTACTTTTTTTTTCCATGATAACAAGCCATTTAATTTAATTTATAAATGGGTGTTTATCCTACAATTTAAACAAAACCCAAAAATCCCGAAATCTCAAACCATTCAACCAATTCTTCTAATTTAATAATAAAAAAACAAAAAGACCTATCCACCACCACCTTCAATTTAAACAAAACACAAAAATTCTCAAATTTTGACGAAAACCTTAACCTTAGAATATCAAATTTAACCAATTTCTCTAATTTAATAGAAAAAACAAAAATACCCAAATTTTATAAAAATTAGAAATTAACCCTAACCTAAACATTTCATTTCAATTGGAGAAATTAACTTCACATTTTGTTTTGTAATGAAACAAATCTCATCATGGTCTCTGCTATTTGAATTACTTACAGGGTACTGAAGCAACACAATGCATAACACTCGATGCATATCCAGATGGATTGAATTTTGAAATTTTAATGAACGGTCTCGCAAACATGAAGGAACTTAGATATCTTCAAGTGTATTGCTCATATGTAAGTAAAGACGAAGTTAGCAAGTGGAAGTTTGATGAAGATAGTCTACACCTTCCAAATGCCTTACAATTTCTGAGATGGAATTGGTATCCTTTTTCAAGTTTACCAAAAACATTTCAACCAAATAATCTTGTTGGACTTTACATATTTAGCGACAATATGGTTCAACTTTGGAAAGATGGAGAAGAAAAGGTACGTAGAATAATGGTTGATTCATGAATTGGTATTTTATCTTTTCCTCTTTAATTTGTTAGTCATTACAGCCGCAATTAACCTTTATCTTTCCATTTTTTGTTGCTTTTGACAGCCTTTTTTAAAGCTCAGGTTCCTAAACTTCACCTGGGCTCAATCTTTGAGGACCCTTGACCTTAGTGTGGCTCCGAATCTTGTGACACTAATTCTTCAAAGTTGTTGGAATTTGGTAGAAGTTCATTTCCAGGTTACTCCAAATCTAAAGGAGTTACGTATCTTTGATTGTAATAGATTGGAAAAATTACACATGCCAGCTCAAAGTCCAAAACTCAGATCTCTCAACCTCGTTTATTTAAAGTTGAGGACCCTTCACCTCGGGGTTACTCCAAATCTTGAGACGCTAAGAGTCAGGGATTGTGCTGATTTGATCGATCTTCAGATTCCTGCTGAATGTCCAAAGCTCATTAATCTCAACCTCAGTAATTGTGTTAAAGTTGCGGAATTGCCTGAGGAAATTGGACGGTTAGAATGTTTAAAAGAGTTAAGTATCACTGGAACAGGCATACGTCATCTTCCACAGAGTATTTTCAGGGTGAAAGGTCTGCGTGTTGTTGGGTCTAGACAGCTTCTTGAGTCATGTGGTTTTACATCCAAGATACAAACCTCTGATGATGAATCGTTCTGCTACATATAAAGCCGTGAATAGCACAGGCAACAAAAGCAGAATTCCCGTGGTCGAGTGATGATTTTGGAATAGCTCCAAAGGCCCATAGAAGTCACTGCGTTAAGAACTTTTTTAACAGGTTCTTTCTCCCTTCTCTATAAATTGTCTTATGTTTGATGAAGATTGGAATTATTTTCGTATCGGATGTAAATGAGCTTATATAGTGGGCTTATGAGCTTATATGACTCGTATAAGCCCAAATCAAATATTTGGCTAAGCTAATATGAGTGGGCTTATGAGCTTATATGTGGGTGTTTTCATAAGCCACAAAAATGTAGCTTTTTTGTGAGGGTTTGGGCTTATATAACACATTTTAATTTAAATTACAAATTTACCCAAATTTTACTTGTAAAATCCAATGTTCATATTTCTTTTTTTTTAGCCTCCATCACTATTACCGCCTCCAACTTCACTCTCACATCTCATCAAGTATGAACATAATCATTATCTCATTCTTACTCAAATGTTTTGAAGGGGTAAAACCATTATTATATATGTTGTTGCATATGGTATCTTTTATTATTAGATATGAACTTAATGCTGCATAATTTGACCATTGATAATTGGAATTTCGTTTATATATTGTGTCTTTTATTATTAGATATGAACTGTTGTTGCATATCGTGTTATGTAATCTGCATATGGCTATTGTTGTAATCTTGCCTTCGTTCTTTCTTGTTTCACAGGTTCTTTTGTGTTTGTGCTTCTTGTGATTATGTTGCGATAAAAACAGACGTGCAGAAATTTACACAGAAATAACAAACGATATATATATTTACTTGTATTGATATGGAATGGAATGTTTACAGAAATCATGCCCTATATATACTTGTTGAATCGGTGCTTCAAAGAGGCATAACGATTCAGTATAACTTTGTAATCTATCTAATCGTTGTAACCTATCTAAAACGTTGTACCGTTATCCTATAAAGTAAACGTTACAACCCTACTAAACGTTATATGACCCAGCCCATTACATTGGATCGGATCATTATCTAAACTTACAGAATACTTATCATAATTGTACACTAAACTACCCTATTCTATTCTTCTATAACATTAAAAGTCCAACATTCTCCCCCTTAATGTTATAGACTGTAATCGAGTCTTCTTTCCTTGTCTTTACAGCAATGTTGGTTCGGTGTCAGTGTCATAGATGAGATGTGACTCTTCTTGCTTGTTGTATTTCCATTTCGTGCATTCTCTCGCAAAGTGTCCATGCTTGCCACATTCATAACATCTGAGTTTGCTTTTGTCTTTAGTTCCTTGACTCGTATTCGAATTATTTTTCCATTTCATGCTTTCCTTGCCTTCTTTGTTGAAATCTTTACCTCGCCATTTACCATAAGTTTTGTTGTTTGAACTTGCCATGAGAAGCTTGTCTTGATCATTTGCCTCTAGTATGTCTTGACTCTTAATTCGTTCTTCATAGGCTGTTAACCTTCCAATGGCTTCTTCAAACGTCATTTCATCTAGGTCTTGATATTGTTCTATAGTTGCCACGATCGGTAAAAACTTCTTTGGAACAGAGTTAAGTAGTTTCCTTACTAGTACCTTATCTTCCAAAGTTTCACCAAGCCCTCTAAACTTCGCCTTTATACTACTTAACTTTCCTCCATAGTCACTTACTTTTTCGTTTGGTTTTATCCTTAGCGTCTCTAGTTCACTTCTCAATGTTTGTAGTCGTGCCTTTTGAACAAGATCGGCTCCCAAATGCTTGACTTTGATTGAGTCCCATACTTCCTTTGCAGTCGAGTATTGTGCTACTTGCATTAAAACATCTTGTGGCAGTGATTGGAAAATTATTGCTTTTGATGTGTTTTCTTTCTTCTCATTTGTTTCTATTCCTTCTTTTGCAACTATTGTTTCCCATATGCCATATGCCTTCAATATTGTCTCCATCATCAATGCCCATGTCGTGTAGTTTGTTTCGTTCAATTTTGGACATTGTAGTGAAACATTTCCTAGTTCTCGAACTGATGTATTGTTCGATGTGTTATCATTCTTGTCTCCTTCTACCATACTTGCTTGCTTATAATCAGAACCGAGATGGTTTCTGGTTTTCTTGCTCTTGTGTTTGATCAAAAGATCAAATCCTTTACTTGTTATTGGTCAATTTATTAACCAGGTTTTCTTGCTATTTGAACCTAAAAGGCTCGAAACTTGCTATTTGAATCTTAAGGCTCGGAACTTGCTATGAACCTAATGATTCGGTTTAACTTGCTATGAACCACAAAGGGTTCGGATTTGACTTGCTATGAACCACAAGGGTTCGGATATGACTTGCTATGAACCACAAAGGGTTCGGTTTAACTTGCTATGAATCACTAGGATTCGGATTTGACTTGCTATGAACCACAAAGGGTTCGGTTTAACTTGCTATGAACCACAAGGGTTCGATTTAACTTGCTATGAATCTAAAAGAAAATTGGTTTTTGCTATTCTAATCAACCCAGTTTTTTTTACTAATGCTAATTTCTATCTTAACAAAACTTTTATTAATTTATATGGAGTATTTAGAAAAATAAAAAGTTGAAAGAATTTGGAATAACCGGTTGATTAGAGAAAGCAGGAGGCGTGCGTTTCTTCCTTCTGATTCGTGATTCCAAACAGGTTCAGTAAATAGATTTCGAGGCAGAAACTTTCGTTCTTCTATCTTGCTTTTGTTTCCGTTCTTCCCTGGATCGATTTGCCTTGGGCTCTGATGCCAATTGTTGTAATCTTGCCTTCGTTCTTTCTTGTTTCACAGGTTCTTTTGTGTTTGTGCTTCTTGTGATTATGTTGCGATAAAAACAGACGTGCAGAAATTTACACAGAAATAACAAACGATATATATATTTACTTGTATTGATATGGAATGGAATGTTTACAGAAATCATGCCCTATATATACTTGTTGAATCGGTGCTTCAAAGAGGCATAACGATTCAGTATAACTTTGTAATCTATCTAATCGTTGTAACCTATCTAAAACGTTGTACCGTTATCCTATAAAGTAAACGTTACAACCCTACTAAACGTTATATGACCCAGCCCATTACATTGGATCGGATCATTATCTAAACTTACAGAATACTTATCATAATTGTACACTAAACTACCCTATTCTATTCTTCTATAACATTAAAAGTCCAACAATGGCGTCTTCTATTATTAGAGATGGTGTCTTTTATTATTAGATATGAACTGTTGTTGCATATATCGCGTTATGTAATTTGACATTTATTTTAATTGAAATTTCATTTCATTCACGAATGGACCATTGATAAGCTTTTTCGTGCTATGTAATCTGAATTTATTAAACCATGCCCTTTTTTGTCATTTACCAACATAAGCCAAACCAAACACGAAAGCTTATAAGCTTATTAAACATAAGCTAATCCAAACACTAAGCATGGGCTTAATGGCTTATAAGCTTATGTTATATAAGCAATAAGCCACTTATATAACATAAGCATAAGCCCAACTCATAAGCTTAGCCAAACATCCCCTAAGGTTATCAATATATGGTTCAGTAAGTAAGAGGATTCACGTTGTGTGCGGTGGTGCACCAGTTGTCCTTGTTGTTTTGGCTTCTAGTCGTATTGATGTTACTTTTGCTAATAAGGATAGAAAGATTCATTCTTTTTCATTGGCCTGACTGTCTGAGCGTCCGGGCCAAGCTGGAGGTACATTTTTCTAACAGTCAATGAAGAAACACACATGTAACTTAGACAAGAATGTTGGTGATTTTAGTGTCATCACTTATATTTTATGTAATTGAGATTTACGTGAGATCAAGGGCTTAATCAGGTTTAGCTTATAGTCGAGTTAGGAGGTGCAGAGTGCACACTCGTTCTAGCTAGTTTGATGCCGCAACGAAAAAAGAGCGGGGGTCAAGGGGCAGCGCCCCTTGCTGGGGTCCCACCAACAGTCATACCTTTTCCCCAACAGTCATGACCCTTCCTGTCAACCGATTTTAACTGCTTTTTAACCGAATTTAACTAACGTTCGGTTGGGTTATATACACCATAATTGATCTCTTCCAGGATATAACAAACACAACAACTTTCTATGTATTGCTTTGATTTCTCATGCCTTAGAAACAAAGTGTTGTTCTCTGTCTTATCCATTTGAGGATTTCAGTCTGAAAGTGATTTCTACACGATTCAGAGAATATATCAGGATTATTATCACCCACACACTCCAAAAATTCTAACAAAAAAAATATCATACATTAGTTTTTTTTTTTTTTTTTTTTTTTTTTTTTTTTTTTTTTTTTTTTGTACTGCATTTTTGGTTTTATTTGTTTTCGGTTTACACAATAATATGACATACTGAAGTTGAAGGTTAATCTTCGTCCTCAATAGTTTGGTTTCAGGTAGCCATCTAAAATTAAAGTACAAGGAGATATGTACAAGGAATCAAGTCTGATATACTAGTTCTATACTCTTGAATCAAGGTATAATTCTTAACTTTCACTTCTTCATAAAGTCAAAATATGTTCATTATTACAATAATGAGACTTGACATGATATAAAGATGCTCGTATTATAATTAAATTCAAGAAAAATTTTGATTTGCATAAATATCTTCTACAATGGGTTGAAATTATTAGAAAGTTGACTTTTGAGTCAAACTATTGAAGAACATATATCATAAAGTGTTTACTGGTGCTGAGAAAAGCTACTAAACATGTTTCAGGAATACGAAGTTACTTCACTGCCAATAATTTGCCACAGAATTTGAAGCCAGGAACAATGGAAGAAGCTAACATATCAATCGACATTACTTCTGGTTCCATGTAGCGCTAGGGGGAAAAATGGTGTAAAGAAGCAAGTAAAATGGTATACATGTCTCTTTTTTACTGTTGCCTTATGTTTCTTACTTTTGACAGAATGTAAAATTTTGGTAACAGTTTAGTGAGGATAGTATCACCACATGGACTCAAAGTTGACTTTTACAGGTCAAAGGTTGTGCAAATATAAATATTGAAACATGAATGAAACAATACTATTGCTACTACATGAAATTTAGTATCATGCAGAACTTGAGAAAGAGAGGTTTTGTTAATGTGACGAAAAGTAATGAAGTGTGTTAAGGAATTACAGTTAATTCGAAACAATTACGGAACTGAACAAGTTTTTATTTAACTTCTTGAGAAAGTGAAAGTATGTTGAAGAAAGTTGTTGTTGTTGTTGATATTCGAATAAGTACAGATATGTTATGCAATCACATATCGAGGTTCTATCAACATGAGTGAAAAGCAGTCGATATTCGAGTACAATAACATTTGTTAAAACATGTAAGTAAACAAGTTAAGCAACCAAAAGAACTACAAATCATGGACATCAAATCCCTTAAGTTTCTTAGTGATGGAAGCAATGTACTTCCCCTGATGAAAAGCTTGCTCCAATTCGAGCTTGGATGGCTGTCTTGACCCGTCACCAGAATAAGTTCCAGCCCCGTATGGGCTTCCACCTTTCAGTTCCCCCATTTCAGACATACCCTCTCCAAAACTATACCCAATTGGTACAAAGATCATCCCATGGTGGACAAGCTGAGTAAGTGCAGTTAATCTGTCATGCACAATATGAAATTTGCTCAAAATTGTCAAAAGCTTGATTTACTTAAAAAAAAAAAAAAAAAAAAAAAAAAAAAAAAAAGTCTACTTAATATTGCAAAATGTGTACTTTTTCAGACATTTTATTACATATAATGATGTACTAATTGAGTGATTTTGCGGTTTCACGGTCTATTAAAGAGATACCTAAAAAAGTCGAGGATGTAATATTCCCAATATATATCTACTAGCTAGGATCCATAATTAGGTTCTTACGGAGTAGATTCTTGCCCACCCCCTTGAGTACTAGTGCTGTAAAAGACGCCGGCTGGCTTGCCAGTAAGCTGTTGTTTCCTCCAAAGGCCACCAGTGGCATCTATAAATACTTTGAACTGAGCAGCCATCATACCGAATGTTGTTGGGAATCCAAAGATGTATCCATCAGCATCACCAAGTTCTTTTGGTGTGATTACTGGCACATCGCTCTTGGGTGGTGCACTCATTTTCTTAAGCACTTCTTCGCTCAGAATCTCAGGTACCTACAACCCGAAAAACAAACACAAGTGGAATTCCCGTGACTATACTAGTCTAGATAATCATACAATATAACTAGATATCTAACATCATTTTGCATGATAAGAATGTACGTGTGATCATTCTTATCTTCGATTTGGCACCGATCTAGCTACCTGCCATAACTTGGCTTCAACTCCTTCAACAGATGCAGCCCCTTTCTGTATCTCGTAAGCTAGCTTCTCTACATGTCCATACATAGAATAGTACCTGCAGCAAGAAATGAATAAGTTGACTGACAGCAAATTAAAGACAACAATATTCAAGGCAGATATAGGATACCATGATCAACAACTTATACGCTAATATTGCACCATAGTTTATCTTACTATTCTTGTATAGTCATTAATTTTGCACATATGTCACATTTTTCAGTCAGGTAACAAAAATGAAAACTCACTAACCGCAAACTCATACTCAAGCCATATCAATCACATCATTTTGTCAAACCTTAATCAGATTTCATAGCATAAACATAAATAATAGTTGAGACGATTAACAATGTCTATGAGGTCTATGTCTCAAAGAGATGTCCCCCTTTCTTCAAATTAACACGAAGCAAGCAAAACAAGAACAAAACATAACACAGTATACAAGAAGCAAAAAAATAATTATCACTCTGCTGTCACTCTACATATTATTTCTTAAAACATAACCACCGAAACGTCGGTCTCTCATTAACCAAACCCTCAGATTTTAGTATTGTTCGGAAAAATTTTAACGTTATTTCAGGTAAATTGGTTATTGTTTAGTTTGGTCTTTTTCTGCTCACCCATTACAATTTCTAGATTGTGTCATGAAACACAATACCACAAAAACACACACAATCATAGAAACATAATTCATCATCAATCATAGGTTACCCATAGTACATTTTAATTATTCTAACATAAAGGTATTAAATAAGAGGTCTCATGTTCAAACCTCACTAGTTAAATACTTAAACTTAAACATCTAGGGGCGGCTAGACGGGATAACCAGGTTAGGCCGTGTACATTTGAGTCAAAATATTAAAAAAGTACTAAATAGAATAGCTTGTAATAATACTAAGCTAATAACTCAATACATAATAAAATAATTTGCTAGTTAATTGAATTGAAATGTAGGTGATGAACTTACACAATGTACACTTTAGTAGCCATTGATGAATCCACTCGTGAGTTGAGAGAGTTAAACAAATGAACAACAACCACTAATTTCAGTATTTATGAACAACATTGGACATGGCTTTGTTGGATGGTACTTGGGGATATGAAGATATGTGGGGCCCTTGGGATATCATGTGAAGATGATGTCATCAACTACCAATCATTTTGTGTTGTGATAAACGTTTTTGTCAAGATAAGAGCATAGCATTATTAGCTTCACCTTAGTTTTCATTTTTATTGAACGGCAAATCTTTAAGATGTATACCTCTTATCTCACAAATTTTATCTCTCATGTCTCACAAATTTTATCTCACGTTAGTTTTCATTCTTGATCGCTATTTTATCACTTTTAACTTGCAATAATTTTGTCATGACGAGTAACTACTTTCTTAACAAAATATATCCTTCGCACACGCACATTTTAGTATGTAACATGCAAAGGTGCTTGGCGTCCCCACCGGCCACCACTTTCGCAGTTTCGCCTTCAACCTTGTGAAAGTATGTTTAGTTTTGTGCATAAGTTTATGAACCTAAAAACTTTATATTGTCAAATAATTTCAGGCATAAGTTAGACATGTTTTCTAGATTTATCATTTATTTCTCTTCCTAATATTTGCAATGTATTGATAGGAGGCAAAATGTCAATCTAAACCAAATCACATTGATGCAAAATATTTAATAAGGAAGACATCAACTTAAACTAGTTGTAAAAGGTGAGGTTTATGTAGGATGATTATTTTTAATTTGTGTATGTTGTTTTGATTTTCATCAGGGATCCACTTAAAATTCAAAATCACCGGTTTTATGAATGTAAAGATGAATTTGGTTTGATAAATACTCCAATAGTTTTATGAATGTAAAGTTGAGCTTAACTTCAAGATTATGTGAGTTTAATTCGAGAAAATTATTAGACAGAAAGATTTAATTGACTATGTTTGATAACAACTGAACCGGTATTAGTTTGAAATAAATTTGTTAAAACTAATTGTTTTAGAAAGTAACTTGTAAATTTGGAGAATTGATTTAGGGAACCAACCCAAAAATTTGAAGATGGATTTTGACGAGATATATTAGAAGGTGCATGTTTTGCGTCGTTAGGCCTAAAACTGTCACTTGTCATAATGGACCAATTTAGTTACCGAAAAAGCTCTTGTATAGAATGCAACTGATTTTTAGGAGTTAGAAATGAGCTGGTAGGGTTGGTTGCATGGTTGTAACTAAGATTTGTCATCACTTGTCTATTACTATAAAGAGAACTTAACCCTGTCTAACCCACTCGTGATGAGCCTCAACCACAGTAAATCTTTGTGTTCTTGTGTGATTACTTATTTGTTCACATCAGCATTATTGTGTTTTGCCCGACTTTTATCTAACTAGTTGTTTAAATAGACATGTGACGAATGATTATGTGATGTTGACTTGCGGTAGACACGTTTTTCTAATTTGAGAGTTATGGAACTTATGGCCATCCATCCAACATGTATTCAACATTTCACCAATATATGTTTTATAAACATGGTTTTTAAAATTGGATCGAATATCGAACCGGTTCTACTTCTTTGTTGGCTTGGTTAATAATCAACTAGTTGTAACATATAAATAAATTTTGTTCGTTTTGACTCGGTTTCAAAGACTTAACATGATTAAAACAAAACACAAACAATTACTAAAAACAACTAAACATACAGATGTAACTATCAAATGAATTTGACTGAGGGAGTGAATAATGACATCATTTAGAGGTATATGATAATGGAACTATTACAACAAATGTTTTAGTTTCAGCAAGTGAGACAACGTCAAAAAAGCGAATTTTTTATGCACGCCTCGACTTAGCCGAAAAATGGTGGAGACGAAGAATAAATTAAAGAGAAGATAATTTAAGTTATTAGTTTATATTTGTAATTTTTAAAGATGTATTTTTATATTTTAATGTAATATTAATAAATTTGAATGCAACATTTTTAAATTAATAGAATTTTGATTGCCTTATCAATAAATTTATTAAGCAGGTATAGTAGGTGTACCAGATGTTTAATTGGTCGTAAGGCTTAAAAACGTCTTTAACGGAGAGAAAACATTCATAATTTAGATGGGTGTTCTCAAGGGTACACTCTAGTGGTTAATTGGTGCTCCCTCTCCCCAAGCCACTTCTACACATTCTATGGACACGAAAAAGATAGCTTTTACCGTTTTTTGTTTTGTATTTTTTTATCTGTCAACACTTTTGACTTATCTTATTTTATATTTACTGTTTTGTAATTTTAAAATAAAAACAAAATTTTAAAAATAGATTTAAAAACAAATGAAAAAAAGGGGAAATGCCAATATCTATATCTATACAATGTTAAAGAAATCATCATATGCACCTTGATCAAATATGTATTTTGCAAAAGGATTTTTTTTTTTTTTTTTTTTTTTTTTTTTTTTTTCACGTATGAATCTTCAAAAAGGCATTATGAAAAATAGTGAAATGATCATAAAATTCAATATGGTAATTAACTTTTCTATACAAATAAAATTCTTTGTTTGTAAGAATAATAAAAGAAAAATAATTGAGCTTCATGAATTACTCCGTAACTTGCTTGCACGAAATCAGAATATTTGAATACACGAAAGAATCGAAAATGCAACTTTTGTTATTTGACCAAATCATGGGCTTTTAATATATGTATATCCACACAAACAATTAAACAAACACAGTTGACTTAATAATTGCTCTACAAAGGTTATTCTTGTTCATCTCATCCAGATCCAGTTGCTTCTTTGCAATTTGTGCAAATTAAATTTCCCAAACCATAACTTCAATGGCATCTACTTCAACATCATCCGTTCAAAAGAGCTTCAAGTATGATGTGTTTATAAGCTTTCGAGGTGAAGACACTCGTAACACCTTTGTTGGGCATCTTTATAATGCTCTTGAGCAAAAAGGCATTGAAACTTACATAGATGATAAAAAAATCAGAAAAGGGAAAATCATCAGTGATGAGCTTATTGAAGCCATTGAAGGCTCAAGATTTTACATTATTGTCTTCTCCAAGAAGTATGCTTCTTCATCTTGGTGCTTGGAAGAACTTGTTAAGATTATGGAGTGCGAGAAGATGCCTGACCATACTGCTTACCCTGTGTTCTACGATGTGGAGCCCACTGAAGTCCGCAAACTGTATGGCCCAGTTGGAGAAGCTTTTAAAAAACATGAAAATGATGAATGTGCTGGGAAATGGAGACAGGCTTTAAAAGAAGCAGCCTCTCTTGCTGGCTGGGAGTTGAAGACCACTGCTGCGGGGTAAAATTATTCCTCATATCTCAGGTAATTAATATTGTTTGATTATACATATTTCTTTCTGATCTATTATTACCTGGTGGTTGGGTGGAATAATATCTCAAACGGGTCAAACGGGTTAAATTCATCAAGGTGTATTTCTAGTGCCTACAACCACTAAGGCCGTTTTATTCAAAATTTTAGAGTACTACTATAGTTACAAATTTTTATTGATCATCTCTAATGAATCTGTTTTTTAATATTACCCTTCATCTAGCTGACCAAGCCAGCAAATTCATGTCATTTCTTTTTCGTTCTGAACTTTCAACTCAAAGTTGAGTTTTTACGAAACATTGGATAGGATATATCATTTGTAATACAACATCATGTCATAATTTCACATAGAACTGTAAGTGTGTAGACTTTCATGTGGGACTTTTACAAGCTAGCTAACTGATCCTTCTTTCCCATACAGGCACGAAGCTAACTTCATACAGAAAATTATTCAAGACATTTCACTAGAGCTACGTTTCATCGATTCGAGCGTTGATGGAAACCTAGTAGGCATGGAGACCCGTGTAGATGAAGTTATTTCATCTTTGGAAATGGGTGTTGATGACGTTCGCATGATAGGGATTAAGGGGATGGGAGGTGCAGGGAAGACAACTTTAGCTAGAGCGGTTTTTGATAAATTATCCTTTCAGTTTGAAGGTCAAAGCTTTGTTGAAAACATAAGAGAAAAATCTTCTTTGTTTGGGTTTGATTCATTACAAAAACAAGTACTTTTAGATGTTTTAAATGATCAAGGAATCACTGTGAGTGGTGTTCATGAGGGGAAAAAGATGATTAAGAAGAAGATGCATATTAGAAAGGTTCTTATTGTTTTGGATGATGTTGATAAGATAGAGCAACTTGAGGCATTAGTGGGTGATCGTGATTGGTTTAAGCCAGGTAGCAGAATTATCATTACAACAAGAGAGGAGCAAGTACTAGTTGCACACGAAGTGAACTTGATTCGTGATGTACATTTGTTAAACGATAAGGAAGCAATTTGTCTTTTTAGTAGGCATGCATTTGGGGGAGAGATTCCAATTGAAGCGTACAAAGAGCTATCGGAACAAGTTGTACGTTACGCTGCTGGTCTTCCCTTAACGATCAAAGTGTTGGGTTCGTTTCTATGTGGCAAAGATGATCTTGAATGGGAAGATGCCATTGATAGACTAAAAACAATCCCATTGAGGGAAACTATTGAAAAATTGGAACTCAGCTATGATGATCTAGAGGAGGATTACAAGGAAATATTCTTAGATGTTGCATGCATATTCAAAGGTTGGTGGAAAGGCACTGCAGTCATAGCGCTTGAAAGCTGTGGATTTCGTGGTCGAATTGGTTTAAGGGTTCTTGAACTGAAATCTCTTATGACTATTTCTGAAGATGGGACCTTGGGTATGCACGACCATATAGAAGAAATGGGCAAGAATATTGTCCGTCGTGAGAACCCCAATAAACCTGAAATGCATAGCAGATTATGGATAAAGGGGGAAATTGAAGATATATTGGCTAATGACTCGGTAAGTATCAAGTTATTTGGGTTGTTAAACTAAAAAGTAAGTATACTTTTCTAAAAGTTCAAATTAGTCAGTGTACAAAAACAAAATTTTGTTTTACTATATACACAAAAAATAGCTTCCATGATGACAAGCCATTTAACAATCATAAAACCAATCCACCATTCCACCATCACCCAACCGCCACCAAATCACCACCCCTAGAAACCTTGACCACCTATCAACCACCAGCTTCTACTTTTTTTTCCATGATAACAACCCAAAAATCCCCAAATCTCAAACCATTCAACCAATTCTTTTAATTTAATAATAAAATTAACAAAAAGACCTATCAGCCACCACCTTCAATTTAAACAAAACACAAAAATCCCCAAATTTTATAAAAATTAGAAATTAACCCTAACCTAAACATTTCATTTGAATTGGAGAAATTAACTTCACATTTTGTTTTGTAATGAAACAAATCTCATCATGGTCTCTACTGCTATTTGAATTACCTACAGGGTACCCAAGAAACACAATGTTTAAGACTCAATGCACCATATGGATTCAATTTTGAAATTTTAATGAACCGTCTCGCAAACATGAAGGAACTTCGATTTCTTTATTTGGTGACATATGGATTGAATCGCAAATGGAAGTTTGATGAAGATAGTCTACACCTTCCAAATGCCTTACGATTTCTAAGATGGGTTGATTATCCTTTTTCAAGTTTACCCAAAACATTTCAACCAAATAATCTTGTTGGTCTTGAAATGTGGGAAAGCAAAATGGTTAAACTTTGGAAAGATGGAGAAGAAAAGGTTCGTAGAATAATTAATGGTTGATTCATGAATTGGTATTTTATCTTTCCCTCTTTAATTTGTTAGTCATTACAGCTGCCATTAACATTTATCTTTCCATTTTTTGTTGCTTTTGACAGCCTTTTTTAAAGCTCAGGTTCCTAAAGTTCATCGGATGCATTAATTGGAGGACCCTTGACCTTAGTGTGGCTCCAAATCTTGAGACACTAATTCTTCAAAGTTGTCGGAATTTGGTAGAAGTTCATTTCCAGGTTACTCCAAATCTAAAGGAGTTACATATCTATTATAGTGATAGATTGGAAAAATTACACATGCCTGCTGAAAGTCCAAAACTCAGATCTCTCAACCTTTGTGATTTAAAGTTGAGGACCCTTCACCTCGGGGTTACTCCAAATCTTGAGACACTAACAGTCAGAGATTGTGCTGATTTGGTCGAACTTCAGATTCCTGCTGAATGTCCAAAGCTCATTAATCTCTACCTCAGTAATTGTGTTAAAGTTGCAGAATTGCCTGTGGAAATTGGACGATTAGACTGTTTAAAAGTGTTGGATATCACTGGAACACGCATAAGTCGGCTTCCAGAGAGTATTTTTAGGGTGAAAGGTCTGTGTATTGTTGGGTCTATATGGCTTCTTGAGTCATGCAGTTTTACATCCGAGATAAAAACCTCTTATAATAAAACATTCTGCGACATATAAATCCGCGAGTAGCACAGGCACCAAAAGCAGAAGTCCCGTGTAATGTGGTCGAGTGATGATTTTGGAACAGCTCCGAAGGCCCAAAGAAGTCACTGCATTAAGAACATTTTTAACAGGTACTTTCGCCCTTCTCTATAAATTGTCTTATGTTTGATGAAGATTGGAATTATTTCTGTGTCGGATGTAAATGATGTTCCTCACCTTATTTTTCTAAGAGGGTGTTTGTTTTTAGCTTATATAGTGGGCTTATGAGCTTATATGTGGGTGTTTTGATAAGCCACGAAAATGTAGTTTTTTTTTTAGGGTTTGGGCTTGTATAACACATTTTAATTTAAATTACAAATTTACCCAAATTTTACTTGTAAAATCCAATGTTCTTATTTCTTTAATTATGGGCTTTTTTTTTTTTTTTTTTTTAGCCTCCATCACTATTACCGCCTCCAACTTCACTCTCACATCTCATCAAGTATGAACATAATCATTATCTCATTCTTACTCAAATGTTTTGAAGGGGTAAAACCATTATTATATATGTTGTTGCATATGGTATCTTTTATTATTAGATATGAACTTAATGCTGCATAATTTGACCATTGATAATTGAAATTTCGTTTATATATTGTCTTTTATTATTAGATATGAACTGTTGTTGCATATTGTGTTATGTAATCTGCATATGGTGTCTTCTATTATTAGACATGGTGTCTTTTATTATTAGATATGAACTGTTGTTGCATATATCGCTTTATGTAATTTGACATTTATATTAATTGAAATTTCATTTCATTCACGAATGGACCATTGATAAGCTTTTTCGTGTTATGTAATCTGAATTTATTAAACCATGCCCTTTTTTGTCATTTACAACATAAGCCAAACCAAACACGTAAGCTTATAAGCTTATTAAACATAAGCTAATCCAAACACTAAGCATGGGTTTATAAGCTTATGTTATATAAGCAATAAGCCACTTATATAACATAAGCACAAGCCCAACTCATAAGCTTAGCCAAACATCCACTAAGGTTATCAATATATGGTTCAGTAAGTAAGAGGATTCACGTTGTGTGCAGGTGGTGCACCAGTTGTCGTTGTTTTGGCTTCTGGTCGTATTGATGTTACTTTTGCTAATAAGGATAGAAAGATTCATTCTTTTTCATGGGCCTGACTGTTGAGCGTCCGGGCCAAGCTGGAGGTAAATTTTTCTAACAGTCAATGAAGAAACACACATGTAACTTAGACAAGAATGTTGTTGATTTTAGTGTCATCACTTATATTTTACTTATGTAATCGTGATTTACGTGAGATCAAGGGCTTAATCAGGTTTAGCTTATAGTCGAGTTAGGAGGTGCAAAGTGCACACTCGTTCTAGCTAGTTTGATGCCGCAACGAACAAAGAGCGGGGTTCAAGGGGGCCGCGCCCCCTTGCCGGGTCAAGGGGCAGAGCCCCTTGCTGGGGTCCCACCAAAAGTCATACCTTTTCCCCAATAGTCATGACCCTTCCTGTCAACCGATTTTAACCATTTTTTTTTTACCGAATTTAACTAACTTTTGGTTGGGTTATATACACCATAATTGATCTCTTCCATGATATAACAAATATAACAACTTTCTGTGTATTGCTTTGATTTCTCATGCCTTAGAAACAAAGTGTTGTTCTCTGTCTTATCCAACTAAGGATTTCGTAATACCCGAGGCATATAGGGTCGAAATACTTCAATCTGAAATTGATTTCTACACGATTTTGAGAATATATCAGGATTATTACCACCCACACACTCCCAAAATTCTAACAAAGAAACTATCATACATTAGTTTGTCTTGTTGTTTTTTTTTTTTTTTTTTTTTTTTTTTTTTTTTTTTTTTTTTCATTTGTACTGCATTTTTGGTTTTATTTTTTTTCGGTTTACACACATGACATACTGAAGTTGAAGGTTAATCTTCGTCCTCAATAGTTTGGTTTCAGCTAGCCGTCTAAAATCAAAGTACAAGGAGATATGTACAAGGAATCAAGTCTGATATACTAGTTCTATACTCTTGAATCAAGGTATAATTCTTAACTTTGACTTCTTAATAAAGTCAAAATCTGTTCATTATTATAATAATGAGACTTGGCATGATATAAAGATGCTCGTATTATAATTAAATTCAAGAAAAATTTTGATTTGCATAAATATCTTCTACAATGGGTTGAAATTATAAGAAAGTTGACTTTTGAGTCAAACTATTGAAGAACATATATCATAAAGTGTTTACTGGTACTGAGAAAAGCTACTAAACATGTTTCAGGAATACGAAGTTACTTCACTGCCAATAATTTGCGACAGAATTTGAAGCCGGGAACAATGGAAGAAGCTAACATATCAATCGACATTACTTCTAGTTCCATGTAGCGCTAGGGGTAAAAATGGTGTAAAGAAACAAGTAAAATTGTATACATGTCTCTTTTTTACTGTTGCCTTATGTTTCTTACTTTTGAACAAAATGTAAAATTTTGGTGACAGTTTAGTGAGGATAGTATCACCACATGGACTCAAAGTTGACTTTTACAGGTCAAAGGTTGTGTAAATATAAATATTGAAACATGAATGAAACAATACTATTGCTACTACATGAAATTTAGTATCATGCAGAACTTGAGAAAGAGAGGTTTTGTTAATGTGACGAAAAGTAATGAAGTGTGTTAAGGAATTACAGTTAATTCGAAACAATTACGGAACTGAACAAGTTTTTATTTAACTTCTTGAGAAAGTGAAAGTATGTTGAAGAAAGTTGTTGTTGTTGTTGATATTCGAATAAGTACAGATATGTTATGCAATCACATATCGAGGTTCTATCAACATGAGTGAAAAGCAGTCGATATTCAAATACAATAACATTTATTAAAACATGTAATTAAACAAGTTAAGCAACCAAAAGAACTACAAATCATGGACATCAAATCCCTTAAGTTTCTTAGTGATGGTAGCAATGTATTTCCCCTGATGAAAAGCTTGCTCCAATTCGAGCTTGGATGGCTGTCTTGACCCGTCACCAGAATAAGTTCCAGCCCCGTATGGGCTTCCACCTTTCAGTTCCCCCATTTCAGACATACCCTCTCCAAAACTATACCCAATTGGTACAAAGATCATCCCGTGGTGGACAAGCTGAGTAAGTGCAGTTAATCTGTCATTCACAATATGAAATTTGCTCAAAATTGTCAAAAACTTGATTTACTTAAAATAATAATAATAATAATAATAATAATAATAATAATAATAATAATAATAATAATAATAATAATAATAATAATAATAATAATAAAAAGTCTACTTAATATCGCAAAATGTGTACTTTTTCAGACATTTTATTACATATAATTATGTACTAATTGAGTTTTTGCGGTTTCACGGCCTATTAAAGAGACACCTAAAAAAAGGTTGAGGATGTGATATTCCCAATATATATCTAATAGCTAGAAATAGGATCCTTATTTAGATACTTACGGAGTAGATTCTTGCCCACCACCTTGTGTACTAGTGCTGTAAAAGACGCCGGCTGGCTTGCCAGTAAGCTGTTGTTTCCTCCAAAGGCCACCAGTGGCATCTATAAATACTTTGAACTGAACAGCCATCATACCGAATGTTGTTGGGAATCCAAAAATGTATCCATCAGCTTCACCAAGTTCTTTTGGTGTGATTACTGGCACATCGCTCTTGGGTGGTGCACTCATTTTCTTAAGCACTTCTTCGCTCAGAATCTCAGGTACCTACAACCCGAAAAACAAACACAAGTGGCCCTGACTATACTAGTCTAGATAATGTATACAATATACTAGATATATCTAACATCATTTTGCATGATAAGAATGTACGTGTGATCATTCTTATCTTCGATCTTGGCACCAATCTAGCTACCAGCCATAAATTGGCTTCAACTCCTTCAACAGATGCAGCCCCTTTCTGTATCTCGTAAGCTAGCTTCTCTACATGTCCATACATAGAATAGTACCTGCAGCAAGAAATGAAAAAGTTGACTGTCAGCAAATTATAGACGACAGTATTCAAGGCAGATATAGGATACCATGATCAACAGCTTATTTCTCATAATAGCACAAGGAAATTAGTGTGTATGTTTTGTTCAATCAGGTCCACACCCAATACGCTAATCTTGCACCACAGTAATTATCTTACTATTCTGGTATAGTCATTAATTTTGCACATATGTCACATTTTTTCAGTCAGGTAACAAAAATGAAAACTCACTAACCGCAAACTCATACTCAAGCCATATCAATCACATCATTTTGTCCAACCTTAATCAAATTTCATAGCATAAACATAAATAATAGTTGAGACGAATAACAATGTCTATGAGGTTTATGTCTCAATAGATGTTGCCCTTTGTTCAAATTAATATGAAGCAAGCAAAACAAGAACAAAACATAACACATAACACTCTTGTATACAAGAAGCAAAAAAATAATTATCACTCTGCTGTCACTCTACTTATTATTTCTTAAAACAAAACCACCGAAAACGTCGGTCTCTCATTAAAGCCAAACCCTCAGTTTTTAGTATTGTTCGGAAAAAATTTAACGTTATTTCAGTTAAATTGGTTATTGTTTAGTTTGGTCTTTTTCTGCTCACCCATTATAATTTCTAGATTGTGTCATGAAACATAATACCACAAAAACACACACAATCAAAGAAACATAATTCATCAATCATAGGTTACCCATAGTACATTTTAATTATTCTAACATATATAAAGGTGTTAAACAAGAGGTCTCATGTTCAAACCTCACTAGTTAGATACTTAAACTTAAACATCTAGGGGTGGCTAGACGGGATAATCAGGTTAGGCCGTGTACATTTGAGTCAAATATTAAAAATGTACTAAATAGAATAGCTTGTAATAATACTAAGCTAATAACTCAATACATAATAAAATAATTTGCTAGTTAACTGAATTGAACTTTAGATGATGAACTTACATAATGTACACTTTAGTAGCCATTGATGAATCCACTCTTGAGTTGAGAGAGTAAAACAGAACCAAATGAACAACAACCACTAATTTCAGTATTTATGAACAACATTGAACATGGCTTTGTTGGAAGGTACTTGGGGATATGAAGATATGTGGGGCCCTTGGGATATCATGTGAGGATGATGTCATCAACTACCAATCATTTTGTGTTGTGCTAAACGTTCTTGTCAGGAGAAGAGCATCACATTAGAGCAAATGGTATCATGAAGAGGTATAACTCTTCATTCGGGTCTTACCGGTGCCACCTCACTTTAACACTACAATTTTAAAATACTCTCTCTATCATAACACAAAACAAACTGTTTATTTCGGTCCCACCCAACCTCAAAATAATTCAAAATCAAATCGTTTATAAAACGGTAACCTGCAAAATACTTTGTCTTTTTGTTCTTCACTTCCCCGGCGGAACTTCAAACGGCGAGCAACGAAGAGGAAGGCAGGTGTGGAAAGTGTGGTGGCGAGAACGAAGAGGAGTGAAGAGCCGCCACGTCAGAACGGCGAGCTCTTCCTCTTCACGATACCTTTTGCTCTTATTAGCTTCACCTTAAGTTTCATTTATTTTAACAGAATGTTTACGATGTATACCTCATATCTCACAAATTTTATCTCTCATGTCTCACAAATTTTATCTCACGTTAGTTTTCATTCTTGATTGTTGTTTTATCACTTTTATCTTGCAATACTTTTGTCATGACGAGTAACTACTTTCTTAACAAAATATATCCTTCGCACAAGCACACATGCAAGGGTGCTTGGCGTCCCCACAGGCCACCACTTTCGTAGTTTCGCTTCAACCTTGTGAACGCCAACGCCAAGACACCCATCACAGCTTAATGTTAATCTCCTTCTTGAGCACGGTGCAGATGCTCTAAAACAAAGTCTTACATTTGGTAATTAGATAACCATAGTTATGATGATTTTGGTTCAATAATTAATTAATTATCATCCGACAAAAACACACAATTTAAAAAAAACATAATTATTAGTTTATTACTATTTTCTCTCTTACTTTTTACAGAATAACAGTTTTACCCATAACTAATTAATTAATGTATTTTTTAAAATTTTGCAATATTAATTATTACTACTTTTTATTACTAATTAATTAATGTATTTTTTAAAATTTGCAATATCAATTTATGTGTTTTTCTAACTTGTGCCCTGGGGGCACAAGTTAATCACACCAAAAGGACGGTGAGACCCATGAAAAAGGACATCCGGACCCACATCTTTTATTTGAAAAGTGTACTTTTCTGTGGGTCTTGACATACTTTTTCGTGGGTCATGTCGTCCTTTTTGTGTACTTAACTTGTGCCCCCAACGCAAAAGTTAGAAAACCCTTAATTTATTACTTTTTCCAGAATAAGAGTTTTACCCTTAACTAATTATTAGTTTATTACTATTTGTTCTCTCTTACAAGATGCTGACACTTTTCAGAACTGATGATTTAGATGCAGAGAAATAATGAGTGGAAAAAAACTATATAATATTGTTGTGTGTGTAGGAGCCTTTTTAGGAGCAAATGGTAGGAAGGTATAACATAGCTCTAATGTTTTTTCTAGAGAGTATTTTTAGTTTTGCATAAGCTTATGTCTTTGATATGTTGGTCCGTTGCACCAACGACTCAGTTTTTATGAACCAAAAAATTTATATTGTCAAATAATTTCAGGCATAAGTTAGACATGTTTTCTAGATTTATCATTTATTTCTCTTCCTAATATTTGCATCGTATTGATAGGAGGTAAACTGTCAATCTAAACCAAATTACATTGCTGTAAAATAATTTAATAAGACATCAACTTGACTTTGTGAACATGTGACTTGGTACTTGTGACAATGTGATCAATTTGTTCACATTGGCAAACAAATCAAAATTCACTTCCTACTCTTTTGACAATATTTGAACTACTCGAGTGATGTTCGAAAGAGCCTGTGAACTCTAAACAGATCCATGAAAATTGACATCTTTATAGACATTTGTCTTAGTTTAATAAAGGATAAAGGGCACGGAAATGTAACTAATTTGTCAATTTTTTCTTTGTTAGTCATCTTTATTTTTTATTGTTGTCTCAATTATACTTCTGTCTATTGTGTGTATTATATGACCATTTTGCCTTACTTGTTAATAGAAGATTGATAAGTAAGAAGGGTAAAATTGTTTCAGAATACATACAATAGAAGGAATTCAAAAATATGATTTATACAATAAGAAAAAATAAAGATAACTAAAAAAAGAAAGAAAAAAATGACTGATTGGTTGCATTTTTATGATTTTTGCCCTTTAATAAAAGCATGCATAAACTAATTGAGATTAGAAGATCAAGTTTTCAAACTTAATATGATGCATTTAATTTAGTTTGAATGAAAAGTTTTCAGCACCTTTGATTTCGGTATTGAATGTCTCATCAAAAGGTAAATATTAACTTTACGTGTCGTGAACTTGACTATCTTTTGTTCAAGATTATAAATAAAACCGCTCGTTTGGTTCGTATAAAGTTTTTGACAGAATTGGAATCTGTTTAAGGAATTGGAATTTGAAGGAATGGAATGTTAGAAGTTGAAATCCTTAGGATTTAAAATCTGACGGAATTGAAATTTGCAAATACTAGCGTGTGTTTGGTTGGGAGAATTTTTTGAACGTTTGTTGGAAGAATGAATATGAGAAAAAACAATTATATTAAAATATTTAAAATTTAATTTTTCTAAATATTATTTAATAAATAATTACTTATCAAATAATAATAATAATAATAATTTTTTAAATAATACTATATAAACTAATATATTCAATAAATTGTATTTTTATATAAAATACAATTGTATTTTTTTAGGTATAAATTAAAAAAAAGTAAGCTATAAATAAAATATTTAATTTTAATAAATAATAATTTTTGAATATAACAATAATAATAATTTTTAAATAAATAATAATTTATATTTAATTTTATATAAATAATAATTTTTAAATCTTAATAAAGTGGTTGTTTATAAAAAATAATAATAATAACAATAATAATTAAATGATAGTTTATAATCAAAATAATACTAATAAATGATAATGATAACAATGACAATGATAAAGATAATATGAATTCCATTGAATTGTAAACAATCCTCTCATATTGCCATGGAATGTTGAATTCCATATATATGGGATTTTGAAGGAATTTCATTCCATTCCATTTGACAACCAAACACAGTAAGGAATGGAATTCAGATTCCAATTTTTTTGAATTTGTCAATCAAACACGTTATGGAATGAAATTGGATTCCAATTCCACCAGAATCCTTAGGATTCCGTTGAACCAAACGGGCCACTCAACCGAATTCTAATTCAATTTGTTACCAATAATAGGCGATATAATTCAATTCGCAAAGTATACATGTTTGAATTTTGCAAACAGCCCGCAAGTCTTACGAATCTTATGTCCGGAATGGGTATCCTTGGCCCATGCTCGGCCGAATCCAACCCAAAAGGGTGTAGGGTTTGTGTCTTGTGCTCCAAGATTGAGAATTCGTATAAATACATGGCCCCATGTATTCATTCTCTCATCTCTTGGTTCACTTGCAAACCTAATTCTTCTTCTTCTCTTTCTTTGAGCTATAGGCGATCCAATACACCCTTATAGGGTTCCAATTCGATCAACTAAGGCTCAACCTAGTGGTGTTTGCTTGTGAATCTAGAACCTAGCTTTTCTAATTGAAACGCTAATAGTAAGTGTGTTCAAGAACGAAGTGTTAGCATATTATTGTTAACGTGATCTTGCCCTATTTCGACCCTTATCTAGTCGATCTACATAAACCCTAAACTAGGGTTTATATTGTTCTTGATTCTAGATTTCTTGCTCTTGCTAGAAATCATAACGGTACGCATATTCTTTTATATTCGGTTAATTATTATTACATGTATTTGATTCTTTATTCCGCTGCGTTGCTTTGATGATGTTTACTTGTTTATATAATTGTTATGATTTACATATTCCAACAGTGGCATCAAGAGCTGTTAATACGTTGTAATTAATTACCAAAACACATAAAATTGAATCGTTTGTGATTATTACAAGTTATGGTGTTCTAAAGTTTTAAAATTTTGTAAACCTTAAAAAAAAATTATTGGTCGATTACTATTTTTTTTAAAGAAAAAAATTAGGGTTTTAGATTTTGTAAAAACTTGTAGAAACCCTAGGTTGCATGTAATCTTTATGTGAATTTTAATGGATATTTTTTATATGTCATTTTGAATGTGCGATCTATGACTTGATTATATGTTTATAATAAGTGCTATGTGGGTATCATGACAAACCATGCATGTGTTGTTATGGTTTATGATGACTTTGTAGTAATTGTTAAGTGTTATTATGATTTCATGCTTATTATGCGATTTGTACTAATTAATAAGGGTTTTTAGTAAATGTTTGACATGATTAGATTTTACTAAAAATTAATTAATTATATTATTATAGAAGACCTAAAATTGGGGAAGATCCAATGTAAATCGTGTATATTGATCAATTGTGTGTATTAATTGATTTATTTTGCATGTTCATTATTTAAGTTGTTTATTTATTTTATTTTATTGCTATTTGTTTATATATGTTTGTGACATTATAGTAAGCAAAAGGGTAATTTCATAATAAAATTATTAACCGAACTTAATAATGATGAAATCTTGTTTTGAGCTTTAAAAATCATAAACTTTTGATTGATTGATGTGACTGTACATAATGGTCGGACAGTAAAGCTGACTTTGACAAACTATAAAGTGGGTATAAGGTGGCTTCGCATTAAATTGTGGCCTTAGAGAGACTCCATTCGGTGTCTACGCTCGCCTGTGCGTCAAAATTTAGTTTCACCCAACAACCATTATATACGAAGCATCTTAAGACAATGTTGTAAATTGCTCAATGCCTCAATTAAAACTTTGATGATTTTGCTCGTAAAGAAACTAATGAGTAAAAGTTTTATACATGAAACATATGATACAAGATGAATGCATGACATCTTTGTACATATTTTGATTGATCAAGATAAGTTGACTGGTGAAAATTTCAATGATTGGTATCGATCCTTAAGAATTGTTTTAAGGATGGCCAAAAGATTTGATTATCTTGGTGAACCTCTTCCTACTGCTCCTGCTGGGAATGCATCTAATGCAGAACATGAAGCACACAACATTGAATATGAGAAGCACAATGATGTGGTTTGTCTCATGTTGGCTGGGATGGACACTGAATTGCAAAAACAATTTGAGAACTATGGACCCATGGACATGATCAATGAACTCAGACGAATGTTTGAGAAACCACAAACTGCAGAATTATATGACTTGATAGAATCTCTGCACATTTGTAAACAAGAAGTAGGAAAATCCGTGAGTGCCCATGTATTGGAAATGAAACGTTATTTGGACCAATTGGAGCGACTCGGCTGCGGATATGTAGAAAGCGTATAAATTGGACTCATTTTGCGATCCCTTAATCAGGATTTGTATAGTGAGTTTGTACGCAACTACAATATGCATTGCAAGGGGAAGACAGTAAGTGAAGTTCATGCAATGCTTATTTACTTTGAAAAAGGTTTGTCAAAGAAGGCACCTACACCTGCTGTAATGGCAATACAAGGTGGAAGGATCACTAAGAAAAATAAACCCAACAAACCGCAACATGTGAACAACAAGGGTAAAGGCACTGGAAAGGGCAAACAAGTTGCGACTCATCAACAGAAGCCTAAGAAGCAAAATCCTCCTCCTAAGAAGAAGGAGACTCCCAATAAGGATTTGGCTACTTGTCACTACTACAACACAGCCGGACATTGGAAGCGGAACTGTCCATTGTTTCTAGAGGAGTTGCGCGTCAACAAGAGTAAAATTCCTGGTAACTGTTTCTTCAGGTAGTTTATGATTGAATTATTTTCTTTTCCTCGTAAGAATAATTCCTAGATATATGATACGGGATGTGGTACTCACATTTGTAGTACATCGCAGGGACTTAGAGGAGCAAGGAAGCTGGCCTATGGAGAAAGGTACTTGTACGTAAGGAATGGCATACGTGCAGCAGTTGAAGCCATATGGACTTTTGATATAGTTTTACCTTCGGGTTTGATACTAGTATTGAATAATTGTCATTATGCACCCTCTATTATTAGGGGTGTTGTTTCAGTTTCTTTGTTATTGGATATTGGTTTTGTTCACACATTTATTAATAACGGAATTTCGATTTCTTTAAATAATGTTTTTTTTACTTTAATACAATTCCTGTAAATTGTGTGTTTGAAATTGATATGGAAAAACATGTGTCCAATAGAAATAATTCTATGTATATCATTGGCAATAAGAGAATCAAGTCTAACTTGGATTCGTATTATCTTTGGCATTATCGTCTTGCACATATTGGCAAGGATCGCATGGAAAACCTACAACATGATGGGCTTTTGCAAAAGATCAATGATGAATCATTTGATAAATGTGAATCTTGCATATCTAGAAAGATGAAAAGGAAACCTTTTTCATATCAAGTGGAAAGGACTACAGATCTACTTGGACAAATACACACAGATGTATGTGATCCACTTAGACATGTGTCAAAACGCTGGGCTAGCTACTTCATAACTTTGACAGATGATTATAGTCGTTATGGTTATGTTTATTTACTTAAACATAAACATGAAGTATTTAATACATTCAAGGTTTTCAAAAGTGAAGTAGAATTACAACTCGGTAAGAAGATTAAGGCTCTTCGATCCGATAGAGGAGGTGAATATATAAGCCAAGAGTTTAAAGATTATTTAGCTGAGTGTGGTATAGTCCAGCAACTCACTGCTCCTTATACTCCACAACAAAATGGTGTATCTGAAAGGAGAAATCGTACTTTGCTTGATATGGTACGATCAATGTTTAATCTTACAACTCTACCCTTATCCTTTTGGGATTATGCCCTTGAAACTGTGGTTCGCATATTGAATATGGTTCCAACTAAGAAGGTTGATAAGACTCCACATGAATTATGGACAGGAAAAGCTCCTAACTTTTCTTACTTAAAGGTCTGGGGTTGTGAAGCGTTTGTTAAACGTGATTCACCAGATAAACTCCAACAGAGATCTGTTAAGTGTATATTCGTAGGATACCCAAAGGAAACGATGGGTTACTACTTTTACTTTCCACCTGAGAATAAAGTCATTGTGGCTAGGTATGGAGATTTCTTTAAAAGAATCTTATATCTTGAGAATTCAGTGGGAGAGTTTATGATCTTGAAGATGATCAAGAAGATACACCACCTTCTGAAAACACTAGCACACTTCCTGTGGAACCTGAAAGTCTAGATCCTCCGCCTGAAGTTGAAGTGGTTCCCATTCGCAAATCTTTAAGAACTGTGAAAGCACCTGAACGTCTATATCTTAACGTAGAGTGTGAGGATACTATACTAGGGGATCTTGATGAACCTACTAGTTATAGGGCTTCCATGAATAGTCCTGAAAATGAAAAATGGAAGGGTGCTATGAATGGGGAAATGCAATCCATGAGAGACAACGAAGTCTGGATAGAAGTAGACCTTCCTCCCAATGCCAAGGTAGTTGGAAGTAAGTGGCTCTACAAGAAGAAAACAGACATGGATGGCAATGTACACACCTATAAAGCTCGTTTGGTAGCTAAAGGCTTTACGCAAACATATTGTGTTGACTACGAGGAGACCTTTTCTCCTGTAGCTGACATTAGAGCTATTAGGATTCTCTTAGCTATAGCAGCTTACTATGACTATGAGATATGGCAAATGGATGTCAAAACCGCCTTCTTAAATGGTCGCCTAGATGAAGACATCTACTAGTGGGAGTAATGTTACTTTCCTTATCCTGTATGTCGATGACATATTGATCTTAGGAAATCACATACCAAGTTTAAAGGAAGTTAAATCCTATCTTGGTAAATGTTTTTCTATGAAGGATTTAGGAGAAGCAGCATACATCCTTGGAATCAAAATCTACAGAGATAGATCAAAGCGGTTGATTGGATTGAGCTAAAGTGCTTACATTGATAAAGTATTGAAGAGATTCAATATGCAAAATTCCAAGAAAGGATATTTGCCAATGCAAGTAGAACATGACTTAAGTAGGAAACTATGTGCCTCAACACCTGAAGAGGTGGAATTCATGAAGAAGGTTCCATATGCTTCGGTAGTAGGATCCATCATGTATGCAGTGAGATGCACAAGGATAGATGTGGCATTTGCACAAAATATGACCAGTCATTATCAACAAAATCCAGGTGGAAAGCACTGGCATGCTGTTAAAAGCATTCTTAAGTATTTTGGGAATACTAAAGATATGTTTCTAGTGCATGGGGGAAAATCCAGATGCAGAACTTGATGTTACAGGTTACTGTGATGCGTCCTTTGCAACTGATAAAGATGATACTAAGTCTCAGACAGGTTATGTCTTTGTTATTAATGGAGGAGCAGTTGGCTGGAAGAGCAAGAATGAGATTACTATTGCAATGTCTGTCACATAAGCTGAGTATATTGCTGCATCAGAAGCTGCAATGGAAGTTGTTTGGATTAGGAAATTCATTTCGGGGCTAGGTGTTATGCCATCAATTGAATTACCTATTAATATGTATTGTGACAATTCAGCCACAGTTACATTCGCCAATGAACCTGGTGTTATGAAAGGCGCCAGACATTTTCCTAGAAGATATCACTATGTTTGAGAACAAGTCGATATAGGTGAAATCAATTTACTCAAAATTCACACAGATAACAATCTAGTTGATCCATTTACGAAGGCTTTATCTAAGGAAAAGCTTACTCAACATGCCAATGACATTGGACTTCGTTTAGCTAGTAGTTTCATGTAAATCTGTGGTTAGTATTTGGATAAAGGATATCGTAAACGATAATTATCTTAATGAAATGAAATATTTTGTTATGTTTATTTCTATTTATAATATTGTATCCTATATTTGCATGTTTAATCCATGAATAACTTGAGTTATTCTAAAATAGTCCGTTGTCAATTAATGATATGGGAGTATAACTAAATTAAGACAAATTTGAGTTTTGGTATAATATACTTAAAGTATATTGATGCGTAGGAGATGCCAAATTCACATGATATTCAAGGGAATGAATAAATTGAATATAGGACAAAATCCCAATTACATGATTATACTTATGGATGTTGTCATTAAAGTAAATCATGAATATTTGTCCTCAGACTTGAGATACCAGATAACTACTGTGGATGTAGCTCATTTTCTGTCAGATAGTCTAACGCTATCCGTAACTGGTAGTTATAAGGATTATTTCCAGAAGTGATGCAAAGTTCATAGGTTATGCTTGTAGTCAATACAGAATTTGGTTCCTTCAATTTGTTTTGAAGTTT
Source organism: Artemisia argyi (assembly GCA_030686995.1). Taxonomy (NCBI): domain Eukaryota; kingdom Viridiplantae; phylum Streptophyta; class Magnoliopsida; order Asterales; family Asteraceae; genus Artemisia; species Artemisia argyi. The sequence goes on along the minus strand of CM060701.1, from coordinate 224,743,599 downwards.
AATACTGTTAGGCCACTCATAGGATTGACAAGATATTTGCATGGCCATGCCCAAGGTCTATCTGAAATATGTTCAGATGAATTGGTAATCTTGTTTGATCATAAATAACGAGAAACAGAAAGTTAATTATAGAATGACTATGATCCATATCCATATTAACGGGTATTAGAAGCAAAAGGATAAGTATGATGATGAATCATCAATGGTGGTTTTTCCAGGAAACCATACTCGTGAACGTTCTGGGGACATTGGTGTGTTATGCTAGACTAACCAATGTCATTATTACATTAATGTATATTCGAGTGGGAGCTGTTAGAACGGATAAAAATTAATAAATATGTCCGAACTCGAACACGAGACTTCGGGATCGCACACTTTACGTATGAGTTTCAATTAATTAATAATTATTATATTTAGTTATGAATAATTATTATTTGCACAAATAAACACTTAACGGTACCTAACGGTCGTTAGACAAAAGAGGAAGGACTAAACATGAAATAGTGACCAAGAAAGATCCGGAATGGGTCTCCTTGGCCCATGCTCGGCCGAACCCAACCCAAAGGGGTGTAGGCTTTGTGTCTTGTGCTCCAAGATTGAGAATTAGTATAAATACATGACCCCATGTATTCATTCTCTCATCTCTTGGTTCACTTGCAAACCTAATTCTTCTTCTTTTCTTTCTTTGAGCTATAGGCGATCCAATACACCCTTATAGGGTTCCTATTCGATCAACTAAGGCTCAACCTAGTGGTGTTTGCTTGTGAATCTAGAACCTAGATTTTCTAATTGAAATGCTAATAGTACATGTGTTCAAGAACGAAGTGTTAGCATATTATTGTTAATGTGATCTTGCCCTATTCGACCCTCATCTAGTCGAGCTACATAAACCCTAAACTAGGGTATATATTGTTCTTGATTCTTGATTTCTTGTTCTTGCTAGAAATCACAACGGTACGCATATTCTTTTATATTCAGTTAATTATTATTACTTGTATTTGATTCTTTATTCCGCTGCGATGCTTTGATGATGTTTACTTGTTTATATAATTGTTATGATTTACATATTCCAACAACTATATGTCTCTATGTATTGACATCTTTGACATTTCAATATAAACATATGAACTATCGTTACGTCGTCCAACAATTTGCACTAATACAAGCAATCACTCACATATATATAACACATTAAATGGTAGACTTGTAACACCCCCATTTTTAAGTTTGTCGCAGCGGAAAAGTAATTTGGGTGTTACGGTGAGGATCGAAGTTTTAACCACATAAATTGGTTTAAAATAAACTTTTTTGAAAGTTATTTGTCATTTAAATAATAATTTTGATAAAAGATGAACCATTTGATTTGAAATCTTATGAAAAGATATAAAGACTTGTAAAAATAACAAATTTGATTTTTACACCATTTTAATTTATCAGAGTAATAAATGCCCACTCCGTGTCTTATCCTGCTCCTTTAAATTACCTGAGATACAAATGCTTAAAAGTGTCAACACAAAGGTTGGTGAGTTCATAGAGTTTTAGGAAAAACCTTTTTATTTTGTTAGATTTCAGGAATATTTGGTATTAATAAAATACAAACAGTAACGAAACAAGTATCGAATATAATCACAAATAAATCATATAAATATTCAATCACATTCAATAAATCATCAATAATCTTAACATGAGCTGGAAACTCATGATACTAAATCAATCAGATAAACAATTCACATATGGTCAAACCTATACAACTGCATTTAAATATATGTTCAATACATATATATTTCCTTTATAGATATTGCACCAAGCCTCATGACACGCAAGACGTTAACAGAAGGGGTGTTCTATCAAATCAATGACAGATTTTGCCCTCGTGTAATAGGTGATTTGCCAATTCCTATTTTTACTCAAATATAGTGTATCACGACTAATGCGACTAACCAATTGCAATTGGCATTCCGTCAAGCATTAGTGGGATCAGAGGTCAATCCGAAACAGGTTTCGAATATGTTCACTATATTCGCGCTCACATTACAGTGATTAATGGCTCATGATAGAGGGGCTTCATGGCTATAGCTAACTTAGGCAATATCAAGGACTAATGGGCTCATTTAACATAACATCATGAAATCAAGTATCGTATCACAGTAATCAATTTGAAAACAGTATCGTTTGAGTATCAGTAATTCAGTTTGAAAATATCATCGTTTGAGTATCAGAAATTCAGTTTGAAAATATCATCGTTTGAGTATTAGAAATTCAGTTTGAAAATATCATCGTTTGAGTATCAGAAATTCAGTTTGAAAATATCATCGTTTGAGTATCAGAAATTCAGTTTGAAAATATAATCATTTGAGTATCAGAAATTTAGTTTGAATATTTCGTCAGTAACACATTTATATCACATACCACAATAATCGAATTGAGAACATTTTCCTATGAGTATCAATATTTTAGTCAAGGAATTCTTCAATAATTATATATTTCACATATCACAATAATCACATCGGAAACATTAACATATTTTAAATCACAATTTATATTATTTTAATATCAATTAGGAAATTGATTTGAATCATGTATTTTATTTTATTTAATATACTTATCAAGTTATCAAAGTTTATGTAAGCATGTATCTCCCCCAATGAGTTAAAAACAATTATTTGAAATGGGGCTATGACTCACCTGGATTGATTTGGAAATGATGAAAAATAAAGTAGGATGAGATTTGTGGGAACGATTATGGAAACGTCTTTGATACGGAACCTGATAAATGAATTTATCAGAGAATATAACCAAATACTATTTGGTAAATACGAACGAATAACGAATAATTATTATTCGTTATGACGAATAGATGAGGTGCAATGTAATTATTATGTCATGCATGATATGATAAAATACTTTATTTAAAATATACATCGTAGTTTTACCTTTTTAATCGTAATTACAAATATTAACTTTTTGAAATATCGTTATATATATTATTAACGTAAAAATAAATAATATATATATATATATATAACGTAATACAATGCATATGACGTGATGGTTGCCAAAAAATAGAAAAATAAAATAAGAATGTCAAATAGATTATGTGTAGCTCTTGTCCTTTTCCAATTTTACAATTTTTATACTAACAGAGTTAGCGTCACACCGTTAGTCCTTTTTATATATATTTTACAATTATAGTCCACTACATGTCCAATATTACAATCTAAGCTTGTAACAATCCTATATTATCAATTTTTATCCTTTCTTTCTGTTTCTACATTTTTAGTCCTTTCTTTTCACAGTTTTCACTTTTAGTCCCTATAGGTGTCGTCGCGTTACATTTTTAGTCCAAATTTGCAAAAATGATTATAAAATTTTATGAAAATTTCCGTGGCTTCTTTTATTAATTTCAAGCTTATTTCAACTGCTTATTTATTTAGCTTATGGGCCTTAATTCGAACCAAACAAAAGCCCATTTAAAATTTAGAGGCGAGGGAATGAACATTATTTTGGGCTTGAACTTGGGCTTCCTTTATGATTCTAAAAATATATTTTATGGGCCCAGTGGGCTGTTAAATCGTTAAGTCTTGTTGGGCTTAGATTAAGCCCACTCGACCAAATATTAGTTTTTATATAAGTTTTGATTTGAAAAATCCGGTTTGTGTCGATTTATTTTGGCTCGAGTAGGGTGTCTGATGAGGCGAAAAATGATCCGTTTTTAGGGGGTCATTTAAGCCCGAATCCGAATTTATTTGATCAAATATTGCCCTAAATCGTTCCTTTTGTGATTTTAGGTACTTGGAGAGTGAATTCTGGAAAAGAAGCCGTTTCGGACATTTTTGGAGCATAAAAGTGAAGAAAAAGGCAAAGTCTCAAATTTCTATGCTGGGAACAGTGCATGAAGGCGTCAAGAGTTGCTCTTGACGGCGTCAGAGTCCCAAGAATAAAATACCGTGGTTGCTGACGGCGTCACATAGGCCGTCATAAGTAGATCAAGGCCGTCCGAGGAAGTATTTGGCGGCGAGATGACGGCGTCACACCATTACTCTTGACGCCGTCACCCCAGTTTTCCTATATATAGTTTTCTAGTTTTTTACATAAAAGAGAGAAGTTTTGGTGAAACCCTAAAAACGAATTTGGTGCAACTTTTACAGGTTTTTCAAGGGTTCCAAACCCTTGATACCTTGCATTGTAATTGAGATAAGTGTTCTTCTAATTCAATCAATATGTCTATGTGTTGGTTGTCTATATCTTGTTCTTGTCTCAATACCATTATGCTAGGCTAGATCTCTTTTGTGTTTGCTTAGATCTAATGAAACCTAGATGTTGATTATGTGTTGATTACTTGTCTATTCTTGTCTTGGATGAATGATTTAATATGTTAGGCTTAAGAAAACTGGCAGATCTCCAAATGGTAACATGCTTGAACGTCTTAAGAAACATGAACCGAGGCGTACTAGGTCTTTATTGGTTGTATTTAATGCATGAGCCACTGTTTACAATCCCTATAGTTGTGCTGGGTCATGGTGTAGGAGGAGATAAGAGCTCATAAAATTGGGGAGTTATGTATGCCACCCCATGAATGGTATTAAGGAATACAATCCGTCATCCATACAATTATAACAAGTAATTAACGTGTAAAAGATTTCTAGGGAGTAGTGAAGTCTAAGTAAACACAATTTTCTCCAATTACTGCTCACAACCTTTGTAATAATTAGTTTATTTTCATTTTCAGTATTTTATTTTGATTATATCTTAGTTTTGGGTTAGTTGAATAGCAACTAATTCCGCCCACTCTTCCAAAACCCGAGATTTTACTTGCTTTCCATAAAATATAAAAATACAAAAATAATCATCCCTCACCTTTAGAACTAGTAATTAGGTTTTCTAATCCTAGCGACACTATTCCTAAGCTGAACGATCAATCCCCCGGTACTTGCAACTATACTATACTACAACGATCAGGTACACTGCCTGGTGGGGGTTGTAAGCTTCTCGAGATCCCTCGAGAGGTAAAGCCTGTTGCGATTCCCACGCATCAAGTTTTTGGCGCCGCAGCCCGGGGAATAATTATTGTCTAGGTTAGGATTTCTTTTTATTAGGTCTACTTGCTAGATTCCTTTCTAGTAAGATTTTTTTTTTTTATTTTTAGGTCTTCTTTAGTCTATCTTATTTCTTCGTGCCTTTGTTCGTAACTCTTTACCATCCGACATCATGGAAGGTGGTAACATCGTTGAACCCGTCATCCCACCACAACAAAACCCACCACTAGAACCCCATAGGCCCCGAACCTTAGGAGAATATTCCTGACCTAGCCACCAAGGCTACCGAAACACCATTGAGCTCACCAGAGACAATGTGACCCCCTTGCGATCCGACACCATCCGGTTGGTGCAAAGCGGATGTGCATTCCATGGACTTCGTTCCGAAGATCCAAACCAACACCTTAAGGACTTCCTCAAAATCGTAGATTCCATAGACCTAGGTGTTGAAACTAGAGAGACTACCCATTTACGCCTATTCCAGTTCTCTCTACGGGATCAAGCTAGTCAATGGCTTGAGCGTTTACCCGCGGGATCCATCACCACATGGGATGATCTCACCACTCGTTTCCTTGCTCAATTTTTCCCACCGGGGAGAACTACTAAGCTTAGGAATGACATCTTGATGTTTCAACAACGTCAAAATGAATCTCTTTATGAAGCATGGACTCGTTTCAAGGACTTACTCCAAAAAGTCCCTCATCATGGCATAGATCTTTGGCTCCAAGTCCAAATCTTCTATGACCATATCGACATCTCCACGAGGCGAACCATTGACCAATCGGCCGGTGGTAAGCTACGTGATCTTAGTGCGGAACAATCATGGGAACTCATAGAAGATCTTGCTCTCTATGACAACGAAAGTTGGAATGATCCCCGTGATTTGAACAAAACGGTCAAGGCAATATCTTTGCCTTCGAACAATTCTAGCACTCCCGACCGTAGGATCATGGAACTTGAGGACCAAGTCAAGTTTCTTATGAAATCTTACGAAGCTCCGAAGCCTTCAAGCCAAGTGAACAAAATCACTTCTTCATGCGAATTATGTAGTGGTCCCTATGACACTCGTGATTGTATGGAACTCCCCGGAACAGCTTTTGCGGACTACGCATCCACGCGTACCGACGAAGCGGGAGATAAGTGGTACACTTTCAAGCCCGAGCCAAACACATACGGTGATTCATACAACCCCTCATGGAAAAATCACCCAAACCTTAGGTGGAGACAAAATCAACCCAATTCTTCCAATCCGCCTAATCGTTACCAACCAAACGGTCCACCATCCAACCATACTTTCAACAACAATCCTTCTAATAACTATGGTAGTACCAACAATCTTGAAGGATTGATGTCAAAGTTCATGGCATCTCAAGAAGCTCGCATATCTAAGTTTGAAGCCGATTTCAAACAAAAGCAAAGCGAGATGACCACTAGAATTGATGCATTGTTGAAAGTTCTCAATGACCGAGAAATGAGAGCACTCCCGAGTGACAGGTCAAGAATCCGAAACTAACCGTTAATTCCATATCATCAGTTTTGTCACCCACTTCGTGTCCACAATATTACTCGGTTAAATCAACGAGCACGTGTTTCAAACAAAACCAAGTTCCCCAAAAGGACAAATCAAATAAAACACCCACTATAGAACCGGTCAAAAGCATTGTTGAAACACCTCTTACGCAAGACCTTGACGATGAATTCAAAGAACTTCACCCAGAACACCCCGTCATTGATGTCTTAGCGCGTGCTCCCTACTATAGTGCCCTCCTAGAAAAATATGAGAAGTGTAAGCTAGGCAAAAATGGGACCGCCTTCGTTCAAAACAAGTTGCCTAAAAAGCTTGATGACCCGGGTATATTTGTTTTACCTTGTAAGATAGGAAGATCCGAAGCTTTCGACACACTAGCCGATTTAGGGTCAAGCCTCAACTTGATTCCCTTATCCTTATTCACCGCTCTTAAGCTATTAAAGTTAGAGGAAACGGAGGTATTGATAGGTCTAGCGGATGGGAGTATTGCACACCCGGTTGGAATGATTAAGGATGTAGTTGTTCACGTAGGAAAGTTAACTATATTAGCGGATTTTCACGTCCTAGACATGGTTAGTGACACTACATGCCCATTATTGGTAGGAAGAGGATTTTTAGCAACCGCTAGTGCCATGATAGATTGCAAGGAATCAAAGATAACGGTAGGTGAAGGCGATACTTGGTCGGTGTATGATGTTAAGAAGCATAGTTATGATTATGATGATGAACCAACACCGCATTGGGTAGAGATGAATAGGAGACCGTCTAGATATGGACCTTGGATAGAAAGGAACTTTATAGGACCTCAATGCCCATTCTATCTAGAAAAAGACTTTGTTGAAAAGACACATTCGGTAAAACAACTCATAGCTAGAGATGAAGAGCTAGACCCCTTTGAGGACCCCTTAGTCTTTAGGAAGATGATTGAGTTATTAAGCGTAATGCCCATTAACATAGAAAGGAATAAATGGAAAAGAGAGGGAGATAAATGTAAATGGAAGTGGGACAAGCCACCTAAAGAAGGTGACGGGTCATGGCATATTAGAATGACCTTGTATGATCCGGATGGAGAAAAGTTTGAAAGGTCATACCATACTAAGGAAACCGATAAAAAGTTGAAACCTAAGTTTGATCCCAAAGATGTCCTCAACGAGGAACTCACCCGAATCACGTGATAACCCATGGCCTTGAGTCTAGCTACAAGACTCGTAAATAAAGAAAAGCGCTTCTTGGGAGGCAACCCATGTTTTGTGTGATTTTATTTGTTTGTTTGTTATTTGCTTCCGTATGCATGTTTTATTTTTATTTGTGGTTGATCATGTTTCTCAATTAAAATGTGGAAATACTTTACTATGTTGTTTGGCCTAGTCTTAACTCCAACCTAAAAGTATTTTTGCAAAAGATAAGTGTAAGGGGAAACCCCAAATATGTTTTTAAGAAACAAACCGATCATGATTCTCCACAATATTAAATAAACATGTATATTCGTATTCGTTAGAGTCAAATGATTGTATTGAGTCATAATGAAGTTTTGCAGGATTTTCCAGGAAGTAGGACCAAGTTTTTCCAGAAATTTTCCGAAAACTTAACATAAGAATTTCTACAGGTCCATTATGACGGCGTCAGAGTATTACTCTTGACGGCGTCAGGAGTTAAAATCTGGAAATTTTACCGGTTTTGTTTTTCTAACGGAGTCTTATGGTTTTTGTGAATTACTAAGTTTTATAATCTCCAGGAAATCTGCAAACTTCATTCCACAAGCATTATATCTTACTTTGTTTTCTAGGATTTAGTAACTTATATAGGATGCCGCCGATTTTACGCGAGGTTGTCTTGTCTATTGTTGTCAGGATTTACAGGTTATCTTCGACAAGAAGATGATTTATATTCTGGAAGGGAAGCTTTAAATGTTCGTTTTCTTGGAGGAAGATCTAACCTGGCCAACCTGTAATCCATACCGAGCGAATCAGGGGAGTATTTGATTTCATTCTCTTTACTTTTTCACTTTTACATTCTTTACTTGAACATTGGGGACAATGTTCATATTAAGTGTAAGGGGAGGGTGAAAAGATGATACCTTACATATGCACTTTCGCTTGAGTTTGTTTTGTTTGATAGTAGATGTGTAATAAAACTATGAGAAATACTTGTTAGTGCAATTTTAGCGCCAAATTTAAATTTTTTTACAACATTTAGGAGTGAAACTTTAGCCATAGCAAGCGTCTCATGGATAGGAGGTTGTATGACTAGCACATAACCGTATATTCAGAAAAATTTTCCACCCAAAAATGTGAGGTTCGCCTTTAGATTTGATAGGAAAAGCATTCATTATTAGTGCTTATGAGTGTACCGGTAGCATTTAGATTCTAGAACTTGCGTTAGTGATGCATCCCGAGACCGCTAGTGAGACTACATTCGTGTGGTAGGATTTACTACATGATAAGAGGCATTAGGATCACCCTTGTGTTAAACCCGTATTATAATTACTTGACCATTTAAGTCATATTACTTGGCTAGTTAAGTCAACTAATTTTTCCCACACCCTTAGCGTTGTACTCATTTTTAGTACACGAAACCCCTAGTACACCCCTCCGAGCCTATCTTTTCGTTTCTAACTTTAAGCATCTTACTTAAAGGAAGAATTTGTTACACCTCACTTAAATGTACAACCAAATCGCCTTAGCCTTCCGTGTATGCGCTCATTTTTAGTGCATTATTGTTATTTGTTAAACCCTAAGTTAACTTTCTAATTGATTACATGGTTGCTAAGTCGAGTCATATCCTTGTACATATTGTTTTGGGACGATTGGGACTCATGGGTAAAGTACTTATTTTATGGAGTAATGGGGAAGAACATAATATTATTACCCCCATATGTACGTTAATCTTAAAAGTGCTCCAAGTGTTTTGATTTTCTTAATTCGAGTCATTAGAATAGTTGAATGTAAAGTATGTAAAGATTCAAGTGTAAGGGGAATGTTCACACCCCTATGATGTATTATTTTGGATGGTAGGGTAAGAGTGTATGCAAAAAAAAAAAAAAAATCAAAAAAATCAAGAAAAAGAAAAAAATTAAAAAAAAAATAAAAAATAAAAGAAAAAAAATAGAAAAGAAAAAGAGAAAAAACATACGGACTACCATCCCGTTTCATTCTATGTTCATTTTATGTTTTTAGTTATTTTTCATTTGTTAGCTTAAGTCGAGTCTAGTCTTGGCTTAGCAACGCCATCTTGTACATGTAATTAACCAAGATTGTTAACTCGCCACCAGTAAAACTTCCTTTATCCTACAAAACCGTGTAATTCATATCCCTATACCTAACGTTACAACCCTTTAAAAGACCTCTTTGATAGTTTATCCTAGGTGCTTACGCCATGTGGTGGAGGTTTGATCCTTTCCCAAGCCTATGGTAATCTATTTTGCTATGACAGGTACTGAGAGATATCTTCCATTTCCATAATGTTATATTACTTTATTACACCCGAGAGATGTGAGTATCTAAACACTATTTGTGAGGTGCTTGTGTATAACCTCCGTGCTTGTCTATTGGTCTTTAGTGGAACGATTATTTGTTGTAATTACTTTTATATTAGTGTTAAATGACCCCTAACTTGTCTTTTGAGTAGAATAAAAGCTCATTTGCTTGAGGACAAGCAAATCTCAAATGTAAGGGTATATGATGAGGCGAAAAATAATCCGTTTTTAGGGGGTCATTTAAGCCCGAATCCGAATTTATTTGATCAAATATTGCCCTAAATCGTTCCTTTTGTGATTTTAGGTACTTGGAGAGTGAATTCTGGAAAAGAAGCCGTTTCAGACGTTTTTGGAGCATAAAAGAGAAGAAAATAGCAAAGTCTCAAATTTCTATGCTGGGAACAGTGCATGAAGGCGTCAAGAGTTGCTCTTGACGGCGTCAGAGTCCCAAGAATAAAATACCGTGGTTGCTGACGGCGTCACATAGGCCGTCATAAGTAGATCAAGGCCGTCTGAGGAAGTATTTGGCGGCGAGATGACGGTGTCACACCATTACTCTTGACGCCGTCACCCCAGTTTTCCTATATATAGTTTTCTAGTTTTTTACATAAAAGAGAGAAGTTTTGGTGAAACCCTAAAAACGAATTTGGTGCAACTTTTACAGGTTTTTCAAGGGTTCCAAACCCTTGATACCTTGCATTGTAATTGAGATAAGTGTTCTTCTAATTCAATCAATATGTCTATGTGTTGGTTGTCTATATCTTGTTCTTGTCTCAATTCCATTATGCTAGGCTAGATCTCTTTTGTGTTTGCTTAGATCTAATGAAACCTAGATGTTGATTATGTGTTGATTACTTGTCTATTCTTGTCTTGGATGAATGATTTAATATGTTAGGCTTAAGAAAACTGGCAGATCTCCAAATGGTAACATGCTTGAACGTCTTAAGAAACATGAACCGAGGCGTACTAGGTCTTTATTATTTGTATTTAATGCATGAGCCACTGTTTACAATCCCTATAGTTGTGCTGGGTCATGGTGTAGGAGGAGATAAGAGCTCATAGAATTGGGGAGTTATGTATGCCACCCCATGAATGGTATTAAGGAATACAATCCGTCTTCCATACAATTATAACAAGTAATTAACGTGTAAAAGATATCTAGGGAGTAGTGAAGTCTAAGTAAACACAATTTTCTCCAATTACTGCTCACAACCTTTGTAATAATTAGTTTATTTTCATTTTCAGTATTTTATTTTGATTATATCTTAGTTTTGGGTTAGTTGAATAGCAACTAATTCCGCCCACTCTTCCAAAACCCGAGATTTTACTTGCTTTCCATAAAATATAAAAATACAAAAATAATCATCCCTTACCTTTAGAACTAGTAATTAGGTTTTCTAATCCTAGCGACACTATTCCTAAGCTGAACGATCAATCCCCCGGTACTTGCAACTATACTATACTACAACGATCAGGTACACTGCCTGGTGGGGGTTGTAAGCTTCTCGAGATCCCTCGAGAGGTAAAGCCTGTTGCGATTCCCACGCATCAAGTTTTTGGCGCCGCAGCCCGGGGAATAGTTATTGTCTAGGTTAGGATTTCTTTTTATTAGGTCTACTTGCTAGATTCCTTTCTAGTAAGATTTTTATTTTTATTTTTAGGTCTTCTTTAGTCTATCTTATTTCTTCGTGCCTTTGTTCGTAACTCTTTACCATCCGACATCATGGAAGGTGGTAACATCGTTGAACCCGTCATCCCACCACAACAAAACCCACCACTAGAACCCCTTAGGCCCCGAACCTTAGGAGAATATTCCTGACCTAGCCACCAAGGCTACCGAAACACCATTGAGCTCACCAGAGACAATGTGACCCCCTTGCGATCCGACACCATCCGGTTGGTGCAAAGCGGATGTGCATTCCATGGACTTCGTTCCGAAGATCCAAACCAACACCTTAAGGACTTCCTCAAAATCGTAGATTCCATAGACCTAGGTGTTGAAACTAGAGAGACTACCCGTTTACGCCTATTCCAGTTCTCTCTACGGGATCAAGCTAGTCAATGGCTTGAGCGTTTACCCGCGGGATCCATCACCACATGGGATGATCTCACCACTCGTTTCTTTGCTTAATTTTTCCCACCGGGGAGAACTACTAAGCTTAGGAATGACATCTTTATGTTTCAACAACGTCAAAATGAATCTCTTTATGAAGCATGGACTCGTTTCAAGGACTTACTCCAAAAAGTCCCTCATCATGGCATAGATCTTTGGCTCCAAGTCCAAATCTTCTATGACCATATCGACATCTCCACGAGGCGAACCATTGACCAATCGGCCGGTGGTAAGCTACGTGATTTTAGTGCGGAACAATCATGGGAACTCATAGAAGATCTTGCTCTCTATGACAACGAAAGTTGGAATGATCCCCGTGATTAGAACAAAACGGTCAAGGCAATATCTTTGCCTTCGAACAATTCTAGCACTCCCAACCGTAGGATCATGGAACTTGAGGACCAAGTCAAGTTTCTTATGAAATCTTACGAAGCTCCGAAGCCTTCAAGCCAAGTGAACAAAATCACTTCTTCATGCGAATTATGTAGTGGTCCCTATGACACTCGTGATTGTATGGAACTCCCCGGAACAGCTTTTGCGGACTACGCATCCACGCGTACCGACGAAGCGGGAGATAAGTGGTACACTTTCAAGCCCGAGCCAAACACATACGGTGATTCATACAACCCCTCATGGAAAAATCACCCAAACCTTAGGTGGAGACAAAATCAACCCAATTCTTCCAATCCGCCTAATCGTTACCAACCAAACGGTCCACCATCCAACCGTACTTTCAACAACAATCCTTCTAATAACTATGGTAGTACCAACAATCTTGAAGGATTGATGTCAAAGTTCATGGCATCTCAAGAAGCTCGCATATCTAAGTTTGAAGCCGATTTCAAACAAAAGCAAAGTGAGATGACCACTAGAATTGATGCATAGTTGAAAGTTCTCAATGACCGAGAAATGGGAGCACTCCCAAGTGACAGGTCAAGAATCCGAAACTAACCGTTAATTCCATATCATCAGTTTCGTCACCCACTTCGTGTCCACAATATTACTCGGTTAAATCAACGAGCACGTGTTTCAAACAAAACCAAGTTCCCCAAAAGGACAAATCAAATAAAACACCCACTATAGAACCGGTCAAAAGCATTGTTGAAACACCTCTTACGCAAGACCTTGACGATGAATTCAAAGAACTTCACCCAGAACACCCCGTCATTGATGTCTTAGCGCGTGCTCCCTACTATAGTGCCCTCCTAGAAAAATATGAGAAGTGTAAGCTAGGCAAAAATGGGACCGCCTTCGTTCAAAACAAGTTGCCTAAAAAGCTTGATGACCCGGGTATATTTGTTTTACCTTGTAAGATAGGAAGATCTGAAGCTTTCGACACACTAGCCGATTTAGGGTCAAGCCTCAACTTGATTCCCTTATCCTTATTCACCGCTCTTAAGCTATTAAAGTTAGAGGAAACGGAGGTATTGATAGGTCTAGCGGATGGGAGTATTGCACACCCGGTTGGAATGATTAAGGATGTAGTTGTTCACGTAGGAAAGTTAACTATATTAGCGGATTTTCACGTCCTAGACATGGTTAGTGACACTACATGCCCATTATTGGTAGGAAGAGGATTTTTAGCAACCGCTAGTGCCATGATAGATTGCAAGGAATCAAAGATAACGGTAGGTGAAGGCGATACTTGGTCGGTGTATGATGTTAAGAAGCATAGTTATGATTATGATGATGAACCAACACCGCATTGGGTAGAGATGAATAGGAGACCGTCTAGATATGGACCTTGGATAGAAAGGAACTTTATAGGACCTCAATGCCCATTCTATCTAGAAAAAGACTTTGTTGAAAAGACACACTCGGTAAAACAACTCATAGCTAGAGATGAAGAGCTAGACCCCTTTGAGGACCCCTTAGTCTTTAGGAAGATGATTGAGTTATTAAGCGTAATGCCCATTAACATAGAAAGGAATAAATGGAAAAGAGAGGGAGATAAATGTAAATGGAGGTGGGACAAGCCACCTAAAGAAGGTGACGGGTCATGGCATATTAGAATGACCTTGTATGATCCGGATGGAGAAAAGTTTGAAAGGTCATACCATACTAAGGAAACCGATAGAAAGTTGAAACCTAAGTTTGATCCCAAAGATGTCCTCAACGAGGAACTCACCCGAATCACGTGATAACCCATGGCCTTGAGTCTAGCTACAAGACTCGTAAATAAAGAAAAGCGCTTCTTGGGAGGCAACCCATGTTTTGTGTGATTTTATTTGTTTGTTTGTTATTTGCTTCCGTATGCATGTTTTATTTTTATTTGTGGTTGATCATGTTTCTCAATTAAAATGTGGAAATACTTTACTATGTTGTTTGGCCTAGTCTTAACTCCAACCTAAAAGTATTTTTGCAAAAGATAAGTGTAAGGGGAAACCCCAAATATGTTTTTAAGAAACAAACCGATCATGATTCTCCACAATATTAAATAAACATGTATATTCGTATTCGTTAGAGTCAAATGATTGTATTGAGTCATAATGAAGTTTTGCAGGATTTTCCAGGAAGTAGGACCAAGTTTTTCCAGAAATTTTCCGAAAACTTAACATAAGAATTTCTACAGGTCCATTATGACGGCGTCAGAGTATTACTCTTGACGGCGTCAGGAGTTAAAATCTGGAAATTTTACCGGTTTTGTTTTTCTAACGGAGTCTTATGGTTTTTGTGAATTACTAAGTTTTATAATCTCCAGGAAATCTGCAAACTTCATTCCACAAGCATTATATCTTACTTTGTTTTCTAGGATTTAGTAACTTATATAGGATGCCGCCGATTTTACGCGAGGTTGTCTTGTCTATTGTTGTCAGGATTTACAGGTTATCTTCGACAAGAAGATGATTTATATTCTGGAAGGGAAGCTTTGAATGTTCGTTTTCTTGGAGGAAGATCTAACCTGGCCAACCTATAATCCATACCGAGCGAATCAGGGGAGTATTTGATTTCATTCTCTTTACTTTTTCACTTTTAAATTCTTTACTTGAACATTGGGAACAATGTTCATATTAAGTGTAAGGGGAGGGTGAAAAGATGATACCTTACATATGCACTTTCGCTTGAGTTTGTTTTGTTTGATAGTAGATGTGTAATAAAACTATGAGAAATACTTGTTAGTGCAATTTCAGCGCCAAATTTAAATTTTTTTACAACATTTAGGAGTGAAACTTTAGCCATAGCAAGCGTCTCATGGATAGGAGGTTGTATGACTAGCACATTACCGTATATTCAGAAAAATTTTCCACCCAAAAATGTGAGGTTCGCCTTTAGATTTGATAGGAAAAGCATTCATTATTAGTGCTTATGAGTGTACCGGTAGCATTTAGATTCTAGAACTTGCGTTAGTGATGCATCCCGAGACCGCTAGTGAGACTACATTCGTGTGGTAGGATTTACCACATGATAAGAGGCATTAGGATCACCCTTGTGTTAAACCCGTATTATAATTACTTGACCATTTAAGTCATATTACTTGGCTTGTTAAGTCAACTAATTTTTCCCACACCCTTAGCGTTGTACTCATTTTTAGTACATGAAACCCCTAGTACACCCCTCCGAGCCTATCTTTTCGTTTCTAACTTTAAGCATCTTACTTAAAGGAAGAATTTGTTACACCTCACTTAAATGTACAACCAAATCGCCTTAGCCTTCCGTGTATGCGCTCATTTTTAGTGCATTATTGTTATTTGTTAAACCCTAAGTTAACTTTCTAATTGATTACATGGTTGCTAAGTCGAGTCATATCCTTGTACATATTGTTTTGGGACGATTGGGACTCATGGGTAAAGTACTTATTTTATGGAGTAATGGGGAAGAACATAATATTATTACCCCCATATGTACGTTAATCTTAAAAGTGCTCCAAGTGTTTTGATTTTCTTAATTCGAGTCATTAGAATAGTTGAATGTAAAGTATGTAAAGATTCAAGTGTAAGGGGAATGTTCACACCCCTATGATGTATTATTTTGGATGGTAGGGTAAGAGTGTATGCAAAAAAAAAAAATCAAAAAAATCAAGAAAAAGAAAAAAAATTAAAAAAAAAATAAAAAATAAAAGAAAAAAAATAGAAAAGAAAAAGAGAAAAAACATACGGACTACCATCCCGTTTCATTCTATGTTCATTTTATGTTTTTAGTTATTTTTCATTTGTTAGCTTAAGTCGAGTCTAGTCTTGGCTTAGCAACGCCATCTTGTACATGTAATTAACCAAGATTGTTAACTCGCCACCAGTAAAACTTCCTTTATCCTACAAAACCGTGTAATTCATATCCCTATACCTAACGTTACAACCCTTTAAAAGACCTCTTTGATAGTTTATCCTAGGTGCTTATGCCATGTGGTGGAGGTTTGATCCTTTCCCAAGCCTATGGTAATCTATTTTGCTATGACAGGTACTGAGAGATATCTTCCATTTCCATAATGTTATATTACTTTATTACACCCGAGAGATGTGAGTATCTAAACACTATTTATGAGGTGCTTGTGTATAACCTCCGTGCTTGTCTATTGGTCTTTAGTGGAACGATTATTTGTTGTAATTACTTTTATATTAGTGTTAAATGACCCCTAACTTGTCTTTTGAGTAGAATAAAAGCTCATTTGCTTGAGGACAAGCAAATCTCAAATGTAAGGGTATATGATGAGGCGAAAAATAATCCGTTTTTAGGGGGTCATTTAAGCCCGAATCCGAATTTATTTGATCAAATATTGCCCTAAATCGTTCCTTTTGTGATTTTAGGTACTTGGAGAGTGAATTCTGGAAAAGAAGCCGTTTCAGACGTTTTTGGAGCATAAAAGTGAAGAAAACAGCAAAGTCTCAAATTTCTATGCTGGGAACAGTGCATGAAGGCGTCAAGAGTTGCTCTTGACGGCGTCAGAGTCCCAAGAATAAAATACCGTGGTTGCTGACGGCGTCACATAGGCCGTCATAAGTTGATCAAGGCCGCCCGAGGAAGTATTTGGCGGCGAGATGACGGCGTCACACCATTACTCTTGACGCCGTCACCCCAGTTTTCCTATATATAGTTTTCTAGTTTTTTACATAAAAGAGAGAAGTTTTGGTGAAACCCTAAAAACGAATTTGGTGCAACTTTTACAGGTTTTTCAAGGGTTCCAAACCCTTGATACCTTGCATTGTAATTGAGATAAGTGTTCTTCTAATTCAATCAATATGTCTATGTGTTGGTTGTCTATATCTTGTTCTTGTCTCAATTCCATTATGCTAGGCTAGATCTCTTTTGTGTTTGCTTAGATCTAATGAAACCTAGATGTTGATTATGTGTTGATTAGTTGTCTATTCTTGTCTTGGATGAATGATTTAATATGTTAGGCTTAAGAAAACTGGCAGATCTCCAAATGGTAACATGCTTGAACGTCTTAAGAAACATGAACCGAGGCGTACTAGGTCTTTATTGGTTGTATTTAATGCATGAGCCACTGTTTACAATCCCTATAGTTGTGCTGGGTCATGGTGTAGGAGGAGATAAGAGCTCATAGAATTGGGGAGTTATGTATGCCACCCCATGAATGGTATTAAGGAATACAATCCGTCATCCATACAATTATAACAAGTAATTAACGTGTAAAAGATATCTAGGGAGTAGTGAAGTCTAAGTAAACAAAATTTTCTCCAATTACTGCTCACAACCTTTGTAATAATTAGTTTATTTTCATTTTCAGTATTTTATTTTGATTATATCTTAGTTTTGGGTTAGTTGAATAGCAACTAATTCCGCCCACTCTTCCAAAACCCGAGATTTTACTTGCTTTCCATAAAATATAAAAATACAAAAATAATCATCCCTCACCTTTAGAACTAGTAATTAGGTTTTCTAATCCTAGCGACACTATCCCTAAGCTGAACGATCAATCCCCCGGTACTTGCAACTATACTATACTACAACGATCAGGTACACTGCCTGGTGGGGGTTGTAAGCTTCTCGAGATCCCTCGAGAGGTAAAGCATGTTGCGATTCCCACGCATCAGTGTCAAAACGTGAATATTTTTACAAGTTGTGTATATGAAACTAATAGTTTTCTAGGTGGTCTATTAGTACGTAGAAAAATATAATATGCTTGTTACGTGAAATTTTGAATTATACGTGTACTTTGTGACATGTTTGGACCGATTACTTATTTTGAAAACTTGAAATATTTACTAAGTGTTTATTGAAATTTATACGTGTAACATGGTTTGAAATGGATGCATGAAATGCTCGTAACATTACAACTAATGTGAATTATAGGTGCTACGTGACTTCTAGGCCTTCCAAGATAGAGGCTAGTCACGTTTTGTGTACTAAAAATATATACGTACGTGTAATATATATATGAAATGATATACGATTGAACAAAAATAAATATAGTGCATGACATAGATTTAACGTGTGACATGAATTCAAATGAGTTATAAAATACTTACAAACACCTTAGAGGTGATAGAGGTCGAGTAGAAACGAGTGGAACGCAAGGAAATCTTGTCTAATCGTATAACCCAAACGTTATACTTATATTTTAAATCCGATTTCACTTTCCTTGCTTCCAAACCATATTATATTCGACTCCTGATTTGTAAGAGTGATGTTTAGGAAGAAAATGAATGTGTGAGAGTGTATAAGAATGGAAGGAAACCAAGTGCATGCATGGTTCGTATATATGGTGCCAATATATCACACGTATATGTGATAAATTTCAAGGAAACCATACTAACTATTTCATGTCAGTATACTTAGCTGCCTAGGACGAAATATATGAATATATTATGGGATGTGAGAGCATGAAACATGGAATGTGTTTGGGTGACTCATGTAGCAATGTCGACAACCAATATATACATACACGATTTGATAACTTGTGTAAACCTTGGATATAGCTGACTATCCTTAACATTTAAACATGAAATCACTAAAGAATTATTATTAGGATCATTTAGAAACAAACGGGAATCAAAACGGTTAATATTTGAATATGTTGTGAATCGGTTGGATTGATTTATGGCTAAACACTTTACCTCGTAAAAACGTATCAAAACTCAACATATGAACGTGAGATTCGACACACTAATAGTTGGCTAGGTGGTGAACAAGAATGTGCAAAAATATATAGGTGTCGTGTGTAGAAATTTGAAATGAACGAAGTGTTTTGAAGCATGATTAATCGATTTGTATTATTATTTGAAATGAATTTTGGGTTAATAACTTGGGCCGGTTGGGCTATTTAAAAACAAGGCCCGTTTGGATTTTTGGTGTTTAGTTATTTAATTAGGATTAGTGAAATTAATATTTTGTTAATCGTGTCGAGAACTTGTTTTGTCGTTTGACGAATTTTGCAATATCGTAAGCGTGACCATTTTAATATACAAAGAAAATTTTAAATTTCCCAGTAAAAATGGTGATAACAATAATGACAGAGATTATTTATATAATTAACCGTAATTAACTATACGAATTTTCGCGAGGTTTTACAGTACCCACATGTCATTCTGAATTTCGTCCCGAAATTCAAATTTAATGTGATTACTTGAGTAAAGAATTTTTGAACAGAGGTTGTCAGGAGATTTTTATTTCCTAAAACTACGGAAACGGGATTCAGTTAGATTTACTTGTACCCAACAAGATAAGGTAACTGACGTATTTAAGGGTTGTGAATATTGAAAATAGTGGTCATGAATAGTAAAATAACGGCTAGTAATAGTGCCCAGCGGTCGGGAATAGTAGCCCAACGGTAACATTTTTAGTCTATATATACCATTTCAAATTTCCACTCCTTCCATCAACCATTTTCCTCTCATTTTCCATCAAAATGCCACATCTCATAACCATCTTAGCGATAGTGTACGTCGTCCTTGCCGCTATCTACTTGGCGTACGTTCCGGATGAAGACTTTGGATTCTTGGTCGCGATCTTGATGTTTGTCGTACCCCTGACTATCCTTGCTATTACCGTCGACAAGATCTGGGGGTAAAATCTTGAGCTAGGGTTGTTTTGGATTAAGTTCTTGTTATGTTTTTATGTACTTGTAATGAATAAGGAATAAAATTCGTTTTGGTTTTTAAGAATTTGTCTCATTATTGTTTTTAATATTTGGTTAATATTTATTTTTCAGCATAGTTAAGGTGATTCATCCTGTGGTGGCTCTTGATATTGTTCT
The DNA here is from genome assembly GCA_030686995.1 of Artemisia argyi. Lineage (NCBI taxonomy): Eukaryota > Viridiplantae > Streptophyta > Magnoliopsida > Asterales > Asteraceae > Artemisia > Artemisia argyi. The sequence continues at coordinate 224,723,295 of CM060701.1, read as the reverse complement.
GTTGGTGGGAGTCTTATTTGTCATAGCGGATCAACCTATTGAAGATTCCTTTGTTTGTATTGTAATAATTGTAACGATAGCACTTCCGATGCTAATTATTTGTTTATGTATTAACTTTTATGGATTTTAATAAAAATTTCGCTATTGATGTCTTTTGTTAGTTGTTGTGAATTATTGGTGTTTTCTTGCTTGTACTTTTGTTGATTTCCTATCATAATGGTGATGATATATGATAGGTATTTATTATGGGTTGTTCAAGGTATTGATTTTGAACAGTTTATTTTAGTTCTTTATCTTGCTTTTGAATGAAGATTGTTATTTAAATTATTTGAAAATATCATTGTTCCTTTCATAACATAATTTTTCCTGAATTATACATAGTTGATCAGGTTATGTATAATTGGGGATCAAATGATATGATGTTTGGTTCAATCATATTTTTCTATAAATTGTTTTAGATGGTGTTCAACGTGTTGTTTTTATGATATAACACGTAATTTCTTTTTGAAGTAAGGTGGAAAATTTTAGGGTTTATAATTTAAATCAAAAATTTATGGATTAATTCTTGTATATTGTCATTTGGTAAATGAGACAGAAATTGAAATTTACTTATATTATCATTATTATGGAGATATTACAAGGGAGATTTTTCGATACAATAGAAAGATTATTGTTTAAGTTACATCCATCGTAACTTGAAGTGAAATACAGGAAAGAAATACAACTTAGGAAATTTTAAACTAGATTTTATTTATCTTCAACAGGAATTTATTCATCTGTTCCAATCTAGTTGCCATTCCCTTGATACTATCAAGGTCTTTAAAGATTCTTCATTTTCTTGTAAAGGTCTTGGCTTTCCAATTAACATTGTAGTTTGGACATCGTTTCACATGATGACCATGTCCACCACATCCGTGACATACAATGGTTGTTGGTTGTACTTTCATGTCCTTAGTCCTGCAGCTAATTGCCTGGTGACCTATTTTCTGACATTTCGCGCATTTAACCCTACATTTCCCGGTGTGATGCTGGTTGCATTTTTGACACCAAGGTAGAGTTCCAAGATAACCACTTCCAGTAATAGGTGTGACAAGGCAATTTCTATTAGCTTTCTGATTTAGTCCCAGCTGATGTTGATGCTTCATACGGTCTTCTAGATGTTTGCAATAACGGTCTTGAGCATTGAAGATGTTGCAGTAGATGGGATTGACGGTTCCTGTCTCAGGTAGTTTCCTCTTCTGATTATTTCCATTTGGTAAAATTCCATGCCTAATTCCTTGATGATGGTTGATGGTAGGGTTGATCATTCCTTCTTGCATCTTGAAGTGAGGTGGTCTATACTTCATGAAACTTGCAGGGTTTTGATTACCAAGTATACCCTTCTCTCTTCTCGGATAAACTACGGTAGTCCCCTCTAGTACCACCGATACTATGTCATTTACCAATTTCTGGATAGCTCCAAGAGTCATGGTGATTTCTGATGGTGATTGATATGCATTGTTCATGTTGTCCATTTTCTGTAAACATAAATGAAACTCAACATTAGAATCCATATAATATCAGAAAAATTTAAATAATGAAGTTAATTATTTCATTGATGATAGACTGAATTGACTCCCTACTGTAATCTAATTTCAACATATGTCTTTGTTGTATCATTTTATTAATGATCAACTCTTGATATGGGATTACTAAGGAACAAACCGACTTGTCTATTTAAAATGAAGTTTAATTATCTTTTCTTCATTCTTTAAATCCATTTTCAAAAATTGGTATTTAGACGATTCTTAAAGTTTTAGGTTAATCATGGTAAGTTTTAAGAAATCTTAATTATTTGTAAGAAATCTTATGGTAGATTTGAATAATATTACAGATGTAAACAGAATATTAATAACTTGACCGATTATTATTTTTTTTTGCAAGATAAACGATACAAGATCTTTTATTAATACTTCATTGATCTGTATAGAATCATTTGGTTATCAAATGATGAGATGTTTGCATGAAATATGAGGATTCATTACATGCATGATTGATATGGAAGAAAAGATTGATTCATAACATAGAACAGAAAGGATGTTATTATACAATATGTTTTGGATTACACGTTCTGTAGTTTTCAGAATTACAAGAAATATTAACCAAGTCTATTTGGTTTATTAAGAACAACAAGGAAACTTGTAAACTTAAGATTTGTTACGCCTCTGACGTAAATATCTAATTTCTTTCTCAAGTTCAAGTTGTACAGCTTCCATGTTCGAGAAACGTTCTTGACACATGTTCATTTGGTTTGCCAACATACTCTCTAACGCGGCAATCTTTTGACCCTGGTTTCTGGCTGCATCTCTAGCCATCCATAGGGTTCTCTCAATATCTCCAATTCTTACATGTGTTTGACCGTGTTCTCTTCTTGCACAACGAACCGTGGAGTCCAAACTTCCAAGTTCCTGATTGGTGTTGTTCTTTATTTCATTAATCTTTATTCCTAACTCACATATTGTTCGCCTCTCAGCATCCGCCCTCTTGAACAAAGCGCCAAGGTTACGGTCGTACCATTCAAATTGAGTTGGTCGTAACCCTTTTAGCTGTTCAGTGTGAGCATCCAATATGTCGGCATGTCGATAAATAAGATTCCATATTGATTCAGGAGTGCTTATACCGTAGTCGGGAGAGTTAGGTGAAGATAAATTATTTGGAGAATTTGGTATGGTAGAATCTGAAGTATAAGGTAACGGAGAAATTGGTTCAACATTCGTCCATGATATCTCTTGGCTCGAACCTTGTCCAACTTCGAATGTTGCCTGGCCACCAATCAAATCTTCATATGATTCGGTAGCTCTCCTGATTCTTTGACGTAAAGGTGAACGAATAGGTGACGATGGAGGTGATCTCGGATTGAGTTCTATATTAGGTTGGGATTTTATTATTTGTACGTAAGGATCTTCATTATTTGGAGAATTTTTATTGATTGATGAGGTATTAGGATTATGGATATTTGTTTTGACATTCACAGGTGTTCCTGAAGACATGCTACAGTAGTAACCGAGAATAATATTTTATGAGTATTTTGTATTGTTAAAGATATAACAGTACAGATGAAATAACAATTGTATATGAGTAACTATTAAGCATGTAAGATAATCTCAAAAAATAAAGTATGGAGCACAACAGTCTGCAGACACGGAGGGCATAAAATATTATGGTGAAAAATCATTATTTTGAAAATGAAGTTATAATTTTAGTGTTTGAAAACATTTAATTCTCTATAACTGTGGCTCTGATACCAATCTGTAACACCCCCATTTTTAAGTTTGTCGCAGCAGAAAAGTAATTTGGGTGTTACGGTGAGGATCGAAGTTTTAACCACATAAATTGGTTTAAAAGAAACGTTTTGAAAGTTATTTGTCATTTAAATAATAATTTTGATAAAAAATGAACCATTTGATTTAAAATCTTATGAAAAGATATAAAGACTTGTAAAAATGACAAATTTGATTTTTACACCATTTTAATTTATCAGAGTAATAAATGCCCACTCCGTGTCTTGTCATGCTCCTTTAAATTACCTGAGATACACATGCTTAAAAGTGTAAACACAAAGGTTGGTGAGTTCATAGAGTTTTAGGAAAAACCCTTTTATTTTGTTAGATTTCAGGAATATTTGGTATTAATAAAATACAAACAGTAACGAAACAAGTATCGAATATAATCACAAATAAATCATATAAATATTCAATCACATTCAATAAATCATTAATAATCTTAACATGAGCTGGAAACTCATGATACTAAATCAATCAGATAAACAATTCACATATGGTCAAACCTATACAGCTGCATCTAAATATATGTTGAATACATATATATTTCCTTTACAGATATTGCACCAAGCCTCATGACACGCAAGACGTTAACAGAAGGGGTGTTCTATCAAATCAATGACAGATTTTGCCCTCGTGTAATAGGTGATTTTCCAATTCCTATTTTTACTCAAATATAGTGTATCATGACTACTGCGACTAACCAATTGCAATTGGCATTCCGTCAAGCATTAGTGGGATCGGAGGTCAATCTGAAACAGGTTTCGAATCTGTTCACTATATTCGCGCTCACATTACAGTGATTAATGGCTCATGATAGAGGGGCTTCATGGCTATAGCTAACTTAGGCAATATCAAGGACTAATGGGCTCATTTAACATAACATCATGAAATCAAGTATCGTATCACAGTAATCAATTTGAAAACAGTATCGTTTGAGTATCAGTAATTCAGTTTGAAAATATCATCGTTTGAGTATCAGAAATTCAGTTTGAAAATATCATCGTTTGAGTATTAGAAATTCAGTTTGAAAATATCATCGTTTGAGTATCAGAAATTTAGTTTGAATATTTCGCCAGTAACACATTTATATAACATACCACAATAATCGGATTGAGAACATTTTCCTATGAGTATCAATATTTCAGTCAAGAAATTTTTCAATAATTATATATTTCACATATCACAATAATCACATCGGAAACATTAACATATTTTAAATCACAATTTATATTATTTTAATATCAATTAGGAAATTGATTTGAATCATGTATTTTATTTTATTTCATATACTTATCAAGTTATCAAAGTATATGTAAGCATGTATCTCCCCCAATGAGTTAAAAACAATTATTTGAAATGGGGCTATGACTCACCTGGATTGATTTGGAAATGATGAAAAATAAAGTAGGATGAGATTTGTGGGAACGATTATGGAAACGTCTTTGATACGGAACCTGATAAATGAATTTATCAGAGAATATAACCAAATACTATTTGGTAAATACGAACGAATAACGAATAATTATTATTCGTTATGACGAATAGATGAGGTGCAATGTAATTATTATGTCATGCATGATATGATAAAATACTTTATTTAAAATATACATCGTAGTTTTACCTTTTTAATCGTAATTACAAATATTAACTTTCTGAAATATCGTTATATATATTATTAACGTAAAAATAAATAATATATATATATATATATATAAAACGTAATACAATGCATATGACGTGATGGTTGCCGAAAAATAGAAAAATAAAATAAGAATGTCAAATAGATTATGTGTAGTCCTTGTCCTTTTCCAATTTTACAATTTTTATACTAACGGAGTTAGCGTCACACCGTTAGTCCTTTTTATATATATTTTACAATTATAGTCCACTACATGTCCAATATTACAATCTAAGCATGTAACAATCCTATATTATCAATTTTTATCCTTTCTTTCTGTTTCTACATTTTTAGTCCTTTCTTTTCACAGTTTTCAAGGTGTCGTCGCATTACATTTTTAGTCCAAATTTGCATAAATGATTATAAAAATTTTATGAAAATTTCCATGGCTTCTTTTATTAATTTCAAGTTTATTTCAACTGCTTATTTTATAAAAAGCTTATTTATTTAGCTTATGGGCCTTAATTCGAACCAAACAAAAGCCCATTTAAAATTTAGAGGCGAGGGCATGAAAATTATTTTGGGCTTAAACTTGGGTTCCTTTATGATTCTAAAAATATATTTTATGGGCCCAGTGGGCTGTTAAATCGTGAAGTCTTGTTGGGCTTAGATTAAGCCCACTCGACCAAATATTAGTTTTTATATAAGTTTTGATTTGAAAAATCCGGTTTGTGTTGATTTACTTTGGCTCGAGTAGGGTGTCAAAACGTGAATATTTTTACAAGTCGTGTATATGAAACTAATAGTTTTCTAGGTGGTCTATTAGTACGTAGAAAAATATAATATGCTTGTTACGTGAAATTTTGAATTATACGTGTACTTTGTGACATGTTTGGACCGATTGCTTATTTTGAAAACTTGAAATATTTACTAAGTGTTTATTGAAATTTATACGTGTAACATGGTTTGAAATGGATGCATGAAATGCTCGTAACATTACAACTAATGTGAATTATAGGTGCTACGTGACTTCTAGGCCTTCCAAGATAGAGGATAGTCACGTTTTGTGTACTAAAAATATATACGTACGTGTAATATATATATATGAAATGATATACGATTGAACAAAAATAAATATAGTGCATGACATAGATTTAACATGTGACATGAATTCAAATGAGTTGTAAAATACTTACAAACACCTTAGAGGTGATAGAGGTCGAGTAGAAACGAGTGGAACGCAAGGAAATCTTGTCTAATTGTATAACCCAAACGTTATACTTATATTTTAAATCCGATTTCACTTTCCTTGCTTCCAAACCATATTATATTCGACTCCTGATTTGTAAGAGTGATGTTTAGGAAGAAAATGAATGTGTGAGAGTGTATAAGAATGGAAGGAAACCAAGTGCATGCATGGTTCGTATATATGGTGCCAATATATCACACGTATATGTGATAAATTTCAAGGAAACCATACTAACTATTTCATGTCAGTATACTTAGCTGCCTAGGACGAAATATATGAATATATTATGGGATGTGAGAGCATGAAACAAGGAATGTGTTTGGGTGACTCATGTAGCAATGTCGACAACCAATATATACATACACGATTTGATAACTCGTGTAAACCATGGATATAGCTGACTATCCTTAACATTTAAACATGAAATCACTATAGAATTATTATTAGGATCATTTAGAAACAAACGGGAATCAAAACGGTTAATATTTGAATATGTTGTGAATCGGTTGGATCGATTTATGGCTAAACACTTTACCTCGTAAAAACGTATCAAAACTCAACGTATGAACGTGAGATTCGACACACTAATAGTTGGCTAGGTGGTGAACAAGAATGTGCAAAAATATATAGGTGTCGTGTGTAGAAATTTGAAATGAACGAAGCGTTTTGAAGCATGATTAGTCGATTCGTATTATTATTTGTAATGAATTTTGGGTTAATAACTTGGGCCGGTTGGGCTATTTAAAAACAAGGCCCGTTTGGATTTTTGGTGTTTAGTTATTTAATTAGGATTAGTGAAATTAATATTTTGTTAATCGTGTCGAGAACTTGTTTTGTCGTTTGACGAATTTTGCAATATCGTAATCGTGACCATTTTAATATACAAAGAAAAATTTAAATTTCCCCGTAAAAATGGTGATTACAATAATGACAGAGATTATTTATATAATTAACTGAAATTAATTATACGAATTTTCGCGAGGTTTTACAAGACTAATGCCTTATATCCTTAAGGGTTAATGGCATCTATTAGTAGAGAAATTTCTCAAATGTTCACATATCAATTGTGAACCAAATGAAATACAAAAATAACCATCAAACTTTCAAATTTTAGCTTGATATCATACTTTTGCTTACGTGGCATGACCGGCAAGCATACGTGTATTTTTTTATTTATTTTTTAAGTTAATGATGTGAAGTTAGTTATTTCAAAATACCCTTCAAACTTAGTCAAATGTTTCAAAATACCTATCAAACTTTGTCAGATTTTCACTTATCAGCCATGAAACCCAATCTGACGTGGATCATAATGGTACAAATTTATAACGTGGCATGTACATTTGTCACTGACATGGATTTTGGAGGTAAAAAATGAGTTTTTGTTGATATCAACACAAAACAAACAAAGTTTGATAAGTATTGTGGTATTTTAGTATTGTGGTATTTTGTTGGGTTCATAACTGATATGTGAACATTTGAGAAAGTTTGTCGCTATTAGATGCCATTAACCCTATATCCAAGTGATTTAACCCAAATACTATCGAGATTACAATGAGTAAATGCAGTTCATCTTTTGCACAAAAAAATGATTAGAATGTAGACTCATATTTCGGATTGTATGGTTAGTTTATTGAATGATTGGCACAAAGAAAATGACCCGAACACGAAATAAAAGTAAGTCCTTACATCATCTTTTAGATTTTAAAAGCAATGATCAAACAAATGAAAAGCTAATGTACAAAATATGAGTGGATGCATATAGAAACATGCAGCTATATATAAGTCAAGGAAAAACAAATCATTATATCGAAAGTTCATAATAAGTATTAAAGTATTAAAAAGATAAACATTAAGCCACTATAATGGACTAATGGTGAATGATTATATTTAACAAGTCTAAAATATGGTATTAAATTGTAATAAGACAAATTGCAAATAGCCGTCTATGCGTAAGCAATCTTATGTTCTTTTTTTCTATTACTCCGTATTTGTTTTTACAAATGAGTCTTTTGTGTCTCTGTTACATTCCTTTGTTTATTTCACGTAAAAAAGATCACGTTCACATTCCTAGTGTTATAACCATTGTTCCCATGTAACAAATTGCTATATTACTAATTTTTAACTAGTTAATTATTAGATTAGTCCATTCATAGTCGAAAAGCATTGTGATAAACTTAGTACATGAATGATCCTTAGCTTTTCATTGCAAATAGTTTCATTCTGCAAAACCGTGAAAAAAGGATTTTTATGTTATTATTATTATTATTATTATTATTATTATTATTATTATTATTATTATTATTATTATTATTATTATTATTATTATTATTATTATTATTTGAACATAGAAAAAAAAATCCATTACCAACCTTTAAATGCTACTGGTCTGAGGTTCAAGCCGTTTACGCGTACAATATCTTTTTGGAGAAAATTACGCCATTAGTCTCACGTCCTGCTTTTGTTTCGCGAGGCACCCAAATGACTAACAATCGTTAAAAAAAATATGTTAAACGGGTATTAAACACTCGTGCGTTGCGGCGATGTGTTGTTTGATTAGTTAAATCGTTTGATTACTTTATTTTCTTTGCACATATCTATATAATTTGATTTAATGTGTTTTTATATCACTAAATTGCATAATACCTCTTATATTCTTTATATGTTACCGTCAATATCATTTAAATATGTAATCATTTTGATCTATTACCGGAAAAATGAGAAGTTGAATTTAAAACTTTAATCACTACTTCTTTACAAAATCGTACAGTTAAAAGCATTTCAATGTCGGGCTCATTTTATTATAAATTTAAATATTTTTTATTGATATCTAATTTATAATGAAATTGTTAAAGTTTGACCTATTAATAGAAAGTAAACGAGTTGATTTTATAATTTTAATAACTATTACAAATCTTATATTGGTATATCTTTTATATAAAAAATTTGTATAAAGTAAAAGTTTAAGATAGTTTTTGTAAGTTACATGGTTTTTGGGGTGTGCTATGAAGAAGGGTGGTTGTTTTTTTTTTTAGAGATATAGAAATGAAAGAAATATTGTTTAAGGTGGTTTTTATAAATTGTTAAATAGTTTAAAGGTGTAATTTAAATTAAAAAAAAAACGTATATTGCACTTCAAGTTTATTTTTTTATAAAATCGTACATCAGTTAAAAGTATCAACATTTGGTTTAGTTTATTCATAATTTAAAGATGTTTTCATCCGTATAATTTTTTGTAAAGAAATTGATAATATTTCTTAGATATTTAGTATATAAAGATTGTTGTATAAAAAAGTCGCATATGGCTATAAGTATCAAATATATTCGTAACTTGTCGTATAGTCCAGGGAGAATTTTGAAAATATGTTTTTCTTTTGGCCAAATTAAAACGACATTGTTCGCAGCTAATGTATATGATAAATGTAAAGACATTTTCGTTTTTTGAACATTAGATGTCGAAACATCCTTCATCTACTCATGTTTGCACATATTAACACATCAAGGAAAAAACCTCCCTTACTGATAAGGAGAAACTTGTTACGCTTTTAGGGGGTCATTTAAGCTCTAAATTATGTTTTTATGGTCAAATATTACCTCAAATCGTTTCTTTTGTCAATTTAGGTACTTCAGAGAAGAATTATAGAAAATGGAGCATTTTGGACGTTTTTGGAGCATAAAGTGAATGAAACGACAACGTCAAGAATCCAAACTAGAAACAGTACCTGACGGCGTCAAGTGTCACAATGTGACGCCGTCACATGATTTATCAAGAGGTGGATATTTGTTTTACACTTGATGCGCCAGAAATAAAATGGAAAGATTACACGTGACGTCGTCACGTTATAAAACGCTAAGGCCGTCACGTGTTAACTTAAAGAGAGGCATGCCAGAACCTTTTGAACCAGACATCATCAAGAGTAGATCTAGGCAATCCGAGAAATTGTACGGCAGCGACTTGACGTCGTCACGACCCAAAAGGTGACGCCGTCAGATTGTAAATTCTATATATATTTTTGGATTTTTCATTAATTAAGAAAGAAACTTTTGTGCTACAAATCCTAGACGATTTTACAGCCTTTGTAAGGGTCTCAAACCCCTTCTTTCGTCCATGTTTAATTGAATATAAGTTATCCATTAATCATTCAATATGTGTATGTGTTGTTTGATTATCTCGTATGCTTTTCTTTCTATTAACATGCTAGCTTAGGTTATTTGTGTTTACTTAGATCTAATAAAACCTAGTTATTGATTATTGATTGTTGGTTTCTCATTACTTGTTGTTGATGATTGATTTTAGTGTTAGGCTTAAGAAAACTGGTTAATCTCCTATACGGTAACTTGCTTGAACGTCTTAATAAACGTAATCGGATGTGTACTACGGTTTAATTGATTGTATTAAATGCATAAGTAACTACTAATGAGGCCATAATAGGATACTAAACGTGTCATCATAGGAAGAGATAGAAGCTTATAGAGTTGGGGAAGATCCTACACGGCCCCAAGAATGGTATTAAGGAATGCAACCATTTATCCACGCAATTGTGACAAATCAACTAATCAAAAAAAGATAAATAGGGAGTAATGAAATCTAAATAAATATGCATTTCTCCATATAGAAGTTCTTACATTTTATTTTCTTATTATTTTATTTTATTGTTTAAATAGTTATTTGGGTTAGTTGGCTAGCAACTAATTCCGCCCACTCTTCCAATACCCGGGATATTTATTTGCTTCCCATAAAATATAAAAATACAAAAAGAATCATCCCTCACCTTTAGACCTAGTTAGATTAGTTTCAATCCTAACGAACACTATTCCCTGAGAGAACGATCAATCCCCCGTGTTGATATAAATAATGCTTAAAAACGTTATTAATATTTTTCAATAACTCTACATTTTGATAATCACAAAATGTAAACTAGATTAAATCGAAAATTATGACGTAAACAAGCATTTAGTAGTAAATATTCACTTTTACCATCTAATCACTTAAGGTATGCATAAACAAAGTGACTAATGCATTACATGATCAAAGAAGCATTTTCTTAAACACAAGACATTTTATAAAATGACATCAAACATTTTTTAACTTTTATAAACACTTTTTTTGGAATTAAAAGAATATGTTTAATTCACTATAAATATATGAATTCAAATTTTCAACCATAAATGGTAAATATAATCCAGAAAAACCTTCCCCACAAAAGGACAATCAAGTCCAACGTTCTGCACCCTTAATTACCTAGGCGGCCCCCTTAATTATTAAGGGGACCGGCACGCTCCAGAACAGTATTTTCTTGGCCTTTAAATACTGGTTTATTTCACAGTTTTTTCTCACATTTTTGCACTAAAAACTTTCTGATCTCATCTCTATTTCTATTCTAAAAACTTTTGATCATATAATTTATAAGTCTTTGTTTCCAAGTGATCCAAAGCTTCATCCACACAAGTGCAAAAAGAAGAACACTCCTTCAACATCTATACAAAGTAGTAGTGTTGTGATTAGTTGATATCATCTTGTAGTAGTGCTAGATTATTTGCAAAGTGTTGTGTACTTTAGTAGATTGTAGATATTAGTTGTGTTGAAAAGTAGACTAGAAGTTGTGAATTAGTTGTGCATAGAGGAAGGTGTGAAATAGACGTGAAGAAGAAGTCGTGAAGCTATCGTGAAGAAGTTGTGAAGTTGTGAAGAAGTTGTGAGATTAGTTCTAGCTAGGATTAGAACTCGACATTTAGCTTAGTGTCGTTAATCGGTGTAGCCAAAGTGTGTAAGGTTTCTCCGCCATAAGGAGTTTGTTGACATAGTGAAGAAAACACTCGAGTGTGGTACTCGGGGAGTGGAGTAAAGCAAGGAAGGTGTCCTTGTAGCCGAACCACTATAAATTCGCGTGTTGTGGTTTGATCTCTCCATCTCTATCTTTTATTTCATTTCATTACTTCACTTACATTATTAGATTGTATTTACTTAGATTTGCTCATTCTTGTTAACAATTGAATTCACATAAGATCGAATCAAAGTTTTAATAAGCAACTATAGTTTTTCAAAAAGAACGTAAAACTATTCAACCCCCCCTTCTAGTTTTCCACAATTGGTATCAGGAGCCACGTCTAGCAAGATCTTTAAAATATATCATATTTTAAAACTTGTAACGATCTATGGAATCTGAAAAATATTTAGAAGGGCAATGTATGCAAAGACCACTGTTGGATCGATATACTCTGATCAAACTACTTTGTAGCTTGTAAGGGTTTAACAATATTGAATAAACTCAATACTATTAATATTGAAACACTGTTTTGACCTTGTAAAGTATGCGGAATCTACTAACACAAAGCTTAAGAAAAACTTTTATATTAACCAAACTTAGAACCTGCTTTGTTACACAGATTCACTAACAATCCCTAACTATTAACTTTGATCGACTTCTAAACTTATCTAAGACTTGTAAAACTTCTAAAAACACATATCGACCAATACCTCTTAAGGCTCTTTATATAGATAACCTTAAGTCGGTTTACAACATGTAATCCTTGAACGACAAGTTATAATCCCTAACTAATTCTAGAATATTCTCTTAATATTACACATTAATCCTTGTCTAATATTGCACATCAGTCCTTGCATCCTTCGAAGTACTTTAAGCAATCTTTATATCAGTAGTACTTTGACTTTATTCTTCAGCAGTACTTTGACTTTTGTTCTTCATGCAGCAGTACTTTGACATCCAGAAGCACTTTGATATTTCATATCCCAACAATCCTCCCCTAACTTGAACTTTACTTGCTTAATTTCAAGTTTCTTTGTCATCTTGAATCTTCATATCTTTAATTATTCAGTGAGGTTGTTTCTTTATCCCTTTTCTTCTATCTGTCATCTGTCAAAGTACTCTTTATCAGCATCATATCTTCCATAGCATCTTTTCAGCAACTCAGCAACATTTAGGTACAAAGAATCATCAAATCTTAAAAGTTTCATACTATTCTCATCACTTCCAAGTGTGTTAACACCTGTGAGAGGTGAATCATTGAAAATTATGATTTTTAGCAAATCATCAGCTATTAACGGATTTGATATGTCTTTACCATTAGCCGTTTGCTATGGACTAGCCAACTCTTGATCACTTAGATGTATGGTGAGTTGATAACCTAGTTTTTGGTAAACTATCAACCATTAACGGATTTGATAAGTCTTTACCAGTAGCCGTTTGCTCTGGACTAGTTGATTCTTATGTGGATTAGACATGGTGAATCAATAACCATTTGTTGTGTAGTATAAATACTAACACCATGTGTTTCTTTTCAAATCCTCTTTCCTTTTTATCAAAAACATCTATTTTCATTTTAAAGGACTTATACTGGTTTATATCAGCAAGCAGTACTTTGATAAAATACTGTTTGTAATTGCAGTACTTAGAAAAATACTTTAACTTTACAACACAAATCATACCAGTATTATGCAATATTACTCTTCAGACTTAACCCATCTGATAAATAGCTTTATAACATCCAATGCTACTTCAGATTCCTCTTCAAGTTCCATTCCATGATCCAGCATTCTGAGCATTATTTCTCTGATCAATGGATATCTCCTCTCAGCCAACATATGAATCATGGTACCATCTTCCATCTCTAATGTATGAACTCCTGATGACTCAAAGAATCTCCATCTTGTTATTTCCCAATTCTCTTGATCATTCCAGAGAGTATCAATACTTGTTTCTTCAGTATCCCAGATGGTAAATAAATCTCCAAGCAAAACTAATCCTACTTCTGAAGCTTCATTCTTTGTATAGTAAGTCTGCACTTGCACATATAAATCATACAGATCTTCCCTTGTAATACAGTGCAACAAATCCCATAACATATAGAATGTTGTGAAGCTTTCATCTTCCCTGTGGATCATAAAATAATTTCCCTCTTTAGATTCTACCACAGAAAATGAAATTATCTTGGACTTAGTTCCAGACTCTTCACTTCTTTTGTTCTCAAAATCAACAACTCTTAAATAATTTCTGAGTTCATCAACAGTATCTTCATGAACTAGCTTCAGCCTTTTTGACAATTTTTCATCCTCAGCTAATTTCTTTCTTTTCAATTTCCTTTGCTCAGCTTGTTCCTTCCTTATATCTTCTAATTTCTTCTTTCTATCAACTTCCATAGGCACAAAGTTTTCTACTTCTCTTCTGATATCTTCTTGTACTTTGTCCCATAAAGCTTTTATTTCTGGATACCTTTGTTTATGCAAGTTCTTGTATCCCTTCTTTCTTAAAAATTGCATCATCCAATTTCTTTCCTGAGCTTTAGTCATTGGCTTCTTTGTAATTGGCCTTCTGATTTCCTCCAAATACTCAGCATCAAATTCAGCTTGTTGCTTTTTAGCAAGCTCTAAATCACCTGCAGTTTCTAATTCTCTAATCTGAGCAATAGAAAATTTCTTCTACTTCTTCTTTGATTCTTTCTGAACCATTATACCTTTCCCTTTATCTTTTGGATCTGGTTTTTCTGATTCAGAAGTACTTTCATCATCCTTTTGTACAGGCTCAGATATATGTATTCCTCCAGTAGGTTTTCTCAAATTCATCATAACCTGAGCAATTGTTTCATCATCACTAGCAGTATGTTCTCTTTCTTCTTCTGGTATAAAAGTAGAAGGACCAGCTTCATCTGCATAATTCATTATGGAAGGTCCAGCTGCAGTGACTTCACTTTCATCAATAACTCTGGAAGAAGTACCTTGCTCAACAGTACCTTGCAAACTTGTAATTTCTGCAGCAGTACTTTGAACACCAGTACTTTGAATATTTTGTGCACCTTCATCTTGCTTAACAATCTCTTGCTCATCCTCTTTTTGCTCATTCTCTTTCTCTTGCTCAATATGCTCATCCTCTTGTGCAATATTCATATCTTCTTCAACATAACTTTCTGATATAAGAGTCTTTGGACTTTCTGGATATTTCCACAAATGAGCATCTTCTGAAACATTATCTTCAACATCATCTTTATTCAAATTATCATCTTGATTCCTCCCCAATTTGATAAATGATGACTTTCTAAGCTTCCTTTTAGACTTAGACTTCTTCTGTTTAGATTGTTGCTTCTGAGACTGTTTCTTTTCTTTTACAAAAAGCCTAAAATGCTTAATAAGAGGCCAAACAAATTTCTTCAATCTGATGAACTTCTTTCTAAGACGTTTAATCTTTGCATCTTGAGCAGTAACAGTAGACTTGAGCTTCTCCAATTCCTTAGCTAAATCAGAAGTCCCTTCAGTACCTTTCATTCCCTCATCTCCTCCAGATGTTTGAAACCCATCTGTGGAAGTATAATCATTAGGAGTAGGTACTGGTGAATTCTCTGAAGCAGTACCTTGAGGATCAGTACTTTGAGGAGAAGTACCTTGAGCAGAAACAGATTGATCCAAAGAAGCTGTATCTGAGGGAATCTTGTCATCTGAAACATCATGGTGAGGAGAAACAATAGGTGGTGTGGGAGTATGCACTGAAGCAGAATGCTCAGTAGATGAATCATCATGATCAGTGTGTGCAGAACCACTATTTGCTTCTTCATCCCTAACAGCTTGAGCTACCTCTAACATATAAGCATTAAGAGGTGTATTCCTACCCGAAAAATTAATCCCCTTGTGTGACATAAAAGTGAAAACTTTAGATGGCATCCTAATGGTAGGTACATAATCCTGAGGCTTGGGTACACCATCTAGTGGATTTTCTAAAAGCAATTGAACAAACCTAGGATACATAAGAAAAAGTTTGCCAGCCTTAATATGAGTAAGCATACCCTTAAGAATCATGTAAGAAAAGTTAAAAGGCTGATTAGTAATTAAACCCACAAAAGCAGAGGCAATAGAATGACTGAATTGATCCCAAGCAGTACTTTTTGGACTTAGACAATGTAACAAAACATGAATAAGAAATTTCCAATGAGGACTAACCATAGCCTTCTGAAAAGTAAGCCTATTCAAAGCACCTTCATACCCAATATCTCTGAGTGTAGTCCAAATTTCTTGCTTCCCAAATAAAACAGAGCCTCCTTCATCATCAAATAGCAAAACCTCTCTAATTGAAGCTTCTGTTACACGAATAACTCTCCCAGCAACTGTAGCAGTAATAATATCTTCTCCATCCTCAACCTGCGACTGAGCTGTATCCCAAAAAGCTTGAATCCATGGTGCAATAACATCAGGGTTAACAAGAATGGAGTAACAGATGTTGGTACCATTGAGAAAATCAATAATGCCATGAAAATCAATGTTTGCTTGGGTTTTCTCAAGGTTTGCAATCATGTTGTGTTTGGTGTTGGTTTGTCGATTAGCCATGATGATTAGGGTTTGAGTGAGAAAAGTAATGATCGATGAACGGTAGATATGAGTTTAAATAACAAGAACGGTGAATAAGGTGAATAAAAGGAAAAGATATGAGGGTTTATATAAGGATAAGATACAAAAAATCACGGTGAATTAATGATTTTACCGTTATTTTTGGAAGTAAATATCCCCAAATCTTTTGAAAGTTTGTTAGCCGCAAATCTGACCGTTGGAACAGTGTCAGACACGTCAACGTACCTTTTAATAACACCAAGCAGTACGTTCCATATAATATGGAGCAGTACCTTCCATTATAAGCTCACATAATATGTTGACCAAAGTACTTTCCCAAAAGAAAATCGTGAATGTTGACCATTTGACCAAAATATTCTAGAAAGTCAACCAAGAATAATGACTATCTCCCCATATTAAATCCCAAAGCTACCATGGTAAGTGAACATCAATACACTTCAATAAATGCCCATTTACCTTTACTTGGCTTATAAAAGCAACTTGATCACCAACTTGCAATCACCATAACTTTCTTTAACACAAAAACTAGTAAACATCATGAGTCACATTCCAATTGTGAACATCTCTTCAGACTCGGATGGCACCACAGATGCAGAGATAAGTTACTATTCTGATTCTGAGTTTGAAGATCCTGGATGGTCAGACTATTTCCCTCCTCATGTCCAATGGATGGGTCTCCAAGAATCTTCATCAGCAGTAAGTGCTGCCAACTCTACCATAACAGATGCATGTAGTACTACCAACAAAAAGCCTAAAAAGAAGAAAACTATCCCTGGTTCATCTTTGGCTAATGAGCTTCCACATGCTTTGACTCAAGCCCTGGAATCAGCAATACAGAACATGAAGTGGCCTGCTCCAAGAAAAGAGAGACCTCCCAAACAGATTCTTGGCTTAGCTTGCCCAAGAAAGCAGACTTCTTTTGATGACAAGAGAAAAACTGCTCAAAAAGGAAAGCATAGCTATGAGGGCAAGGGTAAAAGGCCTATGGAGTAGGGATATGGATCTTGGTGGTAGTCTGTGATAGTCTTTTGTGTGGTTTGTCTTGTCTGTCTTGTGTCTGAGTCTGTAACTTGATAACAATGATGATGTAAGAATCTTCTGAATAATGAATAAAAAGCTTTTCCTTTGTATGATACATGTAGCCTCCCCTTAAATAATGATAAACTAAAAAAACTACTAAAGCCTCCCCTCAAAAATAGCTTACATATTAATCATTCCTATACTCACAACTAAGAAAGTAAATCTTGAAACATCAAAGCCTTTTGTGAGTAGATCTGCTACATTATCATCAGTATGAACTTTAACCACATTAATAAGCCTTTGTTCATAGCAATCTCTTATGAAGTGATGTCTAATCTGAATGTGTTTGGTTTTAGAATGATAGACTGGATTCTTAACAATGCAGATGGTACTCTCATTATCAATATTGATTGGAGTATTCTTGAAATTGAACCCATAATCCAAAAGCTGATTTTGCAACCAAAGTACTTGTGCACAACAACTTGCAGCAGCTACATACTCTGCTTCTGTAGAAGAAGTTGCTGCAATTGTTTGCTTCTTACATTGCCATGAAACTAATCTGCTTCCAAGGTACTGGCATCCTCCAGTTGTGGACCTTCTATCATAGTTATCTCCAACATAGTCACTATCTGAGAAGGCATGGAGATGGAAAGGTGAATCCCTAGGATACCATAATCCCAACTTAGGTTGTTGCCTAAGATACCTGAAAATCCTCTTGACAGCATTCAAATGAGATACTTTAGGATTAACCTGATGTCTTGCACATAAGCTCACAGCAAAAGTAATATCAGGTCTTGATGCAGTTAAATACATAAGACATCCAATCATAGACCTGTATAGTGTGACATCAACATCTTCTCCATCTTCATCTTTTCCCAAAGGTTTGTTAGTATCCACTGGTGTAGATGTAGGCCTAACAGTTGTAAAAGTGAATCTTTTGAGAATATCTGCAACATACTTATCTTGACAAATATAAATCCCACTACTTGACTGTTGTACTTGAAGGCCTAAGAAGAATGTTAATTCTCCCATGGAACTCATCTGAAATTCTTTCTGCATAAGATCTTCAAATTCCTTCACCATAGATTGCTTGGTAGCACCAAAAATAATATCATCTACATATACTTGAACAAGCATAATATCCTTCTTATCTCTCTTGATAAACAAAGTTTTGTCAATAGCTCCTCTTCTATAACCATGTTGTAGTAAAAAGTTGGAAAGCATTTCATACCAAGCCCTTGGAGCTTGATGAAGACCATAAAGAGCTTTTATTACCTTGTAAACTTTGTTTGGATGTGCAGGATCTTCAAAACCAGGAGGCTGTTTGACATAAACTTCTTCTGTGATTTTGCCATATAGAAAAGCACTTTTAACATCCATCTGATATACAGGGAATCCCATATAAGATGCAAAAGCCAAAAATAGCCTAATGGCTTCAAGTCTTGCCACAGGAGCAAAAACTTCATCATAGTCTACTCCTTCTTCTTGTCTATATCCTTGAGCCACTAATCTTGCCTTGTTCTTGATTACATTTCCTCTTTCATCTCTTTTTACTCTAAAAACCCATTTAGTTCCAATAAGTTTCTATCCATCAGGTAGATCACATAATACCCAAACTTCTTGAAGTTTAAACTGTAGAAGTTCTTCTTGCATAGCTTCCACCCAGCTTTCTTTGGCTAGTGCTTGTTTAATATTCTTGGGCTCTTCCTGAGATAGAAAACAAGCAAATAGACACACCTTCTGATCCTTGTGATTCACCCTGTTTTGCTTGTAGATAAAACTAAGTAAAGAAGTATGTTGTTGAGACATATTCTTAGCCTTAGTCCTTGTGAGCACCCCTGATGATGAGGGTCCAATTATGTTGGTAGCAGGATGAGTTTTATGAATTCTGAGTGTTGGAGTTGGTGGAACTTCAAGATTATCTTCCAAATTAGTGATATCTGGATCATCATTAGAATCTGAGAAAATGCCTTCTTGATCCAATTCATCATCAGTATCTTCTAAAGTAATGGTGTTTGGATCAGCAGTATCTTCTAAGTCAGGCATATTAGGATCATGAACAACATCAGTATTTTTCCAATTTGAAGTATCCATAGGTTGAAAAGTACTTTCAAATGGATTAGAAGTGCTGGCTGTTTCCTTTGCTTTCTTCTTTTCTGCTTCATAGGCTCTCCTTTGTTCATCATCATATGCCTTAGCCATTGTTTCTTGAAAAAGCATTCTAGAAAGTTCATCTTGAATGGCTTGATCTTCTGCAGATACTTGTATTTGTGGTGGAACAGTACTATGAGGATCAACGGTACTGTTAGGTACAGCAGTACCTTGAGGCTCAGAAGTACTTTTCTTCTTACTATTGGCATTATCTTTTGGCTCATCTTCAGATCTTAAATTAACATCATGAACAATGTACTGTGCTTCATCATCGGTGGGAGCAGCTTGATTTTCTTCCCTTACAGGTACATAATTCATTGATGAAGACATTAAATCAAGATCAAACATCCAATCAGGACCTTTACCTTTAGAGTTTTCTTGTTCTTCCAAAAAATCAATATGAAGACATTCTTGAACCTTCTTGGTGACCTTATTGTACACTCTGAATCCTTTGCTATTTGTACAATATCCCAATAAATATCCTTCATCTGACTTCCCATCAAATTTGCCCAAATTATCAGCAGTATTTAAAATGGTTAGTGGACATCCAAAAGGTTTCATAAACTTGATACTAGGCTTCTTTCCCATGAGTAACTCATAAGGTGTCTTCATTTGAGGTTTAGTCACTGATACTCTATTCAACACATAGCAAGCAGCACTTACAGCTTCAGCCCAAAATGGAACTGGTAGTTGAGAGTCTGCAAGCATTGTTCTTGCTGCTTCTATAAGAGTTCTATTCTTTCTTTCTGCAACTCCATTTTGTTGAGGAGTTCTAGCAATACTGAACTCTCTTTTAATTCCTTTCTTGGCACAAAATTCATCCATAAGTTGATTCTTGAACTCAGTCCCATTATCACATCTAATGCCTCTTACCTTGAGCCTTAACTGATTTTCTAATGCTATAATTAGATCATGAATAGCATCAAAAGTTTCATCTTTAAAACATAAGAAAAAGACCCAGCTAAATCTACTGCAGTCATCTGTTACAACCAAACAGTACTTCTTCTTGTTCAGACTGACAACTGAAACAGGTCCAAACAAGTCCATATGCAGCAATTCCAAAGGCTCTCTAATAATCTTCTCATCAATCTTCTTACAAGAGGCCTTGTGCTGTTTACCCTTCTTACAAGCAAGACATGTGTGATCATTCTTAAATGTCTTAGAAGGTAAACCTCTAACTAAATTTCCTCTGACCAGCTTATTGATGTTCTTGAAATTCACATGTCCCAGTCTTCTGTGCCATTGATGTGCTTCCTCCATAGATGCTCTTGCAATCAAACATGTTGCTTTTTCAGCTGAGTTCACATTCTTCAAATCTATGCTATACACATCATTAGTTCTTGGTGCTCTCAGTAACACCAAATTTCTGTCTTCTAACTTGAAATCAGGAGAAAGTATGAGACATTCTGTGTCAAAGAATAACACAGGATACTTCTTATCACAAATCTGAGAGACTGACAAAAGATTGAATTTGAGCTCCTTCACAAATCTAACATCTTCAAAATCAATGTTTCCTGCTTTGATTGTTCCTTTGCCAGTAATTCTTCCTCCATCAGGATCATTCCCAAATGCAACTTTTCCTCCATAATATGCTTTAAAATCTGACAAGAGCTCCTTTTCTCCTGTCATACTACCAGAGCAACCACTATCTACAATAAGATGATCTTTAAGCTCCTCCTCTGGGTTGCCCTGCATTAACATGAAAAAGGTTAGTTATTTTTAGGAACCCAAGCCATTACTGACTTGTGTTCCCCTTGTGGAGTGACATACTCAAAATTTTTGAGTATGTAATCACCACTGTCTTTGAAAGCATGATCAAGAATTAAGGTTTTTGTTTCCAAAACAGTTTGTTTTTCATGATCAATTTTCCCTTTTTCACCCTTAACCTCTGAAAGTATTTGTTCTACCCCAGCAGTACTTTCTTTCTTAACCCATTTTGTTGTGACTTTAGGAGTTGGGTTCTGTGTCCTAGCATCTTTTCTTGTGTTGTAAGTCTTTCTAGGGTTGTAATGACTGTAACTCCTAGGTCTTACACTTGAGTGTTTGCTAGAAACATTAGGGACCTTTCTATCAGTACTTTGTGAAGGTACTGATGGTTTGGAGTATGACCTTTTCTGATGAGGGTACCTAAAATCTTTTGAGAAATTACTGTGGTTAACCCTATGTGAATAATTCCAAACTGGTTTGTTACCTCTTGGCCTATTCTCTGTATAACTTGGTTGTGCAGTTCTGGTCTAAGGATATTTACTAAGGTATTCTGAATGATAATTGCAATCTTTAATCAGATGATTAGGACTATAACAAACATAACAGACCTTTGGACCAATATCCCCAAATCCCCTTCCAAAAGTGTTTCTAAAATTAGTAGTATTTTGAAAGAATTTTCTTTGAGGTACTGCTGAGTGATCAGCAGTTCTTTGAAAAGTGTTTGAAGGTACTGCTTGTTTTGGAAACTTGATCTCTTCAACCTTAGGTGCTTCAACAGACTTTTCTAAAGTTTTAGGACTAAGTTTACTTATAAGCTTTTTCCTAAACTCTAGATTATCTACACCATAACAATCAACATCTTTTCTAGGTGGTTGAAAGCTACCTGGGGGGTGAGGAACTGCATTATAACCCTTTTCTTTCTGAAATACAGGAGGTGTTTGACTAGGGGATTCCTCATCACTAGAAGTGTTTTCATCAAGACTTAGGAACTCTTCATCACTAGTGGAGGTTTCAACAGTTAGATTTATTTCCTTGCTCTTAAATGGAATTCCTTCATTACTATCATAACCTAGGCCTGTCTTAATATTAGATGTTCTTTGCTTTTCAACAAATTGAACATGTGACACTCCTGCCTCATTCCAAACAGCAAGTTTTTCTAACAACTTATCCCTTTCAGCAGTCACTTTCTCTAGTTCAGACACCTTGCAACCTAGTTTCCATTCATTCAACTTAACTAGGTAATCCTGTTGTTTATATGTTTCAAGCCATGCTACTTCATTGTTTTCATGTGTAAGGATTTTGGCTTCCATAGACTCTAAAGTTAATTGATAACCTGTTATCTCAGCCCTAGCCTTTTGAAACTTATCTCTTTCAGCTACATACTCAGTAAGTAACTTTTGATACATATCATTACACTTAGAGCATACCTCAGATTTGGTGGATGGACTTGGTGAAGCAGCTACCATAGCAAGCTGAACTGTTTCTTCTTCAAACTCCATGCTCCAATCAAAGCTTCCTAACTCTTCTCTTGACTCCAAAGCAGCATATCCAGGCTCTTCATCAAATGCTGTGCTCCAATCTTCCAAGGCAACCATTGAATAGGTAATAGGTTCTTCATCAAACTCATTGGACCAATCAATCTCTGACAGATTCTCTTGAGCAACCAAAGCTTTTGGTTTTGGTTCAGTAATTGGAATTTCTTTTCTTTCAGGCTTGGGTGGTTCAATCATCTTGTTTGCTTGATACTTTGCAAATTTGCACTCCCTTGCAAAGTGACCAGTCCTTAGACAGTTGAAACATTCAATCTTGGATTTGTCAAATGTTATGCCTTGTTTAGCTCTGAAGTTGATACCTTTACCAGTCTTGTTCATATACTTCTTTATCCTTGCAGTGAGCATAGCAACTTGCCATCTGATATCAATTTCTTCCAACGCATCATCATCTATTTGCAATACATCTTCTTGATAGGTGACAGGCATAGATGCTTGTTGAGCAAAGAATGAACATAGAACTTCATCTGAGGTGGGGGTTAGTGATTGTGATGAATTGGTGGTGACCATTGTTGTGCAAGGAACCTGTGTTTCATTCACAGTACTTTGAGTAGGGTAAGCAGTACCTTTGTTAGAAGTACTGCTTCTCTTTTCAGAAGAGACAAAAGCAATGTTCTGCTGAGTACTTGAACCTGTAGAACCATTCATCTCATGCTCATACACCTTCAGATTATTGTAAAGATCATCAAAGTCCATAGTATCCAGCCCTGATTGTCCTCTGATCATAGTAGCAACTACATGCCAGGCTGATGGCAAACTTCTTAAGAACTTCAAATTTGCATCTTCAACAGATACCTCAGCATCATATAGTTCTAACATGCTTAAAAGATGTTGAAATCTTTCATATGCAGAATCAAGACCTTCTCTTTCACCAACTGTGAAAGTTTCAAATTGCTGCTTCAGCAAATTCCTATGCATCTTCTTGGAAGCATCATTACCTCCAAACTTCTTCTTTATTGCAGCCCACAGTTGTTTGGCATCTTTGGCATCATGAAACTTTAGTAGGTGACCATCAGGAATAGCAGAAAGCAGTATGTTGAGAGCTTTGTCTTGATTTCTTTTGGTAGCAGCAGGTACAGGTATTTTTGGAGGTGTTGGTTGTCCAGGTACTTCAATTGGTTCTTCAACTTGTATATTACCATTGACAATCACATCCCACAAGGCATGGTCTGTGATGGCAATATACTGCCTCATCTTCATAGCCCATAGATTGTACTCTCCCTTCTTAACAATAGGAATTCTAACAGCAGTTATTGAGGGAGCAGGTGCAGCATCAGTCGACATCTTGACAGGGTTTGTAGTGAAGTTGGTTTAAAGGTTTTAAAGGTTTGTCTTCTTAATTCAGAGTTTCCAACACAAGCTCTGATACCACTTGTTGGATCGATATACTCTGATCAAACTACTTTGTAGCTTGTAAGGGTTTAACAATATTGAATAAACTCAATACTATTAATATTGAAACACTGTTTTGACCTTGTAAAGTATGCGGAATCTACTAACACAAAGCTTAAGAAAAACTTTTATATTAACCAAACTTAGAACCTGCTTTGTTACACAGATTCACTAACAATCCCTAACTATTAACTTTGATCGACTTCTAAACTTATCTAAGACTTGTAAAACTTCTAAAAACACATATCGACCAATACCTCTTAAGGCTCTTTATATAGATAACCTTAAGTCGGTTTACAACATGTAATCCTTGAACGACAAGTTATAATCCCTAACTAATTCTAGAATATTCTCTTAATATTACACATTAATCCTTGTCTAATATTGCACATCAGTCCTTGCATCCTTCGAAGTACTTTAAGCAATCTTTATATCAGCAGTACTTTGACTTTATTCTTCAGCAGTACTTTGACTTTTGTTCTTCATGCAGCAGTACTTTGACATCCAGAAGCACTTTGATATTTCATATCCCAACAACCACCACAATTTGAAAGTGATGGATTTTTATATTGGAAAAATCGATTCGAAACTTGTGTGATTTTGATCTAGATCTTTGGCATATTATTACTAATGGTGATTTTTTACCTATTCAAAATAACCCCGAAACAAAGAAAGATGAAATCGTGCCTTTTGAAAAACAAAATGATGATTTAAAAAGAAAACTTGCTAAAAATGATGAAGTAAAAATGGTTATTTACAATGCGCTACCACGTAAAGAATACAAAAGGATCTTTATGTGCGAAGCCGCAAAAGAAATTTGGAATTCTTTACTAATAACTCACCAAGGTAATAGTCAAGTCAAAGATAACAAAATAGATCTACTTGTTCAACAATATGAGCAATTCACGATTCCGGAAGAGGAATCAATTGATAATGCGTTTACGAGATTTAACATTATCATCACAAGTTTAAAAGCACTTGATGAGAATTTTTCTAGTAAGAATTTTGTTAGGAAGTTTCTTAGGGCTCTTCACCCAAAATGGCGAGCTAAAGTGACGGCTATTGAAGAATCAAAGAATTTGTCAACTTTACAACTTGATGAATTAATTGGGAACTTGAAAGTCTACGAAGTAATAATAAAGAAGGACTCCGAAATGGTTAAAGGAAAATGAGAGCAAAGCAAGTCAATCGCCTTGAAAGCTATAAAGGAATCTAGTAACGAAGATAGCTCATCTTCCGAAAGTGATGACGAAGGATATGCCATGGCCGTAAGAGATTTCAAGAAATTCTTCAAAAGGCGAGGAAGATTCGTGAGACAACCACATGATGAAAAGAAAGCATCTAAAAAGAATAAAGATGACAAGAATAACAAGAATGAAAGGAAGTGTTTCAAGTGTGGTGATCCAAATCATCTCATTGGAAAATGTCCAATGGTGTCAAGAGATCAAAATCAAATAGCATTTGTTGGAGGAGTTGGAGTGATAACGATGAAGATGAGAAAGAAATGACAAAGGAGGAAAAGTGTCTTATGGCAAAAACATCAAGCGAGGTACGTTCCGAAACCGAATACTCTAGTGATGAGAATTTATTATTAGACGAAAAAGATTTAGATAGTGAATATAATAGACTATGCAAACTAGGACAACAAGTAATGACTAAAAACAAATCACTAAAATGCATAAACAACCAATTAGAAAATGAAATACTATAACTAAAAATTAAAATACATCAACTAGAAAAAGGTAAAGAAATTTTTGAAGAATGTAAATCATGTCAAGAGCTTAAAAGTGAAAACGAAATACTCAAGAAAGAAATTTGCAAACTTGACAAATTTGAAAATAGTAGTCACTCACTTAGTAAAATAATAAGTATTCAAAGAGTATCCGGAGATAAAACCGGTTTAGGATTTAACTCAACCGAAGCTTCAACAAGTGAAACTAAAAATGTTAAATTTGAAAGTGAACTTAATGAACTAAAACCTTTAAAATCAAATCCTAAATATATACTTATTAATGATAGAAAACTACCTCTTGCCAAAAATGAAGAAGTAAAAACTCTTTATAAACCATCTTTAAAAACCGAGGTAGGATCCTCTAAACCGAAAACAAGATCTAAAACTCCACCACCTAGGAAGCCAAATAACTCTTATCCTAGATCTAAAACACCTCAGCCAAGAAGAACCCAAAATAGACAAAACTACAATAACACTAGTAATCAAATGTGGAACTATCAACCAAGTTACAATCCTTGGGGAATACTACCACCTTTCATGCATCCTAGCCAAATGTTAAACATGTAAGAACCAAACAACTTTGGACCAAAGAAGAAATGGGGACCGAATAGCTAGATCAACATTCCATAAGACTACCTTGAAGTTTTCTCACCATAGACATTTGCAAAGTCTATAAATCATCTTGAAGATTTAGAATATTGTTATTGAAGACCGCCAGGTACGCCATTCTTTCACAACTCATTGCCATGCTTAGATAACTCTCTCTTGATTTGTTGCTTTGTTTGTGTAGATATAGTTAATTGTCTCTTTTCTTTATATATATATATATATATATATATATATATATATATATATACGTGCACATAACCTAGATACGTCATTAGTTGACTTTCTAGAACTCAAGGAAATTGTTCGTTCTCGAACCTTTTCCTTCCCCCTGTTGGCCCTCTTGAACTTTAACGTTCAACTCGAAAATCTTTTATGTCTACTATTAGAAAGCTCATGATGATGAAGAGATGTGAGTTAAGTGGATCAACATAAAAGTTGAACGCCTTCGCACAAGAAAACTATGGATGAAACAAACTCACTTCGCCGACAAACACTTATCTTCGTCATTTCCTTATCATTTTTCAATTCCACCTAATAACCCACTATTTCCTCACACTTACACATAATTTATATATATATATATATATATATATATATATATATATATATATATATATATATATATATATATATATATACACACACAAACACACACACATATTCCCGAAATTTCTGAAACCCTCTACTAACTTGACGACTTGATCATTTTATCCAAAATTGTCAAGATACATTTTAATTGACGAAACGTTAATTAAAAATTGTCAAGTATTTCATCATCGTGCCAATATATTCCTAACTATTTTTGATATATTATAAATCTAATTATATACGTATAGATATGTTAATGCTAGAACCAAAACCGCGAAAAATCAAAAATTGGCGGGCGGCCCCCTTAATGTTAACCGACTTGTTATCGAGGGCGGTCCCTTTAATGTTTAAGGGGGCAGCCTACTGGTACTTCCAAATTCATTTTCCTCTTAAAATATTTGCCAAACACTCCAATTTTTTCATACATTCCTTTTAACTTTATGCTGTAAACGAACCACAACACCCAAAAACTATCAAAACCCTTTACCACATCCTACACAAGAACCCCTTTCCACCGAACTTACCATCTCACTTTCACCAATAACACCACTTGATGCTCATGTCTCATCTCCACCAATCACACCACCATTCTTTGTCAATCCCGTACCTTGGAGCTTACTTGAAGCTCATGGTGATACTTGTCTTTGTTGCATCCACAATCGAACCATAATCTTTGGTCTTAGAGATGAAATTCAATATATGTTTTCATATATTGAACACTTGCTAACCAACCCACCACCACCACCACCTCCACCATCCTCACCTATTGTTCCCCTCCACAATCTTCACCTATTTCTCCACCATCACCTTCCTACTCTCCAAATTAAGCATATACTATGCTTAATAAATAAAGAATTCACAACCCTTTTGCTTGCAAGCTCTATGAAGCTCATGTACTATTTGCATGATGAAGTACTTCTCTAGTTGTTGTACTCTCTAGTTGTTATTCTAGTTGTAATCTCTCTTGTTGTTATATGTATTGTTGTGTTTTTACACAACTTTTTTATAATGAATGCTTTTATTTTTGTCACTTTATATATAGTTGTATATATACTTGTGCTACTAATATTTTTTTTGAAAGCATTCCATAGCTCGTTTCCTTGGTGCCCCCGAACGAGGGGAGCACACATCAAGGGGGAGTTCTCATCCCGTCAATATTTCATAATTGAAAATTGTCGGCATAACCTTTTTAATTCTATAAAAAGGGGGGAGAAGTAAATATAAACTCACTAAATTACTTGTCTAAAAACTAATTTTTGATTTAATGAGTTTAAGTTTTGTAATCATCAAAAAGGGGGAGATTGTTGATATAAATAATGCTTAAAAACGTTATTAATATTTTTCAATAACTCTAAGTTTTGATAATCACAAAATGTAAACTAGATTAAATTGAAAATTATGACGTAAACAAGTATTTAGTAGTAAATATTTACTTTTACCATCTAATCACTTAAGGTATGCATAAACAAAGTGACTAATGCATTACATGATCAAAGAAGCATTTTCTTAAACACAAGACATTTTATAAAATGACATTAAACATTTTATAACTTTTATAAAAACTTTTTTGGAATTAAAAGAATATGTTTAATTCATATAAATATATGAATTCAAATTTTCAACAAAAAATGGCAAATATAATCCAGAAAAACCTTCCCCACAAAAGGACAATCAAGTCCAACGTTCTGGAGGGGGCGGCCCCCTTAATTATTAAGGGGACCAACACGCTCCAGAACAGTATTTTCTTGGCCTTTAAACACTGGTTCATTTCACAGATTTTTCTCACCTTTTTGCACTAAAAACTTTTTGATCTCATCTCTATTTCTATTATAAAAACCTTTGATCATATAATTCATAAGTCTTTGTTTCCAAGTGACCCAAAGCTTCATCCACACAAGTGCAAAAAGAAGAACACTCCTTCAACATCTATACAAAGTAGTAGTGTTGTGATTAGTTGATATCATCTTGTAGTAGTGCTAGATTATTTGCAAAGTGTTGTATACTTTAGTAGATTGTAGATATTAGTTGTGTTGAAAAGTAGACTAGAAGTTGTGAATTAGTTGTGCATAGAAGAAGGTGTGAAGTAGATGTGAAGAAGAAGTCGTGAAGCTATCGTGAAGAAGTTGTGAAGTTGTGAAGAAGTTGTGAGATTAGTTCTAGCTAGGATTAGAACTCGAAATTTAGCTTAGTATCGTTAATCGGTGTAAGCCAAGGTGTGTAAGGTTTCTCCGCCATAAGGAGTTTGTTGACATAGTGAAGAAAACTCTCGAGTGTGGTACTCGGGGAGTGGAGTAGGGCAAGGAAGGTGTCCTTGTAGCCGAACCACTATAAATTCTTGTGTTGTGGTTTGATCTCTCCATCTCTATCTTTTATTTCATTTCATTACTTCACTTACGTTATTAGATTGTATTTACTTAGATTTGCTCATTCTTGTTAACAATTGAATTCACATAAGATCGAATCAAAGTTTTAATAAGCAACTATAGTTTTTTGAAAATAAACTCAAAAAGAACGTAAAACTATTCAACCCCCCCCCCCCCCTCTTCTAGTTTTCCACACCCCGGTACTTGCCACTCACTATACTACATCGGTCAGGTACACTGCCTGGTGGAGATTGCAAGCTTCTCAAAATCACTTGAGAAGTAAAACTTTTTGCAAGGTTGCAAAACCACGCATCAATTACCTATTAAGGCGCTGTGGAAGAAAAGTTTGGATTTAAGGTATGCATTGGTGGATAACATGTGTTCATAACACGTGTTCAACATTTAATTAAAAAAAAATACGTATTTTACACTTAACGAGTTACTCTTTCCATCTTGTATTGTTCTCTTTATGTTTTAAGTTGTTCTAAAATTATTGTCCACATCATATTTATAACTAATAAAAGAATTTTCAAATGGAAAAGATGTTGTGACACTACATGAACGATTGCACTTTCTTAAACATTGTGTTTTTGTCCAGACACGATAGTTTTGGGAGGGAGTATTTAGTAAGGGCTTGTGAGTTGGATGCCTTGAGAAACAAAATCAGGACTTCAGGGACATATGTAATTTATTGACATAGTAAATAGTTAAGGGTAAACATGAAAGTATGATAAGAGTCGAAACCGCATGAATAGGCACTGCGCTCTTCCAACCTCATCAAAATTACCTAGAATTTATATTTCAAATTTTCAAGTATTAAAAATCGTAAAACATAAATAATATTTTAATACCGAGCTTATTTTGATAACACTTTAAAGCCTTTTTAACGTTCTTTTTTTCTAAATAGACTGACATTTCATTTTTTATATGTTTAAGTTAAATATATATATAATCTTTTGATATAGTAAATAGTTAAGGGGTAAAGATAAAAGTTTTTTAAAAGTTCAATGCAAAGTGTAAGTGATGTTTATGCGATGTTTTAAAAATCGGGTCTTGAATCGACCTGGTCGAGTAGTCGGATCACTGGGTTACCGGTTCGACCGTCGAGTTAACTCGGTTTTTTATTTATGTAGATTGCAATATTTCGGTCACCAAACACTTATAAAACCTTGAATATTTAATATTAAATATATATAAAATCTAAAAAATTCAATACCAATCACATAATAGGTTTGTAAAACATATATTATATAATACCAAACAAATACAATTCATTTCAACGAGAACACAAGTTTTAAACCTAAAAACAACATTATTCATTACTACAATCAATCCAAACTTATCAAATATATTTTGTAACATAAAATTAAAAGAAAAATATCAAATACGGCAACTTTGGTGAACCGTGTTGACCTAGGACTTAGGTCACATGAAACTCGCCGGGTAAAACTCGGTTTTGAAGCCTCAAAGAACCGGTTTATTTTGGCCCCCTATTTTTTTGGCCAAAAGCGATAAAACCGGCCCGGTTAATCCGGGTTTCAAAACACTGTGTTTAGAGGTAATTAATGCTTTTTTTAATATATTATTAATTTATTTACTGTTTGTAAAAAAATAAAGAAATAAATAAAAATAAAAAGTTTCATGATTGAACATGTATGTTACATTTCATATCGATTAATAAGAGTTTTGCTTTTATTAAATTCGGATCTTTTATGTGTTGAAACCGGGTCAAGAAAATGACCCATCAGAAAACAAAGTTTTGCGTGTTTGCCGGTTTGGAAATTACGTGAGCAGCCCTTAAACTTGTTTTACCAACTCAACTTTCATTACTCACAATTATAGACAATATTTCTTGACTTTTTTTTTATGCAAAAAATCAAGTTTCGAACATCAAACATTGTTAAAAGATGTAATCATATGCACCTTTTTTTTTTCACGTGTGAATCTTCAAAAAGGCATTATGAAAAATAGTGAAATGATCATAAAATTCAATATGGTAATTAACTTTTCTCTACAAATAAAAAGCATTGTTTGTAAGAATAATACAAGAAAAATACTATTGAACTTCATGAATTAACTTGCTTGAACGAAATCAGAATATTTGAATACACCAAAGGATCGAAAATGCAACTTTTGTTATTTGATCAAATCATGGGCTTTTAATATCCACACAAACAAACGCGTACAGTTGACTTAATAATTGCTCTACAAAAGGTTATTCTTGTTCATCTCATCCAGTTGCTTCTTTGCAATTTGTGCAAATAAAATTTCCCAAATCATAACTTCAATGGCATTAACTTCAGCTTCTTCGAGCTTCAAGTATGATGTTTCTTTAACAGTGATTATGCTTCTGCTAATGCTAATGCTAATGGTAGTTATCTATTACTTTTATTCAATGACATCTTCTTCTAACTCACCTGCACCAAAAATAATGGTGTCCACTTCAACTTCATCCGTTCAAAAGAGCTTCAAGTATGATGTGTTTATAAGTTTCAGAGGTGAAGACACCCGTAACACCTTTGTTGGGCATCTTTATAATGCTCTTGAGCAAAAAGGCATTGAAACTTACATAGATGATAAGAAAATCAGAAAAGGGAAAATCATCAGTGATGAGCTTATTGAAGCCATTGAAGGCTCAAGATTTTACATTATTGTCTTCTCCAAGAAGTATGCTTTTTCATCTTGGTGCTTGGAAGAACTTGTTAAGATTATGGAATGCGAGAAGATGCCTGAGCATACTGCTTACCCTGTGTTCTACCATGTGGAGCCCACTGAAGTCCGCAAACTATATGGCCCAGTTGGAGATGCTTTTAAAAAACATGAAAATGATGAATCTGCTGGGAAATGGAGACAGGCTTTGAAAGAAGCAGCCTCTCTTGCTGGCTGGGAGTTGAAGACCACTGCTGCTGGGTAAAATTATTCCTCATATCTCAGACAATATTGTTTGATTATATACACATTTCTTTCTGATCTATTACCTGGTGGTTGGGTGAAATAATATCTCAAACGGGTCAAACGGGTTAAATTCATCAAGGTGTATTTCTAGTGCATAAAACCACTAAGGCCGGCTGTTTTATTCAAAATTTTAGAGTACTATTGTTACAAATATTTATTGATCATCTCTAATATATGAATCTGTTTTTTTAATATACAACTAATGAACTAAACAAAAGTGTTTTGCTTCCAGGTAGACTCAACATGTTTTGACACTTAATAATATTACCCTTCATCTAGCTGACCAAGCCAGCAAATTATTCTTTCAATATCTACGTGTAAAAGGATAATTCATGCCATCTCTTTTTTCGTTGTGAACTTTCAACTCAAAGTTGAGATTTTACGAAACATTGGATAGGATATATCATTTGTAATACAACATCATGTCATAATTTCACATAGAACTGTAAGTGTTGGAGACCTTCATGAGGGACTTTTACAAGCTAGCTAAATGATCCTTCTCTCCCATACAGGCACGAATCTAACTTCATACAGAAAATTATTCAAGACATTTCACTAGAGCTACGTTTCATCGATTCGAGCGTTGATGGAAACCTAGTAGGCATGGAGACCCGTGTAGATGAAATTATTTCATCTTTGGAAACGGGTGTTGATGACGTTCGCATGATAGGGATTAAGGGGATGGGAGGTGCAGGGAAGACAACTTTAGCTAGAGCGGTTTTTGATAAATTATCCTTTCAGTTTGAAGGTCAAAGCTTTGTTGAAAACATAAGGGAAAAATCTTCTTTGTCTGGGTTGGATTCATTGCAAAAACAAGTACTTTCAGATGTTTTAAATGATCAAGGAATCACTGTGAGTGGTGTTCATGAGGGGAAAAAGATGATTAAGAAGAAGATGCGTATTAGAAAGGTTCTTATTGTTCTAGATGATGTTGATAAGATAGAGCAACTTGAGGCATTAGTGGGTGATCGTGATTGGTTTAAGCCAGGTAGCAGAATTATCATTACAACAAGAGAGGAGCAAGTACTAGTTGCACACGAAGTGAACTTGATTCGTGATGTACATTTGTTAAACGATAAGGAAGCAATTTGTCTCTTTAGTAGGCATGCATTTAGGAGAGAGATTCCAATTGAAGGGTACAAAGAGCTATCGGAACAAGTTGTACGTTACGCTGCTGGTCTTCCCTTAACGATCCGAGTGTTGGGTTCGTTTCTCCATGGTAAAGATGATCGTGAATGGGAAGATGCCATTGATAGGCTAAAAACAATCCCATTGAGGGAAACTATTGAAAAATTGGAACTCAGCTATGATGATCTTGAGGAGGATTACAAGGAAATATTCTTAGATGTTGCATGCATACTCAAAGGTTGGAGGAAAGACAATGTAGTCATAGCGCTTGAAAGCTGTGGATTTCGTGCTCGGATTGGATTAAGGGTTCTTGAACTGAAATCTCTTATAACTATTTCTGAAAATGGGTGCTTGGGTATGCACGACCATATAGAAGAAATGGGCAAGAATATTGTCCATCGTGAGAACCCCAATAAACCTGAAATGCATAGCAGATTATGGATAAAGGAGGAAATTAAAGATATATTGGTTAATGACTCGGTAAGTATCAAGTTATTTGGGTTGTTAAACTAAAAAGTAAGTATACTTTTCTATAAGTTCAAATTAGTCACTTTACAAAAACAAAATTTTGTTTTACCATATACACAAAAAATAGCTTCCATGATGACAAGCCATTTAACAATCATAAAACCAATCCACCATCACCCAACCGCCACCAAATCACCACCCCCAGAAACCACGACCACCTATCAACCACCACCTTCTACTTTTTTTTCCATGATAACAAGCCATTAAATTTAATTTATAAATGGGTGTTTATCCTTCAATTTAAACAAAACCCAAAAATCTCCAAATCTCAAACCACCATTCAACCAAAACACAAAAGACCTATCCACCACCCCCTTCAATTTAAACAAAACACAAAAATTCCCAAATTTTGACGAAAACCTTAACCAATTTCTCTAATTTAATATAAAAAGCAAAAATCCCCAAATTTTATAAAAATTAGAAATTAACCCTAACCTAAACATTTTTCTTTTCAATTGGAGAAATTAACTTCATGTTTTGTTTTGTAATGAAACAAATCTCATCTTTTTTGAATTACAGGGTACCCAAGCAACCAAATGTTTAAGACTGGGTTCATATGGAGAGGAATTCAATTATGAAATTTTAATGAACGGTCTCGCAAACATGAAGGAACTTAGATTTCTTCATGTGGTTTTCCCATTGGTAAGTGAAGAGAAAGTTAGCAAGTGGAAGTTTGATGAAGATAGTCTACACCTTCCAAATGCCTTACGATTTCTGAGATGGTGGGATTATCCTTTTTCAAGTTTACCCAAAACATTTCAACCAAATAATCTTGTTGGACTTCACATGATTGGCAGCAATATGGTTAAACTTTGGAAAGATGGAGAAGAAAAGGTACATAGAATAATTAATTAATCGTTAATTAATTTATTTGGTAGTTTTATCTTTCCCTCTTTAATTTGTTAGTCATTACAGCCGCAATTAACATTTATCTTTCCATTTTTTGTTGCTTTTGACAGCCTTTTTTAAAGCTCAGGTTCCTAAAGTTCTTCTATTCACACAGATTGAGGACCCTTGACCTTAATGTGGCTCCGAATCTTGAGACACTAATTCTTCAATATTGTAATAATTTGGTAGAAGTTCATTTCCAGGTTACTACAAATCTAAAGGAGTTACATATCTCTTATTGTAATAGATTGGAAAAGTTACACATGCCTGCTGAAAGTCCAAAACTCAGATCTCTCAACCTTTGTAATTTAAAATTGAGGACCCTTCTCCACGGGGTTACTCCAAATCTTGAGACGCTAACATTCAGGGATTGTCGCGATTTGGTCGAACTTCAGATTCCTGCTGAATGTCCAAAGCTCATTAATCTCAACCTCAGTAATTGTGTTAAAGTTGTGGAATTGCCTGTGGAAATTGGACGGTTAGACTGTTTAAAAGTGTTGGATATCACTGGAACACGCATAAGGCGGCTTCCAGAGAGTATTTTTAGGGTGAAAGGTCTGCGTATTGTTGGTTCTAGATGGCTTCTTGAGTCATGCGGTTTTACACCCGAGATAAATACCTCTGATAATAAAACATTCTGCTACATATAAAGCCGTGAATAGCACAGGCACCAAAAGCAGAAGTCCCGTGTACTGAGGTCGAGTGACGATTTTGGAACAGCTCCGAAGGCCCAAAGAAGTCACTCCATTAAGAACATTTTTAACAGGTACTTTCTCCGTTGTCTATAAATTGTCTTATGTTTGATGAAGATTGGAATTATTTTCGTGTCGGATGTAAATGATGTTCCTCACCTTATTTTTCTAAGGGGGTGTTTGTTTTTAGCTTATATAGTGGGCTTATGAGCTTATATGACTCGTATAAGCCCAAATCAAATATTTGGCTAAGCTTATATGAGTGGGCTTATGAGCTTATAGGTGGGTGTTTTGATAAGCCACAAAAATGTAGCTTTTTGTGAGGGTTTGGGCTTATATAACACATTTTAATTTAAATTACAAATTTACCCAAATTTTACTTGTAAAATCCAATGTTCATATTTCTTTTTTTAGCCTCCATCACTATTACCGCCTCCAACTTCACTCTCACATCTCATCAAGTATGAACATAATCATTATCTCATTCTTACTCAAATGTTTTGAAGGGGTAAAACCATTATTATATATGTTGTTGCATATGGTATCTTTTATTATTAGATATGAACTTAATGCTGCATAATTTGACCATTGATAATTGAAATTTCGTTTATATATTGTGTCTTTTATTATTGGATATGACCTGTTGTTGCATATCGTGTTATGTAATCTGCATATGGTGTCTTCTATTATTAGACATGGTGTCTTTTATTATTAGATATGAACCGTTGTTGCATATATCGCGTTATGTAATTTGACATTTATATTAATTGAAATTTCATTTCATTCAATGGACCATTGATAAGCTTTTTCGTGTTATGTAATCTGAATTTATTAAACCATGCCCTTTTTTGTCATTTACCAACATAAGCCAAACCAAACACGTAAGCTTATAAGCTTATTAAACATAAGCTAATCCAAACACTAAGCATGGGCTTATAAGCTTATGTTATATAAGCAATAAGCCACTTATATAACATAAGCATAAGCCCAAGTCATAAGCTTAGCCAAACATCCACTAAGGTTATCAATATATGCTTCAGTAAGTAAGAGGATTCACGTTGTGTGCAGGTGGTGCACCAGTTGTCCTTGTTGTTTTGGCTTCTGGTCGTATTGATGTTACTTTTGTTAGTAAGGATAGAAAGATTCATTCTTTTTCATGGGCCTGACTGTCTGAGCGTCCGGGCCAAGCTGGAGGTAAATTTTTCTAACAGTCAATGAAGAAACACGCATGTAACTTAGACAAGAATGTTGGTGATTTTAGTGTCATCACTTATATTTGATGTAATTGTGATTTACGTGAGATCAAGGCTTAATCAAGTTTAGCTTATAGTCGAGTTAGGAGGTGCATAGTGCATACTTCGTTCTAG
Source organism: Artemisia argyi (assembly GCA_030686995.1). Lineage (NCBI taxonomy): Eukaryota > Viridiplantae > Streptophyta > Magnoliopsida > Asterales > Asteraceae > Artemisia > Artemisia argyi. Next base: position 224,686,087 of record CM060701.1, on the reverse strand, counting down.
CTAGTTTAATGCTGCAACGAACAAAGAGCGGGGTTCAAGGGGGTCGCGCCCCCTTGCAGGGTCAAAGGGCAGCGCCCCTTGCCAGGTCAAGGGGCATAGCCACTTGTTGGGGTCCCACCAAAAGTCATACCTTTTCCCCAATAGTCATTACCCTTCCTGTCAACCGATTTTAACCATTTTTTAACCGAATTTAACTAACTTTCGGTTGGGTTATATACACCGTAATTGATCTCTTCAAGGATATAACAAACATAACAACTTTCTGTGAATTGCTTTGATTTCTCATGCCTTAGAAACAAAGTGTTGTTCTATGTCTTATCCAACTGAGGATTTCGTGATACCCGAGGCATATAGGGTCGAAATACTTCAATTTGAAAGTGATTTCTACACGATTAAGAGAATATATATATCAGGATTATTACCACCTGCACACTCCCAAAATTCTAACAAAGAAACTATCATACTTTTTTTTTTTTTTTTTTTTTCTTTGTACTACATTTTTGGTTTTATTTGTTTTCGGTTTACACACATGACATACTGAAGTTGAAGGTTTATCTTCGTCCTCAATAGTTTGGTTTCAGCTAGCCGTCTAAAATCAAAGTACAAGGAGATATGTACAAGGAATCAAGTCTGATATACTAGCTCTATACTCTTGAATCAAGGTATAATTCTTAACTTTGACTTCTTCATAAAATCAAAATCTGTTCATTATTACAATGTACAATAATGAGACTTGACATGATATAAAGATGCTCGTATTATAATTAAATTCAAGAAAAATTTTGATTTGCATAAATATCTTCTACAATGGGTTGAAATTATTAGAAAGTTGACTTTTGAGTCAAACTATTGAAGAACATATATCATAAAGTGTTTACTGGTAATGAGAAAAGCTACTAAACATGTTTCAGGAATACGGAGTTACTTCACTGCCAATAATTTGCGAGAGAATTTAAGCCGGGAACAACGGAAGAAGCTAACATGCGCTAGGGGTAAAAATGGTGTAAAGAAACAAGTAAAATGGTACACATGATTCTTTTTTTACTGTTGCCTTATGTTTCTTACTTTTTAACAGAATGTAAAATTTTGGTAACAGTTTAGTGAGGATAGTATCACCACATGGACTCAAAGTTGACTTTTACATGTCAAAGGTTGTGTAAATATAAATATTGAAACATGAATGAAACAATACTATTGCTACTACATGAAATTTAGTATCATGCAGAACTTGAGAAAGAGAGGTTTCGTTAATGTGATGAAAAGTAATGAAGTGTGTTAAGGAATCACAGTTAATTCGAAACAATTACGGAACTGAACAAGCTTTTATTTAACTTCTTTGGAAAGTGAAAGTATGTTGATGAAAATAGTCTTCAGGAACCAATGCTTTTTTTTTTTTTTTTTTTTTTTTTTTTTTTTAAATGTAGTCTAGAAGGTTTAATCATGTCGATTTTAATAAAAATGGAGCTTGGTTGAATTCGTTTATGGATACGGATCATACTTTGAGTTGTGACCGGCTGAGGAAGATGACCCGTGTGAAATGTGAAGTTTTCATTCTCACTTTATGGCCACAAACCCAATTTTTGTTAAAAAAAAAATAAAAAAATAAAAAATAAAAAAAAATAAAAAAAAAAGAATTAGTTACCGAAAATGGAGAGAACTGGAGTATGGGTCAACGAAAACTGGTTTGCCTTGGCCGAATACTACTCAAGAAATGCCAGATTCTGATTCTTGATGAGACAAGTGCATTAGTTGACTCCAATTTTTTAAAAACCGGGTTTTAAATCGACCCGGTCGAGTCACCGGGCACCGGGTCAACCGGTTCGAACACTGGGTCAACCAGGTTTTCCATTTATTATTTTTTATTTTTTCGACCGGGTCAACCGGTTTGACCGCCGGGTCAACCCGGTTTTCATAAAAAAAAAATTTGAAAAAAAACCAAATCCGGCCGGGTTTCAAGACCCTGGTTGACCCGGGTCACTAAAAACCCTGCGGGTCTAACCAGTTAACCTGGTTTTAGAAACCCGGGTTTTTTGACCGGGTTTACTGGTTACACCCGCCAGATTTTGAGGGACCCGGTCGAAAAAATAAAAAAATAATAAATTGAAAACCGGGTTGACCTGACGGTCGAACCGGTTGACCCGGTGCCCGGTGACTTGACCGGGTCGATTTCAAACCCGGTTTTCAAAACATTGCCTTTTAGTAAATCCAAACAAACAAGAGCCAAGAATCAATAAACCCTAAACTTAGGGTTTATGTATATCGACTCCTTATAAAAGTTGACTAAAAACTAATCAAACACAAGTGTGTTTACTCTACGTACTTGTACACATGTATTACTAACGATTCAATGCGAAAAACTAGGTTCTTGAATCACAAAACAAACCAAACACTTTGTTTTGAGCTTAAGAAAATCGATCCCTAAGGGTTTAGGGGGAGGTACGATCAGCTAAGCTTAAAAGGAGGAGAGAAGAAGAGAAGTTAGGGTTCTTTGGTGATCCAATATTATTCAATAATGAATACAAGCCTTTGTATTTATAGTATGATAACTTGGAGACCAACTTTGAGTGGGATTAGGCGTCCCACACTTCAAACCGATCGACACCCTTAAACCAAAGGGTTCCGGATCCTTCTTGACCACTATTTTCATCTCTAGTCTCTTAAGTTAACATTTAACGATCGTTAGTCAATTGCCGTTAAGTACTAACGTTCGTCAGTCGTTATTTGTGAATTAATAATTAAATATAACATTTTATATTAATTTTTTAACATCGACTCTCATACGTAAAGTGTGTAATCCCATATGCTCGTGTTCGAATCCGGTCATACGTATATTAATTAATATCCACAAAACTTACAGCTCCCACTTGGATATACCTTAATATAGTAATGACATTGTTTAGTCTAACATAACACCTCAATGGCCCCAGAACGACCCTGAGTTTGGTTTCCTAAAAAACCTTTTAATGATTCATCATTATACTTATCCTTTTGTTACTAATACCATGTTAACTATGGAAAAGGATCTTAGTCATTCCATAATTAACTATTTTATTTCTCGTTATATTTGATTGAGCAAGATTATCAAATCATCTGAACATATTCAAGATAGATCTTGGGCATGACCATGCAAACATCTTATCAACCCTACGAGAGGCCAGCGGTATTTAGTAGCGAGCCGTTTAGCTGATGTATTACGTAAAGTTAGCAGCGTGTCAACATACAAATCACCTTCCAATCTTCCATATTTGTATATTTGCCAGGACACTGTGATTCGAGAAAAATGGAAATACATTAAAAAACGAGAAAACTTGTATATGTGAACAAGTTTAGCAACCAAAATAAGTACAGATATGTTATGCAATCACATATCGAGGTTCTATCAACATGAGTGAAAAGCAGTCGATATTTGAATATAATAACATTTGTTAAAACATGTAAGTAAACAAGTTAAGCAACCAAACGAACTACAAATCATGGACATCAAATCCCTTAAGTTTCTTAGTGATGGTAGCAATGGGCTTCCACCTTTCAGTTGTGACCCGAAATAATCTTCATACTTATGCTTAGTATTATTATTAGTTAGTTAAAAGTTAGAAGGACCATTTATGTTAAGTAGAAAGTTAATAACTAACTTATAGTTATTTCGGTTGGACAAACACCAAACCGAATGGTCACAATGGTTAGGCTAGATCGAATGGTCACAACCATTCTATGAAAAGACACAATGGTTCAACACAATGGTTGGAACCTTATATATATGTAATTACATGTAACTTTACAATGGTTAATGAAATTTTAGATTTACTTATTCATATTACTTTTGCAATTCATAAATCGATCCAGAAACATTGGGACAACAATTGGCATCAAGAGCAAGGATTCAATACACCGAAACAAAAACAGAAATTCTGCAAACATCATCAATATATTCAGAAACCGAAGCCAAGCAAAAACGCAGGAAAAGGAGAAGGACAACTCGACTTTCTTCTTGAGCGAGAGAGACAAATCTGTTTTCTTTCTATTCTTCCAAAGAAAACATAAGAAAATTGAATAAGAAACGCGTAGAAAAGATAGTGCACGATCTAGTTTACGTAAGGAATTGCAAACGCCAACATCAAGCGTATTGGTGTCGAGGAAGAAAAGAGGAGACTTTGTGTAGAACAAGAGACAACTAGTTGGAGATTAACACAAAGCAAAAACGTTGTTGTGAAAGAAAACGTATACGTAGGAATTGAAGATATTGGAGATAAGTGTGTGGAGATTTTGTTGTGTCGAATTTAACACAACAACAACAACAACGTACGTAGCAACAAAAAAAAAACCAGAAATTTTTTGTTTTCGCTGCAAAGAAGAAAAAGGAACAAGCAAAGATATTGATTTGTTTCAAGAATTACCAAGGCGTGGTAATATAGAACGTGTAAAGTGGTGTTTGATTTTCGTTGATCTAATCGAACTTCTGGAAATTTTTGGTTCGACATCACCAATTCGACACAAAGAAAAATATAGAAACTTGGTTGTTATTTTTCTGGTCCGAAGCAGAAGAAGAAAGAAAAGAAACAAATTCAGTCCGAATTAATTTTTGGTTGGAGATCAAAGTCGAATTGAACCAAAGACAACGAAGCAAATAAAAACAAAGGAACACACAAGGAAATTCAAATCCGTGAATTATCACAACGAGGTCAAAACAAAATTCAAACTTTTGAATTTCGTTACATTTTCATATTATAGATACTCGTATTATTACTAGGATTTCCGAAAACTATTATTGTTCCCGTAGTATTAAGTATACCACAAAGGTTAGAAATTCTCATTGGATTAGAAAGTGAAGATCATTAACACTTTCAATATGGGCGATGACGCAAACGCAACAACTACATTAAAACCCGTAACACCTATTGCACAATATCAATGCCCTAAGTTAAAAAATACAAATTATACGGTATGGGCTATACAAATTAAAGTTATTGTTAGGTCACCATTTAGTAAACACAAGTATGATATAAGAAGAAATAAGATGAGAAATGAGATTGGTTGATTATGAGACAATATGAAAGGTAAAAGTGCAAGAGTTTCCTTAATGTAATCAAATAACCAACAAGTGAAATGTAAACATAAGCTCACTATTTATAAGGGAGGAGTTAGGGCAACACTCCCTTCCTCCCTTATCTCTTCATACGTGGGCTTTAAGGCCTTTTGGGCCTTTTACATGTTGCCCATAAACTAAACAATAATGATAAGTATTACTAAAGCAACCTATGACAAAATGTAATGACCGAGACTTGACTAAATACTAAAAGTATGATCCCAACAATCTCCCCCTAAGGGCCGGTCATCACGGTTGCTTGACGTCTTCATCTTTGTAGTTGACTTGTGACATGTAAACTCTAGACGTCTTCAAAAATGAGTGAATGATAGTGAAAGTGCTTTGCTCTTAGTCTTTGTTCTTTGGTGATGATGCAGTGATTAGGTTATGAAGTTGTCTGCCGTTCGTCACTCCTGCGTCTGTGGTGGTTATCCGCCATTCCAACATACCCATACATCTTTAGACTTTAGTCTTTATCGTACAAGAAGTTCCTTTACATGCTTTGAGATCTTTGTCATTATTCTTTGTAGATTCTTCTTATTGGTGTAGAATCTTTCTTTGAACTTTGTGTTGTTGAGATCTTTGTGGGGGAGCTTTCTTTGACTTCAAGATGTATGTATGAGCATGTTGGAATCTACCATCATGGAAATGAGGTACCTGCGAGTAAACAGTTAGCAATAAAACAACCGGTACTTACGGATAAGGAATTAGAGCTCATCAACAGCATAGTGTGAAGACTCCTTCTAATCCTTATCCAGGCCGTTCCCATATCAGATACTCCCGAAGGAGCTTACGAGACCTACTAAGTAGCTCAATGACTGGGTGAGTCGCTGGGGATCACTCCACGACTGTAGACCTAGATGGAACCACCGCAAACACTAAGCGTAACCCTTGTGGGGTTACCGAAGTGACCTGCTGTCAGGGCTGTTTAATGTTGACCCTGGCAGGATTTCCGTTTAATCATTGAGAAATACTTACGTAATCCTCTCATAAACGTTCTTGGCAGATTGCTAGGATCTGCGAAGGACTCGATAGTTAACAACTGATGCCCATTGATGTAGAACACCAGTTGTAGAAATACTAAGTGTTTCTAAGAGATCTTTGATGTATCTCAAGGCTCTAGACTCTATAAGTGCACTCCTAGGTTTCCTATACGGAGACTGGGGATGTGACTCCTGCTTCAATATCAACCGTCTCTAAGAGATAGGTCGATAGATTATGCGGGTTCCCCGTGAGAATGAAACAAGTTCTTTTAAGAGAACTTGAGTGGTTAAGAAGGTTTAGTGCATTGCGTCACTGGGTCCATGACGTCTTAATCTTCAATACCGGTGTTGTCTTTTGCAACTGCCAGTAGCATATGTATTGAACCCGGTGTCTGCCCTAAGGTTGAACATATGGAGGGCTATTTCTTTTCACCCTTTACTTTACTTTTCTTTTTAATTCTTCAACTCCTTCTTTCCCTTTCATTCATTTCTCCTTTTTTTTTTCGTATCATACCTAAGGACTTCTAATTCTAACTATGGGAGATGTCCTTGGGTAGATCCCTCCGGCTCTGGCGGATCATAGGACGGATATTCCTATCTTAATCACCTTATAACTCCGACAGTAGCCAAGAAACCTTTGATTGAAAAATCTCTCAAAGTATTAGTAATAATCAAATATTTTGGTTAACACTTTGAGAGTTTTGTGTACACTTTTTGAAGGGCTCCCCCTGCACATGTGCTCATAAGTGTTTAATAAATTTGCACATGCGGGAGGAGCAAGCACTTTTGAATTGATCCACTTTCCGTGAACAAGACCGATTCGAGACACGCTTACATCACTAGTTAGACTAGCTTGAAGTTATTACCCGGCCTGATCAAGTTCACAGAAAGCTTCTCGAGATGGTACATTTCTACTAAGACATATCCTTTTCGAGACACGCTTACGTGGTTAGTTAAAGAGATACATTGTCAGCTTTTAGGTGACAACTAGCTCTAGTAACTAACTTGATGTTATTACCCGTCGAGGCTATGTCCTTTCGATATTACTAACTTGTATTATCTCGTCAATTCCTGGGTCAATACTGAGTCTAGCTCGCACATGATACACCTTAAAGCTTTGACTTCGTATATTTTAATCACTTTTTCATTTTCTCCCCCTCAAAAATAGCATATAAAATGGTGTTTTTGACAAACATTTAGATTAAAATATGCCTTTTGAGTCTTTCGGGGAGATTCATCAAGAACTTTTGATTTAGAGCAAAGTATTTTGTTTTGACAAGTGCTCCCCCTCAACAAGTGATTAGGTCTTATTGAGGTGAAATACTTGTCCTTTTGAGCAGAATTATGAAAAATCATAAATGTTTGATTAATTCTACTCAAAAGTAAGAAGCCTTCGCTCCTTATATTTAGGATTGAGGCACTGATGCGTACCTCAGGGTCCTTTCTTTACAAGATCGGGTTGTGCACTGTAATGCGTACACAAGCCATTATGAAGTAAATTATTGACAAATCAAATCAAATTTCTTACAATGATCTACCAGTCAGGTCTCTGAAATGTTAACACCGGAAATTTCTGTCTGCCTCCCACATAGCTCTCCAACCTTCGAAACTGATCCCTGCGCCTTAAGCGGTTCTCGATCCTTGAGATGAATCTGCGGGCATCCCTAACCTCTGTCGAAGTCCACCGTTTCGATTTACCCAAAGCAATGTCATCTACTCTGCTTTTGATGCCGTCTCTGACGAACTTTAACGTTTCATCACAGAATTTCTGAACTTCGGTGTAAGCCATGAAGCAGTTTCGACCATTAATGCTGCGGTAGGTGAATCCGAAAGGATGTTTGATCAGGGTGTACTGAGGCAGATGTTGAAGGTTGGGAATATCGAACATGTTTGGTTTGGTTAGATTGAGCTTCTTCTGGTAACTTTCCACTCCTAACTGAAGATCTTCGACACGTTCTCTGATTACGATTTGCCTGATATAAATGAGGAGTGCTTGGATGAAGGCAAGTTGTATGTCTTTCGGTAAACCACAGAGCTTTCCTTGCACTTTGAGTAGATACAGATCTTCGATGTCATTGAGACGTAGGCGTGGAAAGTCTGACTCAGAAATGTCGTACTCCTTTTCATCAAGTCTTTTCAGTGTGATTTTGCTGAGGAAGGGGTACCCAAAGAAAGTGACAGTCGAGATGAATTGAATGGAGACTATCTTCAAATCACTTTCTACTTCGCCCATCATCTGATTAAGTCTGCTGCTTCGATAGTATTGTGCCCGGTTTTCTGGCCAGTGATGAATGCCGTAGAGTGCGTTCCGGTCATATTCAACGATTTTGTCAACGAATAATGCTATGGCTTCTTCTTCGATGGCTTTGTTGAGATATCGAGCAGCAGGGAGAAAGGCAAGTGAGGTAACGTACTTTTTCTCAATTGCACTACCGAGTGTTAGAAATTCCAAATCTGTGTTGAAGAAGGCTATGTACGGGATCTTTGGTTCATCAGGCCTCCCAATCATTGGTAGTGGTTTTGACCAGTCGGTGATGAAAAGTGCAGACTTCTTTGTGACTGGGTCGACAAAAGATTCAGGATTAATCCAGTCAATATCGCTTGACATGGCTCGAGTGATATTTTCCAGATGATACTCAAGCTCGATGGAGTTTGCAGACCGATCTCTGAGAATATTGAATGCTTCATTCTTAATTCTGCGCAGCTCTTTCTTGTTCATCTTTTTCATCTTGAACTTGTGCTGAAGTAGTTGAGCATATTCCACTGTTCGACCATCTTGAGGTACTTGATTGTCGTCCAGTGGTGGTTGGGAATTAATCATCTTCTCGAACCAGGAATACTCGGCAGTCTCATCGTTATCGAGCCATTTAAGGACGGTTTTGGGTTTCTTGGGTTCCTTTTCTTTAGATGAGGTGTCCAGTCTGGGTTGATGATGTTTTCCTTTCCTTTCTTTCTTCTTCTTCTTGGTTGATGGTTCTGGAACTTCATCAGGCTGAGGAATGTCGTCTCCACCGGTGTATACAAAGTGATCATGTTCTTTGGGGGCAGACCCTGATGCCTTCGGTTGGTGTGTGGAGGTTGTAGTGGTAGGGGGAATGACCGGTGTTTGAGATGAGGGTCCTTCGGCTTGTTTTTGTTTCTTAGCCTGAGAATTGGGATCCCTGTCTTCGTCATCTCTTTGACGTTTCAGCTTATCAGCCTCTGTACTGCAAGACTCTTTGCTCATTTTGTCTATAAGTGCTTCCAGGACTTTTGCTTCTTCCGGGGTCAGGGTAACCTTGCTAGCCAGCTTATCAAGGAGTTGAGCTTCCAAATCATTCAGAGAAAGTCCTGGTAGAGGAGCAGTAGACTTGTCGGCTCGAAGAGTGAAGGTTGTTGATCGTATGACTTTCTTTACTGCTTGCTCAGCGAACTTGGTGAGTTCGTCTCTCATTGGTGCCAGCAGATCTTTCAGCTCAGCCACTAAGTGTTGTGCCATGTATTCCTGTGCTTGAGCTGCTAGTGCGGCTTCCAAGTTCTCTGTAACATCTTTAGCTAGGAAAATATCAACTTTATCTTGTAGCTCTTTGACGTTCGAGTTCAGCTTAGATAGTTCAGCAACCTGGGTTGCAAGTGTAGCAACCTGATCTTCAAGTTTGCTTCTCTTTTTCTCATGCACTCTTTTGAAAGCAGACTTGAGTAGTTTGGATGCAGCAGAGGCTTTGGAGCTAGGTTTCTTGATAGATTTGTCTTGTGTAGATTCCGATGCAGGAGGAGATGACTGTGTAGATTCAATAATGGTGGTTGAGTCTTTGTCATCTCCTTTCTTTGGTTCGGGTTGTGCAACTTCCTTTTGTTTGGCTGCATCTTCTTTCACCCTAAGTTCTTCTGCCAGTTTCTCAGCTTCGGCTTTCAGTCTTAGCTCTTCAGCCAGTTTATCAGCTTCAGCTTTCAGCCTTAGTTCTTCAGCAACCCTGGCTTCTTCTTCTTTCTTTAATTTTTCTTCAGCCAGTTTGGCTGCTTCAGCCTTTTCCAGTTGTTCTTCAGCCAGATTGGCAGCCTCAGCTTTAAGCCTGAATTCTTCAGCTAGCCTAGCTTCTTCTGCTTTCTTTAATTGTTCTTCAGCTAGTTTAGCTGCTTCTTCAGCTTTTCGGCTCTCTTCCATTCTGATAGTCTCTTCCAGTTTGGCCTGAGCTATCTCTTCCAGTCTGGCCTCTTCAGCTTCTTGTTTACTTTTCAGTTCTTCTTCCTGAGCCCTTTCTCTGCTCTCCATTTCTTCCACAGACATAAGCCTAGGAGCATCAGTTTCCATAGGATCTCCTTCTTCATCCTCTCCCATAGTCATGTCGAAGTCGGTGGGAGATACTGAGGGATTGTCATAAGTCACCATCTCAGTATGGATTCCAGTTGTAGACTCAGGAATGCTGCTGGAAGTGCCAGCCTCGGTGGTGGTTTAGGTGAACTCTGGAGGTGGTGGTTGATTGGCATTGAAGTCGTCGATTCTGCTGTGAAGGAGACCCAGGTTGAGTGCCCTCTCATTCTCTTCCTCTACTGACAGGCCTTCAGACTCTTGTACAACAGTAGCAGGTTCCTTCATCTTTTCCCTTCTAAACCTTTCTTCCTCCAGTAATGTCTGAGCCTTTGTGAAGGGTCTCTGATTGAGATATGGGGGATAAACGGCATTGTCAGCAAATTCATCGATGTTTTTATCCCAATCGATGTCTTCCATATTCTCATCTTCCTCAGGTTGGGCAAATGCTTCCCTATACTGAGGACCTTCATCAGATTCAGTCCTTTCGGAGTCAGATTTCTTGGGAGAAGCATGTGGTGAGGGAAACCACCCAGGTTCAGGAACAGTAGCGGGCTGTTTGGTAGGAATTCTTCTCTTTGGAGTACCCTTCTTCTTCTTAGACTGAGTGGAACTGCCGGAGCTCCCAGTCTTACTATCTTTCTTACCCTTCTTATGCATGAAGGAGGGTAGAACATCTTCGTCCAGAAATCCAACTTTATTAGCTTCAAGAGCTTGAATGTAGTACTTGTAGTTATTGGATTCTTGAACCTTCTTAGTCAGAAGACAATCAGGAAGTTTCTTTCCTTGTTTCCTTGTTCTAGTATCCATTCTCTTGATGACCTTAAGTGTGTCCTCATTCTTGTATGTGTGCTGAAACTCATCATTCAGTCTTTGAGGTATGTCATCATATTCATGGAGGAAGCTTCCAATGAGAAGTTTGGTGAACCGGACGAATGGAATATTGGTCGTCTTGTGTTGTATGTGCCACACAATGTCTTCCCAGATTATGCTGGCAAAATCAACCTTCTTGACATTAGCAATAGCCCAGAACAGCTTGAGATGTTGGAGCTTAGGGTGTTCATGGCCTGTGTCTCTGCCAGATAGTGACTTGGCAATTATGATGTAGAGAGTTCTCCAAGGCTGTGGAAGAAATCTTATATTGACCTTAGAGTGCCTAGTTACGACCCCTTCAGACTCATCATACCCAATATCTCTCAGCCATTCTATCAATTCTTCTTCACTGGGAACTTGGTCATACTCTTCATTAGGTTCAAGTTCGGGAAGCCCAAGAGCACTACGGAGAAGATCCTTGTCGACCGTGACTTGTCTCATGTGAAGCATACAAGTAAAGGATTCTTCAAGGAGGTCCAAGTGGATTGTGTGCCAAAACTGATGTATGTAGAAGCATGCCACTGCAGCAGATTTGGTGAGTAGAACTTTGCACGGGTGATTGATAAGAGCATCTACAGCAAGAAGGCAAGAAGACTCATTGCATGTAAGTTTGTTGAAGTTGACTCTCAGATTGTTCCTTCCTATCTTTCTTGAGTAGTTCTCAGGAAAGGTGTCTTCCCATGCACGTAAGGGTTCAGATACTGGTATGTGAGGAATATCGTTGTGTTCTGCCATCTGAATAGATCATAAACACACACAAACATGGCAATGGTTGACAAGGTTAGCAAACACATTCAATTATGAAGTTTATATCCAGAATTGCATGTTATACATTGATCAGTGGGGGTTTGTTTGTTTGAAAAAGACTTTTGTTACATGACAAACTTGAGTAATAATACTTGTGAGAAACTTATAACAACTTAGTTACACCATAAGTTTATCATTACAAGAAGTTACACTTTGGAAAATTTCTCAACACTTAGAAAAATTTGGAATATGACAAGTTTACGCGTAAATGGGAAATTTTACGCGTAACCTGACTTAAGCGTAAGTTTAGAAATAATGCGTAAGTGCAAAAGCTACGCGTAAGATAGAATATTACGGGTAAAGTGAATCTTACGCGTAAGGTCAATGTTAAGCGTAAGATAAATCTTAGGCGTAGACATTGAAGTTACGCGTAGGATTAACCTTAAGCGTAGATTGTATCTTATGCGTAGGTAATGACTTATGCGTAAGTTCTAGACTTAAGCGTAAGATCAGAACTTATGCGTAAGATTTTCATTAATGCGTAAACTATGTCTTATCCAAGACACAATTTGTCCACGTGTCGAATCTTACGCGTAAGATTCAATCTTACGCGTAGGATGAACATTTAACGCGTAAAGACGTCTTTTTCCAGAAATTCACCTTTGAAATGCAAGTTGTTAATTTCCTTCTTCAGATTAGATGAAAGATTCTTGGATTAGTTCAATGATTAGTGGCCGTTTGATTTGGTTGGTGAAAGAGTATTAACTGTGTTTGGTGAAAAGTAAATGTGAATGGTCAAAGAGGGTTTTGACTGTGGTGAATTCAATTTTCATGTATTGACACTTTTAGTCCCTTAACCCTAACTAACATTCATTATAAATGCAAACACACTTATTCACATGTGACATTCGTTAGTTAACACCACGATAAGATAAGAACAACTTGTCATACTCCCCCTCGACCTTAGAACTTGGTAAAATTAAATTGATTTTGATCAAGGAGAGTAACCCGAAATCCTTTTGAATCAACACTTAAAATTTTATTTATTTATTGAAAAACTGTAAATGTATTCGGTAAAATGCAAGTATAACAGATAAAATATTTTAAAATTGTTACTTTTTCTCCCCCTCAACACTAATTTTAAATGATTTAAGACGTTTTTAGAAAAAATAGTGTTGAAAGAGTTTTACACTTGCATTTTTTTTTTTTTTTTTTTTTTTTTAAAGGTAAAAGAACAAAAAAATATTTTTGAGTTTTTCATAGGTTTTATATTTTATATTTTGTTTTTGAAAAAATATTTACAAAGATAGTTTTGATGTTTGACAATCAATTGTGTTTTAAAAACTTTTCCAGATCCTCTGGAGTCAAACATCGCATACCAATTTGGTGAACTAAACTAGCAAACCTGGATGGTGCCAAGGATTTGGTAAGTAAGTCCGCCAATTGGTACTCAGTTCCAACAAAATAAAGCTCAACTGTACCCTTTTCCACATGCTCTTTGATGAAGTGATATCTGAGATCAATGTGTTTGGATTTGCAATGATGGACAGTGTTGCAGGAGATAGCAATTGCACTCTTTGAATCACAGTAGATGGGAATCTTGTTGAATAGGTAGCCATAGTCCTTAAGTTGTGATCGCATCCAGATGACTTGAGCACAACAAGCAGACATGGCTACGTATTCAGATTCTGTTGATGACAGTGAAGTGCAGTCCTGCTTCTTAGATTGCCATGATACAAGTTTGTCTCCAAGAAATTGTAATCCACCAGATGTACTTTTGCGTGTGTCTAAGCATCCTGCATGGTCAGCATCTGAAAACGCAATTAGTTCAAAGCCAGAATCCTTCGGATACCAGATTCCCAAATTAATGGTTCCCTTTATGTATCGAAGGATTCTTTTGACCTCACTGAGGTGTTTTTCAGTTGGTCTTGACTGATAGCGGGAGCACATGAAGACAGCAAAAACTATATCAGGTCTACTAGCTGTGAGATACATGAGGGACCCAATCATACTTCGGTATTTGGTAGGGTCAACTGGAGTCCCATGTAAATCAGCATCTAGTTTAGTGGTATAGCCCATTGGTGTATTATAGGTATCACAAGACATCATTCCATATTTCTTTAAAATTTCAAGAGCATATTTTGATTGATTTACAAAAAATCCACGGGGTGATTGATGAACTTGTAGTCCTAAAAAGAACGAAAGTTCACCCATCATGGACATTTCAAAATTATCTTTCATTAATTTTGCAAAATCATTAGAGTAACTTCTTTTTGTTGAGGCAAAAATGATGTCATCGACATATATTTGAACAACAAGTAAGTCCTCCCCGTAGGTTTTAGTAAACAGTGTGGGATCCACCGATCCTTTAGAAAATTTATTGGCCAGTAAGAAAGTGGACAGTTTATCATACCACGCCCGTGGGGCCTGCTTGAGTCCGTAGAGAGCCTTTTTGAGTCGGTAGACGTGATTAGGACGCTCAGGATCTACGAAGCCTTCAGGTTGGCTGACATAAACTTCTTCACGGAGATCTCCATTCAGAAATGTTGTTTTCACATCCATTTGGAAAACCACCATATTTCTATGTGCAGCATAAGCCAAAAAGATCCGAACAGCTTCATGTCGTGCCACTGGAGCAAAAGATTCAGCAAAGTCTAGACCTTCAAGTTGAGAGTATCCTTTAGCTACCAGACGTGATTTGTTGCGGATGACTGTCCCTTCTGCATCAAGCTTATTCTTCCAGATCCATTTTAACCCGATGACAAAGACTCCGTCAGGTCTTTCAACTAATTCCCAGACTTCTAATCTTATGAATTGCTGAAATTCCTCTTGCATAGATTCAATCCAGTTGTCATAAGTCATTGCATCTTTAATGTTCTTGGGTTCTTCATGACAAACTGTGAGTGCGTAGATGCAAGTTTCTCCATCGGTGTGAAGTCGTTGTCTTGTCATAACAGGTGCATCTGGATGGCCAATAATATGAACTAGTGGATAGTCACGGGTCCATTTGTGTGTAGACGGGTGTAGTTGATACGTATCTCGCATGTTGGCAGGATCCAAGTTGCGTGTTGATGACTCAGCTATATCAGGAACTGTAGTAGCTGGTGCAAACGGATTAAAGAACGCATCAGGATCATGCTCTACGGATTGTGGAACTGATAGTTGTTGTGGATCTTCAGCTGAAAGGCGGGAAGTAGAACCAGTTTGTTCTGCTGTAGATGGTGATACAACTGGAGGACCGTCTCTCTCAACACTTGTAGTAGTTTGTTGAGGTGAGTCTGGTACTTGAATGTGATCAGGTTGAGCAGCGGAATTTGGTGAGGCCTCAGTAGGACGGTATTCAATTGTGTCATCAAATAGTGGAGCAAACAAGGTTTCTAATTCTTTGCGGTTAAGTGGCAAAGGTTCAGCTGAAGATGCCGGAGAGTTGAGACGGTTAAATTCGGGTCCTAAGCTGTGTTGCTCAGAAGCCATCTGGGTGAGTTCATCAAAATTAGCGTGAATGGTTTCTTGAATTTCTCGAGTACGACGATTCCAAATTCGAAAACCTTTAGAATTTTCACAATATCCAACGAACACTCCGATGTCAGCCTTTGCTTTAAGTTTACCTAAATCATCACGATCATTTTTCGGATAACAGAGTGCTCCAAAAACATGAAAGTAATCGATGTTTGGTTTCCTTTTGTGAACAATTTGATATGGTGTTTTGCGATGACGTTTTGTGATCATACAACGGTTTTGAGTGTAACATGCAGTTGAAACAGCTTCTGCCCACAAGTAATCTGGTAATTGAGCATTAATCAACATAGTTCTAGCAGCTTCCACTAACGTCCTGTTGCGTCTTTCAACAACTCCATTCTGTTCTGGGCTTCTAGGAATAGATGTTTGATGTTCAATTCCCACTTTCTCATAATAAGACCTAAGTGTCTGATTCTTGAATTCAGTTCCATTGTCAGTTCTGACTATTCTGACCGTGTTGCGTAACTGAACTTGAATTTTAGTGAGAAAGGTGATGATCATTGAAGGAGCCTGATCTTTACTTCGTAGAAAATAAACCCAAGTCCATCTGGAATAATCATCCACAATTACAAGAATGTAGCGTTTACCGTTGATACTTTGAACACGCATCGGTCCACACAAATCCATATGAAGCAGTTGCAGAACATGATTCGTACTGTGTTCAGGTTTAGAAGGGAAATGAGCACGAGTACTTTTTCCTTGTTCACAGGCTGAACATAAGTGATCTTTGGTAAAACGGAATCTTGGAAATCCATCAACAAGTTTATAACGAGCAAGGTCCGTCATGGTTTTGAAATTCAAGTGTGAAAGACGTTTGTGCCATAACCAAGATTTGGTTGACTCTGCTTTGGAGAGAAGACATATCGGAGATGTTGCAATCATATCTGACATTGATATAGTGTAAAGATTGGAGTCACGTGAGCCAGACATAAGATCGTTTCCTTGTAAGTCACGAACAAAGCAAGTTTTCTCACGAAATGCAACTTCTAGATCCCCATCACAGAATTGACCAACAGAGAAAAGGTTGTGTCCAAGGCCTTCCACATAATAAACACGGCTTATTTCGATGTTCCCACTTACATAGTCACCATATCCCATGATTAAAGCGTAATGGTCATTCCCGAATCTGACAGTACCAATGAACTTTGAGACAAAGTTTTTTAACAGTTTGAGATTGCCTGTCATATGTCGGGTGCATCCGCTATCAACAATCCATAGAATGATCTGTACCACCTGCATCACAAGAAGAGGACACAGATGGAACAGAAGTAAGGGTGGAACCCAAAGACAGTGCGGGTTCCTGTTGGTTAGAAACACATTTATTCAACAATTTAGGAATCCATTTAAAGTCTGGTTTGTGTTGTAACCAACGTTGCCAATTCTAACTAGTATTAGCTTTCTTAATGTTAAATGCACTAGTCGTGGGTTCATTCCTAGATTTGTTCTTGGCACCTATGGGGGTAACTTCAGCTTCATTAGAAACCGTAGAAGACGGCTTTCCTAAGTTAGACTTAGAGGCAATAGTGGGCCTAGAAGGAATGCGTGTTCCACGTTTCTTATGACGATTTAGAAGAGAATTAGCTAAACATTTTGTATGATCACCAGATGATACGCTTTTACGACAAAACACACAAGATGCATTAATATTCAAAACATTCAAAGGTTCATCATTCGTTACATTTAGATTTTGATTACAATTTGCCAGATTAGAATCTAAATCTGATGCAACATGAGTTTTATTCAAATTCCTAAGTTGGTCTTCTACTTCTTGAGCTTCTAGGTGTCCTCTCTTACGTTGCAAGATCCTATTCTTCCTTTTACTTTTCCGCTTGGGTCTGCTAACGCTAGTAGTGGAGACTAGTCCTGTAGAAGTGGAGGTATCAACATTAGTATTATGAACAACCTTTCCTTTTTCTGTTTTGTCTACTTTATACATTCCTGGTGCTATCACCGTGGTGTCAACCATCTTTCCTTTTTGAAGTAGCCTAACTTTCTCTTTTAAATCTATGATGATGTGATTTTTATCCTGAATTTCAGACTCGAGTAAACCATTGCAATATTTGATGTCATCGCGGTTTTGTTGCCATTCGACGTTTTCAATTTTTAAGTCCGCAATTTCTTTTTCATATTTGAGACACAAACTTTTGAAAGACTCAATGTTTTTGCAAAGCTGACAAGAGTTAGAAACATTTTGACTTTGAAGTTTGAGTTCCTTATTAAGACTCTGAGCTTGACACCAATCAAGCTTTTGTTTGAGTTGAAAAATTTCTTTTGAGAACTGTTTTGTCACATCATCATTCTTTTTCCTCAACTTATCATTTTCCTGTTTAAGTGTCTCAATTTCCGCATTCAACAAATTATTATCAACACAAAGATCATCCATAAGCATAGAAGTACCAGATTTATAGAGATCATTCATGATAACCGACAAAATATCAGCACAGAGAACTTGTTCCAAGAGTCGATCAGCATCATTTTTGAAAACTTTAGTTTGTAGCTTTTGGACTAAAATCTCATTTTCAGCAGTATCAAAAACGTTTATCATATTTTTGACCTCCTTTTGAAGTTCCTGATCCCAACGTGTAGCACATAGACGGAGGTGTTGAACAATTGGTTTCATTTGTTTTTGAAAAATATCTCTCTTTTCTCGCTCGTAAGCGGATTGAAAAGTTTCAATTTTTATTTCAGAATTGCGTTCAATTGTTTCCTCCAAAATATCGATGTCTTCCATAAAGGTTTTGAAATAATTTAAGACACGACATCTTGGTAAACGTGTAAGTTCACCGGATGATGGTAAAGGACCATTTATTTGTGCTACAGGTGAGACAGGAGCTGCATTGTGAGATGAAACATATGACTCTTCGATAAACCATGATTTCTTAGGTAATTCCTTTTGAGTGACAAAAGATTTTGAAAGTGGAGGAGCTTTTGAATAGTCATATGGTGTCCAATATTGAACATTACTCATTTTCGACCGACTCTCGTCTTCAAGTTCTTCTTCTTCCTCAGTATCAAAAAACAACAGCACGCACAACCGTATTATCCATTAAATAATCCATACTGTAAATTTTTGGAATATCTTTGAATGCCGTGTGAAGAAACATTGAATTGTAATCACCAAGTGCAAATCGTTTATCGGGTCTCGGTTTTAAAGTAAATTTCTGAATTGTGGTGACAGAGTTCCCGTGTTTGTAAACAATGTGACGAAATTCTTTGAGTTGTTTTTCAAGATCAACAATATCACCGAGTAAGTCATCGATGTATTTTCTTTTTCGTATTTTATGTTCACAAAAATCTTTTTGACAACTTGACAATTCTGTTTCTGTTTTTGAAAGTTCTGTTTGAAGATGTTCAACTTGCATTTTCAATTCACACTTTTCACTTTCAAGTTTCGAAATTAACTTTCCGTTTGACTCAATTAAATCTTGCATTTTGCGTTGAAGATCTTGTTCTTTATTGTAAGAATCCTGAAAAGCATTTTCAAAACTTTTTGCATTTTTAATCTTTTCTTCCTGATTTGAAAGTTGAATTTTATAACATTCAATATCTCTTGCAAGTGACGCATTTTGTTCTTTTAAAGCTTTATTAATTTCGTTGCATTTTATTATTTGCAATCGTTGAGCATCCAGTTGTTTAGATAACAATATTAGGTCAGGGTCTGGATCAAATGATGGTTCATGTTGTTCTAAATTATCATGTTCATTATTCTCAATAGGATCATCAAATGAAACAACTGTGTCATCATCGAATATGACAACTGTGCTTATTTGTTCATCTTTTTGAGATGATGAAGATGATTTAGATGGAACAACTTGCGCCATATCTGATTCATAAGCAGAAGGTGAGACTATTTCATTAATAAAGCATTCATTGAGGTCATGTACCTGAGACAAGCCGTCAGTGTCATACACTGGACCTGAATCATTGAGCTTAAGTTCCTGCATGTTGGCCATAAGCATCACAGCTGCATTAGCTTCCAGATCTTCCATGTCATCATCATTGTTCACATTTGCCATGAAGTTGTTATCTTGTTCAGGGAAATGTCCGTCTTTTTCATCTTGAAGAGCCATGAGTAATGCCTGCTTGTGAAACTTACTACCGCGAGTTCTCGGTTTGGGACATGCTGTAGCTATATGACCTTGCTCATTACAATTGTAGCACCAAACTGCATTCCCTGAGTTGGAGTTCCTTGTTGCAACTGAATCAGACCTTTGTTGAGAAGATCCGGAGTTGTTCTTGAACCCCGTATTGTTACCAAACCTCTGTTCATTCCCATAATTCCCAGAAGAACTTCCTGAACCAAATCGACCATAATTGCGATTCTGTATTTCCACTCTTCCATCATGGACAACCGCTTGATTCCTTGTATTCGAAGATGACCGTTGACGGTTGTTAGTTTTGTTGGAGAATTTGCTGAAAGCACGAGCAATAAGAGCAAGTCCCTGATTCAACGTATTGAAGTCATCATCGTCATCCTCATTGGAGTTGGAGTAGTACACAGCATCATTGTTGTTTAACGGAACAAGTTGAGTAGAAGTATTCTGTAGAGATGACTCATAAGGGACCATTTGGTTCGAGGTAGAAGATTGTGGATAACTGAAGTAGTTCTGCTCTTGAACATATGCATGATTAGACATTGGTGGTGGAGCGTAGGAAGACTGAGCTACGAGAGCCAAAGAATTTGGTGTAGAAGTTGGTGTGTATCCTCCTCGTAGAGCTCGATCTTTTTCCACTTCAGGTTCATGGTGTTTCAGAAAATCATACAACAAACCATATGGAGCATCATGCAAATTCTTTGTTTGACGAACAAATGTCACATATTTATGCCAATCAGGGCCAAGACTACCAACAAATTTGGAGTTCACAGCGATCCTTGGTACTGTGATTTTGTGACGTTCCAGATCATTGACCACATTTGTGAAACGATGATAGTAGGATTCAAGTGACTCTCCAGGTTCAATTGTGATGTCAGTGTATTCCATGTATAGCTTGGATTCCATGTCATCTTTGTTCAATTGAGTTCCTTCCATAAGGAGATGAACGTGTTCCCACATAGCTTTGGCTGTTTTCTGAGCATCGACACTTCGATAGATCGGATTAGGTATACCTTGAAGTATATAAGCCATTGCATACTGATCAGCTTCACGATGTAGTTTCTGTTCTTCAGTGAGTGCAGATTCTGGAAGGGGTCTATCACCAGGAGGACGTGGAGGATCAGCATGTGGATCACCAGCTTCAAATCTAGTTGGCCACTCAAATGGTCCTTCAAGTATCACTTGCTTCAAGAATTTCCCATGAGGTTTCTTTAGCTCAACAAATCGTAAGAATCGACTTGACCATTGAACATAGTTCCCAGGTGTAAGCATTGGAGGTGTCTCAAGTGATCCTGCCTCATGTCGGGATTGTTGAGTTGTAATAACTTCACACATTCTGTCAAACCAGTGAGGTTGTTTGGAGGAAAACTGATTGGTTTGTTGTGGCACTTGATATGATTGTTGTTGAGGAATGAGCTGTTGTTGCATCATAAGGTAGTTCTGTAGTGGATTGTATTTAGGAGGTTGTTGATTCATTATGTGCGGAAGGTATTGTTGTTGCTGATACTGCTGATGCTGAGGTTGCTGAGACTGCCGATGTTGAGGTTGCTGAATATGAGGGAAGTAATGATTAGGAGGTTGAGACATCTTAGAACACTTGTGTAGAAATGGATCTTTGTAGAAGATTGAAATGCACGTTCCTTTGAGTAAGTTCCAGAATCCTTGGGGTAAGTTCAATTCTTACGCGTAACTTAATCTTACGCGTAAACTTTAGGTTATGCGTAAAGAGTAGGTTTATGCGTAAACAAATAGTTTATGCGTAAGTTTTCTCTTTACGCGTAAGCTTAGGCTTATGCGTAAGTTTAGACTTATGCGTAAGGTTGAAACAACCAAACAAATCTTTCAAACTTATCCAAGCTTGAAAGATGTCCGAAGTCGAAGTATTCCACTAACTTATCCAAGCTAGGGAAGTACTGAGTCACCGTAACACGAGGAGAAGATCGTTGATGAAGCTTACGCGTAAACTCTGGCAAGTTACGCGTAACTCTGACTTACGCGTAGAATCAAACTTAAGCGTAGGATGTAAGGCGTAGAGGAGCAATTTACGCGTAGGATCAGGGTTTTATCCAATATTACGCGTAAGATAAGGGTTTAGGCCTATTTTACGCGTAAGATAAGGGTTTAAGCCAAAAGTAATGCGTAAAAAGGACAAAAAGTACTATTGACAGCTACAGAATCGTACTATTCACCAATATTACGCGTAAACTGGTCAGAAACTTGAAAAATCTCAAATTTTTGAAAGAAAAACGCCTAGAAATAAGGTACTTTTGATCAAATAACTTCACCAATACTTAGAAAACAATAACTTTAGAAGATTTAGCTACCAAAAACTAGTTTTCCAATATCAAAGAAGCTATAAAACCTTAACAAAAACCTTAAAAATCATAACTTTATGCAAAAACTAAGCTTCAAATCACTATATCAACCTTGAAACTTATCCAAGCTTCAAGATTTGAGTGAAAGAAACAAAGAAAAATGCAAAAAGATGAAGAAATAAGCACCACTCTCCACGTTAACCAAAGAAACACACTTCAAACTTCTAGTAGGCGAATGATACCACTTGTTAGGTCACCATTTAGTAAACACAAGTATGATATAAGAAGAAATAAGATGAGAAATGAGATTGGTTGATTATGAGACAATATGAAAGGTAAAAGTGCAAGAGTTTCCTTAATGTAATCAAATAACCAACAAGTGAAATGTAAACATAAGCTCACTATTTATAAGGGAGGAGTTAGGGCAACACTCCCTTCCTCCCTTATCTCTTCATACGTGGGCTTTAAGGCCTTTTGGGCCTTTTACATGTTGCCCATAAACTAAACAATAATGATAAGTATTACTAAAGCAACCTATGACAAAATGTAATGACCGAGACTTGACTAAATACTAAAAGTATGATCCCAACAGTTATATTAGAAGCACATGGTTTATGGGATACAATAGAACCTAAGGCAGGCGTAGAAATAGATGAAAAGAAGGATAAGTCAACTATTGCCCTTCTATATCAAGCGTTATCAGAAGATGTAATTTTACAAGTAGCAAGTTGTAAAAAGGCAAAAGAATTATGGGATTCACTAAAAAGGAGACACGTAGGAGAAGAGAAAGTGCAACAAGCAAAGTTGCAATCTTTAATGATAGGATTTAATGCCCTTCAGATGAAGGATGATGAAACCGTGGATGCATTTTCAGATAAGTTAAACGGTTATGTTACTAAGGCAAAAGAACTAGGCAAAACATTGGATGAATCACTCGTAGTTAGAAAACTATTAGACTCCACACCAGATAGATTCATTCAGATAGTAGCATCCATAGAACAGACTAGTGATCTAGATGATATTACCCTAGATGAGATCACTGGAAAACTCAAGGCATTTGAAGAAAGAATAAAACTCCGTAAGGGAAATCAAGTTGAAAGCCAGGATAATTTACTATTCACACAGGGTGAACACTCAGATAGAGGAAAGAAATTTGTTAAACGCGGAGGTAAACAAAATTATTCAAAGAAAAACTGGCGGAAAAACAGACATAGAAATAATTCACATGAAGGAAACTCAAACTATAAGGGAAACCCAAATAAGAATACAAATATGAAGGATTTGAGTACCGTAAGATGTTACAAGTGCAATAAACTTGGACATTTCATGAACAAATGTAGATCAAACACAACAGCTCAGGAACATTCAAACCTTATCTTAGAAGATGAAGAACCATCACTATTAATGACCGTACATGAAACCAAATATGAAGAAGTACTGTTGAATGAAGGCCAAATTCAACCAGGAAAATATGCTTCAAAGGATGAAAGCGTATGGTATTTAGATAACGGTGCGAGTAACCATATGACAGGAACCAAAACTCATTTTAAGGATATAAATGAAAAGATAACAGGACGAGTACGTTTTGGAGATGGGTCATATGTAGAAATAAAGGGAAAAGGCTCTATATTATTAGGTTGTATAAACCAAGAACAAAAGGTAGTAACGGATGTATATTATATACCGAACCTTAAGAGCAACATACTAAGTCTAGGACAACTTACAGAAATAGGTTGTAGAGTTATAATGGATGGGAATAAATTGACTTTGTATGACAAGAGCAGAAGGTTGTTGATGAAAGTAGAAAGATCTAAGAACAGACTTTACAGTATTAAACTACGAATAGACTCACCTATATGTCTATTAGCAAATATAGATAACCAAGCATGGTTATGGCATGCTAGATTAGGTCATCTAAACTTTGACGATATCAACAAGATGACTAGAAAGGGTCTAGTAGATGGATTACCTAGAATAAATCATGTAGGACAAATTTGCGATGCATGTTTATTGGGAAAGCATAGTAGAACACCATTTCCAAACCAAGCTAAATTCAGATCAGAGAACCCGTTGGATTTAATATATGGAGACCTTTGCGGTCCTATAAGTCCAGCAACATACTCAGGCAAGAAACTTATATTCTTGTTAGTAGACGATTGTACACGTTTTATGTGGGCTTACTTTCTTACTTCAAAAGACCAAGCCTTTAGTACATTCAAGGAATTTAAGCATAAGGTAGAAATGGAATTGAGATTGAAAATAAGGATGTTTAGAACAGATAGAGGTGGTGAATTTACATCAAATGAATTCACACAATACTGTAAGGATAATGGGATAGCTAGACAATTGACAGCACCATACTCACCACAACAGAATGGAGTAGTGGAGAGAAGAAATAGGTCAGTGTTATCAACCACTAGAAGTATGATGAAAGCCATGAAGTTACCTTTAACTTTTTGGGCGGAAGCAGTGAAACACGCTATTTACATACTAAATAGGGTACCTACAAGAGCCCTAGTAGATAAAACTCCATATGAGGCACTCTACAGTAGGAAACCAAACCTAGAAAACCTAAGGATATTTGGATGCACAGCTTATGCTAAGATAACAACACCTCATTTAAAGAAGCTGGATGATAGAAGCATACCAATGATCTATTTAGGAGTAGAGGAAGGATCAAAAGCATGTAGGTTATATGATCCAATAGCCAAGAAGAAATATGTTAGTAGAGACGTTAAATTTTTGGAAACTAAACCGTGGAATTGGGACAAGAATGGAGAGGATACAAGTACACAAGACACCTTTTGGACTAGTTTTGTAGTAGAGGAAGTTGACAATGCAAACCAAATACCCGTCAACATAGGAAATGATGATGTAATTCCAATACCGGATCCTTTACCAGATCCAACATCAGAACCAGATTCATCATCAGAACCAAACTCCCCCTCTCAACCAAACTCACCATTCACACCACCAACATTTAGTTACGAACCTAATTCACAAAGTGAAATAGAAACTTCTATTAGTTCACTTAGAAGCTCGTTAGGAAGCTCCGGAAGAATTGATCATACACCAGTTAGAGGATTAAAAGATTTGAAAGCAATCTACGAAAAAGCTAGTGTCGTTGAAGCACCTAGTTTACTCTTCATAGAAGAAGAACCTCGTAACTACAAGGAAGCATCAAAAGATCATAAATGGATTGAGGCCATGAAGATTGAATTGGATTCAATAAACAAGAACAACACATGGATTCTTACTACATTGCCAGAAAATCAAAAGGCAATTGGACTCAAATGGGTATTTAAAACCAAAAGAGATGCACATGGAAATATTATCAAATACAAAGCACGGTTAGTAGCAAAAGGATACGTACAAGAACAAGGAATAGACTTCGATGAAGTATTTGCCCCAGTTGCTAGGATAGAAACAGTTCGTTTGATATTGGCCTTAGCAGCATATCATGGTTGGCAAGTTCATCACTTAGACGTAAAATCAGCATTTCTACATGGAGATTTAAAAGAAGAAGTCTACGTTACACAACCAGAAGGATTCGTACAATCAGGAGAATCAGGAAAAGTGTACAAGCTTATTAAAGCTTTATATGGATTAAGACAAGCACCGAGAGCTTGGAATGTGAAGCTTGATCAAACCTTAAAGTCATTAGATTTCAAGAAGTGTAACCTCGAACAAGCAGTATATACAAGGAGAACCAAGAACTCAACAATTATCGTTGGAGTTTATGTAGATGATTTAATAATTACAGGCACTCCAAAGAAAGAAGTACAATTATTTAAATCCCAGATGGAAGAGAAGTTTGAAATGAGCGACTTAGGATTGTTAGCTTATTACCTTGGGATAGAAGTTATACAGACAGGAGGAGAAATTACAATCAAGCAAACAGGTTATATTAACAAGATCTTGAAGGAAACAAACATGGAAGATAGTAATGATACGAAGATACCAAGGAAACAAACATGGAAGATAGTGACGCAACTTATTACAGAAGCTTAATTGGAAGTCTCAGGTACTTACTACATACAAGACCAGATCTTAGTTATTCAGTCGGACTACTCAGCAGATGGATGCAAGAACCAAAAGACCATCACCTGAAAGCAGTAAAGCAAGTAATCCGATACATCAAAGGAACAAGAGAGCATGGCATAATTTACAAGAAAGAAGGCGGCTGCAAGATTACAGGATATAGTGATAGTAGCTATGGAATCAACACTGATCAAGGAAAAGGAACTACAGGCGTAGTATTTTATTTTGGAGAGTCACCCATTACATGGAGCACTCAGAAACAACCGACAGTGGCACTATCATCATGTGAATCAGAATTTATGGCGGCTACAGCAGCAGCATGTCAAGCACTATGGTTGAAAAGATTACTCAGTGAATTAACTGGAAATGAAGAACAAAAGATAACGTTAAAGATCGACAACGTTTCAGCAATAGCATTAGTGAAGAACCCAGTATTTCATGGAAGAAGTAAACACATCGACATTCGATACCATTTCATTCGAGAATGCGTAGAGAATGGACACATCAACATAGAACATGTCAGAGGAGAACTACAAAGAGCGGATATACTAACAAAAGCTCTACCAAGATTGAAGTTCATGACAATGCGACAGATGCTCGGAGTTCAAGATTTAACAAGAAGCAACGATGAAGATTAAGGAGGAGAATGTGACCCGAAATAATCTTCATACTTATGCTTAGTATTATTATTAGTTAGTTAAAAGTTAGAAGGACCATTTATGTTAAGTAGAAAGTTAATAACTAACTTATAGTTATTTCGGTTGGACAAACACCAAACCGAATGGTCACAATGGTTAGGCTAGATCGAATGGTCACAACCATTCTATGAAAAGACACAATGGTTCAACACAATGGTTGGAACCTTATATATATGTAATTACATGTAACTTTACAATGGTTAATGAAATTTTAGATTTACTTATTCATATTACTTTTGCAATTCATAAATCGATCCAGAAACATTGGGACAACATCAGTTCCCCCATTTTAGACATACCCTCTCCAAAACTATACCCAATTGGTACAAAGATCATCCCATCGTGGACAAGCTGAGTAAGTGCAGTTAATCTGTCATGCACAATATGAAATTTGCTCAAAATTGTCAAAAACTTGATTTACTTAAAAAAAATAAAAAATAAATAATAAATAAAATAAAAAAAACAAGTCTACTTAATATCGCAAAATATGTACTTACGTAATACATATTTTGCGGTTTCACGGAGTAGGAATTATGTACTAATTGAGTTTTGCGGTTTCATGGAGTAGGAATAGGATCCATATTTAGGTACTTACGGAATAGATTCTTGCCCACCACCTTGAGTACTAGTGCTGTAAAAGACGCCGGCTGGCTTGCCAGTAAGCAGTTGTTTCTTCCAAAGGCCACCAGTTGCATCTATGAATACTTTGAATTGAGCAGCCATCATACCGAATGTTGTTGGGAATCCAAAAATGTATCCATCAGCTTCACCAAGTTCTTTTGGTGTGATTACTGGCACATCGCTCTTGGGTGGTGCATTCATTTTAGGGCAAATAATAAAAAAAGGTAATATACTTGCCACAATTTCATCGAATGGGTAGTGAACTATTTTTTTTTTTTTTTTTGAGGGTAATTTTCTTTCAAAATCATCATCTTTAGGGTATTTTGTAAAAATTTTGGACAATTTTGCCCCTCATAGCTAATACAAATTTTTTTTTCCCGATGGGCAAAATTGTCCAAAAATTTTGCAAAATACCCTAAAGATGATGAATTTGAAAGAAAATTACCCTCAAAATAAAAAAAAAAAAATAGTTCACTACCCATTCGATGAATTTGTGGCAAGTATATTACCTTTTAATATCATTTGCCCTTCATTTTATTAAGCACTTCTTCGCTCAGAATCTCAGGTACCTACAAACCGAAAAACAAACACAAGTGGAATTCCCCTGACTATACTAGTCTAGATAACAATATAACTAGATATCTGACATCATTTTGCATGATAAGAATGTACGTGTGATCATTCTTATCTTTGATCTTGGCACCAATCTAGCTACCTGCCATAACTTGGCTTCAACTCCTTCAACAGATGCAGCCCCTTTCTGTATCTCGTAAGCTAGCTTCTCTACATGTCCATACATAGAATAGTACCTGCAGCAAGAAATGTATAAGTTGACTGACAGCAAATTAAAGACAACAATATTCAAGGCAGATATAGGATACCATGATCAACAACTTATACTCTAATATTGCACCATAGTTTATCTTACTATTCTGGTATAGTCATTAATTTTGCACATATGTCACATTTTTCAGTCAGGTAACAAAAATGAAAACTCACTAACCGCAAACTCATACTCAAGCCATATCAATCACATCATTTTGTCAAACCTTAATCAGATTTCATAGCATAAACATAAATAATAGTTGAGACGATTAACAATGTCTATGAGGTCTATGTCTCAAAGAGATGTCCCCCTTTCTTCAAATTAACATGAAGCAAGCAAAACAAGAACAAAACATAACACAGTATACAAGAAGCAAAAAAATAATTATCACTCTGCTGTCACTCTACATATTATTTCTTAAAACAGAACCACCGAAAACGTCAGTCTCTCATTAACCAAACCCTCAATTTTTTAGTATTGTTCGAAAAAATTTTAACGTTAGTTCAGTTAAATTGGTTATTGTTTAGTTTGGTCATTTGCTGCTCACCCATTATAATTTCTAGATTGTGTACAGAAAGTAGATCATGAAACATAATACCACAAAAACACACACAATCATAGAAACATAATTCATCAATAATAGGTTACCCATAGCACATTTTAATTATTCTAACAGAAAGGTATTAAACAAGAGGTCTCATGTTCAAACCTCACCAGTTAAATACTTAAACTTAAACATCTAGGGGTGGCTAGACGGGATAATCAAGTTAGGCCATGTACATTTGAGTCAAAATATTAAAAAAGTACTAAATAGAATAGCTTGTTAACTGAATTGAAATGTAGATGATGAACTTACACAATGTACACTTTAGTAGCCATTGATGAATCCACTCTTGAGTTGAGAGAGTAAAACAAAACCAAATGAACAGCAACCACTAATTTCAGTATTTAGAGTTAACTACATTTTTGGTCCTTGTGGTTGTATCAAAATCTCACTTTTGGTCCAATATTCAAAACACGTGCGATTCCAGTCCAATAGTTTGCGTTTTGTTTCTTTTGGTCTAATTTTCTAACGGAGTTAGTTTAGTCGTTAAGTCTAATTGTAAAGTGGCAACATTAGTCCTTTAACTTAACCATCGTTTGCAACGTTCATCCTTTATACCAAATATCGTTTTCAATGTTTGCACCGTTAGTCCTTTCAGTTAGTTAATCTTTTAAAAAAAATTCTAATTAGAAAAAAAATCTAAAAAAATGATTTTTATTGGAAAATTATTTTTTCCAAAAAAAAAATTTGAAAATAAAATTTCGAATAAAAATTTTTCTTAAAAAATTCGAAAAAAAATTGTTAAAGAATTTTGACGAAAAAATTTTTTTCCAAAAAAAAAATTTGAAAAAAAATTTTCTAATAAAAATTTTTCTTTAAAAATTCTTAAAAAAAATTGACGAATTTTTTTTTCCAAAAAAAATAATTTGAAAAAAAAATCTAATAAAATTTTTCTTAAAAAATTCTAAAACAAAATATTTTTGGCGAAAAAAATTTTTCCAAGAAAAAATAATTCGAAAAAAAATTTGTTTAAGAAAAAAAAAAATTTCTAAAATTTTTATTTTTCTAATAAAAATTTTGTAAAAAAATTCAAAAACTAACATAAACATCTATAAAATACAAATTACATTAACTAGTATACTTAAACACAAAATTACATTAAACACGAATTGCGTTAAACATAAAAAGTACAATGAAATGAAAATACATTAAAAATAATTTTTTTAGAAATGTTTTTTCTTAAACAAAATTTTATTCGAATTATTTTTTTTGGAAAAAAAAAATTTCGTCAAAAATTTCTTTTTTTTAGAATTTTTTAAGAAAAATTTTTGTTAGAAATTTTGTTTTGGAAAAAAAATTTTCCGTCAAAAATTTTCTTTTAGAATTTTTTTTCGAATTTTTTACCAAAAATTTTTATTAGAAATTTTTTTTTAAATTAATTTTTTCGTCAAAAAAAGATTTTCTTTTTTAGAATTTTTTAACAAAAACTTTTGTTAGAAATTTTTTTTCTAATTATTATTTTTGGAAAAAAAAATTTCGTCAAAAAAATTTTCTTTTAGAATTTTTTTCAATTTTTTTAAGAAAAAATTTTATTATAAATTTTTTTTTTCAAATTATTTTTTTTGGAAAAAAAATTTTCCAAAAAAAAAAACATTTTTTTAGAATTTTTTTCTAATTTTTTTGGATTTTTTTTAAAAGACTAACTAACTGAAAGGACTAACGGTGTAAACATTGAAAACGATCTTTGGTATAAAGGACGAACGTTGCAAACGACCGTTAAGTTAAAGGACTAATGTTGCCACTTTACAATTAGACTTAACGACTAAACTAACTCCGTTAGAAAATTGGACCAAAAGTAGAATAAAATGCAAACTATTGGACTGGAATCGCATGTGTTTTGAAAATTGAACCAAAAGTGAGATTTTGATACAACCACAAGGACCAAAAATGTAGTTAACTCCGGTATTTATGAACAACATGGCTTTGTTGGAAGGTACTTGGGGATATGAAGATATGTGGGGCCCTTGGATATCGTGTGAGGATGATGTCATCAATTACCAATCATTTTGTGTTGTGGTTAGGGTGTCAAAAATCCTACCCGACCCGGACCCAAACCCGAATAAGAATAGTCGGGTCGGGTTACTCGGGTCAATCGGGTCAACCCGAATATGAAATAGGGTCGGGTATCGGTCAAAATACGTTTCCTATTCGGGTTAGGGTCAACCGACTAACCCGGGTTTTTTTTTTTTTTTTTTATTCTGAAGTTTTATTATTTTTTCTAATCTTTATTCGATTGCAAGCACAAGTATAATAGTCCATGTTGTAAACTTGGCCCATTTATTGTGTCAAAAGTATACTCGTACAAATGATCATATCACATTAACGTTTCACTCTCAATTCCAACTTCCAAGAACCAAGATTGTAACTACTTTGTAACAGATGGTACATTTACTTCTTGTGTAACATGCTATTATTGGCTTATCATGTTTGTTGCTATTATATTTGTGTAGTATGGTACCTTGCCTACTGATGCAATGATACAACTGCTTACTGATGCAACTTATGCAAGTTATAATAAGTTGCAATTTCCCTACTAATGCAATAATACGTCTTTTATCCATAGTTACACTTTATCTCTCAACTTATCTCCCACATATAAACGCGTATCTACTAAGTTTATAAAAATAAAATTATGTGATTTTGTAAATGGCACAAACCCGAACCCGGCTTGACCCGACCCAATTTGACCCAAACCTGACTAACCCGAGTTCAAATAGGGTCGGGTTCGGGTATGTTATTTTGAGCCTCCACCCGACTTGGACCCGACCCGTTTGACCCGAACCCGACCAACCCAACCCGATTAACACCCCTAGTTGTGATAAACGTTTTATCACTATAAGAGCATCGCATTAGAGGAAAAGGTATCATGAAGAGGTATAGCTCTTCATTTGGGCTTCATTGGTGCCACTTCACTTTAACACTACCACTTTAAAATACCCTCTCTATCACAATACAAAACAAATTTTTCATTTCAGCCCCATCTACCCCCAAAATAACTCAAAATCAAACTGTTTATAAAACTGTACCCTGCAAAACACCTTGTCTTTTTGTGCTTCACTTCCCCAACGAAACTTCAAACGGCGAGCAACGAAGAGGAGGATGGGTGTGATGGCGAGAAACGAAGAGGTGTGAAGAGTCGCCACGTCAGAAAGGCGAGCTCTTCCTCTTCACAATACCTTTTGTGTAGCCTCCCGAAATTTTCCCATACGATTAGTAAATGATAACATGGAATAAAAGGATATTACGTTAACTTAACACCATTTTTATGGATAACAAAAAAAATTGTTATTGATAACTTGATATATGAATCACTACGATAACTTGTGATTGACCATTTACCTAGGAACGATGCTTACACACAACCTCGATAGTCTATAAATATTGCGAACAATAAATATAAAACGTTTATATTTATAAATATACGTTTCATTAAATTACCGTACACTATATATATATATATATATATATATATATATATATATATATATATATATATATATATATTTTCCGAGCCTACAAAAATTCCCGAGATTGCTCACTCATATTTTGGACCTCGACACGATACCCGAAGCACGCTACGTGGGCCCACAGCACCCTATGGGCCATGTTTAAACCCAAACAACACCAAGCGGACCCTTAATTAGTTTTCTTATTTTGTTTGGGCCTGAACCAAACTCGCAGCCCACCAGGCCAAGCCCAAACGCACCCTTAATATTGTTTTCTTTCCTTTTTGCCTGTCGCGACACACACCCAAAACACCCCCATTCTCTTGCGATTTTGACTTGTAACACCTACATATTTTTATATGTCTCGTTTCACCAAGTTGCTAAGAATTGAGATTGACATATCTCGTTCCATGCCTCACCCGTTTACTACCTTAGTAACAACCCAAGCAAACCATGAAACTCACCCTTGGAAGATAAGACATAACGTGTCACAAGACTTCTACAAGCCTCCCATGCTCCCCAATGGCAACAAAACCGACAACAGGAGATCTTTTGACACATTCTTAGCATTGTAACATATCGATTGGACAAATAAGGAGATAACATGCATTCATCTCAATCCTACACTCAAACTCATGTGAGCTTAGCTTGTTACTACTCTCCAAAAGTCACTATAAAATCCCCCCATGCAAACTCAATTGATATCATACACTAATACGTACCACATCTCAAATAATAACGAATGATATGGGTTGTTAGGGGACGAAAGGTTTGTCAAGTGTACGAAGCCTCAAGACAAGATTAGGACTCCAAGTTTACTCATTTTGAACCTTTGATGGAACGTGAATTGAACCACACAGCTAGTTTACTCTCACTCGATCCCTACTAACGTTTTACGCCACCCTTGTGAGGTGAGGTAAGACCTTGAACCATCTTTCTATTTTTAGACTAGTATTCGTATGGTTTTTGCACCAACACTTACTATAAATATCACGTAAATAATAAACACGACCTACACTTTTTATACCTCATACCATTTGTTAGCTAGGTCCTTAACGAGACCCTATAAACGATTTGAACCCATAATTAACGTATTAGTACAAATATCACACGTTCCTATATTACTTTGGACCTATACGAGTTTGGTTAAAACACTTAGAATATTTTTGAATATTGGAAACTAGTAAGGAACGAGTTTTTGCCATTTACTTTGAACGTATAACTAAAAATATCGACACATAACGACCCTATGTTTAAGCATGAACTAATAAACTATCTTATGAGCAATCGATACAAGTAAGTATCGAATCCTAGTGACCTCGTTTCATTGACTAAACAACCCTAAAGCATGTCGAGTTTTAGAACGGAAATTCAAGGGCATTAAATTAGTTTTGGGCTGTTAAGCCCAATAAGCAGTTTCTAGCTTATTTCAATAAGCTGATCGTACCAACTCTTTTGAAATATGTGATAATGGTTGCAAGGTAATCTTTTCAAAAGACGATAATGAGATAATTAAGAATGGAAAAGTTATTGCTAAAGGAATTAGAGAAGGTAACCTATATGTTATGAAAATTAGTAACAAACCTAGTGAGAACATATGCTTAGCTACGGTTAATGATAACTCTACTTTATGGCATAGAAGATTAGGACATGCCAACATGCGTCTAATAAAATCATTGTCTTCTAAGGATCTAGTTAGAAACCTTCCCAAACTTAGGTTTGATCAACACTTTTGTGATGCTTTCAAGGTTGGAAAACAAGCTCACTCCAGTCATAAACCTAAGAACATGATCTCAACATCTAGATGTCTAGAGCTTCCTCACATGGATCTCTTCGGTCCTTCCGCCATACGGAGTTATGGAGGAAATCTCAACACCCTAGTGATCGTAGACGATTACTCTAGGTACACTTGGACTAGGTTTCTTAAAAACAAGACTGAAACTTTTGATCAATTCAAAATATTTAGTAAGAAAATTCAAAATCAATTAGGATGTAACATAGTCTCCATTAGGACAGACCATGGTAGAGAATTTGATAATGAAGTTCAATTTGGTGCTTATTGTGATGCTAATGGTATTACTCACAATTTCTCGGCTCCACGAACTCCACAATCAAATGGGGTAGTCGAAAGGAAAAATAGAACCCTACAAGAAATGAGTAGAACCATGCTCAATGAGCAATCCATTCCTTAAAAATTTTGGTGTAATGCCGTAGATACATCTACCTATATCCTAAATAGAATTCTAATTAGACAAATCATATGAAAAACCCCTTATGAAATTTTGAAAGGTATGAAGCCTTCCCTAGATTACTTTAGAGTGTTTAGTAGCAAATGCTATATTCTAAACACCAAATACTATCTCACTAAGTTCGACCCAAAGTCCTATGAAGGTGTATTTCTAGGTTACTCTCAAACTAGTAAAGCTTACATTGTCTTAAACAAGGAAACAATGATTGTCAAATAATCAATTAACGTGACGTTCGATGAGAGTCTCCCTCCATCTAAAACATCACCTTTGGTAGATGATGATTTTGATGAAGAAAACGCCATAGTTTAAAACATGAAAAACCTAGACATATCTCAAGAAACCTTCGAAATAGGTGAATCTTCAAATGTTAAAGAATCTAAAAGCCACCCTTTAGAAAATGTCATAGGAAGTCTAAACCAAAGAACCCTTAGATCACAAGTTCAAAACAATAGCAACTTCTTTTGTTTTGTTTCAATTATTGAACCTAAAAA
This sequence comes from Artemisia argyi, assembly GCA_030686995.1. NCBI lineage: Eukaryota > Viridiplantae > Streptophyta > Magnoliopsida > Asterales > Asteraceae > Artemisia > Artemisia argyi. The sequence continues at coordinate 224,651,209 of CM060701.1, read as the reverse complement.
TGTCAATGAAGCATTGAAAGATGAAAGTTGGATCATCGCAATGCAAGAAGAATTAAACCAATTTAAGTTTAATGATATTTGGATGTTAGTACCACGACCTAAGAATGTCACAATAATAGGAACTAAGTGGGTATTTAGAAACAAACTAGATGAAAATGGTATTGTATCTAGGAAAAAAGCTAGGTTAGTCGCACAAGGCTATAATCAACAAGAGGGAATTGATTATGACGAAACCTATGCACCCGTAGCTAGACTTGAGTCCATTAGGATATTACTCGCATATGCATGTGCAGTATATTTTAAGTTATTCTAAATGGATGTGAAAAGTGCATTCCTAAACAGTCTCATCAATGAGGAGGTATATGTTGCACAACCTCCAGGATTCATTGACTTTGAGTACCCCGAGCATGTTTATAAACTAAAGAAAGCTTTATATGGTTTAAAGCAAGCCCCTAAGGCTTGGTATGATAGGTTGAAAGCCTTTCTTCTTAAGCATGAATACTCGATGGGAATGGTAGATAACACTCTTTTCACCAAGAAGAAAGACTCAAACATCATAATCGTCCAAATATATGTTGATGACATTATATTTGGTTCAACTTGTCAAGACATGTGTGATGAATTCTCAAGAATCATGCATGACGAGTTTGAAATGAGTATGATGGGTGAGCTTAACTTCTTCCTTGGACTACAAATAAAACAATTAGATGATGGAATATTCTTTAATCAATCCAAATATATTAAGGAAATGCTTAAGAAATTTGGACTAGAAGACACTAAACCTATGAAAACCCCAATGGCTACAGACACATAGCTCACCAAGGATGAAGAGGGTGAATCCCTAGATAGTACTAAGTATAGAGGTATGATAGGAAGTTTATTGTACCTAACGGCAAGTAGGCCAGATATCATCTTTAGTGTCTCCCTTTGTGCTCGCTTTCAAGAAGATCCCAAATCTTCTCACTTAGAAGCGGTTAAACGTATCTTCCGATATATTAAAGGCACTATGCACTTAGGATTATGGTATCCTAAGGGGACCGGCATAGAAACTATTGTTTACGCCGACTCTGATCATGCTGGAGATTATGTGGATCGAAAAAGTACTAGTGGCATTTGTACCTTCATGGGTTGTTATTTAACTTCTTGGTTCTCCATGAAACAAATGGCACTAGCTATCTCCACAATCGAAGCCGAATATGTAAGCGCCGGAAAGGCATTTCAACAAGCACTATGGATGAAACAACCTCTCGTAGACTATGGTATTGCACTTGGTGACATTCCAATCATGTGTGATAATAAAGGAGCAATAGATTTAAGTAAAAACCCCGTGCAACACTCTCGTACCAAACACATTGAGATTCGTCACCATTTTCTTAGGGATAATGTGCAAAAGGGTAACATATCTATTGAAAAAGTGCTAAAGGAAGAAAACATAGCTGATATTCTTACTAAACCACTTAAGCGTGAATCATTCTTTTATCTTCGACTAGGATTAGGAATGATGGAACACATATCTCCTTAGATTTCATAGTTAATGAATCTCTTCTAATCTGAGTCTAGGATTCTCTTGCGCACAAAAATTGGAAATTGGGGAAGTAACTATTACATTTTATTAACAACCATTATTGCATGATAATAAGAGAACTTGATTTTGTGCATAAAAACCCCAATTCATGTGTTCAAAATCTTCTCACGATTAGGAAAAATCAATTTTTCTTGCATTGTTAATACAATTCAAAAACGTTTTTCCATGCATGCACGATGCGCTCAATTCCTTTATCGGCTCATGTAACAAATATGTTGTCCGACATGGAAAGATGAGCAAAATTGAAATTAGGAGACTTTGGATTATCTCTTAGGATTTTTCTTCTCTTTTAGGGTCAAGATAATCACATCTCCACATATGTTTCATATAGGCACACACTAGAAACATTTTCTGAAAACTGGTAATCTTTCTGGTGGCAGTCCTTTATCGACCCACGATCCCATAAGTGATAAGGGACAGTCCACCTATTTGAAGGACCGTCCATCAGTTTGTGAGTCGTTAATTGCTTTATGCTCCTTCATGTTTGACTTGCCTATCCTTAGGTCTTGTGGACATTCCTAATATGCTTAAACATTATTTGAATTAATCTAACCAAGCATGCATGCTTTACTATTCTTGCCACCTTCATCCTCTACTTAAACCACCACTTCCTCCATCCATTGCCATGGCATAACCTCTCTTCTTCACAATGTCATCCAACAAAATGTCATCCCCTAGAAAACCAAGAATATCGGTCAAACCCATATGGAGGAAGAAACAAAACCTTGGCAATTCACACAATAACCATGTCAATTCCAATCCCATATCACACAATGAGGCATCATCTTCATCATTCTCCTTCTTTGCCTCACAACCACAAAATGGGCCACCATCTACTCACAATGAGTATACAAACCCTATTCCTCCAGATCATTCATTACCACCTTTGCTTCCACCTCAAATGACAAATGTCAACTCCCTACACTCCATCAAAGCTCAAGAATTCTCAAATCTTGTTGATTTGAGCCTCCTCAATATCATCCTATACCAAAACTTTATCCTCCAACTATGTCTCATCCCACTCTTGCCCAAGTGGATGACCATGGGGTTATTATACTTATTGTATCTACAATCACAACCACTTTCAAAAGATGAAGAATGATCTTGACTACATCATTTCCATCCTCTTGTCATCCGGGTTTCTACAACCCCTACCCACAAACTCCTCTCCACCTTGCGGCTGCAAGTTCTAGGGAAGCATGCATGATCGCTAATAAAACCGGACTTAACATGAGATATCCTTGGAGATTAGACTAGGATTATGCTTGTAAACTCAGGTTGTAAATGTCATATGAATGACATTATTCTTATCTTTTAATGAATGATCTATCTTATGCATGAACTGTTGAAATATTGTTACTGATAATCTTTCTGTCGGCGGTCCCTAATCGAAATGGCAGTCCCAAACTTTACAGGACCATCGACCCATTTATGGGATCGTCCTCAGTAAATGTTTATCCTGCCCTCTCTTATTTTTTTGCAGGATTTCTATGTTTGCTTGCATGTTTCTTCTAACATATTGCAGCTTAATTTCATCGATCGATTCCCGCGTGTCCTCATCAAGGGGGAGCACTAAGCTAGGGGGAGTCATCATCATACCGTGGATTCCATTTCTTCTACGAAGCTTTTTTGCTTCTATAAAAAGGGGAGAACAAAATGAGACTCATTTTAAAACTCATTAATGTTTAGTTTTATCTAAAATGAGTTTATATTTTGTAATCATCAAAAAGGGGGAGATTGTTAATACAAATAATGTCAAAAACATTCTTTGCATTAATCGGTCTCTACTAGTTTTGATAATCACAAAATACAAACACACGTTATATAAAACTACGATTAATAAGTTTTTAATCGGGAAAACTCATTTTCGTCATCAACATCACATAAGGTATGTACAAACTTCTACCAACTTGTGTATGTGATCAAAGGATTTAAAAACTTTATATTTTCATGTCACAAAATATTTTTACAAAAGTATTTTTGTATAATTTAAAGAAATGTTTTATTAAGAAAATATTTTCAAAATTCAAAACCATAACAGCCATATTTTCCGCTCAAAACAGACAACAAAACTTCACCAGATAGTTTTTCACCACGTCAGGACAAAACTGGGAGCATCTGTCTGGATGGTCCCTTAAATAGGGTGGCGGTCCCTTATCGATATGGGATCGTCTGGCATTTAAAGGACCGTCGCCTCTCTCCTGATGCCTATAAATACATAACTATTTTCTTTCAGAAATCTTCACCTCTTATGCACCAAAACCTTCTGTATTCCTAAATTCTTTCTAAAACATACTCTTTGATCACATTATCAAGTTCTAGTTGTTTACAAGTGATCACACTCATCTTTCCTCTAAGAGCAAGAGAAGAACCTTCGTTGTAATCAAGAAACGAAGTGTTGAATAAGAGCTTTGCTTATCTCATCTTATTGTTGTGGATCTATCATCTCTTTCATTCATTGTTTCGTGTATGTAATAGGACTTGAGTGCAAGTCTTATATTGTGTATTGTGTTATATCGTGCCATTATTTTGGTACGAGGTGTGAAGCCACGTGGGCCTTGGTAGATTGGTTCTAGCCAGGATTAGGACTCGACATTCCGCTTAGTGTCGTTAAACTTGGTGTAAGCTTGTGTAAGGTTTGTTCCGCCATAAGGGAGCGTGTTGATATAGTGTTTATGAAACTCTCGAGTGTAAGACTCGAGGAGTGGAGTAGGGACGAAGGAGTGAGCTTCGTGGCTGAACCACTATAAATCTTCGTGTGCCGGTTTGATCTTTCCTTTCTTTACTTTTACTTGTTCACTTATCATTGCTTATATATATTGTTGTGTTGATTTCATGTGTGCTTCGAATCGAACCTTTTTGTCAAACACAATTTGTAAAGTTAATTTTATAAAAAAGTGATTAATAACGGTGAAACTATTCAACCCCCCTTTCTAATTTCTACAGAAAACTAACTAATGATCTAAGAAGTGTAGAGAGAAAAAGAGGATGGAAACCAGAAACTTGTGTGTGTGAAAGGATGACCAAAATCTGGGAAATGAAGTGGTATTTATAGAATCTGGAAATTTGACCATTTTAAAGGGGACGACACCACTAAATATCACACGATACCACTAAATTTAGTGGTACCGTGCTAGACAAAAACGCTCTCATTTTTGTCTTTAGTGGTGAAAGTTTATTTGGAGGAGTTTGGAGCTGGTTTGAGTAAAATATAGCTGTTAGGAATGTTTTTGAAATGATTTTTCCTAAATAAAACATTTCTTTATAATTCAAAAATAATTTGTAAAATGTATTTTTGAAAAGAAAGTTTTGTCAAGCTAAAAATGTGAAGTTCAAAACACAAATTCACTTCTTTGATCATTTGTCAAGTTGTAAATTTGTTTGTTCATACCTAGAGTGATTGACATAGAAATCGGATATTTCGACTAAAAACTTGTTTACGTTAATTTTGACGTAAGATATTTTCACATTTTGTTATCATCAAAACATACAGATATCGAAAGATGAGAATAACGTTTTTAGACATTATTTGCATCAACAATCTCCCCCTTTTTGATGATGACAAAACATAAACTCATTTTATGTGAAAAACTAGTTTAGACAAGTTTTTAATGTGAGTTTATATCTACTTCTCCCTCTTTTTGTCAAAGCAAAAAGATTACTAAGGCTCCCTCTTGATGTATACTCCCCTTCATTTGGAGCATACCAAGGAATCGAGCAATGGTAGATGCTACAAAACAAAGTTAGATAACACAAATACAATATCTAACATGTAGCATTCAAGACAAATATCCAGCCAAAAGTAGCAACAAAAAAAATCCATCCACAAACAAAAGATAAAACGAGCCCATGCATTCATTAATGGAAGATCATACATGAAGTATGATTACAATAGCTAGACTAGTAGACAATTACAAGAAACATGTGACATTCTCAAGTGGCGTTGAGGTCCTAAGATTTGCTTCTTGATACTTAAAAGAGTTCCTAAGGTTTTTATTGATGATGACTAAACTTAAAAGCTTAGTTTACGCATAGAAGAGCTAAGAAGCAGAACTATCATCATCGCCACATATTGTTCCAAAGTCACTCAGGAAAAAGCGGATACAACCGCCATGGCTGCAACCGGAATAGGCTGCCTTGCCAACATGCGGCTTATCTCACATTTACACATATACATTAAAACTCATGATTTGCCCAAGATTATTATCAACACATTAATTTTTTTTGAACAGGCAAACATTATATTTCACATCAAAAATTACACATTATCCACACATTAATTCTTTTTTTTCAAACCCAAAACACACTTTTAAAGCGCACTGACCACATATTGCAGCATGTGGCTGCTAACACGAATGATAGCCCCGCCACGGCTGCAAAACCATTATACCAGCAAGCCTTCTAAGGTAGGCTCAGATATGGTAGCAAACAGAAAAAAGCAGGTGGACCCGCATGGCTGCAACGCCGAGACGTTGCCATGCCAAGATGCGGGGAATATCACTTTTAACCCGACTCATCAGAATTTCAATGACCCATTCATTTTGGTCAGCTTATGACAATCATCATATCCCGTTATCATTGCCTTGCCAGGTTACATCAGAGTACATAGTACAGGCTGTTATCATTGCCTTGGCATAAAACTGATACAATATATCATTACACTCATATTTTTTAATGGAAAATGGTCAAAAAGGTCTGAATTGCGTCATGATTGCAAAGAAACTCGGTTGTGTAATAGCAAGTAAGCTATCACGTCATCCGGTCCTTGCCCTGCCAAGTTACGGCTGAAACCTCCACTAACCAATATATTGTTGCCCTGCCAAGATTAGTCCACCCCCCCCCCCCCCCGACTGCAAACACGTTACCATGATGCCCTGCCATGATAGGGGCGCATAAGGCTAATCTTTTTATACCTCAATTTGAAGCAACATAGAGAAACATTCCATTTCAGAAGAGCATAAAACATGGCATCATGAATTGGCTAAGAACTACAACAAATTCGTAGTTGCCAACACTGGTCGGATCATATGGAATCCGTAAAAGGCGCGAGCTTAATGTTGTCTCACCTATAAAAACATATATTCAAATCAAAGCACTGATTTTAATTATACGGACCTCAGCATCTTGTTATCACAATTGACCTAAATAATGACATAATACAAAATGATTTACAAGGAAAAAAATGCAATTAACAAAACCCCCAAACTATGACAAACCCTAATTTCAAAATAAATTTTTATAATTAGCTGTAAAATTGTTAAACTTGAAAGAAATAAGAGCTAATTTCGTACAAAGATATTGGCACCTTATTTTTGTTCTTGTCGATTTTGTACTGATAATCCAAGAAGCAAAAACAAAAGACCATAAATCTATGGCCACGATCTAACCGAGAAATCAGTGGATCTTCTTGATCTTCACTCAACCATAATCCGTTTGCTTATCTACCCAAAAAAATCCGGAATGAACAATGATCGGTGCGTCTCGAGAACGTTCCACCGCTTTCTTTCAACTTCACCATACACCGTTTGCTATAAAACGTTTAGAATGGATTAGACGGGGCTTATGGATCAAGATTCAAGGCTAAACGAAGTGGGCCTTTCCAGCCCAGAAATTTTGGCGGGAAACCCATGACGAAAACGGTGTTGTTTGTATCCAGGATTAATATAGATAGTAATTATTTTTTTTGAAGGGCAATTTTTTTTACTCTTATCTTATAAATGTGTTCAGCGAGTCTTGAACCTACAACCTCTAAATTGATGGGTAACTTACATACTACTAGAACAAAGGTCTTGGGTAAAGCACCCATTATGGTAACTTGGAGACTGACGTAATATCGACCTGTACCCGGCGTTGTCGGCGTTACTAAACCGCACCCAACACAAATACAATGTTGTTGGGGCCAGCGTTAGTTTACCAACGACTGCTGTTTATTTTATTTTCAACAAACTTGCCTCAACTAGTTCAACGGATAGATTTTTATTTATTTATTTTTATCTCATCTTATTTATATCATGCTCTCATTTAACTTTTTTTTACACAAATTTCTTACTTCTCTCTACCAGAAAACACATTTTTGTAAACTATGGATCCGAATCATAATGTTGGCTACGACTCCGATGAAGATGATATTTTCTTTTGACGCATGTGTATCAGTATCACCAAACATTTACAACAACAACAAGCTCAAAGTTCCTGTGCACGTAATCTGATATACTATGAACGCGATGTTGCTGAAGCACGTTTGTTAGCATACAATTTTGGGGATAATCCAAAATTAAATTATTGATAATTTGATGTATTTTCATCTTCATGTATTTTTTATTTTTATTTTTATTTTTTATTATTATTTTTTTTGGGTTGTAATTTGTGTTTTTTATTTAATGAATGAAATTCAGTTTGTTTTTTAAAATGGAAAATAAAATAAAATGATGTCTCTCAAAAGGGTTTTTTTTTAACATGTTACTAGTGATGGTGTATTTTGGTGTGTTAATATTAAAACTTAGATAACATAAAAAGTGAAGTGTTAACATATTACTACAACTTGTGCTCTCAGTTGGAAACACGTGTAATGTATATTTGTGTCAGTGTGCAACAATATTCTAAACGAGAAATAATATGTTTTCTCTTCATCCTTCTACTACCAACTTAGAAGCTGGCATGTGGTGAACAATATTGATGATTTAGATGAGAGATAATAAGTGAAAAACACATGTCACGGGTAAGTAGTAGGAGCATACTATGATGCATCGAAACGCCTGAAAGGCTCGCGTGCCCGTTTGGGAACGGCTTGGGAATGGAAACGCGAATGAAACGTCCCCGAAACGTTTCTCAGACGTATCCCTAGCCGTTTCTGGATTCCACACCGTATCCATACACGTTTCTGTATTTACTTGCCGTATCCCTAGCTGTTTCTGGATTTTATTGCCGTATCAAAGCCGTTTCTTTTGGGTTTTAACGAGCTTTTTTATTCCAAAAGGCTGGGAACCCAATGCGAAGCGCAAAAGGGACATAAGCAACATTAATTCAGTTCTAGTTTTCTGAAAGTTGTTTTGGAACAGGAACATTGTTTGAATGAAGAAGAAACATGAAGAAGACAATGGGTTTAACTGTTTAAGAAAGAGAAAAATAAAACATCATGGGTCACGTGGAAGTAGATAGGAAGTCATAGGTAACTGTGAATATTTGTACTATTTTCAAATCATTTTTATTTTTTTATATAAAACGGTTTGTTCATTTTTTTCTTTGTTAAATAATTAAGTTGTTGCAAATTACGTACACTTCTTAGTTAGCTATAGAATACATGGTGTTAGTATTTTTTTCACGTTTTATGATAATTTGTAGCCAAGTAGGAAGTAGTTACTCTTAATTTTGCTATATACTGCTAATACATTGTAGTAGTATTTTTTCATGTTTTATTGTAGCCAAGTAGAAAGCAGTTACGAACAAGCTGGTCCATTTATACAATTTATATATACTTCGATTTAATTAAAGATGTGAGATGTGGGTGCAGATGCTTTTGATTCAATGGAAGATGTAGGGTTTTTGCAGTTTGCCGATCTCTCACTAAATGAACCGGAATTTGAAAATGAATTGATTACTGATAATTAATTACCTTTGGAAGATGTATTATTTTTGGAGTTTACAATTTACATCAACATATATCGATTTTGGATTTTTTTTAATATATTTTTAATTTTTTATAGCAAAACTCGAGAAATAATGTTTATTCCTAGTTAAAATAGTCCTACTTGATGTACATGATTCTGATATTTGGTAAAATTGACGAAAGATAAAACTTAATCAACGAGAATATATAAACATACACAATATACACTTTAGTAGCCATTGATGAATCGTTTCTACTTTCCGATCGTGAATAACGGTGAGTGAGTTGAGAGAGAGAGTAACGTTGAGAAGTGAGTTATGAATTTAAAGTAGCTTTTGACTTTTGATGGAATGGTGTCGTTTTGATGAAGGTTGTTGGGTTAAATGAATTGGTGTGAGGACGTTTGGAAATGATGCTATGTTGGTGCATTTGCGACATACTTCTTAGAGCGGAAGGTGCAGTGTGTCGAGAGCAGCTCGCCGTTCATACGTGGCAAGGTTTTTGCCTCGTCGTTCTTCTTCGCCACACCGTCCCCCCTCGCCGAACCTCGCCGTTGGGCACTTCTCCGTGGCACGGCGAGGTGATTTCTTGACAATATGCATGTTTCTTCCCCCCCCCCCCCCCTTTTTTTTAGATCTATATTTGTGTGTGTGTGTTTTGTATTTTCAGATCTATTGTGTGTGTTTTGGAGAACAAGATAAGGGTGGTTGTTTTTTTTTTCTTTTTTTTTTTTTTTTCTTTTTTTTTTTTAAGAAATTGGGTACAAAAGGTTGGCTGGAATTTTTTAAAAGAATTTTGGTACAAAAAGTGAAAAAAAAATAAATAAATAAATAAAAAAATAATAAAAAAAAAATAACGTCTTTTTTTTTTTTTTTTTTTTTTTTTTTTTTTTGATGAAATAAAATTAATGTGTTGTATTATTTTTAATTATTAGTGAAATGATTTATTTAATGAAATGAATAAAAAATAAAGTTGTAAGTGGTGAGGCCCAAATGAGTAAGTTGAAGTTAGTTGTTTGGTGAGGAGAGGGTTAGTTGTGAAGAGGTGTTGGGGTGATTTGGCATCCGTGGGTCCGAAATGAAGAGCTTGGCTAGTCATCTACACCTTCCGCTCTTAGTGGTACACAAAAAGTGCCTTTTTATTTTGCCAAACTAATTGTTTTTAGAATGTAATTTGTAAATGTGGAGAACTGATTTATGGAACCGACTCAAAAAATTGATGATTGATTTTGACGAGATATGTAGAAGGTGCATGTTTTGCATTGTTAGGCCTATAAGTGTCACTTGTATATAAGTATATAACCCAACTGACTTTTAGGGGATGTTTGGTACGAGTGAATGAGAGAGAATGGAAATACAATAGAGAATGAGAATGCTAAGAAAGAGAATGGTCCTTAATAAATGAAACTTATTCCGATGTTTGGTACAATGGGAGAATTAATATAAGAAACGTGTTTAATTATAGATTCTCATGTTTGGTTGTGTATATTCTGGAAAGGAAACGGATTGAGAGGGGTTAGACTTTTGAACTGTCATGTTCATCTTCATCTTCAATAATAACAAAAGATTATTTCAATATTCAATTGGCATTTTATAAGCAGGTTTAAAAAATATGAACAAAATAATCCAGTAATTGATATGAGTAAACAAATTATGCATCTGTTTGAAAAAAATATATAAAATAAAAAAATAATAATAAATTGTACCATTATTTAAAACTTGAATTTGGATCCAATTAACTACGAAACTCACTAATCATTTATGAATCTTGTAACACTAAAAAAGAAAATTTCAGATGCAATTGTAATCCAATTATACCCAAACCTTAAACACTTGATGACATCACGAAGAGATTAAAATTTGAATTATTTTGTTGCATATAAAAGTGAGATTCAAGTCAACTATAATTGAAATAATTAACTCAAGAGTGTTCTTATAATTCTTCTCACTTGAATTAGCGTAGATCGTAAAAACTAAAAAAGGAAAAGAAGAAAAAAAAACTATGATGATTTAGGTTGTGGCCCGTGTGGGATATGACTTTGTTAGATTTGTTACAAAATGTGCTACTCACGTGACTCCTCATGTTATATTTTGATTTTTAAGCCTTTCTTCAAGAGAATGAGATGTGAATGGATGTGCCTTGTAATTTTGGATTCTCCGCTTTCTCTACAATTTAAAGATAATGCCAAGAATGGGATTGATTCCAATTTATACCCCCTCGTTTCCATTCTTACATTGAAGCAAACAGAGGAAATGATTCTTCTTCCCATTCTCGTGTTTCCATTCCACTGTACCAAACATCCCCTTAGGAGTTAGAAATGAGCTCGTAAGGTTGGTTGCATGGTTGTAACTAAGATTTTTCATCACTCAGTTTGTCTAATACTATAAAGAGAACATGTATAACTCATTCGTAATCAGCCTTAACCACAGTAAATCTTTGTGTTCTTGTGTGATTCCTAGTTTGTTCGCATCAGCATTATTGTTTTTTGCCCGACACTTATCTTACTAGTTGTTTTAAATTAAATAGACACGTGACGAATGATTATGTGATGTTGACTTTTGCGGTGGACACCTTTCTCTAATTTGAGAGTCATGGAACTTATAAACATGGTTTTTCAAATTGGATCGGATATCGAACCGGTTCTACTTCTTTGCTGGCTTGGCTAATACTGTAATCAACTATTTGTAACATATAAATAAATTTTGTTCATTTTGACTCGGTTTTAGACTTAATAGGATAAAAGCAAAACACAACGATTACTAAAAACAACTAAACATATAGATGTAACTATCAAATGAATTTGATTGAGGGAGTAAATAATGGTAGCGTATCATTTAGAGACATATGAAAAATGGGACTATAACAACTGTTTCAGTTTCAACAAGTAAAACAACGCCGAAAAAGCGAATTGTTTTATGCACGCCTTCGAGATGATTTGACTAAGCCGAAAAATGGTGGAGATGAAGAATAAATTAAAGAGATAGATAAATTAAGTTATTGGTTTATATTTGTAACTTTTTAAGTGTATATTTATAAATTTTAATATAATATTTTTATAATAAAATTTTGATTGCATAATCAATACATTTGTTAAGTAGGTATAATAGTTGTAACATATGCTTAATTAGTTTTAATGCTCAAAAAAGTGTTTTAGTGCATAATTTATATGGGTGTTGTGAGAGGTACACCATATTAGTTGGCAACACCCGACCAAGCCACTTTTACACATTTTATGGATGGGAAAAGCCAATTTTTTATCGTTTGTTATTCCGTATTTATATTTGTTAATGCATTTGAATTAAAAAACTTTATATTTACTCTTCTACATTTTTTTTGTGTTAATTCCGTAGACTTATCAAACAGAATTATGTATAACCAAAATTAATTTGAATATACACTCCCTTGGTTGTCCCTGTGTCCTTTAACTCGCATTTCATTAACTGAATCCGTGCATATTTCTTACACGCTACAATCAATTCGCTACATTCAATTCGGTCAACACACCAGCCTCTTCAAAGGCACCAACCAAAGTACACTTAAACATTACTACTCCAATAAATTCACAACAACCTCCTTATCATGTATTTACTTAACTTCACCAACTCCTTATAAAAAGACCACTTCTTCATAGTTGGAGTGTTTGAATCCGTCTTTCACCCATGAATTTGTCCAAGAAAATCGGTGTGGCATGAGCCATGGCGATTATTTTGTTGCCATCTCTTCATTATGGAAATGGGTAGTCTCGGAATTTAGATCCCTTAAGGTAAAATCTCATTTCTTTCGTTGTTACGGTATAACTTTTAGTTTGTTCCATGCGAGCATGCTACAACCGATGCACAAGTAACAGATCTAGCCAAATTATGAACAATGTATGATAAGTTTAAAAGGGAAGAAATTTGAAATCAAATAAAACAACACCTTAGGGTAGACATAGACCCTACTACACTACATTTTCATTTTCATGCTAGTCAAAGGAAACATCAAAAGCAAATACATTTCTATGATTTTATGAAGTAAAAATAAATAAATAAATAAATAAATAAAATAATAATTTGTCCAACTAGCTAGTTAAGCTTACTTTCACTAGATAAGGCTATGTATGATAAAATATGTGTTATCGATTTTGGCATTTTGATGAATATTGGATTCATTTTTTAGTTGTTTAAACTGCAATACAAAAAGTATTTTCTACTGTTTATAATATGTATTGCTTGATTGCTATTTTCAAATTGCAAGTTTAATGTTAAAATCAATAAAAATTTTCAAAAAGTACGATCAATTCTAAAAGTTACCTAAAGTCTTGTTAAGTGGTAGCTTTATCACCTATATGCACTTGTCTAAGAAGAGACATCATCATCTTAGTAAGCTTTTGGGTCTCAAAGTCACCCTATTTGCCACGAGTTATGTGAGATCAAATTTAATATTTACTAATTTATTTTACTATTTTTTTACTTAGTTGTGCTGAGGAAGCTGAATTTGGGAATGAAATCTGGGATCAAGCTCTTAAGAATTTGAAGATCAAGATAACTGGATTTTTTTTTATTTAGATGTATTGAAATTTAGTTTTTAGGGTTTTGTTAGATTTTAGAAATTATAAATCAATTGAAAGATTGTGTTTCTCTATCCTCGGGCCTTTTAGGCTTCGACCTTATTGATTTGTTACTTCGATTTGTAGGTAAATTTGAGTTATTAAAAGTTAGTTTTGTTTGGGTCAATAAAGTAGTTATCACAAGATGGTTCAACATCAAAATGTTGCCAATCATTGACTTCAATAGAGTAGTTAAATATATTTTGTATAAGAATAGGGGATTGTGTCTTTGTTTGGGGCTGGATTTGGATGTATCGAGTTATAATTGAATCAACCTAAACTAGAAGTAAAAGGTGAGGTTTATGTAGGATGATTATTTTTAATTTGTGTATGTTGTTTTGATTTTCATCAGGGATCCACTTAAAATTCAAAATCATCAATTTTATAAGTGTAAAGATGAATTTGGTTTGATAACTCCAATAGTTTTATGAATGTAAAGTTGAGCTTAACTTCAAGATTATGTGAGTTTAATTCGAGAAAATTATAATACAGAAAGATTTAATTGACTGTGTTTGATAACAACTAACAAGGTATTAGTTTGAAATAAATTCGTTAAACTAATTGTTTCAGAAAGTAACTTGTAAATGTGGAGAACTGATTTATGGAACCGACCCAAGAATTTGAAGAAGGATTTTGACGAGATATGTAGAAGTAGGGGTGAGCAAACGGAACGGATGGACCGGACCGACCGGACTCTCGGTCTAGGGTTTTTTATAATTTCGGTCTTGGTCCGGTTCGGTCCGGCTTAAAAACCGGACATTTAGCCTGTTTGGACCGAGACCGGACCGGACCGACCACATTTGGTCCGGTCTCAGTATAGGTTTTATGCCGGATTCGGTCTTGGTTCGGTCTGGTTTTTCTCCGTACGGTCCAGTTTTCACCCGATGAGCAGCCTTATGTAGCAGGTGCATGTTTTGCGTTGTTAGGCCTAAAACTGTCACTTGTCATAACGGACCAATTTAGTTATCAAAAAAGCTCTTGTATAGAACGCGACTGCTTTTTAGGAGTTAGAAATGAGCTCGTAGGGTTGGTTTCATGGTTGTAAGTTTGTAACTAAGATTTGTCATCACTCGTCAATTACTATAAAGAGAACTTTACCCTGTCTAACCCACTCGTGATTGGCCTCAACCACAGTAAATCTTTGTGTTCTTGTGTGATTGCTTATTTGTTCACATCAGCATTATTGTGTTTTGCCCGACTTTTATCTAACTAGTTGTTTAAATAGACATGTGACGAATGATTATGTGATGTTGACTTTTGCAGTATACACGTTTTTCTAATTTGAGAATTATGGAACTTGTGGCCATCCATCCAACATGTATTCAACATTTCACTAATATATGTTTTATAAACATTTCACTAATATTTGTTGGCTTGGCTAATAATCAACTAGTTGTAACATATAAACAAATTTTGTTCGTTTTGACTCGGTTTCAAAGACTTAACATGATGAAAACAAAACACAAACAATTACTAAAAACAACTAAACATATAGATGTAACTATCAAATGAATTTGACTGAGGGAGTGAATAATGGCATCATTAGAGGCATATGATAATGGAACTATTACAACAAATGTTTTAGTTTCAGCAAGTGAAACAACGTCAAAAAAAAAAAAAAAAAGGTGAATTGTTTTATGCACGCCTTTGATGATTTGACTTGGCCGAAAAATGGTGGAGAGGAAGAATAAATTAAAGAGAAGATAATTTAAGTTCTTAGTTTATATTTCTAATTTTTTCAAGATGTATTTTTATATTTTAATGTAACATTTTTAAATTAATAGAATTTTGATTGCATTATCAATAAATTTGTTAAGTAGGTATAATAGTTGTACTAGATGTTTAATTGGTCGTAAGGCTTAAAAACGTCTTAGAGCTTGTTTGTTAAATTTTTTTATTAAGTCATGTTTAATTAAAAGATGACTTAATGCAAACAAACTTAGCTTTATTACTTAATATTTTCAGTTATCTTTCTCTATTAAGTTACAAATAAACAGTTTTTATATGACTTAATTAATTTAGTTATTTTTCATATCAAGTCAATTAAGTCGAAATCAAACACCCCTTAGTTCTTTCAATGGAGAGAAAACATTCATAATTTAGATGGGTGTTATGAGGGGTACACTCTCTAGTGGTTAAGTGGCACTCCCTCCCCTCAAGCTACTTTTACACATTCTATGGACACAAAAAAGATAGCTTTTACCATTTTTTGTTTCGTATTTCTGTCAACACTTTTTATTTATCAAATTTTATATTTACTCTTTCATAATTTTAAAATAAAAACAAAATTTTAAAAATAGATAAAAAAAAAACAAATGAAAAAAGGGGAAATGCCAATATCTATATCTATACAATGTTAAAGAAATCATCATATGCACCTTGATCAAATATGTATTTTGCAAAAAGGATTTATTTTTTTTATTTTTTTTTATTATTTTTTTTTCACGCATGATACTTCAAAAAGGCATTATGAAAAATAGTGAAATGATCATAAAATTAAATACGGCAATTAACTTTTCTCTACAAATAAAATTCATTGTTTGTAAGAATAATAAAAGAAAAAATACTATTGAGCTTCATGAATTAACTTGCTTGAACGAAATCAGAATATTTGAATACACGAAGGATCGAAAATGCAACTTTTGTTATTGATCAAATCATGGGCTTTTAATTTAGTATATATCCAAACACAGTTGACTTAATAATTGCTCTACAAAGGTTATTCTTGTTCATCTCATCCAGATCCAGTTGCTTCTTTGCAATTAGCGCAAATAAAAATTTCCCAAATCATAACTTCAATGGCATCTACTTCAACATCATCCGTTCAAAAGAGCTTCAAGTATGATGTGTTTATAAGTTTCAGAGGTGAAGACACTCGTAACACCTTTGTTGGCCATCTTTATAATGCTCTTGAGCAAAAAGGCATTGAAACTTACATAGATGATAAGAAAATCAGAAAAGGGAAAACCATCAGTGATGAGCTTATTGAAGCCATTGAAAACTCAAGATTTTACATTATTGTCTTCTCCAAGCAGTATGCTTCTTCATCTTGGTGCTTGGAAGAACTTGTTAAGATTATGGAGTGCGAGAAGATGCCTGAGCATACTGCTTACCCTGTGTTCTACGATGTGGAGCCCACTGAAGTCCGCAAACTATATGGCCCAGTTGGAGAAGCTTTTAAAAAACATGAAAATGATGAATCTGCTGGGAAATGGAGAGAGGCTTTAAAAGAAGCAGCCTCTCTTGCTGGCTGGGAGTTGAAGACCACTGCTGCTGGGTAAAATTATTCCTCATATCTCAGGCAATATTGTTTGATTATATACATATTTCTTTCTGATCTATTTACCTGGTGGTTGGGTGAAATAATATCTCAAATGGGTCAAACGGGTTAAATTCATCAAGGTCTATTTCTAGTGCATACAACCACTAAGGCTGTTTTATTCAAAATTTTAGAGTACTATTGTTACAAATTTTTATTGATCATCTCTAATATATGAATCTGTTTTGTAATATACAACTAAAGAAAAATGTTTTGCTTCCAGGTAGGCTCAACATGTTTTGACACTTAATAATATTACCGTTTATCTAGCTGACCAAGCCAGCAAATTATTCTTTCAATATCTACATGTAAAAGGGTAATTCATGTCATTTCTTTTTCGTTCTGAACTTTCAACTCAAAGTTGAGTTTTGACGAAACATTGGATAGGATATATCATTTGTAATACAACATCATGTCATAATTTCACATAGAACTGTAAGTGTTGTAGACTTTCATGTGGGACTTTAACAAGCTAGGTAACTGATCCTTCTCTCCCATACAGGCACGAAGCTAACTTCATACAGAAAATTATTCAAGACATTTCACTAGAGCTACGTTTCATCGATTCGAGCGTTGATGGAAACCTAGTAGGCATGGAGACCCGTGTAGATGAAATTATTTCATCTTTGGAAACGGGTGTTGATGATGTTCGCATGATAGGGATTAAGGGGATGGGAGGTGCAGGGAAGACAACTTTAGCTAGAGCGGTTTTTGATAAATTATCCTTTCAGTTTGAAGGTCAAAGCTTTGTTGAAAACATAAGGGAAAAATCTTCTTTGTCTGGGTTGGATTCATTACAAAAACAAGTACTTTCAGATGTTTTAAATGATCAAGGAATCACTGTGAGTGGTGTTCATGAGGGGAAAAAGATGATTAAGAAGAAGATGCGTATTAGAAAGGTTCTTATTGTTCTGGATGATGTTGATAAGATAGTGCAACTTGAGGCATTAGTGGGTGATCGTGATTGGTTTAAGCCAGGTAGCAGAATTATCATTACAACAAGAGAGGAGCAAGTACTAGTTGCACACGAAGTGAACTTGATTCGTGATGTACATTTGTTAGACGATAAGGAAGCAATTTGTCTCTTTAGTAGGCATGCATTTAGGAGAGAGATTCCAATTGAAGGGTACAAAGAGCTATCGGAACAAGTTGTACGTTACGCTGCTGGTCTTCCCTTAACGATCCGAGTGTTGGGTTCGTTTCTCCATGGTAAAGATGATCGTGAATGGGAAGATGCCATTGATAGGCTAAAAACAATCCCATTGAGGGAAACTATTGAAAAATTGGAACTCAGCTATGATGATCTTGAGGAGGATTACAAGGAAATATTCTTAGATGTTGCATGCATACTCAAAGGTTGGAGGAAAGACGATGCAATCATAGCGCTTGAAAGCTGTGGATTTCATGCTCGGATTGGTTTAAGGGTTCTTGAACTGAAATCTCTCATAACTATTTCTGAAGATGGGTACTTGGGTATGCACGACCATATAGAAGAAATGGGCAAGAATATTGTCCGTCGTGAGAATCCCAATAAACCTGAAATGCATAGCAGGTTATGGATACAGGAGGAAATTGAAGATATATTGGCTAATGACTCAGTAAGTATCAAGTTATTTGGGCTGTTAAACAAAAAAGAAAGTATACTTTTGCCGTTTAAAAAAAAAGTAACTTTTCCAAAAGTTCAAATTAGTCATTGTAAAAAACAAAATTTTGTTTTACTATACTAGACGAGTACCCGTGCATAGCAACGGGATTTTATAGCGGCAAATAGTTGTAGCGATAAAAAAAGTTCATGGTTTATACACGAAAATAATAAAAGTTTGAGTATTTGGGGATTAAACATAATGTTTGAAACCCGGCCGGTTTCACAAGTTGAACCATCGAAAAAACGGGTCAAATAAAACCGTTTTTTATATTTTCTAAACCCGGTTATACCCGAAAATTGGTTTTGTATATTTTTTCCAAAAATTAATAAAATACATTTTTCCTGAAAATTGGTTTTGTATCTTACCCATTCAACATTTTGGAAAAATTCAATATTTCATATGTTGCATTAATTGCATTAAACATTCAATACTTTCCTTACCCATTTTTCAACAATTCAATAAGTCAAGAATTCAAGTTTGACCATTTTTTATTTTTATATAGTAAAGATAAAGATACATTCTTCAAATACATTATTTAAAATAATGAACATTGTTGTCTGGTAGCCTTTTTTTTTTTTTTTTTTTTTTTCATAGACATGATTTGGATACTTGATTATTTAGGTTAAGTTTTTGGTTTGTATACAGTCTTATTTTGATCAAAATTTAAATACCGATTAATTGAATTTTCAAAAATGATAAGCTATTGGTTGTGACTTTGTAGTTTCCTTAAAACATGGAAGTTAATCATCTTCCAATTTTAGATCCTATTAATTTGCATGACTATTTATAACAGTAAAAATTAAACACTAAAGAATATACCCTTATCAAAGAATATGATATGCTTCCAAAGTACTCCGTATATTATTATGGTTAACTTTATTATCATCATCATCAAAGCTAAACAATTCATATTAATAAAGCTCGACTTTGGTTGCAATGAGATGAATAATTTTTCTTGTGATACGAACTTGTGAAATAAAAAGTTTTTATATACTATAAGCTCTCCACTAAAACGCATCCATATAATCGACTTGGTGCATCTACTCGACATCATCTATGTCTAAAGATTATGAAGGGTATTGTATTTTTTGGCCGTGTTTATATTTATTGTTATATAAGCATGGTTACATGTCTACATAAAATAAAACCATGACTTAGGATATAAACAACATGGTTCTACTCTTAAATGATCTTACAATTGGGTTTGAGGTAACCAAACTAATAATCTAATAGCCTCATGGTGACCAAGCAAGTACAAGATCCTTGTGTTTGGTCAGTGGTATTGACTAAGGAGGCGCACCAGATTCTTGTGCTTCGACTTGCCTTAGTTAATGATTGTGGCCAAATGTCGTGAGGTGTCCAATATAATGCCTTGACTCACTCTTGTATTTGATCGAAAACTTTGTTTGATCATCACATATCTATACCTTGCACGACAGCAACTCTTCCGGCAAGTGAGGCGACGGCGGCGTTGAACTTTTCCGGCAAGATAGCAATGTCACTAAAAAAAAAAAAACCTCAAAACTATAGAACTAAATATAAAGATTCTAGATCTATAAAAAATACCTCTAAACTTGAAAAACTCTTTTGGTGGTTTCTCTCGTGGTAGTGCTACTCAGGTGGTGGTGGGATGACGGTGGAGGGTGGATTTCATTTGTGGAGTCCGGTGGTGTTGCCGTCGGGGGGTGTTGCTGTCGGGTGGTGGTGGCCTCGGGTGGAGCTGGCCTTGGGTGGTGGTGGCGTCGGGTGGTGATGGTGTGAGTTGTAGTGGTGGGGATAATGAAGAGATGAGTCAAGAGTGTGTTTGTTTGTGTTTTTTTGTGAGAGGTTTTGTGTATGTGTAATTATTTATAGTTGTTTACAGCCTATGCATTTTGAGTTATATTGTTTTCTTAATTCGTTTACATCCATCGCAATTCAAGAGCCATTAATATTTCATTGGAAAATTATAATCATTTCCTTTTTAACAATTCATTGACCCTTCAACTTTTCAATAGCCTACTCATTTACAGCAATTCAACAACCTACTCGTTTACAACAACTCAACAGCCTAATCATTTCCTTTTTTTAACAATTTCAACTTTCAACAATTCAACTTTCAACATAGTCAATATTCAAGCTTTGACCGTTTTTGCTTTATATTTTAGTTAAGATACACAACAATCAAAAAACCAATCCACCATTCCACCATCACCCAACCGCCACCAAATCACCACCCCCAGAAACCACGACCACCTATCAACCACCACCTTCTACTTTTTTTCCATAATAAATGAGTGTTTATCCTTCAATTTAATCAAAACCCAAAAATCCCCAAATCTCAAACCACCATTCAACCAAT
The DNA here is from genome assembly GCA_030686995.1 of Artemisia argyi. Taxonomy (NCBI): domain Eukaryota; kingdom Viridiplantae; phylum Streptophyta; class Magnoliopsida; order Asterales; family Asteraceae; genus Artemisia; species Artemisia argyi. The sequence continues at coordinate 224,630,124 of CM060701.1, read as the reverse complement.
TCTTCTAATTTAATAATAAAAATACAAAAAGGCCTATCCACCACCACCTTCAATTTGAACAAAACACAAAAATTCCCAAATTTTGACTAAAACCTTAACCTTAGAATATCAAATTTAACCAATTTCTCTACTTTTATAGAAAAAACAAAAATCCCCAAATTTTATAAAAAATAGAAATTAAACCTAACCTAAACGTTTTTCATTTCAATTCGAGAAATTAACTTCACTTATTGTTTTGTAATGAAACAAATCTCATGGTCTCTACTATTTGAATTACCTACAGGGTACCCAAGCAACAAAATGTATAAAACTGATTGCAGTTAATGATGGATTGGATATTGAAACTTTAAAGAACGGTCTCGCAAACATGAAGGAACTTAGATTTCTTTATGTGGATACATATGTATTCAATCGCAAATGGAAGTTTGATGAAGATGATCTACACCTTCCAAAAACCTTACGATTTCTGAGATGGTTTCCTTAATCTTTTTCAAGTTTACCAAAAACATTTCAACCAAATAATCTTGTTGGACTTCAAATGACTTGGGGCAAAATGGTTAAACTTTGGAAAGATGGAGAAGAAAAGGTACGTAAAATAATTAATGGTTGATTCATGAATTGGTATTTTATCTTTCCATCTTTAATTTGTTAGTCATTACAGCCGCAATTAACATTTATCTTTCCATTTTTTGTTGCTTTTCACAGCCTTTTTTAAAGCTCAGGTTCCTAACGCTCGTCTTTGCATATCTGATGAGGACCCTTGACCTTAGTGTGGCTCCGAATCTTGAGACACTATTTCTTGAAGATTGTTATGATTTGGTAGAAGTTCATTTCCAGGTTACTCCAAATCTAAAGGAGTTAATTATCCATACATGTGAAGAATTGGAAAAATTACACATGCCTGCTGAAAGTCCAAAACTCAGATCTCTCGACTTTCGTAATTTAAAGTTGAGGACCCTTCACCTCGGGGTTACTCCAAATCTTGAGACGCTAAGTGTCAGGGATTGTGCTGATTTGGTCGAACTTCAGATTCCTGCTGAATGTCCAAAGCTCATTAATCTCAACCTCAGTAATTCTGTTAAAGTTGCAAAATTGCCTGAGGAAATTGGACGGTTAGAATATTTAAAAGAGTTGGATATCACTGGAACAGGCATTAGTCATCTTCCACAGAGTATTTTTAGGGTGAAAGGTCTGCGTATTGTTGGGTCTAGATGGCTTCTTGAGTCATGCGGTTTTACATCCGAGATAAAAACCTCTGATAATAAAACATTCTACTGCTACATATAAAGCCGTGAATAGCACAGGCACCAAAAGCAGAAGTCGTGTGTACTGTGGTCTGAGTGATGATTTTGGAACAGCTCCGAAGGCCCAAAGAAATCACTGCGTTAAGAACATTTTTAACAGGTACTTTCTCCGTTGTCTATAAATTGTCTTATGTTTGATGAAGATTGGAATTATTTCCGTGTCGGATGTCAATGATGTTCCTCACCTTATTTTCTAAGGGGGTGTTTGTTTTTAGCTTATATAGTGGGCTTATGAGCTTATATGACTCGTATAAGCCCAAATCAAATATTTGGCTAAGATTATATGAGTGGGCTTATGAGCTTATATGTGGGTGTTTTGATAAGCCACAAAAATGTAGCTTTTTTGTCAGGGTTTGGGCTTATATAACACATTTTAATTTAAATTACAAATTTACCCAAATTTTACTTGTAAAATCCAATGTTCATATTTCTTTTTTTTAGCCTCCATCACTATTACCGCCTCCAACTTCACTCTCACATCTCATCAAGTATGAACATAATCATTATCTCATTCTTACTCAAATGTTTAATATATTTCGTTTATATATTGTCTTTTATTATTAGATATGAACTGTTGTTGCATATCGTGTTATGTAATCTGCATATGGTGTCTTCTATTATTAGACATGGTGTCTTTTATTATTAGATATGAACTGCTGTTGCATATCGTGTTATGTAATCTGCATATGGTGTCTTATATTATTAGACATGGTGTCTTTTATTATTAGATATGAACTGTTGCATATATCGCGTTATGTAATTTGACATTTATATTAATTGAAATTTCATTTCATTCACGAATGGACCATTGATAAGCTTTTTCGTGTCATGTAATCTGAATTTATTAAACCATGCCCTTTTTTTGTCATTTACCAACATAAGCCAAACCAAACACGTAAGCTTATAAGCTTATTAAACATAAGCTAATCCAAACACTAAGCATGGACTTATAAGCTTATGTTATATAAGCAATAAGCCACTTGTAGGACCGAAAATATAGATGATTTATGTGATTCGGGAGGTCGAGGTTGGTGATTATTGATGAACTCCATATTTAGTTTTAGAGAGAGAAAGTAGAGAGAGGGTGAAGAAAATGGAATATATTAAGATGAATGATTGAATACACAATTTCCCACACCCCTCATGGAGAGTCATGAGGGGTATTTATAGGCTCTACACATTACAAGTTTGCCTAGTTAACATAAGTAGTCCCTATTGGCACAACTTGCTACATATCTAGTCCATTTCACGTATGTGACGTTATCTTTATAAAAGAGCGAGGCTAACAATCTCCCTCCAAGATATCGTCACACGTGAATGGTTACAATGAGACCTATAAATACATTAACAATGTAAAATTACAACAATAGTAAACTATGTTGACGTTGTTGAAGCGCAGAGTCTCTATAGTCTAGATACTGAGGCAGACTTGAAGTTCTCTCTTCCGACGATCTCGGCGTATAATCTTTGACACTGACGGCAAAGGTATTTGTAGCTCTGAACTTCAACTGTAATGGTCTAGTTAGGTTATTACTCCCTCCTAACTAGTGAGCCTTTATTCTTTTTCCTGCTCCCTCCTGAACCGACAACTCTCTTTTCATCACGCAGCGGATAAAGTAGATTCATAAGTGTAGGCACATGGTTGTCGTTCGAGGAGCATCATGACAATAGAACTCACATATCATTGCACAGGAGGTTGGTAATACGCTCCGATGTACACATCATTAGTACTTCTTCGGTTCCAGTGTAAGCACAATTCCCTCGAACAACCAACGTACTAGAGATGAAACACTACTTCTTTTGGCACGTTCTTCTCCCTCCTGATGGTTGCGATGTATCGAAATCATCATACTATTGTGTGTACATGCCAAAATTACCCGTACTTTACACTTCAGATGCAATATAGATAGACCGTGTAAAGCATAATTTGTGAGTATATGTCGCAAAAATATACTCTCAATACTATTCTCTCAAATCAACCTGTAATCAAACCTCCTTGTAATTCACCGGCTACTAGTAATGACCACATATGGAGACAACCCGATATGACCAGCTTGAAAACGAAGTAAACATTCCATCTTGTGACTTAATGCTTGTACGATAGATGTGACTTAATACCTATACTGAGCACTACAACGTAACTCCTTTAAGTATGAGGTTGCACGAAATATTCGCCACTTGAACAATCCACTACTTCGTGTGACACTGAGTACTACAACGTAACTCCTTAAAGTGATAGTTATACTGTGAGCACTACAACGTGACTCCTTACATCAGTAATAACTAGATTGTCAAGACTGAATTTTTTAATTTGCGCAGACAAGTTATCTTCAAAAGTCGTGCATCCAACCACCCCTAGACTTTGAGATAAATAAGTACACATTTTGAAACGCCACTTCAAAGTCAAATCAATAATACCGTACAAAAACCCTGTAGTCATTTTTGTTGAACGAAACAATTCTAGCCGTGATATTATGTATCCCCGTGAAAATTTATACCAAAATACCACTCATTTTACCAATAAAAATTTAAACAATATGTATCCTAAATAAATTTTGGATACCATTTGTTTACATTATGATCGGATCCTTCAAACACTTGACCATCCCAGTCCACGATTTCCAATCTTGTGTTATACGGACTAAAAGATCCAACCATAAAGTCCATTACATCAATTGTTAAACAAAAAGCCCGATTCAGTCCATAATTCACACAAATGACATGTACGTATATGACTATAACCCTTTTTCGTAACCCTACACACATCTCAAATAATCCGCCCCCTTTTCTTTTTATACACTCCTCACAAATCCCATCTCATCAATTCTTAATTTCAGAATATCATTACAATCTCTTTCATCAATTACAACCAATTAGATAGACACAAACACAAAACTCCTACATGAACTCAGCTTAATAAGCTGAATCACAAACCACGCAACCATTGAATGGGTCTCAGCATCAAGATCATTCCTTTTTATGTAAGTCTCGGCTTCAAGATCATTGAATGGGTCTCAGGTAGGTTGTATGTTTTTGTGTGTCGTTATCCTTTTGGTCAAAGTACGAACCAAAGAAAAGATTGAAACCGAGTGGTTTTGGTCTTTCTTTATATTCGGACATTTAATCAAGAAGCTTGGCTTCTAAAGGATCGATGAAGGTTATATGTTCAAACTAAAACAAATCTTTGAAAGATTTGCGAAAAAAGTTTGAGCAAACTGAGATTTACGAAAAGAGTATAATGGTTTTCATGTAGTACGAGTCGTGAATGATTGTGATAGTTGTTGTTTTTTGTTTTCTCTTGGACTGATGATGGTGTACAAACTGAAGTCCATATGAGTTTTTGGTATTTGGTTTAGTGGTCGACGGTCTAACTCCATCTTCTCGAAATAATACTAAAGATTGCGAAAGTTTGCACTTGTGATTTCGAAAGTTTTTACAAAAATTTCGAAACTTTGTATTTCTTGTGTTTGCGAAACTTGGTATCTTTTGTCGAGAATACAGATATATCGAGAACCAGATTTTCGAAACTTAAATTTATCGAGAACTTGGTTATCGAGAAAACATGGTAAAGTGTTCTCGAAAACCACTAAAGTTCTCGAAAACAGTACCTATCGAGATTTCTTATACAAGAAATTCCGATTTTTCCGGCGATGATAACCCAGTTTCCGATGAGTTTCTGATGAGTTTTCCGACCTTTTCTGGACCACTTTATTCACGGATGGAACAAAAAGTCATAAAGTAATGAGATTTGCACAAAAACTGATAACGTGGACCTATAAAAGACCATATGAAAACAGCTTTGCGACCCATTGTTAAAACAGTATGAGACTTTTGACCATTGGATACAAGGAATATTGTTGAAAAACTGTTATATAATAAGGATAAGGAAAAAAAATTTCCGACCCAAAAAAAATTGTATAAAAACAGCTTTAAACACATGAATCGAACCACAAAAATCAAGAAAGTAACACCATGAGCTCCGATACCAATTGTAGGACCGAAAATATAGATGATTTATGTGATTCGGGAGGTCGAGGTTGGTGATTATTGATGAACTCCATATTTAGTTTTAGAGAGAGAAAGTAGAGAGAGGGTGAAGAAAATGGAATATATTAAGATGACTGATTGAATACACAATTTCCCACACCCCTCATGGAGAGTCATGAGGGGTATTTATAGGCTCTACACATTACAAGTTTGCCTAGTTAACATAAGTAGTTCCTATTGGCACAACTTGCTACATATCTAGTCCATTTCACGTATGTGATGTTATCTTTATAAAAGAGCGAGGCTAACACCACTTATATAACATAAGCATAAGCCCAACTCATAAGCTTAGCCAAACATCCACGAAGGTTATCAATATATGGTTCAGTAAGTAAGAGGATTCATGTTGTGTGCAGGTGGTGCACCAGTTGTCCTTGTTGTTTTGGCTTCTTGTCGTATTGATGTTACTTTTGCTATAAAGGATAGAAAGATTCATTTTTTTTTCATGCGCCTGACTGTCTGAGCGTCCGGGCCAAGCTGGAGGTAAATTTTTCTAACAGTCAATGAAGAAACACACATGTAACTTAGGCAAGAATGTTTGTGATTTTAGTGTCATCACTTATATTTTATGTAATTGTGATTTACGTGAGATCAAGGGCTTAATCAGGTTTAGCTTATAGTTGAGTTAGGAGGTGCAGAGTGCACACTCGTTCTAGCTAATTTGATGCCGCTATGAACAAAGAGCGGGGGTCAAGGGGCAGCGCCCCTTGCTGGGGTCCCACCAAAAGTCATACCTTTTCCCCAACAGTCATGACCCTTCCTGTCAACCGATTTTAACCGCTTTTTAACCGAATTTAACAAACTTTTGGTTGGGATATATACACCATAATTGATCTCTTCCAGGATATAACAAACATAACAACTTTCTGTGTATTGCTTCGATTTCCCATGCCTTAGAAACAAAGTGTTGTTCTCTGTCTTATCCAACTGAGGATTTCGTGATACCCGAGGCATGTAGGGTCGAAATACTTCAATCTGACAGTGATTTCTACACGATTCAGAGAATATATCAAGATTATTACCACCCACACACTCCTAAAATTCTAACAAAGAAACTATCATACATTAGTTCATCTTATTGTTATTGTTATTGTTATTGTTATTGTTATTGTTGCATTTTGGTTTTATCTGTTTTCGGTTTACACAATAACATGACATACTGAAGTTGAAGGTTAATCGTCGTCCTCAATAGTTTGGTTTCAGCTAGCCATCTAAAATCAAAGTACAAGGAGATATGTACAAGGAATCAAGTCTCATATACTAGTTCTATGCTCTTGAATCAAGGTATAATTCTTAACTTTGACTTCTTCATAAAATCAAAATCTGTTCATTATTACAATAATGAGACTTGACATGATATAAAGATGCTCGTATTATAATTAAATTCAAGAAAAATTTTGATTTGCATAAATATCTTCTACAATGGGTTGAAATTATTAGAAAGTTGACTTTTGAGTCAAACTATTGAAGAACATATATCATAAAGTGTTTACTGGTGTACTGAGAAAAGCTACTAAACATGTTTCAGGAATACGAAGTTACTTCACTGCCAATAATTTGCCACAGAATTTGAAGCCGGGAACAATGGAAGAAGCTAACATATCAATCGACATAACTCCTAGTTCCATGTAGCGCTAGGGGTAAAAATGGTGTAAAGAAACAAGTAAAATGGTACACATGACTTTTTTTTACTGTTGCCTTATGTTTCATACTTTTGAACAGAATGTAAAATTTTGGTAACAGGTGAGGATAGTATCACGACATGGACTCAAAGTTGACTTTTACAGTTCAAAGGTTGTGTAAATATAAATATTGAAACATGAATGAAACAATACTATTGCTACTACATGAAATTTAGTATCATGCAGAACTTGAGAAAGAGAGGTTTTGTTAATGTGACGAAAAGTAATGAAGTGTGTTAAGGAATTACAGTTAATTCGAAACAATTACAGAATTGAACAAGTTTTTGTTTAACTTCTTGAGAAAGTGAAAGTATCTTGATGAAAATAGTCTTGAATAACCAACGTTTTTTTTAATTACTCCCTCCGTCCCATAATTATTGTCTACTGTTGACTTTTGAAGTCTTTAATTTTCAACTTTGACATTAAATATTTTTATTTGTGTTATATATTACTTGATGCAAAATATATGGATAGATTGAGTTTTGAATATATTTTTCATTGGTATAATTGTTATCAAGTATTATATAACACAAATAAAAATATATAAGGTCAAAGTTGCCAAATGAAGACCTTAAAAGTCAACAGTGGACTATAATTATGGGACGCATTGGCAATGGATCCTTCGATGTGCTTTAGGACACCGAAGTTGGTGCAATGGCCTTTGAAAAAGTAACACCACGATGAATAGTTTGATTCATCGAGATCTAGTTTCTCGGGTACAAGAGCATTAATGTTGTGGACAGCGTCTAGTTTTTCGACAAAGGTTAGACCCTTGGGTGGTGGAGGTGTTTGTGAGTTGGTCATAATGATGCGATGATTAAAAGAAGAGGATGGAGTTTCTAGGGTTTCGCTTGGGATGAAAAGGCGACTGTTAAGTCGATTTCTTGATTTTAGGGTTTGTGAGGATCGGTTTAAAGGCCTGATACCATATTAAACCTTATATTGCATAATGAGTTACGATTACAATGTTGAGTGTGTATATAATACACAATTGGCCTAACTACATACAAGCCATGCTAAACAATAAATGAGCTTTAGCCCTTACAAATAATTTGTCTAACACTTGGTGATTGAATTGAAGATTGATTCTTGTTTGACTAGAATAAAAAGGTGCGCATTCTTTAAATTTGGTTTATTAATTATATATTATTATTATCCTATGCTTCCACATGACTTTGATGCTTTATGTATTTTTTATTTATGATTGTCACGATATATAATTCTAATATGTCTAACCCATTCGTGATCGGCCTCAACCACAATAAATCTTTATGTTCTTGTGTGATTGCTTATTTGTTCACATCAGCATTATTGTGTTTTGCCCCACTTTTATCTTACTAGTTATTTAAATAAACATGTGACGAATGATTATGTGATATTGACTTTTGCAATACACACGTTTTTCTAATGTGACTATTTGAGAATTATTATGGAACTTATTGCCATCCATCCAACATGTATTCAACATTTCACTAATATATGTGTTATAAACATGACCGGATATCGAACCGGTTCTACTTCTTTGTTGGCTTGGCTAATAATCAACTAGTTGTAACATATAAACAAAGTTTGTTCGTTTTGACTCGGTTTCAAAGACTTAACATGATAAAAACAAAACACAAACAATTACTAAAAACAACAAACATAAAGATGTAACTATCAAATGAATTTGACTGAGGGAGTGAATAATGGCATCATTAGAGGCATTTGATAATGGAACTATTACAACAAATGTTTTAGTTTCAGCAAGTGAAACAATGTCAAAAAAAGCAAATTGTTTTATGCACGCCTCTGATGATTTGACTTAGCTGAAAAATGGTGGAGACGAAGAATAAATTAAAGAGAAGATAATTTAAGTTTTTAGTTTATATTTCTAATTTTTTGAAGATGTATTTTTATATTTTAATGTAACATTTTTAAATTAATAGAATTTTGATTGCATTATCAATAAATTTGTTAGATAAGTATAAGGTACATGTTTAATTGGTCGTAAGGCTTAAAAACGTCTTGGTGCTTTTAATGGAGAGAAAACATTCATAATTTAGATGGGTGTTATGAGAGGTACACTCTCTAGTGGTAAGTGGCACTCCCTCCCCCAAGCTACTTTTACGCATTCTATGGACACAAATTAAAGAGATAGCTTTTACCATTTTTTGTTTCGTATTTCTGTCAACACTTTTTATTTATCAAATTTTATATTTACTGTTTCATAATTTTAAAATAAAAACAAAATTTTAAAAATAGATACAAAAACAAATGAAAAAAAGGGAAATGCCAATATCTATATCTATACAATGTTAAAGAAATCATCATATGCACCTTGATCAAATATGTTTTGCAAAAAGGCAAGTTTTTTTTTCCTTTTCTTTTTCTTTTTCTTTTCACGTATGATTCTTCAAAAAGGCATTATGAAAAATATTGAATATGGTAATTAACTTTTCTCTACAAATAAAATTCATTGTTTGTAAGAATAATAAAAGAAAAATAATTGAGCTTCATGAATTAACATGCTTGCACGAAATCAGAATATTTGAATACACGAAGAATCGTAAATGCAACTTTTGTTATTTGACCAAATCATGGGCTATTAATTTAATGTATATCCATACAAACAATCACAGTTGACTTAATAATTGCTCTACAAAGGTTATTCTTGTTCATCTCATCGAGTTGCTTCTTTGCAATTTGTGCAAATAAAATTTCCCAAATCATAACTTCAATGGCATCTACTTCAACATCATCCGTTCAAAAGAACTTCAAGTATGATGTGTTTATAAGTTTCAGAGGTGAAGACACTTGTAACACCTTTGTTCGCCATCTTTATAATGCTCTTTGTTAGTGAAACCCTGATACCATGTAAGATAATGAAACCCATAGGTATAATTTTATTAATCACCACTATTTATAATAGTGAAACCCTAATACCCAAAACCCACAATCCGGGCTTGGGCCTAATTATCCACTAACACTTTTAGGGTAAAAGTTTTCAAAGCAAAATCTCCCCACTTTCATCCATTTATTTTCCCTTTCATTTCTAAAAAAAACTTGAGAACACACCTTTTATCACTTTCACTTTTCTTCCTCCCTTTTACTTAACTTGAGAACACAGTGTAAGTAACTCAACCGAATTCTAATTCAATTTGTTACCAATAATATGCGATATAATTCAATTGGCAAGGGATACCTTGCGAGGTTTGAATTTTGCAAACAATCTGCAAGTCTAATGAATCTTTTTTTTTTTTTTTTTTTTTTTTTTTTTTTTTTTTGTATTTAGTAAAAATGGTCGTGAAAATGGTAGTTTTGTTAAAACAATTGTTACTATTCAGAAAGAAAAAAAAAAGTTAGTATTTTCTACGTAAAGTATTAGCTAAACAATTAGTGAGGCGTGTTGAATATGTAAGTGGTGGGCCTAGGCGACTATGAGTTTGTGAATGGGCTGGAAATTTTCAAGAACCAAAATATCTACTACTACTTGCTACTCCAAACTGCCAAGTGCCATAAACGAGTCGATATCACTAGATTCTGTTAACAAACAGAAAACTTTAGTGCATTCAGTTTCTTATCAATAAAGATGATAATCATCGATAAAGTAAACTGCGTCTTGTGGTTTTATAGCTGGACTTTGTTTATTTCAACATCCCTTTGTTGCATACAACTATATTTCAGAAGGCGAATAATTTGTCTAACAAATACGACTAAGAGAACACGTCGGGTGGGAGTCTCACCTTATGGTGTAAAACTTTTTTTGCGTTTTCTAAGAACTTTACGTTCACCTTCCTTCCGTAACAAATATGGCTAGAGTTATGGCTAACAAAATGTTGGAACAAAGGGGCGGACCTAGGGGGTTCCCGAGGGTTTGACGGGAACCCCATGGATTTTATTCATAGTGTAAATTTTGTCAAAAATCACGATTTTTCCAAAATGAACCTGGTAACTTCGTAAATCTTTTAAACTTTTTTATTTGCACCCAGTGACTAAGTTCTAGGTCTGCCCCTGCTGGAACATATGGTAAAACGAGTGACTGGTTTTAAGAGAGAAAATGAGCGTATATGGTAAAACTTAGTTGTGCTGTATTGTAAAACAGATTTTAAGAGAGAACATATGATAAAACATAAGTTCTAGGTCCGCCCCTGTTGGAACATATGGTAAAACTTAGTTGTGTTGAGGAAGCTGAATTTCAAGCTCTTAAGAATTTGAAGATCAAGATAACTGGATTTTTTTTTTTTTTTTTTTTTTTTAATTTTTTTACTTTACTTAGATGTATTGAAATTTAGTTTTAGGGTTTTGTTAGATTTTAGAAATTATAAATCAATTGAAAGATTGTGTTTCTCTATCCTTGGGCCCTATAGGCTTCGATCTTGTTGATTTGTTACTTCGATTTGTGTCACACCCCGCCACGGCGGAAACGCGAGGGTGTAACTTTATGGATATCATCACAACACCTGGTGTCTACATAGAGAACAACTACATGCACATAAATAGAGCAATGTACAAACACAAAGTGTTGTAACAATACCCCAAAATAAAATAACCAAAACAAAACATAAATCCAAACATAGATGATAAACCACTTCCAATGCAACTAAGGTCTCGTCTATCCACATCCTTCTATCTTATCCTTAGAAAGCTCACCTGAAAATGATGCTTAAAACGTCAACATAATGTTGGTGAGATTCATAGGTTTAAGACACACATACACTCTCAAGGCAACCAGTTCACTGTGATTATAAACATAGCTGGACAAATAAATTATAGTTATCATATAGCTACATGCATTTGCAAGTCAATATCCACACACAAAGGCAACAACACTCATAAGGCAACCATTAGGACGGCTCGTGTCCCCCGATCCCATAATCATTACAACAGGACGGCTCGTGTCCTCCGATCCCATAATCATCAATTAGGACTCATACCCGAGTAACAGGATAACATCCTCCTAATTGGATCCCATCAAACATATCAAACATCAATTAGGTCGCATGTGCGAGTAATAGGATAACATCCTCCTAATTGGATCCCATAAACATCCACACAACAAATATCACACATAGCATGCATACGATAACATTATAAGTCCAAGCTCTTTAACACCACACACATAATCACAGTAAATCAAATCATTTAAGACAAGCATCATTCCCATCCCAAGTTTAAAACAAAGTAAAAATATGGGACTATGAACTCACCTTAAACTCCGCAGCTTCCACAAAACAACTCACAATCTATAGCACACAAAAATAATTCACATTACAAAAGGCCAAGCTAAAAGCCACAACCCATGTAATACTCATATGATGGATGTCTAAGACTCATATGACCCACCATGGATCTCCTAGACACCACACTAACCACTACCATAACTTAATTCTCACTAAATCTCTTGCACTCTAAAACTCAGAAAACGCAGAATTTTTGAGTACATTCACTCAAATGAAATCACGACAAATAAAGCTCAACAACTCACACAAAAAATTTACCATGGTCTCTCATAAGCATAGAAGCTAATCCCAGAAGGCCATGGACCAATAACACACACAAGTACTCACAAGAAATTCAAACTTGACAACTACTCAAATTCGGATCTAAACGCACACCAAAAAGTCTTGATTTTTAATAATTACTTCCACAAGTTTTTATCGCGAATCCTCTTCGTGGTAGTCTAATATAACCTAAAACTTAACTATTCCAGAAGACCAAGTCAAAATACCACTTTTATAACCACATGCCACCCTCAAACTTTTACCCAAAATCTGTCCCGGTTTGACAGCTTTGACACCTTAACAAAGAAAAATCAAAAGACCGACTTCCCGACCTCAAAATTGATCGTGGCTGGACTTTTTTGAAAGCTTTTTCATTATACTACAATTTAGACTTAAAATTCGTGACTTAACTCATCACCATATGTTATGTACCCTCACATCTTTACAGCCTTACGAATCTGTCCAAACTCTAACACAAAATCTAACGCGTTTAACACTCAATTCCCTTAACCAATCATCATACTATTATCATTAATTGATCCCAACATGTTTAATAACATTAATTTACAGAAGTTAACCCAAACCCTAATCCATCATATAATTATTACATGAATTATATTAATTAATCAAACAATTGAACATGTATTTTAAGAATTTTACCTTGATTCTTGATTATTGCTTCACAATTATAAACCCTAATTTTTTTCTCCCTTCTCTTGCTCCTTGGATCGACTAAAATTGCAGTAAAAACGTTTTAGGGGTGTTTGGTTTGGTATATATATTAATTATGGATAATCCTTGGGCCTAAGAGTTTTATTTGGACTCAAATTGGGTTTCCTTTTTCCCCTTATCCCTTAAATCCGAATTTTACATATAAAATATATATTTTTATTCTTTTTAATTAAATTTATTTATTACACTCAAAACCTCACACTTTTCATATTTTATAAACTCCCAAAACAAAACCTAACGTCTTACGCGATAAACCTTAATTTTTACGATAAACCGGAAAAATATCATTTTCAAAACAAAGTTTCCAAAAATAGAATTTCACACTCTTTTTGAAATATAACTCATAAAAACAAATCTCACGTAACTTACTAACGCTCAATTACTTGAACGAAGCCTCGTTACGCAAAAACACAAAAACACCAAAACTACGCAAGTCATTTCTACACCACAAAGGTGATCAAAATGAACTTTCCCAAATTTCAAACTTTCCAAATCACAATAAAACCACTTACGCAAAGGGATTTAGTGCTAAAACTCACCTATATCACTCATATATCACTACAACCACCTAGGATACACCAAACAAACGTCAACCGAGTCAAGACTATTAGTCAAACTAACCTGCCAAAACCACGGTTGTTACATCATCCCCCACTTAGAGAAATCGCGTCCCGAGATTTCAACTACTATAGTCACCACTCACGACAGCAAAAGGAAATTTATGGATTTTTAAGCGGATAAATACCACTCCATAAAATCAAAGAGAAAGAATCGCAAAAATGTGAACCGACTAAATACTCGAATTCACACGATAGAAAACATTCCGTCACTCCAACGATACACACAAATAGATACACTCCCCTATCAACAACACCAACAATCCAAACGACTTCTCACAGGTAGGTACGATACCCCCGAACCAAATGAAAATCCAAATGGTAACCGCAGGGAACACCACATATAATGGATACACATAAAACAAACATTAATTACCTCTGATTCCTCACGCTCCCAAGTAAACTCAGGACCACGCTTAGAATCCCACCATACCTTTACCAACGCTATCTCACCAAACTTCAAACCCTTAACATCTCGATCCATAATCTTTAATAGGTTTCTTGACAAAACGGAGGGTCTTGTCAACCTTACTTTCATCTATTGGCACATCCAGACTATCATCTGCCAACCACTTCTTTCCATTAGATACGTGAAACGTATCATGCACTCTACTAAATTCCTCAGCTAACTTCCACCGGTATGCCACAATTCCACTCCTTTCCGTAAATCCCAAATGGTCCTACGTATCTCGGTGCTAGCTTGCCTTTCTTACCGAAACGCACAACACCTTTCCAAGGGGATACTTTTAACCTCACAATATCACCAACACCAAACTCTAAGGGCTTACAGAAATAATCCGCATAACTCTTTTGGCGATCTCTTGCTGCCTTAAGTCTTTCCTTAATCGGAAAACCTTATTCGTAGTCTCTCGTACCAGTTCAGAACCAATTAGTTGGCTTCTTCCAACCTTTGCCCACAGAACAGGTGACCTACATTACCTTCCATACCACACTTCAATGACACATTCTTAATACTAGACTGATAATTATTGTTATAGGAGAACTCAGCTAAAGATAAATGCATACCCCAGCTTCCTCCAACTCAAATACACCCATGCTCTCATCATACCATCCAACGCCTGATTTGTACGCTCACTTAGTCCATTCACTTAAGAACGATAAGTTGTACTCATCTTTATACGCGTTCTCAAAACTCTATAAAACGTTTAACACCCTCGCAAAGTAAGTATTCCATCATGTTTCTTGATGATCAACACGACACCCCATGGCTCATTACCAACTCACCGAGCGAAAAGTCTCGCCTACTCCTCTATTCATCTCTTGCTAAGGTAATAATACGTCTTATCCATTCTCGGATGTAACAAATACCTTGCATGATTGATGTCCTTACGCTTCCTCTCAATGAAACCAATAGCTGGTCCGCATAGTACATTCCTCCATCCTCGTTCCTTTCCATTTACTGGTCTAAACCAAGTAATCATTATTCTTTCATGTTCTCATCCTTGAACCTCTCTCTCTAGGCTGTCAATATCATCCTCTTAACCCCGAACTGAATTATCATAATCATTGCTCACAAACATCCAAGTTTCACTCGTTTACTCCCGCTCAGTGCTCTTACCACGATGTCCGCCCTTCCTTGACAGTGGCGAATCAGATAATCGTAGTCATTGAGAAATTCCACACTCAACTTCTCTTCAACATATATTAACCTCTTGTCAAATATATGCTAAAGATTCTCATGATCTGGGTAGACCACACTTTCTGCTCCATACAAATATCATCTCCAAGTTCTACTCCCCAACTTTAAATCACGTATCACACAGTTCCTCTTATGGATCTTCTACCTCCACGATGCCTACGCAATCCGAGGAACGTACATCTTGAAGCTAAACATCTCACCTGAACAACTTGCAAACATCCACTTCTTCTTCAACGAGCAAATTGATAATCAAAACAGCAATCTATCCAAAGTAAACGACGCGAACCATGAAACCGGTCGAGCTAAAACGTATATCAACGAACTCAAAAAGGGGTACGAATTACCGACCAACGAAGTAACGAACATCAAAATCAAAGCTAGAAAACACAATGAGAAATTTTCCCCCAATAAAAGTAGACACGGATAAAATGTTCATGAACATCCATACAAAGAAAATACAAAATACACGTACCTATAAAACATCCACAAACGTACCTTAACGAAAGAAACACTTGATGAATCAAATACATAACAAGTTTGGTAAATGAGAACCATAGACAGTTCTTATCCCCGTACTCTACCTTCCCAAAAACAAATGAACACCATTTTTTTTTCACAAAACATATCTTAAACTTATACATTTTTTTATAAAATATACATAAACCATTTTATGTAAGACATCAACATAACCATTTTTTTTCACACTTCATTTCCCATGAAAATATTAGTTTCCATCAAACGACCTTGAAATACCCAAAACAAATTTGTAAAATGCCATAAAGACTCTAACACAACCTCGTAATCGAACGCGAAAGACATTGAAGAATTCCGTAATCAAAATAATCCTCAAACGAACTCATACCAGTGAACACTCACGCAAATGCATTGCAAACCAAACGAAGAACGCAAAGACTCATTCGTACAACAACCAAACCAAAATCATAGGAAAAAAAAAAAAAAAAAAAAAAAAAAAAAAAAAAAAAAAAAACCGATACTAACAGGTCACAAAAACATGTCACGAAATTCAATTGATGTGTGTAAATGAGGGATCAAATATCCACACCAACTCGTCACGAACCAACAATACTTGAAGAATAGCATAACATTCATCCGAGGAATGAATGTATGGAATAACCAAAGAAACGAACCAGTATCCAACAAAAACGAATTCGATTACCCAACACCAATCACGACGTCAAATAGAAAGAATATGGCATATGTACCATCATGGTACGAATAGGAATGCCAACCAAAGAATTAGGTATACAAATGGAGCGTCTAGCAAACGAATCAACTTAAATACCACAACATAAGTACCCACCGATAATTGAGGTATCAACATATGATAGGTAGGATGGAATCTTACCACCTACACACCCCAACATATAACGACTGCCCAAACGGTTAAGAGAATACTCCTCTAACCATACAGCCATCACCGATCATGATATCACATACCATCTACCACAACATATAACAACAAACATCAATCAATGCAATAATGGTCACAAGTCCACGTGTGTGATACCCTTATAATTATGTTCGCGACCATAGTTATAAGCCTATTCCACACGCATACTTACTTCCAAAACCACACATCTCAATGATAACGCACATATACCACATAGCACCTAATACACCATGCAATTCATGCCATCATACTTGCAAGTCCACTTGTGTTGTGACGCATGTATAATTATGTTGGCCACCATAATTATCTATGCCCCCTTTCATAAGTGTACTCCCTCCTATGACAACACATCATGCAAACAAACATGCAAACAAAAACTAAAGACGTCGCAAACAATCATCTCACATGGAACAATTCCATCGATCACGTAAACTCTACAATCAAAATCACTTGGATAAGGTCGATCCAATATCCAAGAGTAATCACGCTCCAACATGGCTCCAGACGGCAAAAGACAACATACAAATTCCAAAACATAACACAAAACAAAAGACGTCGCATATTGGCTCAAACTCCACTCTCGCACTTATTTCCCCACTTAGATCAATTCAACTCACTACTAGCTGTGGACTCTAGATCCGAATCCACACCATTCCATCCTAACTCCCTTTCATCTTTACTCAACCACCCATTCATGTTTCCTACATGTTGAGGTAGTCGACAACATGCAAAACCATCTCTATTCTATTCTTCCAATTCCACATGATTCCCAAGCGCATACAAATCACGAGGTTTAGACTAAACCACATCTCCTTCCTATGTGAAGTGAGGACACTACCAAGGGTATTTAGTAATGGCTCCATCTCCAGAAGTCACCGTGGTTCCAAACCTCTCCACTTCTTCTCCACCAACGTTTTCCATAAACATCCTCTCCGTGTCCGAACATAGATACATGCTATCGGAAACTCGGATTCTGCGGTTAATCCGTTTCATCCGACCACTTCTCTCGCATCCGATAGCGACAATGGTAGTCCAACGAAGCATCTTACACGCGGAAGACGATATAATAAAGTCGATATATACAATACAACGTATAAGGTATAGAATAGACGTTCGAAACTCAATAAAACATCTCATAAATATAGGAAAATAGACATATAAAATATTATACTTACACATAGGTCCAAAATGCAACTATATGAGGGACTCCTAGGTTATAGTCTAGGTCCAACCGCCTAATTCTCTATAACCAAGGCTCTGATACCAATCTGTCACACCCCGCCATGGCGGAAACGCGAGGGTGTAACTTCATGGATATCATCACAACACCTGGTGTCTACATAGAGAACAACTACATGCACATAAATAGAGCAATGTACAAACACAAAGTGTTGTAACAATACCCCAAAATAAAATAACCAAAACAAAACATAAATCCAAACATAGATGATAAACCACTTCCAATGCAACTAAGGTCTCGTCTATCCACATCCTTCTATCTTATCCTTAGAAAGCTCACCTGAAAATGATGCTTAAAACGTCAACATAATGTTGGTGAGATTCATAGGTTTAAGACACACATACACTCTCAAGGCAACCAGTTCACTGTGATTATAAAACATAGCTGGACAAATAAATTATAGTTATCATATAGCTACATGCATTTGCAAGTCAATATCCACACACAAAGGCAACAACACTCATAAGGCAACCATTAGGACGGCTCGTGTCCCCCGATCCCATAATCATTACAACAGGACGGCTCGTGTCCTCCGATCCCATAATCATCAATTAGGACTCATACGCGAGTAACAGGATAACATCCTCCTAATTGGATCCCATCAAACATATCAAACATCAATTAGGTCGCATGTGCGAGTAATAGGATAACATCCTCCTAATTGGATCCCATAAACATCCACACAACAAATATCACACATAGCATGCATACGATAACATTATAAGTCCAAGCTCTTTAACACCACACACATAATCACAGTAAATCAAATCATTTAAGACAAGCATCATTCCCATCCCAAGTTTAAAACAAAGTAAAAATATGGGACTATGAACTCACCTTAAACTCCGCATCTTCCACAAAACAACTCACAATCTATAGCACACAAAAATAATCCACATTACACAAGGCCAAGCTAAAAGCCACAACCCATGTAATACTCATATGATGAATGTCTAAGACTCATATGACCCACCATGGATCTCCTAGACACCACACTAACCACTACCATAACTTAATTCTCACTAAATCCCTTGCACTCTAAAACTTAGAAAATGCAGAATTTTTGAGTACATTCACTCACATGAAATCACGACAAATAAAGCTCAACAACTCACACAAAAAATTTACCATGGTATCTCATAAGCATAGAAGCTAATCCCAGAAGGCCATGGACCAATAACATACACAAGTACTCACAAGAAATTCAAACTTGACAACTACTCAAATTCGGATCTGAACGCACACCAAAAAGTCTTGATTTTTAATAATTACTTCCACAAGTTTTTATCGCGAATCCTCTTCGTGGTAGTCTAATATAACCTAAAACTTAACTATTCCAGAAGACCAAGTCAAAATACCACTTTTACAACCACATGCCACCCTCAAACTTTTACCCAAAATCTGTCCTGGTTTGACAGCTTTGACACCTTAACAAAGAAAAATCAAAAGACCGACTTCCCGACCTCAAAATTGATCGTGGCTGGACTTTTTGGAAATCTCTTTCATTATACTACAATTTATACTTAAAATTCGTGACTTAACTCATCACCATCTGTTATGTACCCTCACATCTTTACAGCCTTACAAATCTGTCCAAACTCTAACACAAAATCTAACGCGTTTAACACTCAATTCCCTTAACCAATCATCATACTATTATCATTAATTGATCCCAACATGTTTAATAACATTAATTTACAGAAGTTAACCCAAACCCTAATCCATCATATAATTATTACATGAATTATATTAATTAATCAAACAATTGAACATGTATTTTAAGAATTTTACCTTGATTCTTGATTATTGCTTCACAATTATAAATCCTAATTTTTTTCTCCCTTCTCTTGCTCCTTGGAGTTTTAGGGGTGTTTGGTTTGGTATATATATTAATTATGGATAATCCGCCTAAGAGTCATATTTGGACTCAAATTGGGTTTCCTTTTTCCCCCTTATCCCTTAAATCCGAATTTTACATATAAAATGTATATTTTTATTTTTTTTATTAAATTTATTTATTACACTCAAAACCTCACACTTTTCATATTTTATAAACTCCCAAAACAAAACCTAACGTCTTACGCGATAAACCTTAATTTTTACGATAAACCGGAAAAATATCATTTTCAAAACAAAGTTTCCAAAAATAGAATTTCACACTCTTTTTGAAATATAACTCATAAAAATAAATCCCACGTAACTTACTAACGCTCAATTACTTGAACGAAGCCTCGTTACGCAAAAACACAAAAACACCAAAACTACGCAAGTCATTTCTACACCATAAAGGTGATCAAAATGAACTTTCCCAAATTTCAAACTTTCCAAATCACAATAAAACCACTTACACAAAGGGATTTAGTGCTAAAACTCACCTATATCACTCATATATCACTACAACCACCTTGGATACACCAAACAAACGTCAACCAAGTCAAGACTATTAGTCAAACTAACCTGCCAAAACCACGGTTGTTACAATTTGTGTGTAAATTTGAGTTATTAAAAGTTAGTTTTGTTTGGGTCAATAAAGTAGTAATCACAAGATGGTTCAACATCAAAATGTTGCCAATCATAGACTTCAATAGAGTAGTTAAATATATTTTGTATAAGAATAGTGGATCAAGTCTTTGTTTGGGGGCTAGATTCGGATGTATCGAGTTATAATTGAATCAACCTCAACTAGTTGTAAATGGTGAGGTTTATGTAGGATGATTATTTTTAATTTGTGTATGTTGTTTTGATTTTCATTGGGATCGACTTAAAATTTAAAACCACCAGTTTTATGAATGTAAAGATGAATTTTGTTTGATAAATACTCCAATAGTTTTATGAATGTAAAGTTGAGCTTAACTTCAAGATTATGTGAGTTTAATTCGAGAAAATTATTAGACAGAAAGATTTAATTGACTATGTTTGATAACAACTTACAAGGTATTAGTTTGAAATAAATTTGTTAAACTAATTGTTTTAGAAAGTAACTTGTAAATGTGGAGAATTGATTTATGGAACCGACCCAAAAATTTGAAGATAGATTTTGACGAGATATGTAGAAGGTGCATGTTTTGCGTCGTTAGGCCTAAAACTGTCGCTTGTCATAATGGACCAATTTAGTTATCGAAAAAGCTCTTGTATAGAATGCAACTGACTTTTAGGAGTTAGAAATGAGCCCGTAGGGTTGGTTACATGGTTGTAACTAAGATTTGTCATCACTCGTCTATTACGTACTATAAAGAGAACTTAACCCTGCCTAACCCACTCGTGATCAGCCTCAACCACAGTAAATCTTCGTGTTCTTGTGTGATTGATTATTTGTTCACATCAGCATTATTGTGTTTTGCCCGACTTTTATCTAACTAGTTGTTTAAATAGACATGTGACGAATGATTATGTGATGTTGACTTTTGCAGTAGACACGTTTTTCTAATTTGAGAGTTATGGAACTTATGGCCATCCATCCAACATGTATTCAACATTTTACTAATATATGTTTTATAAACATGGTTTTTAAAATTGGACCTGATATCGAACCGATTCTACTTCTTTGTTGGCTTGGCTAATAATTAACTAGTTGTAACATATAAACAAAGTTTGTTCGTTTTGACTTGGTTTCAAAGACTTAACATGATAAAAACAAAACACAAACAATTGCTAAAAACAACAAACATAAAGATGTAACAATCAAATGAATTTGTCTGAGGGAGTGAATAATGGCATCATTAGAGGCATTTAATAATGGAACTATTACAACAAATGTTTTAGTTTCAGCAAGTGAAACAACGTCAAAAAAGCGAATTGTTTTATGCATGCCTCTGATGATTTGACTTAGCCGAAAAATGGTGGAGATGAAGAATAAATTAAAGAGAACATAATTTAAGTTATTAGTTTATATTTCTAATTTTTTTAAGTTTTTATATTTTGATGTAACATTTTTAAATTAATAGAATTTTGATTGCATTATCAATAAATTTGTTAAGTAGGTATAATAGTTGTACTAGATGTTTAATTGGTCGTAAGGCTTAAAAACATCTTGGTGCTTTATGGAGAGAAATCATTTTTAGATGGGTGTTATGAAGGGTACACTCTCTAGTGGTTAAGTGGCACTCCCCCCCCCCCCCCCCCCCCCCCCACCCCCCTTAAAAAAAAAAAAAAAAAAAAAAAAAAAAAAATCTACTTCTACACATTATACGGACACAAAAAAGATAGCTTTTACCGTTTTTTGTTTCGTATTTACTATCTGTCAACACTTTTTATTTATCAAATTTTATATTTATTGTTTCGTAATTTTAAAATAAAAACAAAATTTTAAAAATAGATTTGAAAACAAATGAAAAAAGGGGAAATGCCAATATCTATATCTATACAATGTTAAAGAAATCATCATATGCACCTTGATCAAATATGTATTTTGCAAAAAGGATTTTTTTATTTTATTTTATTTATTTATTTTTTTGCACGTATGATTCTGCAAAAAAGCATTATGAAAAATAGTGAAATGATCATAAAATTAAATATAGTAATTAACTTTTCTCTACAAATAAAAATCATTGTTTGTAACTTGTAAGAATAATAAAAGAAAAATAATTGAGCTTCATGAATTAACATGCTTGCACGAAATCAGAATATTTGAATACACGAAGAATCGTAAATGCAACTTTTGTTATTTGACCAAATCATGGGCTTTTTATATATCCACCCAAACAATTAAACAAACACAGTTGACTTAATAATTGCTCTACAAAGGTTATTCTTGTTCATCTCATCTAGATCCAGTTGCTTCTTTGCAATTAGCGCAAATAAAAATTTCCCAAATCATAACTTCAATGGCATCTACTTCAACATCATCCGTTCAAAAGAGCTTCAAGTATGATGTGTTTATAAGTTTCAGAGGTGAAGACACTCGTAACACCTTTGTTGGCCATCTTTATAATGCTCTTGAGCAAAAAGGCATTGAAACTTACAAAGACGATGAGAAGATTGAAAAAGGGGAAACCATCGACACCCAGCTCATGGAATCCATTGAAGACTCAAGATTCTTCATCATTGTGTTCTCTAAGGACTATGCAGGTTCATCTTGGTGCTTAGATGAGCTTGTTAAGATTATGGAGTGCCGGAAGGCGAGTGAGCAAACTGCTTACCCAGTCTTTTATGATGTGGAGCCCACGGAAATCCGCAAGCAAAGTGGGGCGGTTGAAAAAGCTTTTGAAAAACATGAAAATAAAGCGGCTGCCGGGAAATGGAGGAAGGCTTTAAAAGAAGCAGCCGATCTGGCTGGCTGGGAGTTGAAGAAGACTGCTAATGGGTAATTGCTGATTTATATCTCTCGTATGTTTAGTTATTTGAGTCTTGTTGAATGGTTCTCATGCGAGTTTTTAACTCAAACATGAAATGCGATTATTACTATTATGTTATAGCTCTCATATTTGAA
The DNA here is from genome assembly GCA_030686995.1 of Artemisia argyi. Taxonomy (NCBI): domain Eukaryota; kingdom Viridiplantae; phylum Streptophyta; class Magnoliopsida; order Asterales; family Asteraceae; genus Artemisia; species Artemisia argyi. The sequence goes on along the minus strand of CM060701.1, from coordinate 224,606,520 downwards.
ATCAATCATTTATGTGGGAATTAAGCAAGCTAATGTAATCTCCTTTAATGATTATAGGGATGAATCTAAACTGATACAAATAGTGGTTGATGATATTTTCAAAAAGATATGTTTATTCGGTTCGAGTTTTGATGAAAAGTTAGTAGGAATGGAGATGCGAATAAACGAGGTTCTTTCATCTTTAGAAATGGATACTGAAGATGTTCGCATGATTGGAATTAAGGGGATGGGAGGAGGTGGAAAAACAACTTTGGCCACAGCTATTTTTAATCAAATATCAAACCAATTTGAAGGTAGAAGCTTTGTTGAAAATGTAAGGGAAGTTTCAAAAACATCTTTGTCCGGTTTAAAGGATTTGCAGAAACAGATCCTCACAGATGTTTTCAGCAGTCAAGACATCACTGTTAGTAGTGTTTCGGATGGTAAAAATATGATGGTACAGATGATGCGTCGTAAAAAGGTTCTTATTGTTCTAGATGATGTGAATGATACAAAGCAGCTAGAGGCGTTAGCTGGTGCATCTAATTGGTTTAAGCCGGGAAGCAGAATTATCATTACCACTCGAGATGAGCAAGTGCTGTTAGCCCAGCGGGTGAACTTTAATCATAACTTCATTCATGAAGTCAATCTGTTATCGCCCAAGGAATCAATTTTCCTCTTCAGTAGGCATGCATTTGGAAGAGAGATTCCGAATGAAGGATATGAACATCTATCAAGAAAAGTTGTACAATATGCTGCTGGTCTTCCTTTAACGATCAAAGTTTTGGGTTCGTTTCTTTGTGATCAGAAGGAGCCTGAATGGAATGATGCTTTGGAAAGACTAAAAACAATTCCATTGAATGAAACTATGATGATTTTGGAATTAAGCTATAACAGTCTAGAGGATGATTACAAGGACATATTCTTAGATGTTGCTTGCTTACTCAAGGGTTGGTACAAAAAAGAGGCGATTAGAGCTCTTGAAAGCTGTGGATTTCGTGCTCGAATTGGTTTAAGGGTTCTTGAACTGAAATCTCTTATAACTATTTCTGAAGATGGGCTCTTGGGTATGCACGACCATATAGAAGAAATGGGCAAGAATATTGTTCGTCGTGTGAACCCCGATAAACCTGAAATGCATAGCAGGTTATGGATAAAGGAGGAAATTGAAGATATAGTGGCTAATGACTCGGTAAGTATCAAGTTATTTGGGGTGTTAAACCAAAAAGTAAGTATACTTTTGCCGTGATGTTCAAAAAAGTATACTTATGCCGTTTAAAAAAAAAAAAAAAAAAAAAATTGTTTTAATATATACACAACAATCATAAAACCAATCCACCATCAACCAACCGCCACCAAATCTCCACCCCCAATAACCACGACCTCCTATCAACCACCACCTTGTCCTTTTTTTTCCATGATAACAAGCCGTTTAATTAATTATAAATGAGTGTTTATCCTTCAATTTAAACAAAATCCAAAAATCCCCAAATCTCAAACCATTCAACCAATTCTTCTAATTTAATAATAAAAAAACAAAAAGACCTATCCACCACCACCTTCAATTTAAACAAAACACAAAAATTCCCAAATTTTGACGAAAACCTTAATCTTAGAATATCAAATTTAACCAATTTCTCTAATTTAATAAAAAAAACAAAAATCCCCAAATTTTATTAAAAATAGAAATTAACCCTAACCTAAACATTTAATTTCAATTCAATTCGAGAAATTAACACATTTTGTTTTGTAATGAAACAAATCTCATGGTCTCTGCTTTTTGAATTACGTACAGGGTACCCAAGCAACAAAATGTATGAAACTGTTTACAATAGATGAATTGAATATTGAAACTTTAATGAACGGTCTCGCAAACATGAAAGAACTTAGATTTCTTCAATTGTTTACCCCACAATATCCAGATGAAGATGACGTTAGGAACTCGAAGTTTGATGAAGATAGTGTACACATTCCAAATACCTTACGATTTCTGAGATGGGAAGGTTATCCTTTTTCAAGCTTACCGAAAACATTTCAACCAAATAATCTTTTTGGACTTGAAATGTGGTACAGTGATATGGTTCAGCTTTGGAAAGATGGAGAAGAAAAGGTACATAGAATAATTAATGGTTGATTTATTAATTGCTAGTTTTATCTTTCCCTCTTTTGTTACTCATTACACCAATTACTAACATTTATCTTTCCTTTTTTGACAGCCTTTTTTAAAGCTCAGGTTCCTAAAGTTCACCTGGTCATACTATTTGAGGACCCTTGACCTTAGTGTGGCTCCGATTCTTGAGACACTAATTGTTGAAAATTGTGAAGATTTGGTAAAAGTTCATTTCCAGGTTACTCCAAATCTAAAGGAGTTATGTATCAAGAATTGTGAAAGCTTGGAAATGTTACACATGCCTGCTGAATGTCCAAAACTCAGATCTCTCGACCTTTATAATTTAAAGAAGTTGAGGACCCTTCACCTCGGGGTTACTCCAAATCTTGAGACGCTAACAGTCACGGATTGTCCTGATTTGGTCGAACTTCAGATTCCTGCTGAATGTCCAAAGCTCATTAATCTCAACCTCAGTAATTGTGTTAAAGTTGCGGAATTGCCTGAGGAAATTGGACGGTTAGAATGTTTAAAAGTGTTAAGTATCACTGGAACAGGCATACATCATCTTCCACAGAGTATTTTTAGGGTGAAAGGTCTGCGTATTGTTGGGTCTAGATGGCTTCTTGAGTCATGCGGTTTTACATCCAAGATAAAAACCTCTGGTGATAAAACATTCTGCTACATATAAAGCTGTGAATAGCACAGGCACCAAAAGCAGAAGTCCCGTGTAATGTGGGCGAGTGATGATTTTGGAACATCTCCGAAGGCCCAAAGAAGTCACTGCATTAAGAACATTTTTAACAGGTACTTTCTCCGTTGTCTATAAATTGTCTTATGTTTGATGAAGATTAGAATTATAATGATGTTCCTCACCTTATTTTCCTAAGGGGGTGTTTGTTTTTAGCTTATATAGTGGGCTTATGAGCTTATATGACTCGTATAAGCCCAAATCAAATATTTGGCTAAGCTTATATGAGTGGGCTTATGAGCTTATATGTGGATGTTTTGATAAGTCAAAAAAATGTAGCTTTTTGTGAGGGTTTGGGCTTATATAACACATTTTAATTAAAATTTTTAAATTACAAATTTACCCAAATTTTACTTGTAAAATCCAATGTTCATATTTCTTCTTTTTAGCCTCCATCACTATTACCCGCCTCCAACTTCACTCTCACATCTCATCAAGTATGAACATAATCATTATCTCATTCTTATTCAAATGTTTTGAAGGGGTAAAACCATTATTATATATGTTGTTGCATATGGTATCTTTTATTATTAGATATGAACTTAATGCTGCATAATTTGACCATTGATAATTGAAATTTCGTTTATATATTGTGTCTTTTATTATTAGATATGAACTGTTGTTGCATATCGTGTTATGTAATCTGCATATGGTGTCTTCTATTATTAGACATGGTGTCTTTTATTATTAGATATGAACTGTTGCATATATCGCGTTATGTAATTTGACATTTATATTAATTGAAATTTCATTTCATTCACGAATGGACCATTGATAAGCTTTTTCGTGTTATGTAATCTGAATTTATTAAACCATGCCCTTTTTTGTCATTTACCAACATAAGCCAAACCAAACACGTAAGCTTAAGCTTATTAAACATAAGCTAATCCAAACACTAAGCATGGGCTTATAAGCAATAAGCCACTTATATAAAATAAGCATAAGCCCAACTCATAAGCTTAGCCAAACATCCCCTAAGGTTATCAGTATATGGTTCAGTAAGTAAGAGGATTCACGTTGTGTGCAGGTGGTGCACCAGTTGTCCTTGTTGTTTTGGCTTCTGGTCGTATTGATGTTACTTTTGCTAATAAGGATAGAAAGATTCATTCTTTTTCATGGGCCTGACTGTCTGAGCGTCCGGGCCAAGCTGGAGGTAAATTTTTCTAAGAGTCAATGAAGAAACACACATGTAACTTAGACAAGAATGTTGGTGATTTTACTGTCTATCACTTATATTTTATGTAATTGTGATTTACGTGAGATCAAGGGCTTAATCAGGTTTAGCTTATAGTCGAGTTAGGAGGTGCAGAGTGCACACTCGTTCTAGCTAGTTTGATGCCGCAACGAACAAAGAGCGGGGGTCAAGGGGGCCGCCCCCATTGCAGGGTCAAGGGGCAGCGCCCCTTGTGGGATCAAGGGGTAGAGCCCCTTGCTGGGGTCCCACCAAAAGTCATACATTTTCCCCAACAGTCGTTACCCTTCCTGTCAACCGATTTTAACCGCTTTTTAACCGAATTTAACTAACTTTCTGTTGGGTTATATACACCGTAATTGATCTCTTCCAGGATATAACAAACATAACAACTTTCTGTGTATTGCTTTGATTTCTCATGCCTTTGAAACAAAGTGTTGTTCTCTGTCTAATCCAACCGAGGATTTCGTGATACCCGAGGCATGTAGGGTCGAAATACTTTAATCTGAAAGTAATTTCTACACGATTTAGAGAATATATCAGGATTATTACCACCCACACACTCCCAAAATTCTAACAAAGAAACTATCATACATTAGTTCGTCTTCTTTTTTTTTATTAACTTCTTGAGAAAGTGAAAGTATGTTGAAGAAAGTTGTTATTGTTGTTGTTGTTGTTGTTGTTGTTGTTGATATTCGAATAAGTACAGATATGTTATGCAACCACATATCGAGGTTCTATCAACATGAGTGAAAAGCAGTCGATATTCGAGTACAATAACATTTGTTAAAACATGTAAGTAAACAAGTTAAGCAACCAAAAGAACTACAAATCATGGATATCAAATCCCTTAAGTTTCTTCGTGATGGTAGCAATGTACTTCCCCTGATGAAAAGCTTGCTCCAATTCGAGCTTGGATGGCTGTCTTGACCCGTCACCAGAATAAGTTCCAGCCCCGTATGGGCTTCCACCTTTCAGTTCCCCCATTTCAGACATACCCTCTCCAAAACTATACCCAATTGGTACAAAGATCATCCCGTGGTGGACAAGCTGAGTAAGTGTAGTTAATCTGTCATTCACAATATGAAATTTGCTCAAAATTGTCAAAAACTTGATACTTAATATCGCAAAATGTGTACTTTTTCAGACATTTTATTACATATAATTATGTACTAATTGAGTTTTGCGGTTTCACGGCCTATTAAAGAGACACCTAAAAAAAGGTTGAGGATGTGGTATTCCCAATATATATCTAATAGCTAGGAATAGGATCCATATTTAGGTACTTACGGAGTAGATTCTTGCCCACCACCTTGAGTACTAGTGCTGTAAAAGACGCCGGCTGGCTTGCCAGTAAGCTGTTGTTTCCTCCAGAGGCCACCAGTGGCATCTATAAATACTTTGAACTGAGCAGCCATCATACCGAATGTTGTTGGGAATCCAAAGATGTATCCATCAGCTTCACCAAGTTCTTTTGGTGTGATTACTGGCACATCGCTCTTGGGTGGTCACTCATTTTCTTAAGCACTTCTTCGCTCAGAATCTCAGGTACCTACAACCCGAAAAACAAACACAAGTGGAATTCCCCTGAGGCCTTGACTATACTAGTCTAGATAATGTATACAATATAACTAGATATATCTAACATCATTTTGCATGATAAGAATGTACGTGTGATCATTCTTGTCTTCGATCTTGGCACCAATCTAGCTACCTGCCATAACTTGGCTTCAACTCCTTCAACAGATGCAGCCCCTTTTTGTATCTCGTGAGCTAGCTCTCTACGTGTCCATACATAGAATAGTACCTGCAGCAAGAAATGAAAAAATTGACTGTCAGCAAATTAAAGACAACGATATTCAAGTTAGATATAGGATACCATGATCAACAGCTTATTTCTCATAATAGCACAAGGAAATTAGTGTGTATGTTTTGTTCAATCAGGTCCACACCCTATACGCTAATCTTGCACCACAGTTTATCTTACTATTCTGGTATAGTCATTAATTTTGCACATATGTCACATTTTTCAGTCAGGTAACAAAAATGAAAACTCACTAACCGCAAACTCATACTCAAGCCATATCAATCACATCATTTTGTCCAACCTTAATCAAATTTCATAGCATAAACATAAATAATACTTGAGACGAATAACAATGTCTTTGAGGTTTATGTCTCAATAGATGTCGCCCTTTGTTCAAATTAACATGAAGCAAGCAAAACAAGAACAAAACATAACACATAACACTCTTGTATACAAGAAGCAAAAAAATAATTCTCACTCTGCTGTCACTCTACTTGTTATTTCTTAAAACAGAACCACCGAAAACGTCGGTCTCTCATTAAAACCAAACCCTCAGCTTTTAGTATTGTTCGGAAAAAATTTAACGTTATTTAAGTTAAATTGGTTATTGTTTAGTTTGGTCTTTTTCTGCTCACCCATTACAATTTCTAGATTGTGTCATGAAACATAATACCACAAAAACACACACAATCAAAGAAACATAATTCATCAATCATAGGTTACCCATAGTACATTTTAATTATTCTAACATATATAAAGGTGTTAAACAAGAGGTCTCATGTTCAAACCTCACTAGTTAGATACTTAAACTTAAACATCTAGGGGTGGCTAGACGGGATAATCAGGTTAGGCCGTGTACATTTGAGTCAAAATATTAAAAAAGTACTAAATAGAATAGCTTGTAATAATACTAAGCTAATAACTCAATACATAATAAAATAAGAGTTAATTGCATTTTTGGTCCTTGTGGTTTGACCAAATTGCATTTTTGGTCCTCAAAACTTTGAAAGTGCAACGATAGTCCCCATTTTGAAGTTTGGATTGCATTTTCGGTCCCTGGATAAAATTAAATGACTAAAATACCCTTTTTCTTCTTTAGAAAAATCAAGGGTAATTTTGTCATTTCACACCTATCAGGGACCAAAAATGCAATCCAAACTTCAAAATGGGGACTATCACCGCACTTTCAAAATTTTGAGAACCAAAACTGCAATTTGGCCAAACCACAAGAACCAAAAATGCAATTAACTCATAAAATAATTTGCTAGTTAACTGAATTGAACTTTAGATGATGAACTTACACAATGTACACTTTAGTAGCCATTGATGAATCCACTCTTGAGTTGAGAGAGTAAAACAAAACCAAATGAACAACAACCACTAATTTCAGTATTTATGAACAACATGGCTTTGTTGGAAGGTACTTGGGGATATGAAGATATGTGGGGCCCTTGGGATATCATGTGAGGATGATGTCATCAACTACCAATCATTTTGTGTTGTGCTAAACGTTCTTGTCAGGATAAGAGCATCACATTAAAGCAAAAGGTATCATGAAGAGGTATAACTCTTCATTCAGGTCTTACCGGTGCCACCTCACTTTAACACTACAATTTTAAAATACCCTCTCTATCATAACACAAAACAAACTCTTTATTTCCGTCCCACCCAACCTCAAAATAACTCAAAATCAAATCATTTATACAACGGTAACCTGCAAAACACCTTGTCTTTTTGTTCTTCACTTCCCCGACGGAACTTCAGACGGCGAGCAACGAAAAGGAGGGTAGGTGTGGACAGTGTGGTGGCGAGAACGAGGAGGAGTGAAGAGCCGCCACGTCAAAACGGCAAGCTCTTCCTCTTCACGATACCTTTTGCTCTTATTAGCTTCACCTTAAGTTTCATTTATTTTAACAGAATGTTTACGATGTATACCTCATATCTCACAAATTTTATCTCTCTTGTCTCACAAATTTTATCTCGCGTTAGTTTTCATTCTTGATTGTTGTTTTATCACTTTTATCTTGCAATACTTTTGTCATGACGAGTAACTACTTTCTTAACAAAATATATCCTTCGCACAAGCACACATGCAAGGGTGCTTGGCGACCCCACAGGCCACCACTTTCGTAGTTTCGCTTCAACCTTGTGAACGCCAACGCCAAGACGCCCATCACAGCTTAATGTTAATCTCCTTCTTGAGCACGGTGCATATGCTCTAAAACAAAGTCTTACATTTGGTAATTAGATAATAATAGTTATGGTGATTTTGGTTCAATAATTAATACTCCCCCGCCCCCCCCCCCCCCCCCCCCCCAAAAAAAATAATTATCATCCGACAAAAAACACACAATTTAAAAAAAAAAACACATAATTATTAGTTTATTACTATTTTTTCTCTTCTACTTTTTGCAGAATAACAGTTTTACCCATAACTAATTAATTAATGTATTTTTTAAAATTTGCAATATTAATTTATTACTACTTTTTATTACTAACTAATTAATGTATTTTTTAAAATTTGTATTTTCTAAATTTTGCAATATTAATTTATTACTTTTTGCAGAATAACAGTTTTACCCTCAACTAATTACTCCCTCCGTCTCAAATTATAAGTCCATTTTGACTTTGTACAAAGTTTAATAAATTACCACTAACTAATTTATTCACCAAATAAATATCTTCTCCCTCCACTAAAGTGTCATGTGATTGGTTGAAATAGGAAAATGGACAAGTGTTTTGAGACAACCAAAAACAAGAAAATGGACTTATAAATTGGGACGGAAGGAGTATTAGTTTATTACTATTTTTTCTCTATTACAGGATGCTGACACTTTTCAGAACTAACGATTTAGATGCAGAGAAATAATGAGTGAAAAAAACTATATAATATTGTTGTGTGTAGGAGCCTTTTGTAGGATGAAATGGTAAGAAGGTATAACATAGCTCTAATGTGTTTTCTAGAGAGTATTTTTAGTTTTGCATAAGCTTATGTCATTGATATGTTGGTCCGTTGCACCAACGACTCAGTTTTTATGAACCAAAAAACTTTATATTGTCAAATAATTTCAGGCATAAGTCAGACATGTTTTCTATATTTACCATTTATTTCTCTTCCACGTATTTGCATCGTATTGATAGGAGGCAAAATGTCAATCTAAACCAACTTACATTGATGCAAAATATTTAATAAGGAAGACATCAACTTGACTTTGTGAACATGTGACTCTACTTGTGACCATGTGATCAATTTGTTAACATTGGCGAGCAAATCAAAATTCACTTCCTACTCTTTTGACAATATTTGAACAATTGAACTACTCGAGTGATGTTCGAAATAGCCTGTGAACTCTAAACAGATCCATGAAAATTGACATCTTTATTGACATCTGTCTTAGTTTAATAAAGGATAAAGGGCACGGAAATGTAACTAATTTGCCAATTGTTTTCTTTGTTAGTCATCTTTATTTTTTACTGTTGTGTATAATCCGTCTATTGTGTGTATTATATGACCATTTTGCGTTACCTGTTAATAGAAGATTGATAAGTAAGAAGGGTAAAATTGTCTCAAAACATATACAATAGAAGAAATTCAAAAATATGATGTATACAATAAAAAAAAATAAAGATAGCTAAAAAAAAAGAAACAAAAAAATGACTAGTTGGTTGCATTTTTATGATTTTTGCCCTTTAATAAAAGCATGCATAAACTAATTGAGATTAGAAGATCAAGTTTTCAAACTTAATATAATGCATTTTATTTAGTTTGAATGACAAGTTTTCAACACCTTTGATTTCGGTATTGAATGTATCATCAAAAGGTAAATATTAACTTTACGTATCGTGAACTTCACTATCTATTGTTCAAGATTATAACTATGTAGTGTGGGTAGTCCGTAATCTATTTTATCTAATTAAAATGCGACCTTAATTTACATGTCTTTAAGTTTAATGTACATTTTTTTCTCACGTTTTTTAGTACTTCACAGAAACGAATAATGTGTGTTTTATACAGACGAGTTACATAATTAGTCACAATAGTTAAATAAAGGTCATAAAAATACTCATTTCACAACCGATTTTCACCAAATACTTTTCATTAATAATAATAATAATAATAATAATAATAATAATAATAATAATAATAATAAACCGACCTCAAAATACCCATAAAATTTACACTTCTTGTGGACTATTTGCGAAATTCATAAAACAGCAAGGTTGAATTCGCAAGGTATGAACACTCCAAACTAAGAGTTTTTTCTAATTAACTAAAAGATCTAGCAAATAAACATGCATACTACTATTATAGAATAATCATCAACCACAACTCTCAAGCAAAACCTTATTTACCTATCAACTCGTGAAACCTTTATAGATAAAACCCTAGGTACTTCAACCGAATTCAATTTGTTATCAATTATTGCAAACAGTCCGCAAGTCTTGCGATTTTCTTTTAATTATTTATTTATTTATTTACTATTATTTTGAAATTTGGAATTTAGTGAAAATGGTTGTGAAAATAATTGTTGCTAAAAATAGTTATTTTCTACTCCGTATTAGCTAAGCAATTAGTGCAGGCGTGTTGAATATGTAAGTGGTGGGCCTAGGCGACTATGAGTTTGTGAATGGGCTAGAAATTTTCAAGAACCAAAATATCTACTACTTGCTACAACAAACTGCCAACTTGTAAACGAGTCGATATCACTAGATTCTGTTAACAATCAGAAAACTCAAGTGTATTCATTTTCTTATTTTAAGTTTTTTTCTCATTCGATTCTAAGTCATCAATAAAGATGATGATCATCGATAAAGTAAAATGCGTCTTGTGGTTTTATAGCTCGACTTTGTTTATTTCAACACCCCTTTGTTACAAAAATGGTTATACAACTATAAACGCAAACTATATTTCAGAAGACGAATAATTTGTGTAACAAATATGACTAAGAGAACACGTCGGGTGGGAGTCTCACCTTATCGTGTAAAACTTTTTTTTTTTTTTTTTTTTTTTTTTTTTTTTTTTTTTTTTTTTTTTTTTTTTTTTTTTTTTGTGGTTTCTAAGAACTTTACGTTCACCTTCCTTCTGTAACAAATATGGCTAGAGTTATGGCTAACAAAATGTTGGAACACAGGGGGCGGACCTAGGGGGTTCCCAAGGGTTCACGGGAACCCCATGGATTTTATTCATAGTGTAAATTTTGTCAAAAATCTCGATTTTTCAAAAATGAACTTGGTAACTTCGTAAATCTTCTAAACTTTTTTATTTGCACCCGGTGACTGCTCTAGTTCCGGGTCCGCCTCTGTTGGAACATATGGTTAAACGAGTGATTGATTTTAAGAGAGAAAATGAGCATATATCAGTCTGTGTGTGAACAAAGGTTATTCTTGTTCATCTCATTCAGATCATAACATCAATGGCATCTACTTCAACATCATCCGTTCAAAAGAGCTTCAAGTATGATGTGTTTATAAGTTTCAGAGGTGAAGACACTCGTAACACCTTTGTTGGGCATCTTTATAATGCTCTTGAGCAAAAAGGCATTGAAACTTACATAGATGATAAGAAAATCAGAAAAGGGAAAACCATCAGTGTCGAGCTTATTGAAGCCATTGAAGGCTCAAGATTTTACATTATTGTCTTCTCCAAGAAGTATGCTTCTTCATCTTGGTGCTTGGAAGAACTTGTTAAGATTATGGAGTGCGAGAAGATGCCTGAGCATACTGCATACCCTGTGTTCTACGATGTGAAGCCCACTGAAGTCCGCAAACTATATGGCCCAGTTGGAGAAGCTTTTAAAAAACATGAAAATGATGAATCTGCTGGGAAATGGAGACAGGCTTTAAAAGAAGCAGCCTCTCTTGCTGGCTGGGAGTTGAAGACCACTGCTGCTGGGTAAAATTATTCCTCATATCTCAGGCAATATTGTTTGATTATATACATATTTCTTTCTGATCTATTTACCTGGTGGTTGGGTGAAATAATATCTAAAACGGGTTAAATTCATCAAGGGTATTTCTAGTGCATACAACCACTAAGGCCGTTTTATTCAAAATTTTAGAGTACTATTGTTACAAATTTTTATTGATCATCTCTAATATATGAATCTGTTTTTTAATATACAACTAAAGAAAAGTGTTTTGCTTCCAGGTAGACACAAACATGTTTTGACACTTAATAATATTACCCTTCATCTAGCTGACCAAGCTAGCAAATTATTCTTTCAATATCTACGTGTAAAAGGGTAATTCATGTCATTTAATTTCTTTTTCGTTCTAAACTTTCAACTCAAAGTTGAGTTTTTACGAAACATTGGATAGGATATATCATTTGTAATACAACATCATGTCATAATTTCACATAGAACTGTAAGTGTTGGAGACCTTCGTGAGGGACTTTTACAAGCTAGCTAACTGATCCTTCTTTCTCACACAGGCACGAAGCTAACTTCATACATAAAATTATTCAAGACATTTCACTAGAGCTACGTTTCATCGATTCGAGCGTTGATGGAAACCTAGTAGGCATGCAGAGCCGTGTAGATGGAATTATTTCATCTTTGGAAACGGGTGTTGATGACGTTCGCATGATAGGGATTAAGGGGATGGGAGGTGCAGGGAAGACAACTTTAGCTAGAGCGGTTTTTGATAAATTATCCTTTCAGTTTGAAGGTCAAAGCTTTGTTGAAAACATAAGGGAAAAATCTTCTTTGTCTGGGTTGGATTCATTACAAAAACAAGTACTTTCAGATGTTTTAAATGATCAAGGAATCACTGTGAGTGGTGTTCATGAGGGGAAAAAGATGATTAAGAAGAAGATGCGTATTAGAAAGGTTCTTATTGTTCTGGATGATGTTGATAAGATAGAGCAACTTGAGGCATTAGTGGGTGATCGTGATTGGTTTAAGCCAGGTAGTAGAATTATCATTACAACAAGAGAGGAGCAAGTACTAGTTGCACACGAAGTGAACTTGATTCGTGATGTACATTTGTTAAACGATAAGGAAGCAATTTGTCTCTTTAGTAGGCATGCATTTAGGAGAGAGATTCCAATTGAAGGGTACAAAGAGCTATCGGAACAAGTTGTATGTTACGCTGCTGGTCTTCCCTTAACGATCCGAGTGTTAGGTTCGTTTCTCCATGGTAAAGATGATCGTGAATGGGAAGATGCCATTGATAGGCTAAAAACAATCCCATTGAGGGAAACTATTGAAAAATTGGAACTCAGCTATGATGATCTTGAGGAGGATTACAAGGAAATATTCTTAGATGTTGCATGCATATTCAAAGGTTGGTGGAAAGACAATGCAGTCATAGCGCTTGAAAGCTGTGGATTTCGTGCTCGAATTGGTTTAAGGGTTCTTGAACTGAAATCTCTTATAACTATTGGGCCCTTTGGGCGCTTGGGTATGCACGACCATATAGAAGAAATGGGCAAGAATATTGTCCGTCGTGAGAACCCCAATAAACCTGAAATGCATAGCAGGTTATGGATAAAGGAGGAAATTGAAGATATATTGGCTAATGACTCGGTAAGTATCAAGTTATTTGGGTTGTTAAACTAAAAAGTAAGTATACTCTTCTAAAAGTTCAATTTAGTCACTGAACAATAACAAAATTTTGTTTTACTATATACACAAAAAATAGCTTCCATGATGACAAGACATTTAACAATCATGAAACCAATCCACCATTCCACCATCACCCAACCGCCACCAAATCACCACCCTAGAAACCTCAACCACCAGCTTCTACTTTTTTTTCCATGATAACAAGCCATTTAATTTAATTTATAAATGGGTGTTTATCCTTCAATTTAAACAAAACCCAAAAATCCGCAAATCTCATACCATTCAACCAATTCTTTTAATTTAATAATAAAAAACCAAAAAGACCTATCAACCACCACGTTCAATTTAAACAAAACACAAAAATTCCCAAATTTTGACGAAAACCCTACACCTTATAATATCAAATTTAACCAATTTCTCTAATTTAATAGAGAAAACAAAAATACCCAATTTTTTTATAAAAATTAGAAACCCTAACCTTAACAATTCATTTCATTTGAATTCGAGAAATTAACTTCACATTTTGTTTTGAAATGAAACAAGTCTCATCGTCTCTACTGCTATTTGAATTACCTACAGGGTACCCCAGCAACACAATGTCTAAAACTGGGTGCATATAGAGAGGAATTCAAAAAATTTGAAATTTTAATTAAAGAAGGGTCTCGCAAACATGAAGGAACTTAGATTTCTTCATGTGGTTTCCCCATTGGTAAGTGAAGAGGAAGTTAGCAAGTGGAACTTTGATGAAGATAGTCTACACCTTCCAAATGCCTTACGATTTCTGGGATGGAGTGCTTATCCTTTTTCAAGTTTACCAAAAACATTTCAACCAAATAATCTTGTTGGACTTGAAATGTTTAACAACAATATCCTTCAACTTTGGAAAGATGGAGAAGAAAAGGTACGTAGAATAACTAATGGTTGATTCATTAATTGGTATTTTATCTTTCCCTCTTTATTTTGTTACTCATTACAGCTGCCATTAACATTTATCTTTCCATTTTTTGTTGCTTTTGACAGACTTTTTTAAAGCTCAGGTTCCTAAAGTTCACCTTTTCATATTATTTGAGGACCCTTGACCTTAGTGTGGCTCCAAATCTTGAGACACTAATTCTTGTAGGTTGTAGGAATTTGGTAGAAGTTCATTTCCAGGTTACTCCAAATCTAAAGGAGTTACAAATCAATGATTGTGGTAGATTGGAAAAATTACACATGCCTGCTCAAAGTCCAAAACTCAGATATCTCAACCTCAATAGGTCAAACTTGAGGACCTTTCACCTCGGGGTTACTCCAAATCTTGAGACGCTAAGAGTCAGGGATTGTGCTGATTTGGTCGATCTTCAGATTCATGCTGAATGTCCAAAGCTCATTAATCTCAACCTCAGTAATTGTGTTGAATTACCTGTGGAAATTGGACGGTTAGACTGTTTAAAAGTGTTGGATATCACTGGAACACGCATAAGTCGGCTTCCAGAGAGTATTTTTAGGGTGAAAGGTCTGCGTATTGTTGGATCTAGACAACTTCTTGAGTCATGCGGTTTTACATCCAAGATAAAAACCTCTTATAATAAAACATTCTGCTACATATAAATCCGTGAATAGCACAGGCACCAAAAGCAGAAGTCCCGTGTAATGTGGTCGAGTGATGATTTTGGAACAGCTCCGAAGGCCCAAAGAAGTCACTGCATTAAGAACATTTTTAACAGGTACTTTCTCCCTTCTCTATAAATTGTTTTATGTTTGATGAAGATTGGAATTATTTCCGTGTCGGATGTAAATGATGTTCCTCACCTTATTTTCTAAGGGGGTGTTTGTTTTTAGCTTATATAGTGGGCTTACGAGCTTATATGACTAGTATAAGCCCAAATCAAATATTTGGCTAAGCTTCTATGAGTGGGCTTATGAACTTATATGTGGGTGTTTTGATAAGCCACAAAAATGTAGCTTTTTTGTGAGGGTTTGGGCCTATATAACACATTTTAATTTAAATTACAAATTTACCCAAATTTTACTTGTAAAATCCAATGTTCATATTTCTTTTTTTTAGCCTCCATCACTATTACGGCCTCCAACTTCACTCTCACATCTCATCAAGTATGAACACAATCATTATCTCATTCTTACTCAAATGTTTTAAAGGGGTAAAACCATTATTATATATGTTGTTGCATATGGTATCTTTTATTATTAGATATGAACTTAATGCTGCATAATTTGACCATTGATAATTGAAATTTCGTTTATATATTGTCTCTTTTATTATTAGATATGAACTGTTGTTGCATATATCGCTTTATGTAATTTGACATTTATATTAATTGAAATTTCATTTCATTCACGAATGGACCATTGATAAGCTTTTTAGTGTTATGTAATCTGAATTTATTAAACCATGCCCTTTTTTGTCATTTACAACATAAGCCAAACCAAACACATAAGCTTATAAGCTTATTAAACATAAGCTAATCCAAACACTAAGCATGGGCCTATAAGCTTATGTTATATAAGCAATAAGCCACTTATATAACATAAGCATAAGCCCAACTCATAAGCTTAGCCAAACATCCCCTAAGGTTATCAATATATGGTTCAGTAAGTAAGAGGATTCACGTTGTGTGCAGGTGGTGCACCAGTTGTCGTTGTTTTGGCTTCTAGTTGTATTGATGTTACTTTTGCTAATAAGGATAGAAAGATTCATTCTTTTTCATGTCCGGGCCAAGCTGGAGGTAAAATTTTCTAACAGTCAATAGGCAACACACATGTAACTTAGACAAAATGTTGGTGATTTTAGTGTCATCACTTATATTTTATATAATTGTGATTTACATGAGATCAATGGCTTAATCAGGTTTAGCTTATAGTCGAGTTAGGAGGTGCGGAGTGCACACTCGTTCTAGCTAGATTGATGCCGCTACGAACAAAGAGCGGTGATCAAGGGGGCCGCGCCCCCTTGCAGGGTCAAGGGGCAGCGCCCCTTGCGGGGTCAAGGGGAAGAGCCCCTTACTGGTCCCACCAAAAGTCATACCTTTTCCCCAACAGCCATGACCCTTCCTATCAACCGATTTTAACAGCTTTTTAACCGAATTTAACTAACTTTCGGTTGGGTTATATACACCATAATTGATCTCTTCCGGGATATAACAAACATAACAACTTTCTGTGTATTGCTTTGATTTCTCATGCCTTAAAAACAAAGTGTTCTATGTCTTATCCAACTGAGGATATCGTGATACCCGAGGCATATAGGGTCGAAATACTTCAATCTGAAAGTGATGTTTACACGATTCAGAGAATATATCTGGATTATTACCACCCACACTCCCAAAATTCTAACAAAGAAACTATCATACATTAGTTTGTTTTTTTTTTTTTTTTTGTTTTTTTTTTTCTTTGCTTTTCTTTTTTCATTTGTACTGCATTTTGGTTTTAGTTGTTTTCAGTTTACACAATAACATGACATACTGAAGTAGAAGGTTAATCTTCTTCCTCAATAGTTTGGTTTCGGCTAGCTGTCTAAAATCAAAGTACAAGGAGATATGTACAACGAATCAAGTCTGATATGCTAGTTCTATACTCTTGAATCAAGGTATAATTCTTAACTTTGACTTCTTCATAAAGTCAAAATCTGTTCATTATTACAATAATGAGACTTGACATGATATAAAGATGCTCGTATTAAAATTAAATTCAAGAAAAATTTTGATTTGCATAAATATCTTCTACAATGGGTTGAAATTATTAGAAAGTTGACTTTTGAGTCAAACTCTTGAAGAACATATATCATAAAGTGTTTACTGGTACTGAGAAAAGCTACTAAACATGTTTCAGGAATACGAAGTTACTTCACTACCAATAATTTGCAACAGAATTTGAAGCCGGGAACAATGGAAGAAGCTAACATATCAATCGACATTACTTCTAGTTCCATGTAGCGCTAGGGGTAAAAATGGTGTAAAGAAACAAGTAAAATGGTATACATGTCTCTTTCTTACTGTTGCCTTATGTTTCTTACTTGTGAACAGAATGTAAAATTTTGGTAACAGTTTAGTGAGGATAGTATCACCACATGAACTCAAAGTTGACTTTTACAGGTCAAAGGTTGTGTAAATATAAATATTGAAACATGAATGAAACAATACTATTGCTACTACATGAAATTTAGTATCATGCAGAACTTGAGAAAGAGAGATTTTGTTAATGAGACAGAAAAGTAATGAAGTGTGTTAAGGAATTACAGTTAAATAGTTAATTCAAAACAATTACGGAACTAAACAAGTTTTTATTTAACTTCTTGAGAAAGTGAGTATGTTGATGAAAATAGTCTTCAGTAACCAACGCTTTTTTTTTTTAAATGAAGTCTAGAAGGTTTAATCATGTCGATTTTAATAAAAATGTAGCTTGGTTGAATTCGTTTATGGATACGGATCATACTTTGAGTTGTGACCGGTTGAGGAAGATGACCCGTGTGAAATGTGAAGTTTTCATTCTCACTTTATGGCCACAAACCCAATTTTTATAAAAAATTTTATAGTTACCGAAAATGGAGAGAACTTGAGTATGGGTCAACGAAAACTGGTTTGCCTTGGCTGAATACTACTCAAGAAATGCCAGATTGTGATTCTTGAAGAGACAAGTGCATTAGTTGACTCCAATTTTTTAAAAACCGGGTTTTAAAGCGACCTGGTCGAGTCACCGGGTCAATCGGTTCGACCGCTGGGTCAACCTGGTTTTGCATTTGTTATTTTTTATTTTTTCGACCGGTTCGACCGCCGGGTCAACCCGGTTATTATAAAAAAAATTGAAAAAAACCAAATCCGGTCGGGTTTCAAGACCATGGTTGACCCGGGTCACTAAAAACCCGGCGGGTCTAACCAGGTTTTAGAAACCTGGGTTTTTTGATCTGGTTAACCGGTTAGACCCGCCGGGTTTTGAGTGACCCGGTCGAAAAAATTAAAAAATAAATAAAAAATTGAAAACCGGGTTGACCCGACGGTCGAACCAGTTGACCCGATGCCCGGTGACTCGACCGGGTCAATTTCAAACCCGGTTTTCAAAATATTGCCTTTTAGTAAATCCAAACAAAGAAGAACCAAGAATCAATAAACCCTAAACTTGTGTTGTGATAGACGTTTTTGTCACGATAAGAGCGTCGCATTATTAGCTTCAACTTTTATTTTTATTTTTTATTTTTTTTAACCGCAAATATTTACGTTCTATCTCACAAATTTTATCTATAATGCCTCACAAATTTTATCTCACGTTAGTTTTCATTCTTGATCGCTATTTTATCAATTTTTTCTTGCAATAATTTTGTCATGACGAGTAACTACTTTCTTAACAAGATATATCCTTGGCGCGCAAACACTTTCGCAGTTTCGCTTCAACCTTGTGAACGCCAACGCCAAGACACCCGTCGTAGTTTAATGTTAATCTCCTTCTTGAACACGATGCAGATGCTCTAAAACAAGGTCTTACTTAATTAGATAACCATAGTTATGATGATTTTGGTTCAATAATTAATACTCCCCATTCGTCTCAAAATAGTTGTCATCCAATTAAAAACAAACAGTTTAAAGAAAAACATAATTATTACTGTTTTCTCTTTCTTAATTTTTCAAAATAACAGTTTTACTCTTAATTAATTAATTAATGTATTTTTTAATATTTGTAATATTAATTTCAACAAAAGTTAATATCTTAAGCTCAATTAAACTTCCATATCTATATTTAATGGTAGACAATTAAATTAGGACACTAAAGATAAAATAAAGAATTAAATAAACAACAACAACAACAACAAGAGTTTTTTATTTGACAATAGTATTTTTAAAATTTATTTAACAAAAGATAGTACTTTAAAATTTATTTAACAAAAGATAGTATTTTTACATAAATCATGGTTTTTATGCATTCGATTGCTATCACGTTTCACATAAAAAAGCTCTGAAAAAAGCTACATTGTATAGAGTATAAATATACTTTTTTTTTTTTGAAAAGCTAGAGTATAAATATACTATAAAAGTAGTGCATTTGTTGGGAATTTGTTTTGTTATAGTAATGCATATCCTCCTGGTCTAAAATTAGTGCCTCATGTGGTACCCAAAGGGTGAACACAGTAGACAATGATACTGTGGTGTAGTAGACTTTTGGGCACACATCATGTTCGGAGTTTGTTGAGCCAACAGAACCAAGCATATTTATCCTTTCTCATATGGGATTCTGTCTCACGCATTAAATTTTTACCAGGACGTTAACCAAAATTTGAAGAGGAAACATGCAACGGTGAATGAATTTTGCCACTTCAGTTACAAATTTGGCTACTAAAACTTTAAAATTTTCGTCTAAGGAGATTGGAATCCATTCTTTGATGAGTTAACCGGAAGCCATTGCCCTCTCCCTTTCTGTTCTGTTATCAAATCTCTTTTTAGCAAACTAAAAACGAGTTTGTAATAAGGGTGATGGACTGATGGGTGAAAATCATTACCGAGTAATCGAGTTTGTTTGGTCATTTAATTTCTTAATGCAACTGCAGAAGTTTCTCTAGTTTCAACACGTTACATTGTGGTGAATTTCTTTGTACTTGGTTATATAACTTTTAATTGATTGAACTAAGTGTAATATAAAGGGTACCTAAAAGTACTATATTTTGTTAAATAAATTTTAAAGTACTATCTTTTGTTAAATAAATTTTAAAAATACTATGGTCAAATAAAAAACTCCAACAACAAGAACAAGAACAAGAACAATAACACAAGAACAAGAACAAGAACAAGAACAAGAACAATAACACAAGAACAAGAACAAGAACAAGAACAATAGTTGCATCGTATTGATAGGAGGCAAAATGCCAATCTAAACCAAATTACATTGATGCAAAATAATTTAATAAGACATCAACTTGACTTTGTGAACCAATGGGCTTGTGGTCCACTGGGCATGTCTTATTCAGTTAAGCGTGCCTAGTGGAGAGTAGTACCGGTTTGGGTGACCAAACCGGGAAGTCCTCCCTTGTGGACCACTGCCCTGTCGGTACGATTTCAAAGTCCTTCAATGAAGGTTTCAACCCACAAGGGTTCGAATCTGGAGAAGGCAGGGTTTACTTCAATTTAAGTGTCGTGCCTTCGGGCGGCTTAAGTTGAAGGTTTTCCCCCCATCGGGTTTCAAATTGGACTTGGATTTCCCCAATGAAAGTCAATTTTCAAAAAAAAAAAAAAAAAAAAAAAAAACTTGACTTTGTGAACATGTGACTCTAATGTAGTAGTACTTGTGACCATGTGATCAATTTGTTCACATTGGTGAACAAATCAAAATTCACTTTCTACTCTTTTGACAATATTTGAACTACTCGAGTGATGTTCGAAAGAGCCTGTGAACTCTAAACAGATCCATGAAAATTGACATCTTTATAGACATTTGTCTTAGTTTAATAAAGGATAAAGGGCACGAATGTAACTAATTTCTATTTATTATTATTATTATTCTTATTTTTTGTTGCTGTTGTATAAATTATACTTTTGTCTATTGTGTATCATATATAAGAAGGGTAAAATTGTCTCAAAATACATACAATAGAAGAAATTAAAAAATATGATGTATACAATAAGAAAAAATAGAGATAACTAAAAAACAAAGCAAAAAATTGACTGACTGGTTGCATTTTTATGATTTTTGCCCTTTAATAAAAGCATGCATAAACTATTTGACATTAGAAGATCAAGTTTTCAAACTTAATATAATGCATTTAATTTAGTTTGAATGAAAAGTTTTCAAACACCTTTGATTTCGGTATTGAATGTCTCATCAAAAGCTAAATATTAACTTTATGTGTCGTGAACTTCACTACCTTTTGTTCAAGATTATAAATAAAACCCTAACGTAGTGTTTGGTATGCATGAATCGAAGTTAGAATGAAACAAATTATTACGATAAAATAGAAAAATGTTGTTTGTTTTGAGTTTTGTAATAGAAAGGTTTATTCACTAGTTCATTCCGTTACGTCTGTAACCATCAATTCCAATGAAACAGTAATAACTCATTCAATTACTATATTCATACTATTACATCGTTGATTACATTCTTTTAATAGGCGATATAATTCAATTCGCAAGGTACACCTTGCAATATTTGAATTTTGCAAATAGTCAGCAATTCTTACGAATTTTATGTGTATTTTTTATTTATTTTGTATTTAGTAAAAAATGGTCGTGAAAATGGTAGTTTTTTAAAACAATTGTTGCTATTCTGGGAAAAAAAAAAGTATTTTCTACGTATTAGCTAAACAATTAGTGAGGACTGAGGCGTGTTGAATATGTAAGTGGTGGGCCTAGGCGACTATGAATTTGTGAATGGGCTGGAATTTTCAAGAACCAAAATATCTACTACTACTTGCTACAAACTGCCAACTTGTAAACGAGTCGATATCACTAGATTCTGTTAAGAGCACTCGCATCGTTCACCTAGCACCTGCGTTAAAGGCTAGTTAACGCGCGTTAACCACTTCATACACTTGCGTTAAAATGGAGTTAACGTGGGACGTGAGGATCTTAACCTTGCGTTACCATGTATTGCTTGTATAAAATAAAATAATAATAATAATAATAATAATAATAATAATAATAATAATAATAATAATAATAAATAAATAAATAAAACCTACACTCCACACCCTTACAAATGGTTTACTAGCCGTTAAACTCAAAAAATATTTTCACCCCCCCCCCCCCCAACGTTAACAAACGGCTATATGCCTAAAAAATAAAAATAAAAACATTTTCAAAACCTTTTTCCAACTAATATAAATACCCATTCAACATACTTCTTTTTTCCACACTTTCACTACTCATTCTATTCTATTCTACACTTCTAAAAAAAAAAAAAAAAAAAAAAAAAAAAAAAGGCAACAACAACGAGAACGACTCATTAGCGAACCTCCTCGGTGGATGGACCGGACCGACCGACAAAACCGACCGGACTGGACCGGACCGACCACTTTCGGTCCGGTCTCAGTCTTGGGTTTTTCATAATTTCGGTCTCGGTCCGGTCCGGCTTAAAAACCAGACATTTAGCCTATTTTGACCGAGACCGAGACCGGACCTGACCGAACCGAACCGGTCCGACCACATTCAGTCCGGTCTCGGTCTAGGTTTTTTCCCGGATTCGGTCTCGGTCCGGTTTTCACCCGATGAGCAGCCTTACTTAGTGGTACGCAAAAAGTGCCTTTTATTTTGTTAAACTAATTGTTTTAGAAAGAAACTTGTAAATGTGTGGAGAACTTATTTATAGTACCGACCCAAAATTTTGACGAGATATGTAGAAGGTGCATGTTTTGCATTTTTTTTTTTCAACGGCGGATTTTATTAAGAGCTAGCAAAAGCTAGAAAATATTACATAGAAGTAATAGTGGCAATAGGATTATACAACCAACCTACCCAACTAATTGTTGGAATAATAATATCATGACAATCATATAAAATAAACCAAACACATCAAGTGAGCATAGCGGAAGCAATTATAACAAGATCATATAACATGTAATTAATTAATCAATATTAAATAGTGAACAGATTTATAAACCAAACTGCAATCTTGGATCTAAACCAAGAATCTTTATTAACCAATCACAAACCCAGAACAATATATCAACTGATCTCAATCAGCTATCAACACTAACCAATGATCAATACCACATCCACCACTGCTACTCAGGTGTGGATCTATTATCTATCTTGATAATAGTTCTATTACAAAAGATGAAAAACTATCAATAGAAAACAAATTGATATGAGAGATTGTGATTGTGAGTAAAACGGCTAAGATATCAAACTAGGGTTCTGAGAAGTGAAGAGGAGATCCCAGCTTATATAGTCCAGCAAAATAACTTTCTACACTTCACAGCTTTAGTCCTCCATCTTTGAACTCTTTATCTTTAGACACCAAAAGTCCATATTGAAGCTTAACTGAAACTTTACAAAGTGCACAAAATTAGTCCTTGTACTATATAAACCAGAATAAGATTATATTTTCAACACCCTCCCTTAATCTTATTCTGATATAGATCAATAAGATTAAGTCTAGAACATAGCAAGCTATGTTGTTTTGTATCCAATCCCTTAGTTAGAACATCTGCTATTTGATCAGCAGTGCCTATCTTAACAGTTTCAATTACCCCAACAATAATTTTTTCCCTTACAAAATGTAAGTCAATTTCTAAATGTTTTGTTCTCTCATGAAAAATGGGATTGGCAGCAATCTTAATTGCTGAATTACTATCACAAAATACTTTGACAGGTAAAAGATTTTTACAATTCAAATCCTGCAGAATTTTTAAGATCCAAACAACTTCAGAAGTCACAGAAGCTAAAACCCTATACTCAGCTTCTGTAGACGATTTAGAAATAGTATTTTGTTTTTTACTTTTCCAGGAAACTAAACAATTGTTCATAAAAACACAATATCCAGTCACTGATTTTCTAGTGACTACACATCTAGCCCAGTCAGCATCAGAATAAGCTTTTAATTCAATAACTGGGCTAGTAGATTTCTCAATATTCAAACCTTTACCTGGAGAACCCTTAAGGTATCTTATTACCTTTAATGCAACAGTCAAATGAGATTTCAAAGGACTATGCATAAACTGACTAAGACATGATACAGCATAAGCAATGTCAGGCCTAGTAGTAGTAAGGTAAATAAGCTTACCAATCAACTTCTGATATTCAGTGATATTCTTAAGTTTAGGATCAACATCAGTAGGTTCACTAGATAAAGCAAGATTAGGCTGCAAAGGTACAGAAGCAGGTTTTCCAGCAAGTAGACCAAACTCAGCAATAAGATCAAGACAATATTTTCTTTGAGTTAAACACAACCCATTCTTAGTATCTAAAACTTCAATGCCAAGAAAATATTTTAATTTGCCAAGATCTTTAATCATAAACTTGCTCTTCAAAAACAGTTTAACATTTTCAATCTCATGCAAATTGTTACCAGTAATAATAATATCATCAACATAAACAAGCAATGCAACAAACATATCACCACAAGTTTTAGTGAATAATGAATAATCACTCTTACTTTGCACAAAATCATTTTCGATTAATACAGAAGTTAATTTGGCATTCCACTGCCTAGGAGCCTGCTTCAACCCATATAAACTCTTTTTTAATCTACAAACTCTTTTATCGTTTGGATCATAAAATCCAGGTGGCAACTTCATGTAAACAGTTTCATCAAGATCACCATATAAGAAGGCATTGTTAATATCTAATTGAAACAAGTTCCAATTATTTTGAACAGCAAGATTAATAAGACATCTAACAGTAACAATTTTAACAACAGGAGAGAAGGTTTCATCAAAATCTATTCCCTCCCTTTGATTGAAACCGATAGCAACTAATCGAGCCTTAAATCTATCAACTTCACCATTAGACTTAAATTTGATCTTAAAGACCCATTTACTTCCTATAGCATTCCTCCCAGCAGGAAGTTCAACTATCTCAAAAGTGTCATTTCTATATAAAGCATCCATCTCATTATTCATAGCATCATTCCAATGT
The DNA here is from genome assembly GCA_030686995.1 of Artemisia argyi. NCBI lineage: Eukaryota > Viridiplantae > Streptophyta > Magnoliopsida > Asterales > Asteraceae > Artemisia > Artemisia argyi. The sequence continues at coordinate 224,581,564 of CM060701.1, read as the reverse complement.
CTATACTTAGACGCTTCCCAATAAGTTTTTGGTTCAGAATGTTGATTAATAATAGTGGAAAAACAATAATTTTCTTTAGACAACTTTGAATAGTTAACATATTTTTCAATTCCAAATTTCACTTTAGAATCCACAACAAAATCATTGAAATTTTTTGGAAAGACAAGTCCTAGAAGACCTTCTTAAACCAGAATCTTGATGACCATCTTCCTGAGAATGAACTGGTAACTCATACCCTCAGAATGTTCACTATTTATATTTTCCTCTAAGGCTGCAGACCTCTCACCCTCACTGGTAGATGCAGTTAAGTCAGAAGAATGCCCCCCAACATCCTCATTAAAAGACTTAAAAGGACTGCCTAGATGACGAGGTGGACTACCAAGCCTATTAGGGCTAGGTTCATTAGTTTTCTCATCACTGGGTATGTCAGGTAGGTCATCAAGAGTATCATAATTGAAAAAATTCAGATGAGTAACATCTTGATCAGGTTGAGATGTGAAATCAACATTTTGTTTAAAAGGAAAAATATCCTCAAAAAACTTAACATCTCTAGAAAAAATAACCTGTTTATTATCAAGACTCCAGAGTTTATAACCCTTTTTTGAATTAGAATATCCAATTAAGACACACTTTTCAGACCTACTGCCAAATTTATCATGATTATTAACAATAGTAGCATTGGCAAGACAACCAAAAGCCCTCAAATGCTCAAGAGGAGGAGCAAAACAATGCACAAGTTCAAAAGGAGATTGACCATTTAGCACAGAGGAAGGTAATCTGTTAATCAAATAAGTAGCAGTTAGAATACATTCAGACCACATATTTAAGGGAAACCCTCCCTGAAACAAAAGAGATCTAGCAACATTAAGAAGATGCCTATGCTTCCTCTCAACAATGCCATTTTGTTGAGGGGTATAACTACATGAAGTCTGATGCACAATACCATTGTTTTCACAAAACTTAGTAAACTGCTGATTAACAAATTCAGTCCCATTATCACTCCTAAAACACTTAACTTGTTTATTAAACTGAGTTTTAAGATAATTGTAAAAAACCATAAGATTCTCAAACACTTCAGTCTTATTTTTTAAGAGATAAACCCAAACAGCCCTAGAAAAATCATCAACAATAGTAAGAAAGTATCTGTAACCATCTTTACTAGTGACTCTATAAGGCCCCCATAAGTCTAAGTGAATTAACTCACCCACATTTTTTGAAACATGTTCACTTAAAGGAAACAGTTCCCTAGTTTGTTTAGCTTTGTGACAAACATCACAAGTAATTTCAGAATCAATAGTAGTGAAACCTAAAACAGGTTTTAACACATTTAATACTTGGTCTGCAGGATGGCCAAGCATGCAATGCCAAGTAAATTTAGAAAGAAAACAAACACTATTCACAGATAACCTCTCAAGGTCTTTACCTTGATTTCCATCAAAGTAATACAAGCCACCAATCTGTTTACCAGTCCCCAGAATTTTCCCTGCCCTCAAGTCCTGATTTAAGATATAGCAATTAGCTTCATCAAAAGCAAATAGTAACTTACTATCCCTGGCAACTTTGTGAACAGATAAGAGACTGACACAATATTCAGGCACAACAAGAACATCATAAAGAGTTAAGTAACTAGTCAAAGGCATATTTCCAATTTTAGTAATAAAAGCTTCAGTCCCATTTGGGTGTGAAACCTTAATTTTAAGATGAGAAACATCAACAACATTAACCAGAAACTTATCACTATATGTTATGTGCTGATTAGCACCAGAATCAGTAATAACTCCCTTATTAACAAGATTAGCATGTAACTGACTATTAGAACAAAAAAAACTTCTCAAAGTTTTCATTGAACATCCTACTAGAGTTATAAAAAGTACCTGCCATATTGGCTTGTACACCATTGCCAGAAATAGAATTTTCCTTAATCAAAGAAATAAGAGTAGCCATTTGTACATCAGTGAAAGCAGAAGAAGGACTAGTACCAACAGAATTATTAACAACATTTTTGACTTTGGTGTTTTGACCATTTTGACAATTTTTCTTTTTACCAAAGTCAGAAGGGTAACCAATGAGTTTAAAGCATCTATCAATAGAATGACCATTAAAACCACAATGTTCACACACAATAGAAGAGCCCCCAGCAGCTCTTCTATTCTCATGAGGTTTAAATCCAGAACTAGGTCTAGAAGGGTTCCCAGAAGTTTGAGACCTCTGAAAATTTCCTTTATTCCCCACATTAGAAAGGAACACAGAAGACTGGCCCTTTGAGAGGTACCAGAACTAGAACCAGATACAACAACTCTGTGAGATTCCTCACTAGAAATAATAGCAAAAGCACCTTTAACATCAGGTAATGGATCCCTAGCCAAAATATTACTTCTAATTTGCATATAAGAGTAATCCAAACCCATCAAGCATTGCATTAACTTCATAAGTTGATTATGTTTTTTAAAATCTTCAGCTGCATGACAAGTGCACCTAGGTAACTTGACAAGAGCATCAAATTGTTTCCATAATGTACTTAACTTGTTAAAATACTCAGCAATAGGTGTTCCATTTTGAGTTAAAGAGTGAATTTTATGATGAAGGTTAAAAGTAACAGAGCCATCAACTCTATCAAAAGTTTCTTTTAATTCATTCCAAACATCAGAAGCCTTTTTTGAAAAAATTTGACCCAAATATAACTCCTCAGTTATAGAGTTAAGAATCCATCCAAGAACAACAGCATTAACTCTATCCCATTACCTCCCTAAGACCTCATCCACATTAGATCTAGTACAAGTACCATCTATAAAGCCAGTCTTATTTTTTCCTTCTAAAGCCAACAATAAAGCACAAGACCAAACATTATAGTTTTCAGTACCTTTGAGTTTAATAGAGAAAACAGTCAAAGTAGCAGAATCATTAGGGTGTAAGTGCAAAGGGTGACTAAGGTCCGATTTACTAATAAGGGTCACAGGTTCATCCCCACCAATATCATCATCTCCATTAACAGATGGTGGAACACTATGCTCAGAATTATGAACAGACATAATACACAAAGAACAAAGAAAATAGACAAACACACAAAAAAGGAAGAGAAAGTAGTTCCCAGGCTTTCCTTGCCACTTAAAGTGGTAGGTCAAGGGCGCACACAAGCAAACCAGACAAAAGAAAACACTAATCAGCTAAACACAATCAAATAACAGCCAAAAACAAGCAAATAAAGCAATATCAAGGCAGATATGAAGTTTAAAGGTGTGAGAGGTGTTACAGTGCTCTCAATGCAAGATTTAGCGGAAGCACTCTCACTGTGTCCTTGATTCACTTAGTCAAAAACACATAAAGAAACCCAGAATCAACTCCAAGATTCGCAAGAATCAATAAAGAACCAGAATCAACTCCAAGATCCAAGTTCCAACACCAATTTAGACCAGAATCAACTCCAAGATCCAAGTCCCAATACCAATCTATCGATTAACAAAGTTAATCAACCCAGGAAGACAATGAGAACAAAGCCCCCAAATTAATTGAAACCATAATATTTTCAAAAATTAGAATTTATTAGAAACAACGTCAGATTTGTGCAATAAACACACAGACAACCATTTAACACTGTTTAATTGAACTTTGCAAAGCAATTTGAAAAACCCCCAATTTTTTCCAAAACCAAGAATCTTTATTAACCAATCACAAACCCAGAACAATATATCAACTGATCTCAATCAGCTATCAACACTAACCAATGATCAATACCACATCCACCACTGCTACTCAGGTGTGGATCTATTATCTATCTTGATAATAGTTCTATTACAAAAGATGAAAAACTATCAATAGAAAACAGATTGAAATGAGAGATTGTGATTGTGAGTAAAACGGCTAAGATATCAAACTAGGGTTCTGAGAAGTGAAGAGGAGATCCCAGCTTATATAGTCCAGCAAAATAACTTTCTACACTTCACAGCTTTAGTCCTCCATCTTTGAACTCTTTATCTTTAGACACCAAAAGTCCATATTGAAGCTTAACTGAAACTTTACAAAGTGCACAAAATTAGTCCCTGTACTATATAAACCAGAATAAGATTATATTTTCAACAAATAGTAAACATACCTTTGTGATTCTAGCCCGAACAAGAATCAATATGCAATCTTCAACTTATGAACCCAAATTAGGGCTTATGTGGATTATAAGAATTACCCCTTACCTCTTTTGTAATTCAATCCAAGAATCAAACAATAATGTGTTTGAATCACGTTCTTGTACACACGTACTAATTCAAGAAAAAGTTTATGCAAGTAAATTAAACACAAAACTTAGTTTGATCAATGAAATCAAATCCCTTATGGGATTTTTTGATGGATCGATTATGAGACAAAGAGAAGGAGAGAAAACACCAAGATGTGTGTGTACAAGTTATGAGAAAACAATACATCTTGGGTTTGTATATATACTAATTGAAACTTGGAGCTCAAGGCACAAAGGAGGTGGAACTCCTTCTAGAACATTCTTGACTTTCCAATTATTCACAAGTATTACTTTCCTAATCTTCGTTAATAGGTCATTAGTCATTTATCATTAAATACTAATTACAATTATTAGTTTTGTGTTTATTAATAATTACTTATAACATTTATAAATAATTATTTCTTTTTCTCTTCATACGTATTGTGTGCAATCCCGTGATCTCGAGTTCGATCCTAACATACGACTACTAAAATAATGTCCATAATCTAACAGCTCCCACTTGGACATATTTTAATAGTGTAATCACATCGGTTAGCGTCTTGCAACACGCCGATGCCTCTAGTACGATCTCGAGTAAGGCTCCTGGAAAAACCTTTTAATGATTACTCATTATTATTATCCTTTTGCTTCTAATACCATGTTAATAAGGATATGGATCAAAGTCATTCCTTAATTAACCATTCTGTTTCTCGTTGTTAGTGATTGATCAAGATTACCAAATCATCTGAACATATTCAGGGAAGATCTTGGGCACGGCCATGCAAACATCTTGACAACCCTACGAGAGGCCCAGCAGTATTAAACTCCAAAAATAAACTTGAAGGAACAAATTCTATCTTGAACAAGCAAAACCCACACACTTTGTAACATTTTCGAAAACAACCCTTATGACTACCAGTTACGTATAGCGTTAAGTTGTTCCACAAAAATGTACTACATTCATGACACTTATCTTGCATCTCAAGTCTGAGGATAACTTCTCATGATTTACTTAAATAACAAAATCCATAAAGTAACATCATGTAGTTGGGATAAGTCCTATATCCGGTATCATTGAATATCATCTGAAATGGCATGACTACGCATCAATATACTTTAAGCATATTATACCAACCTTCAGATTTGTCTTGATTTAATAATATTCCCATATTATTAACTGACAACGGACAATTTAGAATAACATTTATTCATGGATTAAACATACAAATATAGGATAAAATTTATTATAAATTAAACATACCACGTATTTAAATTTATTATAATAATTGTTTAACATCCTTTATCCAAATACTAAATAGATCAATGCATGATAACTCTTGTTGATGAATTATGTCTCAGGTAATGACATTCATACTTGTTGACAAGACATAAATCATCCAACTTTGATCTATCGGAATTTTGAGAATACTTATTTCAAGAATTCAACTATTGAAGTTCTTGTATGTGCATAGTCAACTATTTTGATAATGCCATATTTCATAAAAATGTGAGACATCCTTAACCACCAATTTATGATAATTAAACTTCTAAACATTTTAAAGTTTAAAGTATTCTTATTCTCTTAATGTATAATGCAACTTATGCTTTTAGTAAGCACAACTAGTACATATAGCAAAGAACGAAATCCTTACCATAACTAGTATTGAGTGTCATCTCAATTTCAATAACATCATTGTATGCTACAACAATATGTTATTAAAACTTTCTGTAAACAATAATATCTATAGTGTAATGTTTGATGCCCTTCAAACTTTCAAGTTTGTTGGCTATGACAATTTTCACAACAATTGAAAAATTGTTCATCTATAGAATTTGAAAGCTGTTCCAGATTTAGGATGTGATTCTGTAATCAAACATATTCTTTTAGAGTATTAAACAAGTTATCTAATAACTTTTTAATTAGATATTAATATTGCCAAATCATCTTGTAATCAAGCATGATAAAACAAAACATGATGTTCATGAAAAATCTTTGAGTCATACTTAAATTTTATTCATGTTGTACATATCCATTTAGACTTTCTAAATAATATATCATGTTATATTAGATTTATTTACCGCACATGTTTCAACAATAAACATTCATTCCAAGGTTATATGTCTTATTTCCTAAATCTTACAAGTAAAATTTCATTCCATTCTAAGACTTAACATTTACTTATATGAAATATTACTTTTCATATGTTCTACAACATATATGATTTAAGAAACTAAACATAATACTCCCACTAGCTTTTAGGAATACTTAGAAATTATCTTATTTCAATTATAAATAAAAACATGAATTTAATAATTAAATATAAGAGTAATCTTCTAGATGCATGCATTTATCCATCCATGAATTATAGCACTTTGTACACTTCTAAAGATTTATTTGAATTCATAAACTCCTTTTGATTATTTATCGTCCTCGCTCAAGTAATCACTCAAGAAAGAGTTTTGATATTCTATTGTCAATTTCATAAATATGACAATCATAATCTTTATATATTTAATGTGTTTAGAAAAGAATATTCAATCACAATTAATTGCTTAAGTGTGATTAATAATCTTGTCATAAGACATGCATTAAATATGTGCACAATATTGTCCATATGATTTCTATACAAAGATTTAAACCACAAGAGTTACCTAATCTTTGAAGAAACTCATTTTCATTTTCTAGTCTAACTATTAAGATAAACCAAGTTTCTAAAATTGATTATCTTTATGGACAGCATCTTAATCATTCATATCATGTATACTTTACCTAATTTCATATTTGGTAATGTATCATAATGATTATCAGGTTTACAATAATCCTGTAAATCATAGTCCTCAGCATATTAATCAAATATCTGAGATATATTGCTATTCTATGAATGATAATTCCATCATCTTGAGATTTAACATTTAAATGTCAACCTTTATTATCATGTTGAGATTTAACATTCAAATGTCAAACTTAATCATGATATTTACTAGTGTATTTTAGAAGATTATGTATCTTATAATTTTATATTTTAAAGATCAAAACTCCCACTTGCTTTTAGCAATTTAAAGACTATCTTTAAATACTTAGCAAATAAAGAAACAATACAATGTTCTCTTTTGGAATTTTACAAATACTTATTTACTGATCCTGACTTTAATTTGTTAATAACCTCTTCATAAGCAGTTAAACAAATTTAGAACTTCAATTTAAGACTTAATGTGATTCATCACATTCCATCATATGATGATTTCTTATTAATCTTCTAGGTTGGAGTTTTATTAAATATGTCCAAGCCATACTCAATATTTTAACCTTGATAACTTTTGGAAGAAAAGAAATCATAGTCATCTTTAATCAAACAATTTAATAATAGTTTAATTTTCCTAATTGAACATACCATAAACATTTGGTATTTCATTAGTATCAATATTGCAAGACAATCTAACAATATTTAAGATAACCATATTCATTTTGACTTGTCTATTTACCAACTAAGTCATTTTAATGGTATAATGATATTCAAGCCAATTACATGCTTTATAACACAAATACTTTTTACAAAGTCACTTCATGTCCATGTCTTTACAAGAAAACATAAACTGTTATAATACCACTATACGTTATAAGTCATTTAACAATTTAATAACTTCATGTATATGTCTTAATTAAAAAACACAACAAGATAACGTCTTACTTTATTATAAGTCTTGTAACAATTAAAAGACTTTATGTTTATATCTTTACAATGAAACATAAACATGTTTAACTAAAGTAATTATGAACACCATCTTTTGGTTTCAATAGTAATTTCAAGTTAATATATTACTTCACAATAATGTAAACAACATTATTTATTCATTTATTTATGTCATTCCAAGAACACATAAATATTCTGATTGAAGCAGCATTAGATTACTTTATTAATTTATGTCATTCCATGAATTCATAAATATACAAATTAAAGTAGTCTTGATATTATATTGACACATGTTCTAATAGGTATCTAATTTAGAAACTGCAAATTCTCGTATTTCAATTACATCAGTTGATCTGCTAGTAATGAAAATATGAAATTCACCTTGTTGTTGCAATTTAGTTAAGCTCTCACATAACATAAATTGTAACACCAAGTGTTTCTTGAATTAGCTTAGTATAATTCATATTAGAACATTATTCTAATTTAGAAACTGCAAATTCTCATAGTTCAATTATATCAGTTGATCTGCTAGTAATGAAATATGAAATTCACCTTATTGTTGCAATCTAGCTAAGCTCTCAGATAACATAAATTGTAACACTAAGTGTTTATAGAATTAATATTAGAACATTATTCTCTTACCTTGTAGTCAAGAGAATCCATTAAATCATATCTTTATGAGTTGTTTCTTGCACACATTAAAGATAACATTTCTCCCACTTGTGCATGGAACAACCTCATATAGTTGATAAACAACATGCCATGCATTTGTTTATGTGTTCAATATGATTGTGTCATAGATTTTAGCATAACAAGTATATGTAAAACAACAATGTCTAGTAAGGAAACGTACAAGACTATCCTTAAAAGTATGAGTGTCTACACTTGGAAAGTAATTATCTTTAGCTACCAAGATGTCAAAGCTTGTAACTCCCACAGAATTAAAGATCATTGCAATAATTCCTTATTCAGTGATAAGTACACAATACTCCCACTGAATTTGACAACATTGTAAATGTTTCATATCCAGTAAAAGAAAATAGTGTGCTTTTAACTTTCCTACACCTTTAAATGTCCATACGTAACAATTACTTATGCATTAAAAAGTGTATTCTACTACGTAAATGATGGACTACCCACCAAATGCTATTAACTTGAAAAATTGGGCATGCAATTTCTTCCTTAACAGGTCTACCATCCTACATTGTATGCAGCACCTTTAGAATAGTCAAAACAACTAGTTTGTCTTTAAACATTTTGCGGTAATTAGTCTAGATTCTAATTATAATAACTCATAAAATGTCATAAATAATTTTCTGTTAACCAAATATCATATTTGATACTAAGAATTTAATCACCGAATGAGGATGATGAAATCCCTATGAAAAATGTACGCAATTTTCTTAACTATTAAAAATTTGCTATGATGTGACAACTGGCAAATTAGGGAGTTATTTTGAAAACCCGCATTACATTAAAGTTCGTTTATAAATTTATATTTGGAATTTTATTCGTAACGAACTTATAAAAACCAATATTTTGGTTGATTAAATCTAAAATATTTCATGAATTTGAATTTGGATTATCGATATGATAAGTATTTATTTCCAGATTTTATTTGGCACTACGTTGACTTCGGCACTAGATAACCTAACTAACATTTTATGTCTTGAGTCTACGGATTCGACTATATATATATTTATTTATGGAACGTCTCGTAAGATATTAAAGATTTGAAACGAGTTTCGGGTTTTGGTCTGTGTATTCTACACCTAGTCACCTTACCCTTAATATTACTAATATTATTATTATTATTAGAATTATTCTTATTATTATTATTATGATTATTATTATTATTATTGTTAGTTAAAAAGAAAGGAAGAAACATTTAAAAAAAAAAAAAAAAAAAAAAAAAAAAAGTATGCTACAAATTTGTCCTTGTGGCTGGGATCAGGAAACACACAAACAAACCCACATCTATTATCTCTCTCTCTCCATCACCATCTTCATCCATCAAACCCTAGCCGCCTTATTTTTCGGCCAGCCGCCGTTCCACCGCCACAACTACAACTACACCGCCACCACCATCTTAACACTCATCTCATCCTCTTCATTTCACGCGCCTCAAAACCCACCCCATCACCACGAATACATGAAGGTCGAGCCTTGAACCACCACTATTCCTTGTAGTTTTTGCTAGATCCGTGAGTATTGAGATCGAGAAGGTGAGCAAAGCATCTAAACGACTATAAATGTGTCTCGGTATGATTAAACCCGTGTATTACGGTGTAAAACTTGCTGGGTTTTGGGTTTTTCTTGATCTAAAACATGAAAAATAAGTGGGTTTAGATATAAAAACAAGTTTTGAACAAGTTTGGTATCCGGGTTTCACGTGTTTTGGTGTTGGTCGAAGTGAAACCGAGAGCCCATGCTCTCGGCTTGGTGATTATTTTGAGCCCATGTGGTTTTCTTGATGGTTTTAGTCTCGTGGTCATTTTAGCGAGAGTAGCCGATTATATTGGAGCTTGATTTTTGGTTGCGTGATGTCGTTCTTGTGTGCCGTGACCCTTGGGGTCGGTTTAGTTTTGGGTCAAGCTCGGATGAGCTAGCCGAGACCACGGTGGTCTTGGGTATGACCCTTGGGGTTTATTTTTGAGCCGAGACTCAAGTGGAGTCTCTCGGCATGGGTTGACTTGGTAAAATCGACCCGGAACACATCTTTATACTTGATGTTTTCTTGTTCATTATTAGCATTAACTGCTATGGTTGCTGTTTTGTATATTGTTGCTGTAGTTAACCTGGTTGTTGTTGTTATTCTATTGTTGTTGTGGTATATGAGTATTGATACTTTCGAAATCATGGTCGTTACTTTGGAGCTGAAATGGAAGGGTATTATGATTTATATTGATATTGGAGTTGTGTTGACGAAAAGTGGTATTGGGGACCGATTGTGAGACGGTCAAACTAGAATGACGGAGATAGGTTAGTCGGGTGCCGTAGTCGGACCCTATTGTTGTAGCACGTGTTTGGGAATTGTGGACGGAGATGGATTACTTGGTTGTGTTGTTTATTATTTCTATTTTGGACTTGGACAATGAGCCGAGAGTGATGACTCGGACATGTGACCATTTCGTATGACTCGATAAATATTTATAAGCAAACGCAAATAATAAAACTCGTAATAATATTATTGGTAATATAAACGTTTATATAAATATATAGACGTGAATAACGTATATATAAATATATAAATGCGTATATTAATAATAAAACGATCACGAGTAATATTATAACAATAACGTAACGATAAATATTATACTATGAAAGTGGTGTAATAAATGTCGGGAGCGTTATTGTAATTAAACGACTATAAATAACGATGAAATCTTGACGTTAAATAATATTAAATAAAATAATTTCTTTAAATAAATAAAGGAAACTATCGAGTTATACGGGGCCGTGGTCACTTGAGTCCAAGTGGTTTATTATTTGTGACGATTAATACATTTATTTTCGATAACTACGTAACTTATTTAATTGACGGGTTAAATAAGAGCTATTTAGTTGTTTAAATTGAGTATATTAATGGGCATCGTATCCTACGACGCCCATAGGTTGTGGTATGTGTACGAGAATAATAAGTTGCTAAGTATCTCGTGAGATTGCCAAATTGACGAATTTGGTGAGCTTAACGGTATAGTTAGTGAAGTTATTAAACTTTGATATATACCATATAGTACTTTATGTGCAATGTGTGACCTAGGATTCGGGTATAATCCTAGAATGGTATATTAAGTAAATAAATATGGAGGATTACCAAATCGACGGATTTGATAAACTTCGATGATTTATTTAAGTAATATATTAGGCTAATATTAGACCCATAGATTGTTTTATCATCCTTTTTGTTGTGACTTCTTGGTTTGAGTTGTGTCGACCCACCACCCGTATGGATACCAAACGCAAATACACCAAACTAATACGAAATGGATTTTCGGAAATAGAACGGATTCTCGTCCGGGTTTGGGAATATTTGATATTGAGGAAATGATTTCTAAACGAGTTGATATTGTTAGGTCGTGCCGAGTCCGTAGTTGCCGTCTTTTGAGTTACTATACATCTTACCTCTACCGATTTCTTATTGTTGATTTCTGGACTTGAGGTGAGTCATAGCCCCCACTTTTTACTCTTGAACTATGTTTTCAATACTTGGGGTGAGAAACGTGCAAATTATTTTATGTGGACTATTATCGCTTTTATATTCTTTATAAAACTTGCTATGCGTATGGACTAGGATGTATTGTCAGCTTTAGTCACATATATTGTGTGTACTATTCAAGGTTGGCTTATTTGGTTATTGGTGGATTGTCAGCTTTAGTCACATAGTTTTGTGTGTACTATTCAAGGTTGGCTTATTTGGTTATTGGTGGATTGTCAGCTTTAGTCACATATTTGTTGTGTGTACTATTCAAGGTTGGCTTATTTGGACTGTCAGCTTTAGTCACATAGTTTCGTGTGTACCATTCAAGGTTGACTTATTTAGATACTATAGTGTGCACCTATAGGTTATTGATACTTCGGAGGTTATCCGAGTATTTATTGGTATTGCGGGGGTTACCCGAATATCTATGTTAGAACGGAGGGTATCCGTGTGTTATGTTGGAGCGGAGGGTATCCGCAGGCTTTTAGCGAATCCTTAGTCTAGCTAGCAAGCATTTTGCGTATATGTCCACTATATTGTTAGATGAGTTTAAACCTATGATCTCACCAGCGAAAGCTGACTTTTAGCACGTTTTCTCAGGAAATTAAGTGATGCTCTATGGATGCTTGGATTGGAGGCTTGGTAATGGCACCGGTTATGGATCTACTTTTCTAAAACTCTGGTAAACTATTGTGGACCTACGCTTACTTCTTTTGGGCCTGACTCTGAATGAATGTTGGGATAAATGTAAACCTTAAAAACCCGTTTTGGTTGTGTTTTTCTTATGTTTACTTTATCTCGTTCTTTCATGACTTTGAATGGATACCAATCCCCGTAGCACCCCGAAAGCTTGTTGAGTCTTCCCCTGTACCAAATTTTGGGGGTGTTACAGATTGGTATCAGAGCCAAGGTTATAGAGAACTAGGTAAATAAACACATAAACTATAACCGATTTTTATAGAAAACGATCCTCGACCATTGCCCGCCAGCCCGCCAAGCCGAAGCATCATTATTATTGAGGTATATTGAGATGATTATTGGATATGGGATTCTTGAGATGATTTGAGGATTTGAGGTTTATTGAATTAGTGATATGATGGCGTTTTGAGGAATTATATGCGTTTTGAGGAATTATATGGCTTGATTATTTTATGAATGATTTTGGTAATGCGGTATTTTAAATCTTTCTTGATATATATGATTTGGAATTATATGATGATTTTGATATGGTATTTTGAGTTCGCGGTTTAGTTGTTTTTAAACACTTACACCTACCCTACGCCGTTGTCACAAACCATGACCTCCTATTCGTACGATGTTATTGAGGATGTTTATGCTGGTACGCGTCGCCCCTCGTAGATCACTATGGCCCTGATGACCCATACGTGTTGGTCATGCGTTCAGCCACTACTACTTATCGTCCCATTGTCGCCCTAAGTCGCCGACTTTATCGCCTCGTGGTTCGCCTGCTCGGAGATGACGAGTGATGGAGTACCCCTTCGACGAGGAGTACGCGGGTGAGCAGAATGATGACCCTCAGGATTGGGAAGAGGATGATCCTCAGGAGGAGGATATGCCTGATGATGATGGGTCGCTAGCACATTCAGTTCATTCTGCGAAGCCCGATTCCCCGATACATCCGTTAGAACCGGTTTCACCTGATCATCCGTTTTTGTTTGATTCACCACCTGGTAGTCCCGTGGCGTCGGATGCACCTTCTGAGGTTTCTGCTGAGCATGCAGAGTTAGGTGAGACTGGTAGGATGCGGGCTCAGATTACTGCACAGGGCGAGAGGATCTCGCGGATGTCTGACCGACTTGAGATGATTATTGCTGAGTTTGTTACTGAGTTGAGAGTTGATTAGACAACTGTCATGGGCAGGACGACAGCGATTAGGACATGTATGATAGAGATACATGAGCAGATAGAGAGTCTGCAGAGAGGTTTCCTCACGGCTCGCGAGGGAGATCGCAAGCTGTGGCAGAGGAACACAGTGTTAGAAAAGGAGGTTGCGGACCTCAAGAGGGATAGAGATACACATAGTGTTGAGCATGGATCGTTATTGAGGAATTTGGATGGTTTGGGATCGGAGTTGAGGAGTCTATGCCAGCATCATGGCTAGATCGATTGGATTTGTGTTCCTGCTATGTTGCCTCCTAAGCCAGGGAGTGCTTGGTTAGGAGAGCTGGTTATTCTATCCCTTAAGTCATGCTATTCGGATTGTATGTTCGTCTCGTATGGAACGATTAGTATTTATTATGTCTTTTGGTGTTTTGGAACGAAGTGTCGATCGCTACTTGTATGGACGATGGTGATTTCGTATGATATTCTATGGTTTTTGGCGTACACGAAGAATTGTGTTCCTATTTGCGTGGTTGATATTGTCTTGGAATTATATTAATGGCCGTACGACGAAACCTTGTTTGAGCTACCAGAACTGGTCCTGCAGCGACTACCCCTGGTCGCCGAGGACGTCGTCTTACTCGAAATGTTGAGACCCCTACTCCTGACAACCTAGACACTACCAACCGCAACAACAGAAATCAAAATGTTGATATTCAGGGAGACGATGATCATGATCCACTTAATGCACCTACTGTGGATCAAGCAATGATCAATCAACTTGTTGAGCAACGAGTTGCTGAGCTACTAGCTGAGTCAAATCATTCCAACAATTCTGCTGGAACATTTCCACCTGTTCGTGCTAATGGATGTAACTACAAGGAGTTTAAAATTTGTGGACCCATTAAGTTTGGTGGAGCTAAAGGAGCGGTCTACTTGGTCAGGTGGATGGAGAAGACTGAGTCAGTGTTTAATGTCAATGGTTGTGCGGAGAATGCGAAGGTTAAGTTTGCTTTTCTTTTACTTTCAAAGATGAAGCTTTAACTTGGTGGAACAATTGCCGAAATTCGGTTGGGAGTGATGTGGCTTATGCTACGACTTGGGAACAATTTAAGTCTTTGGTGATTCAGACTTACTGCCCAAGAAATGAGGTCAAGAAACTAGAGATTGAGTTTTGGAACCACAAGGTGAAAGGTAATGATATGGCGACTTACAATCGTCGTTACCAGGAATTAGCCTTGTTGTGCCCGGATATGGTGAAAACTGAGACTCAAAAGATCGAGAGGTATACTGATGGGTTGCCTGTGGCTACGAGAAATGATGTGATTTCTGCTAGGCCTGCAAACATCCATGAGGCAATCACAATTGCTCAACAACTTATGGATTCGTTGGAATTAGAAGAAGCTGATAAGGAGAAGAATGGAAAGAGAAAGAGAGACCGTCACTCTAAGAGTAATGATCACCGAAGCAAGAGACAAGCTAAGGCTTATGCTATTGGAAATGGAGATAAGAAGAATCAGAACGGTGATGCACCCAAGTGTGATCATTGCCATCAGCATCATACTGGATGGTGTAGTGTGAAATGCCAGAATCGCTCAAAGAAAGGACACACAGCTAGGGACTGTAGAGCTCGACCTCTTGCTATGGTTCAAGCTACTCCTGAGACTATGAGTAAGGCAAACGTTACTTGTTATGGGTATGGAAAGAAGGGACATTATAGGAATGAGTGTAGAGAATCGTGGAACCGAGGAAATCAAGGATCGGGTGGTAATGGGTATAATCATGGAAATCGTGGAGCTGGAGGAAACCGTGGACGACAAGATAACGGGGACCAACGTGTGGAAGCTGGAGCTGCTCAGGGAAGAGTGTATGCACTCGGGAACGAGAGAGGAGAAGATCCGAACGTCGTTACTGGTACGTTCCTTCTCAATAATCGTTATGCTTCCATACTATTTGATACTGGTGCCGATAGAAGTTTTGTGTCTACTACGTTTGCACCCTTACTAGAGAAACCCCCGATGGCCTTAGGAATTGGTTATGATGTAGAGTTAGCTAATGGGAACATAGACAGGATTAGGACTATCATTCGCGATTGCACGTTAAACTTTCTAAATCGTCCTTTCAACATAGATCTTCTACCCGTCACGTTAGGAAGTTTCGATGTCATTGGTATGGATTGGTTGTCGAAGTATCGTGCTCACATACTTTGCGACGAGAAGATCGTGCGTGTGCCTTACGGCAAGGAGATTCTGAACATACAAGGAGATCGAAAAGGTTCGAGGAGCCCATCCCGATTAGCAGTCATTTCTTGCACTAAGTTACCGAAGCTAATGGAAAAAGGATGTTGCCTTTTCTTAGCTCAAATTTCTGAGGAAGGAGGGAAGGAGAAGAAGGAAATGTGCATTGGAAATGTGCTTATAGTTCTTGATTTTTCGGATACTTTTCCCGATGATTGTCGGGAATCCCGCCTACTAGACAAGTGGAGTTTCAGATTGAGTTGATACCTGGTGCTGCACCTGTAGCACGAGTGCCTTATCGTCTTGCACCTACTGAACTGGAAGAGTTGTCGAAGCAACTAGCGGAGTTAACCGAAAAGGGATTTATAAGACCAAGTTCTTCGCCTTGGGGAGCCCCGGTCTTATTCGTGAAGAAGAGGAATAGATCGTTTCGCATGTGTATTGATTATCGAGAGTTAAACAAGTTAACGGTGAAGAATAGATACCCGTTACCGAGGATTGACGATTTGTTCGATCGACTTCAAGGATCGAGTGTGTATTCAAAGATCGATTTGAGATCGGGATATCGTCAGCTTTGAGTTCGAGCGGAAGATATTCCGAAAACGGCTTTCCGAACCCGTTACGGGCATTACGAGTTTCAGGTGATGCCGTCTGGGTTGACCAACGCACCGGCGGTATTCATGGACCTCATGAATCGGGTGTGTAAGCCTTACTTAGATAAGTTTGTGATTGTGTTCATCGATGACATTCTAATTTATTCGAAGAATGAGAAGGAGCATGAGGAGCATCTAAGACTTATCTTAGAATTGCTCAGGAAGGAGAAACTGTATGCTAAATTTTTCTAAATGTGAATTTTAGTTTCCGACGGTACAATTTCTGGGTCATGTGATTGATAGACAAGGAGTTCATGTAGATTCTGCTAAGATTGAAGCGATAAAAGATTGGGCTGTACCTACAACCCCAACCGAAGTTCGTCAATTTTTGGGTTTAGCTGGTTATTACCGAAGGTTCATAGAGGGATTTTCGAAGATAGCTAAACCATTGACCAAATTGACTCAAAAGAGTGTTACGTATGAATGGGGAGATAAAGAAGAGGAAGCATTTTAATTGCTTAAGAAAATGTTGTATAGTGCTCCTATCTTAGCGTTACCGGAAGGTAACGAGGATTTCGTCGTCTATTGTGACGCCTCACATAAAGGATTGGGAGCCGTATTAATGCAACGAGAGAAGGTGATAGCTTATGCTTCCCGACAGCTCAAAAAGCATGAGAAAAACTACACTACCCATGATTTGGAGCTAGGTGCTGTGGTTTTCGCCTTAAGAATATGGAGACATTACTTGTACGGAACAAAGTGTGTTGTATTTACTGACCATAAAAGTCTACAATACATTTTGAATCAAAAAGAGCTTAACATGAGACAACGACGTTGGATTGAGCTGCTAAGCGATTACGATTGTGAAATTCGCTACCACCCTGGTAAAGCAAACGTTGTTGCTGATGCTCTTAGTCGAAAGGAAAGAATACCACCATTACGAGTTAGGTCATTAGGAATGACTATCGTATCGCCATTACCGTCTCAAATATTAGAAGCTCAAACGGGAGCGTTGAAAGCAGAAAATCGACCTGCTGAGAAAATATTTGGGATGGCAAAAAAATGAGAAGGGATTTGTTAGGCATTCTGATGGAGTATTATGTTTTGGAGAGCGAAGTTGGGTACCATTGTATGGAGTAATTCGAGAGTTGATTATGCATGAGTCGCATAAGTCAAAATACTCTATTCATCCTTGGTCTGACAAAATGTACCAGGATTTGAAAAAGTTATACTGGTGGCCAAATATGAAGGCAGATATAGCGTGTATGTTGGCAAGTGTTTGACTTGTTCTAAGGTTAAAGCCGAACATCAAAGACCGTCAAGATTATTGACGCAGCCAGAACTCCCGGTTTGGAAATGGGAGCGGATCACAATGGATTTTATTACCAAATTACCAAAGACAGCTAGCGGTTGTGACGCTATCTGGGTAATTGTGGATCGGTTGACTAAGTCTGCTCATTTCCTGGCGCTTAGTGAAGATGATAGTGTCGAAAAACTTGCGAAGTTGTATGTGAAGGAAATTATTTCTCGACATGGAGTCCCGATATCGATTATTTCTGATCGCGATAGCCGCTTTACGTCAGCTTTGTGGCGATCACTTCAAACGGCTTTGGGGACGAGACTTGATATGAGAACTGCATATCATCCCCAAACCGATGGTCAAAGTGAGAGGACCATTCAGACTTTAGAGGATATGCTTCGTGCATGTATCACAGACTTTGGTAAAGGCTGGGAGAAGTATTTGCCACTTGCGGAATTCTCCTATAATAGTAGCTACCACACAAGTCTTAAAGCTGCACCATTTGAAGCTTTGTATGGCCAAAAATGTCGTTCGCCTATTGGTTGGGTGGAAGTTGGAGATAGCCAACTCACAGGCCCAGAACTTATTTTGGAGACTACTGAGAAAGTGACTCAAATTCGTGATCGGTTGCAAGCAGCCAGAGATAGGTAGAAAAGTTACGCCGATCAGAGACGTAAGCCCTTAGAATTCCAGGTTGGAGACAAAGTGATGCTGAAAGTCTCGCCTTGGAAGGGTGTGATACGTTTCGGGAAAACATGGAAAACTCAACCCACGCTACATTGGACCATTTCTTAATTTGGAAAGAATTGGGCCGTGGCTTATCGGTTGAAATTACCACAGGAACTGAGTAAAGTTCGCAATGTGTTTCATATTAGTAATTTGAAGAAGTGTTTTTCTGATGAGATGTCGGTCATACCGGTGAAAGATATTCGTATTGAGGAGAAATTGAACTTTGTGGAAAAGCTGATTGAGATTTTAGATCGTGAAGTTAAACGACTCAAGCGAAGTCGCATTCCGCTCGTCAAGGTTCGTTGGAATTCCCGACATGGACCAGAATTTACGTGGGAACGTGAGGACGAGTCCCGGAAGAGATATCCGAAGCTTTTCACTTCGTAGACGAATTTTTCCGAGTGAAACCTGGGACGGGTTTCTTCTGAGACTGGGAGGATGTGACAACTGGCAAATTAGGGAGTTATTTTGAAAACCCGCATTACATTAAAGTTCGTTTATAAATTTATATTTGGAATTTTATTCGTAACGAACTTATAAAAACCAATATTTTGGTTGATTATATCTAAAATATTTTATGAATTCGAATTTGGATTATCGATATGATGAGTATTTATTTCGAGATTTTATTTGGCACTACGTTGACTCTGGCACTAGATAACCTAACTAACATTTTATGTCTTGAGTCTACGGATTCGACTATATATATATTTATTTATGGAACGTCTCGTAAGATATTAAAGATTTGAAACGAGTTTCGGGTTTTGGTCTGTGTATTCTACACCTAGTCACCTTACCCTTAATATTACTAATATTATTATTATTAGTATTATTCTTATTATTATTATTATTATTATTATTATTATTATTATTATTATTATTATTATTATTATTATTATTATTATTATTATTATTATTATTATTATTATTATTATTATTATTATTATTATTATTATTATTGTTAGTTAAAAAGAAAGGAAGAAACTTTTTTTTTTTTAAAAAAAAAAAAAAAAAAAAAAAAAGTATGCTACAAATTGGTCCTTGTGGCTGGGATCAGGAAACACACAAACAAACCCACATCTATTATCTCTCTTTCTCCATCACCATCTTCATCCATCAAACCCTAGCCGCCCTATTTTCCGGCCAGCCGCCGTTCCACCGCCACAACTACAACTACACCGCTACCACCATCTTAACACTCATCTCATCCTCTTCATTTCTACATATATCACGCGCCTCAAAACCCACCCCATCACCACGAATACATGAAGGTCGAGCCTTGAACCACCACTATTCCTTGTAGTTTTTGCTAGATCCGTGAGTATTGAGATCGAGAAGGTGAGCAAAGCATCTAAACGACTATAAATGTGTCTCGGTATGATTAAACCCGTGTATTACGGTGTAAAACTTGCTGGGTTTTGGGTTTTTCTTGATCTAAAACATGAAAAATAAGTGGGTTTAGATATAAAAATAAGTTTTGAACAAGTTTGGTATCCGGGTTTCACGTGTTTTGGTGTTGGTCGAAGTGAAACCGAGAGCCCATGCTCTCGGCTTGGTGATTATTTTGAGCCCATGTGGTTTTCTTGATGGTTTTAGTCTCGTGGTCATTTTAGCGAGAGTAGCCGATTATATTGGAGCTTGATTCTTGGTTGCGTGATGTCGTTCTTGTGTGCCGTGACCCTTGGGGTCGGTTTAGTTTTGGGTCAAGCTCGGATGAGCTAGCCGAGACCACGGTGGTCTCGGGTATGACCCTTGGGGTTTATTTTTAAGCCGAGACTCAAGTGGAGTCTCTCGGCACGGGTTGACTTGGTAAAATCGACCCGGAACACATCTTTATACTTGATGTTTTCTTGTTCATTATTAGCATTAACTGCTATGGTTGCTGTTTTGTATATTGTTGCTGTAGTTAACCTGGTTGTTGTTGTTATTCTATTGTTGTTGTGGTATATGAGTATTGATACTTTCGAAATCATGGTCGTTACTTTGGAGCTGAAATGGAAGGGTATTATGATTTATATTGATATTGGAGTTGTGTTGACGAAAAGTAGTATTGGGGACCGATTGTGAGACGGTCAAACTAGAATGACGGAGATAGGTTAGTCGGGTGCCGTAGTCAGACCCTATTGTTGTAGCACGTGTTTGGGAATTGTGGACGGAGATGGATTACTTGGTTGTGTTGTTTATTATTTCTATTTTGGACTTGGACAATGAGCCGAGAGTGATGACTCGAACATGTGACCATTTCGTATGACTCGATAAATATTTATAAGCAAACGCAAATAATAAAACTCGTAATAATATTATTGGTAATATAAACGTTTATATAAATATATAGACGTGAATAACGTATATTTAAATATATAAATGCGTATATTAATAATAAAACGATCACGAGTAATATTATAACAATAACGTAACGATAAATATTATACTATGAAAGTGGTGTAATAAATGTCGGGAGCGTTATTGTAATTAAACGACTATAAATAACGATGAAATCTTGACGTTAAATAATATTAAATAAAATAATTTCTTTAAATAAATAAAGGAAACTATCGAGTTATACGGGGCCGTGGTCACTTGAGTCCAAGTGGTTTATTATTTGTGACGTTTGTGTTGTCACGGATATATGACGATTAATACATTCATTTTCGATAACTACGTAACTTATTTAATCGACGGGTTAAATAAGAGCTATTTAGTTGTTTAAATTGAGTATATTAATGGGCATCGTATCCTACGACGCCCATAGGTTGTGGTATGTGTACGAGAATAATAAGTTGCTAAGTATCTCGTGAGATTGCCAAATTGACGAATTTGGTGAGCTTAACGGTATAGTTAGTGAAGTTATTAAACTTTGATATATACCATATAGTACTTTATGTGCAATGTGTGACCTAGGATTCGGGTATAATCCTAGAATGGTATATTAAGTAAATAAATATGGAGGATTACCAAATCGACGGATTTGATAAACTTCGATGATTTATTTAAGTAATATATTAGGCTAATATTAGACCCATAGATTGTTTTATCATCCTTTTTGTTGTGACTTCTTGGTTTGAGTTGTGTCGACCCACCACCCGTATGGATACCAAACGCAAATACACCAAACTAATACGAAATGGATTTTCGGAAATAGAACGGATTCTCGTCCGGGTTTGGGAATATTTGATATTGAGGAAATGATTTCTGAACGAGTTGATATTGTTAGGTCGTGCCGAGTCCGTAGTTGCCGTCTTTTAAGTTACTATACATCTTACCTCTACCGATTTCTTATTGTTGATTTCTGGACTTGAGGTGAGTCATAGCCCCACTTTTTACTCTTGAACTATGTTTTCAATACTTGGGGTGAGAAACGTGCAAATTATTTTATGTGGACTATTATCGCTTTTATATTCTTTATAAAACTTGCTATGCGTATGGACTAGGATGTATTGTCAGCTTTAGTCACATATTTTGTGTGTACTATTCAAGGTTGGCTTATTTGGTTATTGGTGGATTATCAGCTTTAGTCACATAGTTTTGTGTGTACTATTCAAGGTTGGCTTATTTGGTTATTGTTGGATTGTCAGCTTTAGTCACATAGTTTTGTGTGTACTATTCAAGGTTGACTTATTTGGTTATTGGTGGATTGTCAGCTTTAGTCACATATTTGTTGTGTGTACTATTCAAGGTTGGCTTATTTGGACTGTCAGCTTTAGTCACATAGTTTTGTGTGTACTATTCAAGGTTGACTTATTTAGATACTATAGTGTGCACCTATAGGTTATTGATACTTCGGAGGTTATCCGAGTATTTATTGGTATTGCGGGGGTTACCCGAATATCTATGTTAGAACGGAGGGTATCCGTGTGTTATGTTGGAGCGGAGGGTATCCGCAGGCTTTTAGCGAATCCTTAGTCTAGCTAGCAAGCATTTTGCGTATATGTCCACTATATTGTTAGATGAGTTTAAACCTATGATCTCACCAGTGAAAGCTGACTTTTAGCACGTTTTCTCAGGAAATTAAGTGATGCTCTATGGATGCTTGGATTGGAGGCTTGGTAATGGCACCGGTTATGGATCTACTTTTCTAAAACTCTGATAAACTATTGTGGACCTACGCTTACTTCTTTTGGGCCTGACTCTGAATGAATGTTGGGATAAATGTAAACCTTAAAAACCCGTTTTGGTTGTGTTTTTCTTATGTTTACTTTATCTCATTCTTTCATGACTTTGAATGGATACCAATCCCCGTAGCACCCCGAAAGCTTGTTGAGTCTTCCGCTGTACCAAATTTTGGGGGTGTTACATATGAGTTATATTAGAATTTAGACACATCTAATATTCCTATTATCCTTTCTCATTCATGAAAAGGAATATGATTGTGTCTCACTCTTCCTCAATAGAAAGGAGACTTTATTTATCTTTTAAGTAAATATTTCTTAATCAAACATTTGTTTGAAAACAGAACGAGATCAATTTACCAAAGCCCAAAGTGCGTTTACGGTTTGAACGTTGCATTAATACATTAAAACGAATTACAAAATTCAATTTCAGTATTTTCGATAATTAGATCTTTAAGAAAATAATATACCCATTGGTAAATATTTATATAAACCGTAGTATTTTCTTAAAGCTAGGATCCAAATTGACATAGTACCATTACATCAGTTGATCTGCTAGTAATGGTAGTATTCAACAAGGTAATTGTCGAACAATAATTGCGAATATCATATTGCAATTCCTAGATTTATGGGATTTACAATCACAAAACATTTGTATTGTAAGCATGTTTGATCCCCATCTTAATGCCTTGAGTCCAAGATCTCACTTCCTACTCAATTTAAGTCATCTAACTTAAAAACTGCAAACTTATAAATCCATCACATCAGTTGATCTGCTAGCAATGAATTTATGAAATTTTCCTCTCCATTGCAATCTCGCCAAGTTCTCACATGACGTAAATTACAACTTCAAGTGTTCTTAATTAGATGGCATTCGACTTAATTTTATAAGGGCATTAAGTTTTGACGTGATCAGAATAATGTATGAAGAAGCATGCATACAACTTCATAACATTGGTTTTACAAAACATTTTTATTACCAATTTGCTTAGAGTAAAATAACAAAGTTTTGATTGAGGTATCGGGTTCACCAATTAAATAATTACCAACAAGTATCGTCCACTATATCGTACTTTTGCATAAGCCCGAAAGCTTAGTGTTTCGGATAATCATTGTGGAATTTTGGTTAATTCACCCTTAAGATGACAGTGTACGTAATATAGTGATATAGGTAAGTCTAGGGTCGGCAACCAGGCAGTTGTAGAGAACCGTAGGTGCATGAGCTTTAAAAACCCCTCTCTACAAGTACGTTGGATGGCAACCTTCGGTCCTCCTTTCGCACACTATGTACAAAAACATCAATCAACCAATCATTTGAAATTTACTCTTAAAACGAAAACAATTTCGCCATTTATTTAGTCCGTATTATTTTTCTATTCAGAAAATTACCCTTTTCGTTTATAAACATGTCTAACATAATAATAAACAAAAACAAGTAATATAAAATAAAAAATAAAACAACTAAATAAACAAATATACATAATCATAACAATTAAATATGTATAAAACATGTAGCCACATACAAATCTTATTCAATAGTCCTATTAATTATCAAGTCTAGGTGTATAATGTATTTATTCAATTAAGGCTTTCTTCTACTAAGAAAAAGAGCCACATACATCGATAAATCGATTGCGTAAGCCAAAACTAAACAAATACCACATAGCACATAATTGATTACTTAATATTGGAGTCTTCCCCAATTCGACATCTATTAATAAATTTACATGTTCTGATATAACTTAACAATTAATTTATATTTATTTATCTAATTTAAACCATTTAAATTATCACACAATAAAATCCATGCAAATATGCACTTTTTCATGGATTAAGCTTAACAATTAACACATTGCACCAAGATCGTTTACTAAAACGCATAACAAATTACATGACATCCTAGGGTTTCTAATCATATTAAAAAATCAAAACCAAAACCCTAAAACCCTAAAAGGTCAATCGACCCAATTAAAAAATTAGGGTTAGGAATCAAAAAACCCTAAAAACATGTAATTAAACGAATCAAGATTCAATTTTTATGCGTTTCGATAATTAATTACACATTGTAACGGCTCTAGATGCCACTGTTGGAATAATAATATCATGACAATCATATAAAATAAACCAAACACATCAAGTGAGCATAGCGGAAGCAATTATAACAAGATCATATAACATGTAATTAATTAATCAATATTAAATAGTAAACATACCTTTGTGATTCTAGCCCGAACAAGAATCATGCAATCTTCAACTTATGAACCCTAATTAGGGTTTATGTAGATTATAAGAATTACCCCTTACCTCTTTTGTAATTCAATCTAAGAATCAAACAATAATGTGTTTGAATCACGTTCTTGTACACACGTACTAATTCAAGAAAAAGTTTATGCAAGTAAATTAAACACAAAACTTAGTTTGATCAATGAAATCAAATCCCTTATGGGATTGTTTGATGGATCGATTATGAGACAAAGAGAAGGAGAGAAAACACCAAGATGTGTGTGTACAAGTTATGAGAAAACAATACATCTTGGGTTTGTATATATACTAATTGAAACTTGGAGCTCAAGGCACAAAGGAGGTGGAACTCCTTCTAGAACATTCTTGACTTTCCAATTATTCACAAGTATTACTTTCCTAATCTTCATTAATAGGTCATTAGTCATTTATCATTAAATGCTAATTACTATTACTAGTTTTGTGTTTATTAATAATTACTTATAACATTTATAAATAATTATTTCTTTTTCTCTTCATACGTATTGTGTGCAATCCCGTGATCTCGAGTTCGATCCTAACATACGACTACTAAAATAATGTCCATAATCTAACACTAATCTTGCCTTTGGAATTTCTAGAAGAAATCCACATAAAGGATTGAGAAACAATGGAATCCCAAATCGCCGACTTCTTAGGAGGGGTACTGGAGAAAATCAAATGATCACGAAAATTCCAAATGGACCACAAAAGAGTACCCCCGACTCCCTCAATAAACGAACGAACCTTGGAGGAGACATGTAAGCCGTCTAACCAAACATACCACTCTTCAATATTGCCGCAAATAGGAATGTCCAAGTCCCACCATTTAGCGAAAAGGGACCACAAGTCTTTAGCCAAACTACAATTGAAGAACGTGTGATTCACCGTCTCTATGTCACCTTGACAGGAAGGGCAGATAAGTGAGATGACATCTATACCACGCCTATCTAAGTTTACCCTAGACGGAAGCTTATTAAGCTTCAACCTCCATAGAAAAACATTAACTTTAATGGGGAGCAGCCGATTCCAGTGAGTGGCTTCATTACAAGTAACCAACAACCTAGAGTCCAGTAGAGAGCGAATAGAAGCAACAGAAAACCCCGAAGAACCATCCAAAGACCATTGCCATATGTCTCACTGATCAGATAAAATAGTGTTCCTAATGACGTTTTTTAAAGCAATAAACTGAACCAACTCCACACCGCCTCTAGGGTCCCTCCGTAAAACTAGAGACCAGTCACTAAGGCCAACACGGCTAGCAATAGAGCACCTTTTATCAGTGTCAAGAAGAAAAACGCGAGGGTACAACGTTTTGAGAGGCTGGTTCCCACACCAAGTGTCAAACCAAAAACTTGAATCCAAACCATTACCAATATTACGAGAACAAAAGGAAAAGAGGTCAATACCTTTTGATTTGAGGTTATTAATTGATTTGAGGGTACAATGTTTTGCATTGTTAGGCCTATAAGTGTCACTTGTCATAACAGACCAGCTTAGCAATCGAAAAATCTCTTGTATATAACCCAACTGACTTTTAGGAGTTAGAAATGAGCTCGTAAGGTTGGTTGCATGCAGGGACGGAGCCAGGAGGTGTCCCACGGGTGCTTGGAACACCTATGATTTTTTCGATGTAATGTTAATTTTAGGGGTTTTTGCATATATATATCCCTCCGAAAATGCATAATTGCATATATATCCAAAGCATGCATAAAAATCATTGTACTATGTGCATGAAAAACTTGTACAAAGGATATATATGCAATTATTCACTTTGGGAGGGATATATATGCAATTCTGCCTTAATTAAGAAAAGACATCGATTTTTCCCAAATAAATCATAAATGACCCCAGTCTATCAAAATGTGTTTTTAGTCTTATTTAGTTAGCATCTTAAACTCTATTATATTAAGGTTAAAAAAAATTCGTGCACCCGGTCATATTTGTTCCTGGCTCCGTCCCTGTTTGCGTGGTTGTAATTAAGATTTTTCATCACTGAGTTTGTCTAATACTATAAAGAGAACATGCATAACTCACTCGTAATCAGCCTTAACCACAGTAAATCTTTGTGTTCTTGTGTGATTCCTAGTTTGTTCGCATCAGCATTATTGTTTTTTGCCCGACACTTATCTTATTAGTTATTTAAATAGACACGCGACGATGATTATGTGATGTTGACTTTTGCGGTGGACACCTTTCTCTAATTTGAGAGTTATGGAACTTATAAACATGGTTTTTCAAATTGGATCGGATATCAAACCGGTTCTACTTCTTTGTTGGCTTGGCTAATAATCAACTATTTGTAACATATAAATAAACTTTGTTCATTTTGACTCGGTTTCAAAGACTTAATTGGATAAAAACAAAACACAAAAATTACTAAAAACAACTAAACATATAGATGTAACTATCAAATGAATTTGATTGAGGGAGTAAATAATGGTATCATTTATAGACATATGAAAAATGGGACTATAACAACAACTGTTTCAGTTTCAACAAGTAAAACAACGTCGAAAAAGCGAATTGTTTTATGCACGCCTTCGTGATGATTTGACTAATCCGAAAAATGGTGGAGATGAAGAATAAATTAAAGAGATAGATAAACTAAGTTATTGGTTTCTATTTGTAATTTTTTTAAGTGTATGTATATTTATAAATTTTAATGTAATATTTTTATATTAATAAAATTTTGATTGCATAATCAATAAATTTATTAAGTAGGTATAATAGTTGTAACATATGCTTAATTAGTTGTAATGCTCAAAAAGTGTCTTAGTGCGTACTTTATATCGGTGTTGTGAGAGATACACCCCTAGTGGTTGGCAACACCCGACCAAGCCTCTTTTACACACTTTGTGGATGGGAAAAGCCAAATTTTTATCATTTTTTATTCCGTATTTATATTTGTTAATACTTTTGAATTATCAAACTTTATATATACTCTTCTACATTTTTTTTAATATGGTGGACTTATCAAACAAAATTATGTATAACCAAAATTAATTTGAATATACACTCCCTTGTCTAGTTATCCCTGTGTCCTTTAACTTGCATTTCATTAACCGAATCTGTGCATACTTCTTACACGCTACATTCAATTCGGTCAACACACCAGCCTCTTCAAAGGCACCAACCAAAGTACACTTAAAAATAACTCCTCCAATAAATTCACAACAACCTCCTTATCATGTATAAACTTAACTTCACCAGCTCCTTATCAAAAAACCACTTCTTCATAGTTGGAGTGTTTGAATCCGTCTTTCAACCCATGAATTTGTCCAAGAAAGATCGGTGTGGCATGATGGCGATTATTTTGTTGCCGTTTCTTCATTGTTGAAATGGGTAGTCTCGGAATTTAGATCCCTTAAGGTAAAATCTCATTTCTTTTGTTGTTACGGTATAACTTTTAGTTTGTTTCATGCGAGCATGCTACACCCAATGCACAAGTAACAGATCTAGCCAAATTATGAACAATGTATGATAAGTTTAAAAGGGAAAGAAATTTGAAATCAAATAAAACAACACCTTATGGTAGACATAGACCCTACTACACTACATTTTCATTTTCATGCTAGTAAAAAGAAACATCAAAAGCAAATACATTTCTATGATTTTATGAAGAAAAAAAAATTGTCCAACTAGCTAGTTAAGCTTACTTTCACTAGATAAGGATATGTATGATAAAATATATGTTATCGATTTTGGCATTTTGATGGATATTGGATTCATTTTTTAGTTGTTTAAGCTGCAATACAAAAAGTACTTTATACTGTTTATAATATGTATTGCTTGATTGCTATTTTCATATTGCAAGTTTAATGTTAAAATCAATAAAATTTTTCAAAAAGTACAATCAATTCCAAAAGTTACCTAAAGTCTTGTTAAGTGATCGCTTTATCACCTATATGCACTTGTCATCTTCATCTTAATAAGTTTTTGGGTCTGAAAGTCACCCTATTTGCCACGGGATATGTTAAAATAGTAACTGTTAATTTGTGAGATCAAAATTTAATATTTACTAATTTATTTTACTGTTTTTTTTTTTTACTTAGTTGTGTTGAGGAAGCTGAATTTGGGAATGAGATCTGGGATCAAGCTCTTAAGAATTTGAAGATCAAGATAACCAGATTTTTTTTACTTAGATGTATTGAAATTTAGTTTTTAGGGTTTTGTTAGATTTTAGAAATTATAAATCAATTGAAAGATTGTGTTTCTCTATCCTTGGGCCTTTTAGGCTTCGATCTTTGTTGATTTGTTACTTCGATTTGTGTGTAAATTTGAGTTATTAAAAGTTAGTTTTTTTTGGGTCAATAAATTAGTAATCACAAGATGGTTCAACATCAAAATGTTGCCAATCATAGACTTCAATAGAGTAGTTAAATATATTTTGTATACGAATAGGGGATTATGTCTTTGTTTGGGGGCTGGATTCGAATGTATCGAGTTATAATTGAATCAACCTCAACTAGTTGTAAATGGTGAGGTTTATGTAGGATGATTATTTTTAATTTGTGTATGTTGTTTTGATTTTCATTGGGATCCACTTAAAATTCAAAGTCACCAGTTTTATGAATGTAAAGATGAATTTGGTTTGATAAATACTCCAATAGTTTTATGAATGTAAAGTTGAGCTTAACTTCAAGATTATGTGAGTTTAATTCGAGAAAATTATTAGACAGAAATATTTAATTGACTATGTTTGTTAACAACTGACAAGGTATTAGTTTGAAATAAATTTGTTAAAACTAATTGTTTTAGAAAGTAACTTGTAAATTTGGAGAATTGATTTAGGGAACCGACCCAAAAATTTGAAGATGGATTTTGACGAGATATGTAGAAGGTGCATGTTTTGCGTTGTTAGGCCTAAAACTGTCACTTGTCATAATGGACCAATTTAGTTATCGAAAAAGCTCTTGTATAGAACGCAACTGATTTTTAGGATTTAGAAATGAGCTCGTAGGGTTGGTTGCATGGTTGTAACTAAGATTTGTCATCACTCATCTATTACTATAAAGAGAACTTAACCCTGTCTAACCCACTCGTGATCAGCCTCATCCACAATAAATCTTAGTGTTCTTGTGTGATTGATTATTTGTTCACATCAGCATTATTGTGTTTTGCCCGACTTTTATCTTACTAGTTGTTTAAATAGACATGTGACGAATCATTTTGTGATATTGACTTTTGCAGTAGACCCGCTTTTCTAATTTGAGAGTTATGGAACTTATGGCCATCCATCCAACATGTATTCAACATTTCACTAATATATGTGTCATAAACATGGTTTTTAAAATTGGACCGGATATCGAACTGGTTCTACTTCTTTGTTGGCTTGGCTAATAATCAACTAGTTGTAACATATAAATAAATTTTGTTGGTTTTGACTCGGTTTCAAAGACTTAATATAGGATAAAAACAAAACACAACAATTATTAAAAACAACTAAACATATAGATGTAACTATCAAATGAATTTGACTGAGGTATTGAATAATGGCATCATTAGAGGTATATGATAATGGAACTATTACAACAAATGTTTTAGTTTCAGCAAGTGAAACAACGTCAAAAAAGCAAATTGTAAATTAAAGATGAAGAATAAATTAAAGAGAAGATAATTAAAGTTATTAGTTTATATATGTAAATTTTTAAGATGTATTTTTATATTTTAATGTAATATTTATAAATTTTAATGTAACATTTTTAAATTAATAGAATTTTGATTGCAATATCAATAAATTTGTTAAGCAGGTATAATAGTTGTACCATATGTTTAATTAGTTGTAAGGCTTAAATAACGTTTTAGTGCTTTTAATGAAGAGAAAACATTCATAACTTAGATGGGTGTTCAGAGAGGTACGCTCTCTAGTAGTTAAGTGGCACTCCCTCCCCCAAGCTACTTTTACACATTCTATGGACACAAAAAAGATAGCTTTTACTATTTTTTGTTTCGTATTTTCTATCTGTCAACACTTTTAACTTATCAAATTTTATATTTACTGTTCCGTAATTTTAAAATAAAAACAAAATTTTAAAAATAGATTTAAAAACAAATGAAAAAAGGGGAAATGCCAATATATCTATACAATGTTAAAGAAATCATCATATGCACCTTGATCAAATATGTATTTTGCAAAAAGGATTTTTTTTTTTTTTTTTTTTTCACTTATGAATCTTAAAAAAGGCATTATGAAAAATAGTGAAATGAT
This sequence comes from Artemisia argyi, assembly GCA_030686995.1. NCBI lineage: Eukaryota > Viridiplantae > Streptophyta > Magnoliopsida > Asterales > Asteraceae > Artemisia > Artemisia argyi. The sequence goes on along the minus strand of CM060701.1, from coordinate 224,550,187 downwards.
CATAAAATTAAATATGGTAATTAACTTTTCTCTACAAATAAAATTCATTGTTTGTAAGAATAATAAAAGAAAAATACTATTGAGCTTCATGAATTAAGTTCTTTGAACGAAATCAGAATATTTGAATACACAAAGGATCGAAAATGCAACTTTTGTTATTTGATCAAATCATGGGCTTTTAATATATATATCCACACAAACAAACACAGTTGACTTAATAATTGCTCCACAAAGGTTATTCTTCTTCATCTCATTCAGATCATAACATCAATGGCATCTACTTCAACATCATCCGTTCAAAAGAGCTTCAAGTATGATGTGTTTATAAGTTTCAGAGGTGAAGACACTCGTAACACCTTTGTTGGGCATCTTTATAATGCTCTTGAGCAAAAAGGCATTGAAACTTACATAGATGATAAGAAAATCAGAAAAGGGAAAACCATCAGTGTCGAGCTTATTGAAGCCATTGAAGGCTCAAGATTTTACATTATTGTCTTCTCCAAGAAGTATGCTTCTTCATCTTGGTGCTTGGAAGAACTTGTTAAGATTATGGAGTGCGAGAAGATGCCTGAGCATACTGCTTACCCTGTGTTCTACGATGTGGAGCCCACTGAAGTCCGCAAACTGTATGGCCCAGTTGGAGAAGCTTTTAAAAAACATGAAAATGATGAATCTGCTGGGAAATGGAGACACGCTTTAAAAGAAGCAGCCTCTCTTGCTGGCTGGGAGTTGAAGACCACTGCTGCTGGGTAAAATTATTCCTCATATCTCAGGCAATATTGTTTGATTATATACATATTTCTTTCTGATCTATTTACCTGGTGGTTGGGTGAAATAATATCTCAAACGGGTCACACGGGTTAAATTCATCAAGGTGTATTTCTAGTGCATACAACCACTAAGGCCGTTTTATTCAAAATTTTAGAGTACTATTGTTACAAATTTTTATTGATCATCTCTAATATATGAATCTGTTTTTTAATATACAACTAAAGAAAAGTGTTTTGCTTCCAGGTAGACTCAACATGTTTTGACTTTTGACACTTAATAATATTACCCTTCATCTAGCTGACCAAGCCAGCAAATTATTCTTTCAATATCTACGTGTAAAAGGGTAATTCATGTCATTTCTTTTGCGTTCGGAACTTTCAACTCAAAGTTGAGTTTTTACGAAACATTGGATAGGATATATCATTTGTAATACAACATCATGTCATAATTTCACATAGAACTGTAAGTGTTGTAGACTTTCATGTGGGACTTTAACAAGCTAGCTAACTGATCCTTCTTTCCCATACAGGCACGAAGCTAACTTCTTACAGAAAATTATTCAAGACATTTCACTAGAGCTACGTTTCATCGATTCGAGCGTTGATGGAAACCTAGTAGGCATGGAGACCCGTGTAGATGGAATTATTTCATCTTTGGAAACGGGTGTTGATGACGTTCGCATGATAGGGATCAAGGGGATGGGAGGTGCAGGGAAGACAACTTTAGCTAGAGCGGTTTTTGATAAATTATCCTTTCAGTTTGAATGTCAAAGCTTTGTTGAAAACATAAGGGAAAAATCTTCTTTGTTTGGGTTGGATTCATTACAAAAACAAGTACTTTCAGATGTTTTAAATGATCAAGGAATCACTGTGAGTGGTGTTCATGAGGGGAAAAAGATGATTAAGAAGAAGATGCGTATTAGAAAGGTTCTTATTGTTCTGGATGATGTTGATAAGATAGAGCAACTTGAGGCATTAGTGGGTGATCGTGATTGGTTTAAGCCAGGTAGCAGAATTATCATTACAACTAGAGAGGAGCAAGTACTAGTAGCACACAAAGTGAACTTGATTCGTAATGTACATTTGTTAGACGACAAGGAAGCAAATTTTCTTTTTAGTAGGCATGCATTTGGGGGAGAGATTCCAATTGAAACGTACAAAGAGCTATCGGAACAAGTTGTACGTTACGCTGCTGGTCTTCCCTTAACGATCAAAGTTTTGGGTTCGTTTCTATGTGGCAAAGATGATCTTGAATGGGAAGAGGCCATTGATAGGTTAAAAACAATCCCGTTGAGGGAAACTATTGAAAAATTGGAACTCAGCTATGATGATCTTGAGGAGGATTACAAGGAAATATTCCTAGATGTTGCTTGCTTATTCAAAGGTTGGTCGAAAGACTATGTAGTCATAGTGCTTGAAAGCTGTGGATTTCATGCTCGAATTGGATTAAGGGTTCTTGAACTGAAATCTTTTATAACTATTTCTCAAGATGGGCGGTTGGGTATGCACGACCATATAGAAGAAATGGGCAAGAATATTGTCCGTCGTGAGAACCCCAATAAACCTGAAATGCATAGCAGATTATGGATAAAGGAGGAAATTGAAGATATATTGGCTAATGACTCGGTAAGTATCAAGTTATTTGGGTTGTTAAACTAAAAAGTAATTATACTTTTCTAAAAGTTCAAATTAGTCACTTTACAAAAACAAAATTTTGTTTTACCATATACACAAAAAATAGCTTCCATGATGACAAGCCATTTAACAATCATAAAACCAATCCACCATTCCACCATCACCCAACTGCCACCAAATCACCACCCCCAGAAACCTCGACCACCTATCAACCACCAGCTTCTACTTTTTTTCCATGATAACAAGCCATTTAATTTAATTTATAAATGGGTGTTTATCCTTCAATTTAAACAAAACCCAAAAATCCCCAAATCTCAAACCACCATTCAACCAATTCTTCTAATTTAATAATAAAAAAACAAAAAGACCTATCCACCACCACCTTCAATTTAAACAAAACACAAAAATTCCCAAATTTTGACGAAAACCTTAACATTAGAATATCAATTTTAACCAATTTCTCTAATTTAATACAAAAAGCAAAAATCCCCAAATTTTATAAAAATTAGAAATTAACCCTAACCTAAACATTTTTCTTTTCAATTGGAGAAATTAACTTCACGTTTTGTTTTGTAATGAAACAAATCTCATCTTTTTTGAATTACAGGGTACCCAAGCAACCAAATGTTTAAGACTGGGTTCATATGTAGAGAAATTCAAAAAATTTGAAATTTTAAAGAAGGGTCTCGCAAACATGAAGGAACTTAGATTTCTTCACGTGGTTTCCTCATTGGTAAGAAAAGAGGAAGTTAGCAAGTGGAAGTTTGATGAAGATAGTCTACACCTTCCAAATGCCTTAGGATTTCTGAAATGGGATTTATATCCCTTTTCAAGTTTACCAAAAACATTTCAACCAAATAATCTTGTTGGACTTCAAATGAATTGGAGCAGTATCGTTCAACTTTGGAAAGATGGAGAAGAAAAGGTACATAGAATAATTAATTAATGGTTGATTAATTTATTTGGTAGTTTTATCTTTCCCACTTTAATTTGTTAGTCATTACAGCCGCAATTAACATTTATCTTTCCATTTTTTGTTGCTTTTCACAGCCTTTTTTAAAGCTCAGGTACCTAGAGTTCACCCGTTCACATTATTTGAGGACCCTTGACCTTAGTGTGGCTCCGAATCTTGAGACACTAATTCTTGTAGGTTGTTCTAATTTGGTAGAAGTTCATTTCCAGGTTACTCCAAATCTAAAGGAGTTACGTATATTTGATTGTAAAAGATTGGAAAAATTACACATGCCTGCTCAAAGTCCAAAACTCAGATCTCTCGACTTCCGTAATTTAAAGTTGAGGACCCTTCACCTCGGGGTTACTCCAAATCTTGAGACGCTAAGAGTCAGGCATTGTGCTGATTTGGTCGATCTTCAGATTCCTGCTGAATGTCCAAAGCTCATTAATCTCAACCTCAGTAATTGTGTTAAAGTTGCGGAATTGCCTGAGGAAATTGGACGGTTAGAATGTTTAAAAGAGTTAAGTATCACTGGAACAGGCATACGTCATCTTCCACAGAGTATTTTCAGGGTGAAAGGTCTGCGTGTTGTTGGGTCTAGACAGCTTCTTGAGTCATGTGGTTTTACATCCAAGATACGAACCTCTGATGATGAATCGTTCTGCTACATATAAAGCCGTGAATAGCACAGGCAACAAAAGCAGAATTCCCGTGTACCGTGGTCGAGTGATGATTTTGGAATAGCTCCAAAGGCCCAAAGAAGTCACTGCGTTAAGAACTTTTTTAACAGGTTCTTTCTCCCTTCTCTATAAATTGTCTTATGTTTGATGAAAATTGGAATTATTTTCGTGTCGGATGTAAATGATGTTCCTCACCTTATTTTTCTAAGGGGGTGTTTGTTTTTAGCTTATATAGTGGGCTTATAAGCTTATATGACTCGTATAAGCCCAAATCAAATATTTGGCTAAGCTTATATGAGTGGGCTTATGAGCTTATATGTGGGTGTTTTGATAGTTGGATCAAATCCAATGGCTCATAATGCCCCAACTTGAGTCAAGTTGTATCTCTCAACTTGAGAGGATCCCATCCCGTTTTGATAAGCCACAAAAATGTAGCTTTTTTGTGAGGGTTTGGGCTTATATAACACATTTTAATTTAAATTACAAATTTACCCAAATTTTACTTGTAAAATCCAATGTTCATATTTCTTTTTTTTGTTAGCCTCCACCTCCAACTTCACTCTCACATCTCATCAAGTATGAACATAATCATTATCCCATTCTTACTCAAATGTTTTGAAGGGGTAAAACCATTATTATATATGTTGTTGCGTATGGTATCTTTTATTATTAGATATGAACTTAATGCTGCATAATTTGACCATTGATAATTGAAATTTCGTTTATATATTGTGTCTTTTGTTATTAGATATGAACTGTTGTTGCATATCGTGTTATGTAATCTGCATATGGCGTCTTCTATTATTAGACATGGTGTCTTTTATTATTAGATATGAATTGTTGTTGCATATATCGCGTTATGTAATTTGACATTTATATTAATTGAAATTTCATTTCATTCACAAATGGACCATTGATAAGCTTTTTCGTGTTATGTAATCTGAATTTATTAAACCATGCCCTTTTTTGTCATTTACCAACATAAGCCAAACCAAACACGTAAGCTTATAAGCTTATTAAACATAAGCTAATCCAAACACTAAGCATGGGCTTATAAGCTTATGTTATATAAGCAATAAGCCACTTATATAACATAAACATAAGCCCAACTCATAAGCTAATTAGCCAAACATCCCCTAAGGTTATCAATATATGGTTCAATAAGTAAGAGGATTCATGTTGTGTGCAGGTGGTGCACCAGTTGTCCTCGTTGTTTTGGCTTCTGGTCGTATTGATGTTACTTTTGCTATAAAGGATAGAAAGATTCATTTTTTTCACGGGCCTGACTGTCTGAGCGTCCGGGCCAAGCTGGAGGTAAATTTTTCTAACAGTCAATGAAGAAACACACATGTAACTTAGGCAAGAATGTTGGTGATTTTAGTGTCATCACATATATTTTATGTAATTGTGATTTACGTGAGATCAAGGGCTTAATCATGTTTAGCTTATAGTTGAGTTAGGAGGTGCAGAGTGCACACTCGTTCTGGCTAGCTTGATGCCGCAACGAACAAAGAGTGGGGGTCAAGGGGGCCGCGCCCCTTGCGGGGTCAAGGGGCAGCGCCCCTTGCTGGGGTCCCACCAAAAGTCATACCTTTTCCCCAACAGTCATGACCCTTCCTGTCAACCGATTTTAACTAACTTTCGGTTGGGATATATACACCCTAATTGATCTCTTCCAGGATATAACAAACATAACAACTTTCTGTGTATTGCTTCGATTTCTCATGCCTTAGAAACAAAGTGTTGTTCTCTGTCTTATCCAACTGAGGATTTCGTGATACCCGAGGCATGTAGGGTCGAAATACTTCAATCTGACAGTGATTTCTACACGATTCAGAGAATATATCAAGATTATTACCACCCACACACTCCCAAAATTCTAACAAAGAAACTATCATACATTAGTTCATCTTATTTTATTGTTATTGTTATTGTTATTGTTATTATTGTTATTATTATTATTATTATTATTATTCATTTGTATTGCATTTTGGTTTTATTTGTTTTCGGTTTACACAATAACATGACATACTGAAGTTGAAGGTTAATCTTCGTCCTCAATAGTTTGGTTTCAGCTAGCCGTCTAAAATCAAAGTACAAGGAGATATGTACAAGGAATCAAGTCTCATATACTAGTTCTATACTCTTGAATCAAGGTATAATTCTTAACTTTGACTTCTTCATAAAGTCAAAATCTGTTCATTATTACAATAATGAGACTTGACATGATATAAAGATGCTCGTATTATAATTAAATTCAAGAAAAATTTTGATTTGCATAAATATCTTCTACAATGGGTTGAAATTATTAGAAAGTTGACTTTTGAGTCAAACTATTGAAGAACATATATCATAAAGTGTTTACTGGTACTGAGAAAAGCTACTAAACATGTTTCAGGAATACAAAGTTACTTCACTGCCAATAATTTGCTACAGAATTTGAAGCCGGGAACAACGGAAGAAGCTAACATATCAATCGACATTACTTCTAGTTCCATGTAGCGCTGGGGGTAAAAATGGTGTAAAGAAACAAGTAAAATGGTATACATGTCTCTTTTTTACTGTTGCCTTATGTTTCTTACTTTTGAACAGAATGTAAAATTTTGGTAACAGTTTAGTGAGGATAGTATCACCACATGGACTCAAAGTTGACTTTTTCAGGTCAAAGGTTGTGTAAATATAAATATTGAAACATGAATGAAACAATACTATTGCTACTACATGAAATTTAGTATCATGCAGAACTTGAGAAAGAGAGGTTTTGTTAATGTGACAGAAAAGTAATGAAGTGTGTTAAGGAATTACAGTTAATTCGAAACAATTACGGAACTGAACAAGTTTTTATTTAACTTCTTGAGAAAGTGAAAGTATGTTGAAGAAAGTTGTTGTTGTTGTTGTTGTTGTTGTTGATATTCGAATAAGTACAGATATGTTATGCAATCGCATATTGAGGTTCTATCAACATGAGTGAAAAGCAGTCAATATTCGAATACAATAACAATATTTCTTAAAACATGTAAGTAAACAAGTTAAGCAACCAAAAGAACTACAAATCATGGACATCAAATCCCTTAAGTTTCTTAGTGATGGTAGCAATGTACTTCCCCTGATGAAAAGCTTGCTCCAATTCGAGCTTGGATGGCTGTCTTGACCCGTCACCAGAATAAGTTCCAGCCCCGTATGGGCTTCCACCTTTCAGTTCCCCCATTTCGGACATACCCTCTCCAAAACTATACCCAATTGGTACAAAGATCATCCCGTGGTGGACAAGCTGAGTAAGTGCAGTTAATCTGCCATTCACAATATGAAATTTGCTCAAAATTGTCAAAAACTTGATTTACTTAAAAAAAAAATAAAAAAAAATAAAATAATAATAATAATAATAATAATAATAATAATAATAATAATAATAATAATAATAATAATAATAATAATTAAAAAAAAAAAATCTATATATATCTAATAGCTAGGAATAGGATCCATATTTAGGTACTTACGGAGTAGATTCTTGCCTACCACCTTGAGTGCTAGTGCTGTAAAAGACGCCGGCTGGCTTGCCAGTAAGCTGTTGTTTCCTCCAAAGGCCACCAGTGGCATCTATAAATACTTTGAACTGAGCAGCCATCATACCGAATGTTGTTGGGAATCTAAAGATGTATCCATCAGCTTCACCAAGTTCTTTTGGTGTGATTACTGGCACATCGCTCTTTGGTGGTGCACTCATTTTCTTAAGCACTTCTTCGCTCAGAATCTCAGGTACCTACAACCCGAAAAACAAACACAAGTGGAATTCCCCTGACTATACTAGTCTAGATAATGTATACAATATAACTAGATATATCTAACGTCATTTTGCATGATAAGAATGTACGTGTGATCATTCTTATCTTCGATCTTAGCACCAATCTAACACCATTTTGCATGATAAGAATGTACGTGTGATCATTCTTATCTTCGATCTTGGCACCAATCTAGCTACCTGCCATAACTTGGCTTCAACTCCTTCAACAGATGCAGCCCCTTTCTGTATCTCGTAAGCTAGCTTCTCTACATGTCCATACATAGGATAGTACCTGCAGCAAGAAATGAAAAAGTTGACTGTCAGCAAATTAAAGACGACAATATTCAAGGCAGATATATAGGATAACATGATCAACAGCTCATTTCTCATAATAGCACAAGGAAATTAGTGTGTATGTTTTATTCAATCAGGTCCACACCCTATACGCTAATCTTGCACCACAGTTTATCTTACTATTCTGGTTTAGTCATTAATTTTGCACATATGTCACATTTTTCAGTCAGGTAACAAAAATGAAAACTCACTAACCGCAAACTCATACTCAAGCCATATCAATCACATCATTTTGTCCAACCTTAATCAAATTTCATAGCATAAACATAAAAAATACTTGAGACGAATAACAATGCCTATGAGGTTTATGTCTGCAATAGATGTCGCACTTTGTTCAAATTAACATGAAGCAAGCAAAACAAGAACAAAACATAAGATAACACTCTCTTGTAACAAGAAGCAAAAACAACAAGTATCACTCGGCTGTCACTTTACTTATTTCTTAAAACAGAACCACCAAAAACGTCGGTCTCTCATTAAAACCAAACTTTCATTTTTAGCATTGCTTGGAGTTTTTTTTAACGTTATTTTAGTTAAATTGGTTATTGTTTAGTTTGGTCTTTTTCTGCTCACCCATTATAATTTCTAGATTGTGTACAGAAAGTAGTTCATGAAACATAATACCACAAAAACACACACAATCATAGAAACATAATTCATCAATCATAGGTTACCCATAGCACATTTTAATTATTCTAACATAAAGGTATTAAACTAGAGGTCTATGTTCAAACCTCACTGGTTAAATACTTAAACTTAAACATCTAGGGGTGGCTAGACGGGATAATCAGGTTAGGCCGTGTACATTTGAGTCAAAATATTAAAAAAGTACCAAATAGAATAGCTTGTAATAATACTAAGCTAATAACTCAATACATAATAAAATAATTTGCTAGTTAACTGAATTGAAATGTAGATGATTAACTTACACAATGTAACACTTTAGTAGCCATTGATGAATCCACTCTTGAGTTGAGAGAGTAAAACAAAACCAAATGAACAACAACCACTAATTTCAGTATTTAGAATTAACTACATATTTGGTTCTTGTGGTTATATCAAAATCTCACTTTTGGTCCAATTTTCAAAACACGTGCGATTCGAGTCTAATAGTTTGCGTTTTGTTCCACTTTTGGTCCAATTTTCTAACGGAGTTAGTTTAGTCGTTAAGTCTAATTGTAAAGTGGCAACATTAGTCCTTTAACTTAACGATCGTTTGCAACGTTCGTCCTTTATACCAAAGATCGTTTTCAATGTTTGCACCGTTAGTCCTTTCAGTTAGTTAGTCTTTTAAAAAAAATTCTAAAAAAAAATCCAAAAAAATTCGAAAAAAATTCTAAAAAAATGATTTTTTTTTTTTTTGGAAAAATTTTTTTTCCAAAAAAAATTTGAAAAAAAAATTGTAATAAAAATTTTTCTTAAAAAATTCGAAAAAAATTCTAAAAAAAATAATTTGAAAAAAAATTCCTAATAAAAATTATTCTTTAAAAATTCTAAAAGAGTAAACTCCAAAATACATCCCTGTGGTTTACCCAATTTCGCACCATACATCTCTCTCGAAAAAGTTACAACAAATACATCCCTCCGTTAGTAAAAGTGAACCAATATACATCCACGAGGACGAACGATGCAAATTTTATGTCGTTAACTTAGACACGTGGTAGTTAAGTAAGGCTATACCTGTCATTTTATGTTATTCTATCTACTTCACTACTCTTTTTAATACCTTTTTAAGTCAAACCCAAATCATAAAAACAAAAAAAAAAGCCAAATCAACCACTACCTCCACCCAAAACTATAGCCATCACTCTAATCTTTTAATATTAAAACACACTAGCAGATCTTAAGTCCACATGTTCAATAATCAATTCAAACCCACGACCTTCATCTATTAAATTTGAGCATCCTCATTATCATTTATTAAACCAACACACAATATATAAAAGTCAAACTAACAAATCTTCAACATTAAAAAATCAATCCAACATTCGTTTTTCTATCATTCATCACCACACAAAACTACAAGAACCCACTTTTTAAAAACATGATGTAAAAACCATTAACTCGAGATCTGAAAACCAAAAAAACGAGATGACATATGAAACCCTTGATCGAGGTCTAATAACTCTTAAGTTGCTGGATCTCACATTGAGTCTTCGGAATCGCAGATCAGATAATTCTTAGTTTAAGTCATTTTCAATTGGATACGATCTGGTTTTGTGTGTGATTTGATCTATAGATCGAGAGAGATGGATGAGAAGTGTTTTTTTTTTTTTTTTAATCGACAGATCGATTAATTTTTTAGGGTGTGTTTATGTGGTTATTGTTGATGAAGATGGAGATCTGGGTTTTCATCTTTTGATGAATTTTTTGTATGTGGATAAGGGATTTGGGTTTGGTTGTGTGGTAGACATGTGTTTGACTGCTAGTGTTTGGGTTTTGATTTGTGTTTGAAATTTTTATTTGTGTTTATGATTTAGGATTGACTGAAAAGGTATTAGAAGAGTGCTGAAGTAGATAGGAAACATAAAATGTCATATATACCCTTACTTAACTACCATGTGTCCAAGTTAACGACCAAAAATTTGCATCGTTCGTCCTCGTGGATGTATATTGGTTCACTTTTACTAACGGAGGGATGTATTTGTTGCAACTTTTTCGAGAGGGATGTATGGTGCGAAATTGGGTAAACCACAGGGATGTATTTTGGAGTTTACTCATTCTAAAAAAATGATTTTTTTTGGAAATTTTTTTTCCAAAAAAAATAATTTGAAAAAAAAAAATTATAATATTTTTTTTTTAAAAAAATTCGAAAAAAAAAAAATATTCTTGGCGAAATTTTTTTTTTCCAAAAAAAATAATTCGAAAAAATTTTGTTTAAGAAAAAAATTTCTAAAATTTTTATTTTTCTAATAAAAAAATTTTAAAAAAAAGAGTTAATTACTTAATTGGTCCTTATGGTTTACCGGGTTTCACATATATTGTCCCTGTGTTTTTTTTTTCGACGGGTCATGTCCCTATGGTATGCAAAAGTTGCGGATCCTGTCCAATTTACTAACGGCGTTTAAACGGTCGTTAAAAAAGGACTAACGTGATATAGATGCATAACGTCGGGGCCTAAGATTATATATGTGAAACCCGGTAAACCACAGGGACCATTTTAGTAACTAACTCCAAAAAAAAAAAAAAAAAAAAAAAAAAAAAAAAAAAAAAAAAAAAAAAACTTTTTTTAAAAATTACGAAAAAAGTAATTAACTCAAAAAAAAACTTTTTTTTATAATTTACGAAAAAGTAATTAACTCAAAAAAAAAAAAAAAACTTTTTGTAAAAATTACAAAAAAAGTAATTAACTCAAAAAAAAAAAAAAAAAAAAAACCTTTTTTAATATTTACGAAAAGTAATTAACGCAAAAAAAAAAAAAAAAAAAAAAAAAAAAAAAAAAAAAAAAAAAAAAAAACTTTTTTTTAAAATTTACGAAAAAGTAATTAACTCAAAAAAAAAAAAAAAAAAAACGTTTTTCTGAATTACGAAAAAATTAATTAACTCAAAAAAAAACTTTTTTTTTTAAATAATAGTTTAAATTACGAAAAAAGTTTTTTTCGTAAATTTAAATAAAAGTTTTTTTTTCTTCGTAATTTAAACTTTTATTTAAAAAAAAAAGTTTTTATTTATTTTTTATTTTTTTATTTTTTTTTGAGTTAATAACTTTTCTCGTAATTTAAAAAAAAAAGTTTTTTTTTTTTTTTTTTTTTTTTTTTTTTTTTTTTTGGCGTTAATTACTTTTCGTAAATTTTGAAAAAAAGTTTTTTTTTTTGAGTTAATTTTTTTTTTGTAATTTTTAAAAAAGGTTTTTTTTTTTTTTTTTTTTTTTTTTTTTTTTTTTTTTTGAGTTAATTACTTTTTCGTAAATTAAAAAAAAAAGTTTTTTTTTTTTTTTTTTTTTTTTTTTTTTTTTTTTTTTTGAGTTAATTACTTTTTTCGTAATTTTATTTTTATTTATTTTTTTTTTTTTTTTTGAGTTAATTACTAAAATGGTCCCTGTGGTTTACCGGGTTTCACATATATAATCTTAGGCCCCGACGTTATGCATCTATATCACGTTAGTCCTTTTTTAACGACCGTTTAAACGCCGTTAGTAAATTGGACAGGATCCGCAACTTTTGCATACCATAGGGACATGACCCGTCGAAAAAAAAACACAGGGACAATATATGTGAAACCCGGTAAACCATAAGGACCAATTAAGTAATTAACTCTAAAAAAAATCAAAAACTAACATAAACATCTATAAAACACAAATTACATTAACTAGTATAAACACAAAATTACATTAAACACGAATTACATTAAACATAAAAAGTACGATGAAATGAAAATACATTAAAAATAATTTTTTTTAGAAATGTTTTTTCTTAAACAAAAATTTTTTCGAATTATTTTTTTTGGTAATTTTTTTTTTAGAATTTTTTAAGAAAATTTTTTATTAGAAATTTTTTTTTCAAATTTTTTTTTTGGAAAATTTTTTTCCGTCAAAAATTTTCTTTTTAGAATTTTTTACCAAAAATTTTTATTAGAAATTTTTTTTTTCAAATTAATTTTTTCGTCAAAAAAAATTTTCTTTTTTAGAATTTTTTAACAAAAAGTTTTATTAGAAATTTTTTTTCTAATTATTTTTTTTGGAAAAAAAATTTCGTCAAAAATTTTTTTTTAGAATTTTTTTCAATTTTTTTAAGAAAACTTTTTATTAGAGTTTTTTTTTAATTTTTTTTTTTTTTTTTTTTTTTTTTTTTTTTTTTTGGAAAAAACATTTTTGAAGAATTTTTTTCTAATTTTTTTGGATTTTTTTTTAAAGACTAACTAACTGAAAGGACTAACGGTGCAAACATTGAAAACGATCTTTGGTATAAAGGACGAACGTTGCAAACGACCATTAAGTTAAAGGACTAATGTTGCTACTTTACAATTAGACTTAACGACTAAACTAACCCCGTTAGAAAATTGGACCAAAAGTGGAATAAAACGCAAACTATTGAACTGGAATCGCACGTGTTTTGAAAATTGGACCAAAAGTAAGATTTTAATACAACCACAAGGACTAAAAATGTAGTTAACTCCAGTATTTATGAACAACATGGCTTTGTTGGAAGGTACTTGGGGATATCACATTAACGTTTCACTCTCAATTCCAACTTCCAACAACCAAGATTGTAACTACTTTGTAACAGATGGTATATTTACTTCTTGTGTAACATGCTATTATTGGCTTATCATGTTTGTTGCTATTATATTTGTGTAGTATGGTACCTTGCCTACTGATGCAATGATACAAGTACAACTGCTTACTGATGCAACTTATGCAAGTTATAATAAGTTGCAATTTCCCTACTAATGCAATAATACGTCTTTTATCCATAGTTACACTTTATCTCTCAACTTATCTCCCACATATAAACGCGTATCTACTAAGTTTATAAAAATAAAATTATGTGATTTTGTAAATGGCACAAACCCGAACCCGGCTTGACCCGACCCGATTTGACAAGACCCGATTTGACCCGAACCCGACTAACCCGAGTTCAAATAGGGTCGGGTTCGGGTATGTTATTTTGAGCCTCGACCCGACTTGGACCCGACCCGTTTGGCCTAACCCGACCAACCCGACCCGATTAACACCCCTAGTTGTGATAAACGTTTTGTCACGATAAGAGCATCGCATTAGAGGAAAAGGTATCATGAAGAGGTATAGCTCTTCATTTGGGCTTCATCGGTGCCACTTCACTTTAACACTACCACTTTAAAAACCAGTGTCATAGCTGAGTTTTAAAAGATCCGGTGCAAAAATTACATTTTGCCCTTATGTACGTTCCAAAATGCATTCAAATAGATTTTAAATATATCTTGATAGCTACGTTTTAAAGTTTTCCATCGGTTTTATTTGTTTTCGGTTTACACAATAACATGACATACTGAAGTTGAAGATTAATCTTCGTCCTCAATAGTTTGGTTTCAGGTAGCCATCTAAAATCAAAGTACAAGGAGATATGTACAAGGAATCAAGTCTGATATATTAGTTCTATACTCTTGAATCAAGGTATAATTCTTAACTTTGACTTCTTCATAAACTCAAAATCTGTTCATTATTACTAGTACAATTTACAATAATGAGACTTGACATGATATAAAGATGCTCGTATTATAATTAAATTCAAGAAAAATTTTGATTTGCATAAATATCTTCTGCAATGGGTTGAAATTAGAAAGTTGACTTTTGACTCAAACTATTGAAGAACATATATCATAAAGTGTTTACTGGTACTGAGAAAAGCTACTAAACATGTTTCAGGAATACGAAGTTACTTCACTGCCAATAATTTGCCACAGAATTTGAAGCCGGGAACAATGGAAGAAGCTATCATATCAATTGACATTACTTCTGGTTCCATGTAGCGCTAGGGGTAAAAATGGCGTAAAAAAACAAGTAAAATGGTACACATGATTCTTTTTTTACTGTTGCCTTATGTTTCTTACTTTTGAACAGAATGTAAAATTTTGGTAACAGTTAGTGAGGATAGTATCACCACATGGACTCAAAGTTGACTTTTACAGGTCAAAGGTTGTGTAAATATAAATATTGAAACATGAATGAAACAAAACTATTGCTACTACATGAAATTTAGTATCATGCAGAACTTGAGAAAGAGAGGTTTTGTTAATGTGACGAAAAGTAATGAAGTGTGTTAAGGATTTACAGTTAATTCGAAACAATTACGGAACTGAACAAGTTTTTATTTAACTTCTTGAGAAAGTGAAAGTATGTTGAAGAAAGGTGGTGTTGTTGTTGATATTCGAATAAGTACAGATATGTTATGCAATCACATATCGAGGTTCTATCAACATGAGTGAAAAGCAGTCGATATTCGAATACGATAACATTTGTTAAAACATGTAAGTAAACAAGTTAAGCAACCAAAAGAACTACAAATCATGGACATCAAATCCCTTAAGTTTCTTAGTGATGGTAGCAATGTACTTCCCCTGATGAAATGCTTGCTCCAATTCGAGTTTGGATGGCTGTCTTGACCCATCACCAGAATAAGTTCCAGCCCCGTATGGGCTTCCACCTTTCAGTTCCCCCATTTCAGACATACCCTCTCCAAAACTATACCCAATTGGTACAAAGATCATCCAGTGGTGGACAAGCTGAGTAAGTGCAGTTAATCTGTCATTCACAATATGAAATTTGCTCAAAATTGTCAAAAAGTCTACTTAATATCGCAAAATGTGTACTTTTTCAGACATTTTATTACATATAATGATGTACTAATTGAGTGATTTTGCGGTTTCACGGTCTATTAAAGAGACACCTAAAAAAGTCGAGGATGTAATATTCCCAATATATATCTACTAGCTAGGATCCATATTTAGGTACTTACGGAGTAGATTCTTGTCCACCACCTTGAGTACTAGTGCTGTAAAAGACGCCGGCTGGCTTGCCAGTAAGCTGTTGTTTCTTCCACAGGCCACCAGTGGCATCTATGAATACTTTGAACTGAGCAGCCATCATACCGAATGTTGTTGGGAATCCAAAAATGTATCCATCAGCTTCACCAAGTTCTTTTGGTGTGATTACTGGCACATCGCTCTTGGGTGGTGCACTCATTTTCTTAAGCACTTCTTCGCTCAGAATCTCAGGTACCTACAACCCGAAAAACAAACACAAGTGGAATTCCCCTGACTATACTTGTCTAGATAATGTATACATTATACAATATAAGTCCCACTTAGTACTACCCATCATGACAAGCTCCTCTTCAAAAATTACAACCTCAGATCCATCATCACATATCACAGGAGGCACATAACATAACTTTTTATCAAATTCCACACTAGTATTACCCACAATATTAGCAAAGGATCTCTTATTTTTCACAGTAGCACTATTAATACCATTAAGCATACTAGTAGAAGTGACAGTAGACTTACATTCAGTTTCTTTACTTCCTTTACTACCAGCATCAATTGAAGTGCCAACATCATCAGTATTGTTGGCCTCATCACTCAAACTGTCCTCATTACTTATCTCCTTACCCATACTTTCATCCTTGCTATTATCAGTTTCAGAATTCATCCTATCTTCACATTGATTCTCAGCCAAGTTTACCTCATCATTCTCAATACTAACTTTTTCCCCACTCTTATCATTTCCCCCTAAACAATCACTTACAAGCCTAGTCTCAGTATCATCTTGTTCATTGTCAACCTTATCATCACTATTTTTCTTCTTGATATTCAGATCACAAACAGTATTCGCATACCTATTAGGCCTCCGGATATTTCTTTTTAAATTTTTCCTATTATTAGTCTACATAGCACTTAATACTCTAAAACAGTATGCTTGTGGATATTTTGTGGGCAGCAAAATGAGTTTTAATGAACTTAGATACAACCTATTGAGGATGTGGGGTAAATTTGGATTGGGAGAAATGTTCACAACTAGTAATGATGTCTTTTGCTTCAAATTTAAGCATGAGGATGGAATGAATAAAGTGATTGAAAGCAGCCCTTGGATGGTAGGTGGTAGGCCTTTATTAGTTCAAAAATGGAATCCTGATGTGAGCTTTGAGAAAAAGGAACCTGAAAATGTGCCTTTGTGGATTAAAATGTATGATATTCCACTTGAAGCTTGGACAGTTCAAGGAATTAGTACACTTGCAAGTTATCTTGGTAAACCACTTCTTATGGATGATATGACTGCCCAAATGTGTCAATATGGTAAGGGGAGATTAGGATATGCTAGGGTTCTTGTTGATGTGCAGGCTAGTAAGGATTTCAAAGAGTTTGTGATTGTGCAATATAGAGATAGTACTGGAACAGTTATTAGAACCAAGAGAATTAGTGTTGAATACTCATGGAAACCAATTAAATGTGAACACTGTAAGGTCTTTGGACACAGTTTTGCTCAATGTAAGATTAGGCCTAGAACAAATGAGGAGCTGAATGATGATCAAGAGGGGAAGAATAAGGCTAAGAATGTGGGTGAAAAATATGTTCAGGAAAAGAGAAATGTATACAATATAACTAGATATATCTAACATCATTTTGCATGATAAGAATGTACGTGTTGTCATTCTTATCTTTGATCTTGGCACCAATCTAGCTACCTGCCATAACTTGGCTTCAACTCCTTCAACAGATGCAGCCCCTTTCTGTATCTCGTAAGCTAGCTTCTCTACATGTCCATACATAGAATAGTACCTGCAGCAAGAGATGAAAAAGTTGACTGTCAGCAAATTAAAGACAACAATATTCAAGGCAGATATAGGATACCATGGTCAACAGCTTATTTCTCATAATAGCACAAGGAAATTAGTGTGTATGTTTTGTTCAATCAGGTCCACACCCTATACGCTAATCTTGCACCACGGTTTATCTTACTATTCTGGTATAGTCGTCATTAACTTTGCGCATATGTCACATTTTTTCAGTCAGGTAACAAAAATGATAACTCACTAACCGCAAACTCATACTCAAGCCATATCATTTTGTCCAACCTTAATCAAATTTCATAGCATAAACATAAATAATACTTGAGACGAATAACAATGTCTATGAGGTTTATGTCTCAATAGATGTCGCTCTTTGTTCAAATTAACATGAAGCAAGCAAAACAAGAACAAAACATAACACATAACACTCTTGTATACAAGAAGCAAAAAAATAATTATCACTCTGCTGTCGATCACTCTACTTATTATTTCTTAAAACAGAACCACCGAAAACGTCAGTCTCTCATTAAAACCAAACCCTCAGTTTTTAGTATTGTTCAGAAAAAATTTAACGTTATTTCAGTTAAATTGGTTATTGTTTAGTTTGGTCTTTTTCTGCTCACCCATTATAATTTCTAGATTGTGTCATGAAACATAATACCACAAAAACACACACAATCAAAAGAAACATAATTCATCAATCATAGGTTACCCATAGTACATTTTAATTATTCTAACATAAAGGTTTTAAACTTAAACATCTAGGGGTGGCTAGACGGGATAATCAGGTTAGGCCGTGTACATTTGAGTCAAAATATTAAAAAAGTACTAAATAGAATAGCTTGTAATAATACTAAGCTAATAACTCAATACATAATAAAATAATTTGCTAGTTAACTGAATTGAAATGTAGATGATTAACTTACACAATGTAACACTTTAGTAGCCATTGATGAATCCACTCTTGAGTTGAGAGAGTAAAACAAATGACAACAACCACTAATTTCAGTATTTATGAACAACATTGGACATGGCTTTGTTGGAAGGTACTTGGGAATATGAAGATATGTGGGGCCCTTGGGATATCATGTGAGGAAGATGTCATCAACTACCAATCATTTTGTGTTGTGCTAAACGTTCTTGTCAGGATAAGAGCATCACATTAGAGCAAAAGGTATCATGAAGAGGTATAACTCTTCATTCGGGTCTTACCGGTGCCGCCTCACTTTAACACTACAATTGTAAAATACCCTCTCTATCATAACACAAAACAAACTCTTTATTTCGGTCCCACCCAACCTCAAAATAACTCGAAATCAAATCGATTATAAAACGGTAACCTGCAAAACACCTTGTCTTTTTGTTCTTCACTTCCCCGGCGGAACTTCAAACGGCGAGCAACGAAGAGGAGGGTAGGTGTGGACAGTGTGGTGGCGAGAACGAGGAGGAGTGAAGAGCCGCCATATCAGAACGGCGAGCTCTTCCTCTTCACGATACCTTTTGCTCTTATTAGCTTCACCTTAAGTTTCATTTATTTTAACAGAATATTTACGATTTATACCTCATATCTCACAAATTTTATCTCTCATGTCTCACAAATTTTATCTCGCGTTAGTTTTCATTCTTGATTGTCGTTTTATCACTTTTATCTTGTAATACTTTTGTCATGACGAGTAACTACTTTCTTAACAAAATATATCCTTCGGACAAGCACACATGCAAAGGTGTTTGGCGTCCCCACAGGCCACCACTTTCGTAGTTTTGCTTCAACCTTGTGAACGCCAACGCCTAGACACCCATCGCAGCATAATGTTAATCTCCTTCTTGAGCACGGTGCAGATGCTCTAAAACAAAGTCTTACAGATGTAACTATCAAATGAATTTGACTGAGGGAGTGAATAATAACATCATTTAGAGGCATATGATAATGGAACTATTACAACAAATGTTTTAGTTTCAGCAAGTGAGACAACGTCAAAAAAGCGAATTGTTTTATGCACACCTCGACTTAGCCGAAAAATGGTGGAGACGAAGAATAAATTAAAGAGAAGATAATTTAAGTTATTAGTTTATATTTGTAATTTTTTAAGATGTATTTTTATATTTTAATGTAATATTTATAATTTTTAATGCAACATTTTTAAATTAATAGAATTTTGATTGCCTTATCAATAAATTTGTTAAGCAGGTATAATAGGTGTACCAGATGTTTAATTGGTCGTAAGACTTAAAAACGTCTTTAACGGAGAGAAAACATTCATAATTTAGATGGGTGTTCTCAGGGGTACACTCTAGTGGTTAAGTGGCGCTCCCTCCCCCAAGCTACTTTTACACATTCTATGGACACGAAAAAGATAACTTTTACCCTTTTTTGTTTCGTATTTTTTTATCTGTCAACACTTTTGAGTTATCAAATTTTATATTTACTGTAATTTTAAAATAAAAACAAAATTTTAAAAATAGATTTAAAAACAAATGAAAAAAAGGAGAAATGCCAATATCTATATCTATACAATGTTAAAGAAATCATCATATGCACCTTGATCAAATATGTATTTTGCAAAAAGGATTTATTTTTTTTATTTTTTTTTTATTATTTTTTTTTCACGCATGATACTTCAAAAAGGCATTATGAAAAATAGTGAAATGATCATAAAATTAAATATGGCAATTAACTTTTCTCTACAAATAAAATTCATTGTTTGTAAGAATAATAAAAGAAAAATACTATTGAGCTTCATGAATTAACATGCTTGCACGAAATCAGAATATTTGAATACAAGAAGGATCGTGAATGCAACTTTTGATATTTGACCAAATCATGGGCTTTTTATATATCCACCCAAACAATTAAACAAACACAGTTGACTTAATAATTGCTCTACAAAGATTATTCTTGTTCATCTCATCCAGTTGCTTCTTTGCAATTACTCTAAATAAAAATTCCCAGATCATAAGTTCAATGGCATCTACTTCAACATCATCCGTTCAAAAGAGCTTCAAGTATGATGTGTTTATAAGTTTCAGAGGTGAAGACACTCGTAACACCTTTGTTGGGCATCTTTATAATGCTCTTGAGCAAAAAGGCATTGAAACTTACATAGATGATAAGAAAATCAGAAAAGGGAAAACCATCAGTGATGAGCTTATTGAAGCCATTGAAGACTCAAGATTTTACATTATTGTCTTCTCCAAGCAGTATGCCTCTTCATCTTGGTGCTTGGAAGAACTTGTTAAGATTATGGAGTGCGAGAAGATGCCTGAGCATATTGCTTACCCTGTGTTCTACGATGTGGAGCCCACTGAAGTCCGCAAACTGTATGGCCCAGTTGGAGAAGCTTTTAAAAAACATGAAAATGATGAATCTGCTGGGAAATGGAGACAGGCTTTAAAAGAAGCAGCCTCTCTTGCTGGCTGGGAGTTGAAGACCACTGCTGCTGGGTAAAATTATTCCTCATATCTCATGCAATATTGTTTGATTATACATATTTCTTTCTGATCTATATTACCTGGTGGTTAGGTGAAATTACTTCTCAAATGGGTCAAACGGGTTAAATTCATCAAGGTGTATTTCTAGTGCATACAACCACCAAGGCCGGCCGTTTTATTCAAAATTTTAGAGTACTACTATAGTTACAAATTTTTATTGATCATCTCTAATATATGAATCTGTTTTTTAATATACAACTAAAGAAAAGTGTTTTGCTTCCAGGTAAGACTCAACATGTTTTGACACTTAATAATATTACCCTTCATCTAGCTGACCAAGCCAGCAAATTATTCTTTCAATATCTACGTGTAAAAGGGTAATTCATGTCATTTCTTTTTCGTTCTGAACTTTCAACTCAAAGTTGAGTTTTTACAAAACATTGGATAGGATATATCATTTGTAATACAACATCATGTCATAATTTCACATAGAACTGTAAGTGTTGGAGACCTTCATGAGGGACTTTTACAAGCTAGCTAAATGATCCTTCTCTCCCATACAGGCACGAAGCTAACTTCATACAGAAAATTATTCAAGACATTTCACTAGAGCTACGTTTCATCGATTCGAGCGTTGATGGAAACCTAGTAGGCATGGAGACCCGTGTAGATGAAATTATTTCATCTTTGGAAACGGGTGTTGATGACGTTCGCATGATAGGGATTAAGGGGATGGGAGGTGCAGGGAAGACAACTTTAGCTAGAGCGGTTTTTGATAAATTATCCTTTCAGTTTGAAGGTCAAAGCTTTGTTGAAAACATAAGGGAAAAATCTTCTTTGTCTGGGTTGGATTCATTACAAAAACAAGTACTTTCAGATGTTTTAAATGATCAAGGAATCACTGTGAGTGGTGTTCATGAGGGGAAAAAGATGATTAAGAAGAAGATGCGTATTAGAAAGGTTCTTATTGTTCTGGATGATGTTGATAAGATAGAGCAACTTGAGGCATTAGTGGGTGATCGTGATTGGTTTAAGCCAGGTAGCAGAATTATCATTACAACAAGAGAGGAGCAAGTACTAGTTGCACACGAAGTGAACTTGATTCGTGATGTACATTTGTTAAACGACAAGGAAGCAATTTGTCTCTTTAGTAGGCATGCATTTAGGAGAGAGATTCCAATTGAAGGGTACAAAGAGCTATTGGAACAAGTTGTACGTTACGCTGCTGGTCTTCCTTTAACGATCCGAGTGTTGGGTTCGTTTCTCCATGGTAAAGATGATCGTGAATGGGAAGATGCCATTGATAGGCTAAAAACAATCCCATTGAGGGAAACTATTGAAAAATTGGAACTCAGCTATGATGATCTTGAGGAGGATTACAAGGAAATATTTTTAGATGTTGCATGCATATTCAAAGGTTGGTGGAAAGGCAATGCAGTCATAGCGCTGGAAAGCTGTGGATTTCGTGCTCGAATTGGTTTAAGGGTTCTTGAACTGAAATCTCTTATAACTATTTCTGAAGATGGGACCTTGGGTATGCACGACCATATAGAAGAAATGGGCAAGAATATTGTTCGTCGTGAGAACCCCAATAAACCTGAAATGCATAGCAGGTTATGGATACAGGAGGAAATTGAAGATATATTGACTAATGACTTGGTAAGTATCAAGTTATTTGGGTTGTTAAACTAAAAAGTAAGTATACTTTTCTAAAAGTTCAAATTAGTCACTTCACAAAAACAAAATTTTGTTTTACCATATACACAAAAAATAGCTTCCATGATGACAACTATTTAACAATCATAAAACCAATCCATGATAACATTCCACCATCACCCAACCGCCACCAAATCACCACCCCTAGAAACCTCGACCACCTATCAACCACCAGCTTCTACTTTTTTTTCCATGATAACAAGCCATTTAATTTAATTTAATTTATAAATGGGTGTTTATCCTTCAATTTAAACAAAACCCAAAAATCCCCGAATCTCAAACCACCATTCAACCAATTCTTCTAATTTAAACAAAAAGACCTGTCCACCACCACCTTCAATTTAAACAAAACACAAAAATTCCCAAATTTTATAAAAATTAGAGATTAACCCTAACCTAAACATTTGATTTCAATTCGAGAAATTAACTTCACATTTTGTTTTGTAATGAAAACAAATCTCATGGTCTCTACTGCTATTTGAATTACCTACAGGGTACCCAAGCAACACAATGTATAAAACTGGGTGCATATAGAGAGGAATTCAATTATGAAATTTTAATGAACGGTCTCGCAAACATGAAGGAACTTCGATTTCTTCAATTGTTTACCAGAAATGTATTTGAAGAGGAAGTTAGCAAGTGGAAGTTTGATGAAGATAGTCTACACCTTCCAAATGCCTTACGATTTCTGAGATGTGATGAGTATCCTTTTTCAAGTTTACCCAAAACATTTCAACCAAATAATCTTGTTGGACTTGAAAT
Organism: Artemisia argyi; assembly: GCA_030686995.1. Taxonomy (NCBI): domain Eukaryota; kingdom Viridiplantae; phylum Streptophyta; class Magnoliopsida; order Asterales; family Asteraceae; genus Artemisia; species Artemisia argyi. The sequence continues at coordinate 224,526,839 of CM060701.1, read as the reverse complement.
GGGACGCAGCAAGATGGTTCAACTTTGGAAAGATGGAGAAGAAAAGGTAGATCGAATAATTAATGGTCGATTCATGAATTGGTATTTTATCTTTCCCTCTTTAATTTGTTAGTCATTACAGCCGCAATTAACATTTATCTTTCCATTTTTTGTTGCTTTTGACAGCCTTTTTTAAAGCTCAGGTTCCTAAAGTTCAGATTTTCACTTAATTTGAGGACCCTTGACCTTAGTGTGGCTCCGAATCTTGAGACACTAATTCTTGTAGGTTGTTGGAATTTGGTAGAAGTTCATTTCCAGGTTACTCCAAATCTAAAGGAGTTACATATCTATGAGTGTTATAACTTGGAAAAATTACACATGCCTGCTGAAAGTCCAAAACTCAGATCTCTCGACCTTTGTAATTTATGGGAGTTGAGGACCCTTCACCTCGGGGTTACTCCAAATCTTGAGACGCTAAGAGTCAGGGATTGTCTCGATTTGGTCGAACTTCAGATTCCTGCTGAATGTCCAAAGCTCGTTAATCTCAACCTCAGTAATTGTGTTAAAGTTGTGGAATTGCCTGCGGAAATTGGACGGTTAGACTGTTTAAAAGTGTTGGATATCACTGGAACACGCATAAGTCGGCTTCCAGAGAGTATTTTTAGGGTGAAAGGTCTGCGTATTGTTGGTTCTAGATGGCTTCTTGAGTCATGCGGTTTTACATCCGAGATAAAAATCTCTGATAATAAAACATTCTGCTACATATACAGCCGTGAATAGCACAGGCACCAAAAGGAGAAGTCGTGTGTACTGTGGTCTGAGTGATGATTTTGGAACAGCTCCGAAGGCCCAAAGAAGTCACTGCGTTAAGAATATTTTTAGCAGGTACTTTCTCCCTTCTCTATAAATTGTCTTATGTTTGATGAAGATTGTTGATGAGTGTGTAAATACTATCATTTTTACCGAATTTTAACTGCCAAAACGCGTGAAAGCACTCAAGAATGCATCAAAATAATGAAAATATCCCAAAGATCGTGTTTTATATGTTTCAAATGCAAAATGATCAAAAACAAACGAAAAACAAACAAAGTTTGCATAATTGGCAGATTCAGTCCCCCAACTTTCAAAAATTATCAAAACTAGTCCCTAAGCGTTTATTTCTAATGAAAAGTCAACCCAAGTTTCTTAAAAGTCAAAAGAAGTAAAAAATGATCTTTGGGTAAAAAGCTTTCAAAAATAAACAAGTTTAGTCCATGAAGAGAAAAAAAGTTTGGAGATTGTACAATTTTGGTCCCGGTACTTTCAGAATTGTCAAAAATGGTCCCGGGGATTAAAATCTCATGGAAGTTAACAATTATGGTCTTTATACTAATGAACTTTGGCAGGATTGATCCTTGGATGGCATTTTCAGAATATTGCAAGTTTGGTCTCTTTTGTTTGAAACTTGGCAGAAAATACCCCCGGGAATTCAAATTTGGGAAGTATTCATTCAAGATACTTGTGTTATTGGTACTTGGCAAAAACCATCCTTATGAGTATTTTGGGGGAATTACACTTTCAGTCCTTGGATTTTCAGGTTTTGGCAAAATTGGTCCTTGTGATAAACTAACCAAACCAAACGGACCTATGATATTATTCTCCAATCCATAACCAAACACCACAACACCAAATCCAATCCACCTAAAATTCCCCTTGGCCCATTTCATAATCCAGCCCACCCAGGTCCATCCGGTCAACACCCCAACTAATAAAAAAAACGGGGTCAAAGTCAAACGGTCAAACTTTACCTTTTCTTCCCCAACCTCACATTACCCTCTCGATCCATCACCATACTCCACCACTGCAACACTCAACCCCCCCCTACCACCTCAAAAACTTCCCACTTTCACTACTCCCTAACCATACCTAACCATTCCCACTCACAAAACCCGTACCTAACCCTCTCCAGCTCATAATCCACTCAAAAATACTTTGGCGCCAAATTTGGTTTAAAAGTTGAGATTACTTTCACAGCAATTCAAGGGATGGGATTTCATCACAAGGATCAAGAAGGGCTTTGGAAACCCTAATTTTCAGAAGAAGAGCTCAAGGGATACAATATTCTACCTACCTCAGTCTTAGTATAAATAGGGCATTAATGTAAGCCTAAAGGGCATCTCCTCTTTGTATCTTTTCTTCATTTTTAGACTTAGTTTCAGTTGTACTTTCCAAATTCTCAAGTTAATTTAAGTTATCTTTCAGTTTGGCAAAATTCGTATTTTTACTTTAAATTTTTAGTTTCTTGTTTCTCTTGCTTAAATTGCACTTTGGTTATTCTCAGTAGCTCTTATAAACTATTTTAAGGTTGTTTGAAACTTAAAGTGAGTAGAAATTCAGAAAAGAAAAGAAAAAAAAAAAGAAAAAAAATACAAAGAAAAAAAATCTATACAAAAAGTTTGAAGACAGAAGAAGAAGTTGTAGCAGATAATGGAAGTGGTTTAGAGTCCCATGGGGGACATTAGGTGGTTCTATTGGTTCCTTGGTTCTCAGATCTCAAAGCTTTGGACATCAAGTAGGTTTTATTCACATGATTTGGTCCAAATTTGTGTTAGTTAATATTAGTTGCTAATAATTGTTATTACCTGCTTAATTGAGTTTGTTTTAGCATTATTGTAGATAATTAGTTTAGTTTGCTTGGTAGTTTAATCTTCTGCCTTGAATTCTTTTGAAAACAGTCCACATAGGGGTGTTTGGTTCAAGCTTTTCTGTTGTGCTCTTGTTGTTTATTGTGATAGTATTTGGTTCAAGAACTTCACCTAGGCCCTAATACACATAGATCTAAAGTTACTTTGGTGGTTTCAAGAGATATAGTCAAAATCACATTCCAATCCCCTCACAGACTTGCTGTTAGGATTTTAGGATATCAAAAGCATCTCATTTGCTTCAAATCTAGTAAAACTTGCTTGAAATGGTTCTATTTAAGTTTAATAAACATCATTGAAACAACTGGGATCAACAAAATTTCAATAAAGTCAAAGTTTCCACAATTATTTTGAAAAGTCAAAGTTGCATTACCAGAGTTGGGACAGATTTCAAATCAATTTGTAGGATTTAATTCATGATGAAATTAAGTAGGGTTTGTCAATTTGAGTTCTTTGTCAGTTTGTTAATTCATATCAAAAAGAAAAGTGGACTTTGGAAGTCATCTAACCACTAAACTTTGCCCTTGAAGTTCACTGTCTGAGCCATTTTTGCCCTGCACCCAGGAACTGAGTGAGTAGAACTTGACCACAGATTGGTCAATTGTTGATCCTAAGACCTCATCTTTGTTGATTTAAGTAGCCATCCAGGTTGTTTTCCTATGTGTGATTTCTGTTTTCCCTAGTTAGTTTATTGATCAGCTTAATTTTGGCCCAAAGGTTGCCCCCAAGCTGCTCACTTCTGCTGCTACATCAGCAATAGTTGAGCTTGTTGGTTCTTGGTCCTTCTTAATCTTGGCTGTTCAATTTTTGTTTTTTTAGTTAGTTTGTGATTGTGATTATCAATATGGTTGGATCTCGTTCACTAGCTTGTTTGATTGAAGTGTGGTAAACACATATTTGCCTAAAGTCTCAACATCTTGAATCTGTTTTATTTTAAGCTTGTATAAGCCCATTTAAAACCTTCTCAGCAATACTTGTTTCACAAAAGGGAGTTGTTTTTGGTTGTTAAAAAACTTAAAAAAAAAATGTTTGAGAAAAAATTGCAAAAGGTGGGAGTCGAACCCTGGACCTCAAGCAAACAGACACACCACACCTCACACGCATAACCAACTGCCCTCGGGACTTTTATCAGTCATACCTTCCCCTTGTTTTTATTTAACCAACTTTTACCATTTTTAGCTTATTTGAGCTTTTTAGCTTATTTCTGCTTATTTTTGTTCTAGACCACCTGTTTTTATATTTTTTTATAAATTAGTTTTAAGTTAATCTAATTTCCAGAAAAATTCTAGATTTTTAGGAGTTGTAGTTTAATTATTAGAATTTAAATAGTATTAAATAGTGTTTAATTCACAATAAATAGATTTTTTTATTAAAAAATTAATTTTCTTTTTTCTAAAATTTTCTTTTGTCATTTAGTGCGTAAGAAAATTAATTGGAAACCCGTAGGACTTGCGTAGTTAAAATTTTATGTTTTATTTTACGCGTTGACGTTTATTTAGAATAAACGTTACGTTTATGTGAAATTTGTATTTTTTTTTAGGATTCCCGATACCTAACCATGTTTCCCGTAGCATTTTAGGTTATTTTAAATAGTTCTTAGCATTCCTTAGTTTAATTTTCCATTTAGGTTACGTTTATTCAGTATTCGTTCGTTAATTCGTGATTTTCATTAATTTAACGTACCACAATACCAAACAATCTTTCACAACCAAACATACAAGGTTTTAATCTCGATCTTTCCTTGAAACTTTCCATTCACACCTCGTTGGGGTACGACCCGGGAAATCACTTCCCGGTCTCACAATTTGAATATCACTTTCACAAGTTTTGCGAGGTAATCGTTTTCCTAAATGGTTTACTCGTATTACTTTCACGTCTATTTGTCTCACGATAAATTAGATTTCACGTTTGTTGATATTTTTGATAAATTGTTTTTGCACACCAAAACACAACGAATCAATTGTGTCGGATGTAAATGATGTTCCTCACCTTATTTTCTAAGGGGGTGTTTGTTTTTAGCTTATATAGTGGGCTTATGAGCTTATATGACTTGTATAAGCCCAAATCAAATATTTGGCTAAGCTTATATGAGTGGGCTTATGAGCTTATATGTGGATATTTTGATAAGTCACAAAAATGTAAGCTTTTTTGTGAGGGTTTGGGCTTATATAACACATTTTAATTTTAAATTTTAAATTACAAATTTACCCAAATTTTACTTGTAAAATCCAATGTTCATATTTCTTTTTTTTTAGCCTCCATCACTATTACCACCTCCAACTTCACTCTCACATCTCATCAAGTATGAACATAATCATTATCTCATTCTTACTCAAATGTTTTGAAGGGGTAAAACCATTATTATATATGTTGTTGCATATGGTATCTTTTATTATTAGATATGAACTTAATGCTGCATAATTTGACCATTGATAATTGAAATTTCGTTTATATATTGTGTCTTTTATTATTAGATATGAACTGTTGTTGCATATCGTGTTATGTAATCTGCATATGGTGTCTTCTATTATTAGACATGGTGTCTTTTATTATTAGATATGAACTGTTGTTGCATATATCGCGTTATGTAATTTGACATTTATATTAATTGAAATTTCATTTCATTCACGAATGGACCATTGATAAGCTTTTTCGTGCTATGTAATCTGAATTTTTTAAACCATGCCCTTTTTTGTCATCTACCAACATAAGCCAAACCAAACACGTTAGCTTATAAGCTTATTAAACATAAGCTAATCCAAACACTAAGCATGGGCTTATAAGCTTATGTTATATAAGCAATAAGCCACTTATATAACATAAGCATAAGCCCAACTCATAAGCTTAGCCAAACATCCCCTAAGGTTATCAATATATGGTTCAGTAAGTAAGAGGATTCACGTTGTGTGTGGTGGTGCACCAGTTGTCCTTGTTGTTTTGGCTTCTGGTCGTATTGATGTTACTTTTGCTAATAAGGATAGAAAGATTCATTCTTTTTCATGGTCTGACTGTCTGGGCGTCCGGGCCAAGCTGGAGGTAAATTTTTCTAACAGTCAATGAAGAAACACACATGCAACTTAGACAAGAATGTTGGTGATTTTAGTGTCATCACTTATACTTATTGTAATTGTGATTTACGTGAGATCAAGGGCTTAATCAGGTTTAGCTTATAGTCGAGTTAGGAGGTGCAGAGTGCACACTCATTCTTGCTAGTTTGATGCCGCAACGAACAAAGAGCGGGGGTCAAGGGGCATGACCCTTCCTGTCAACCCATTTTAACCGAATTTAACTAACGTTCGGTTGGGTTATATACACCCTAATTGATCTCTTCCAGGATATAACAAACATAACAACTTTCTGTGTATTGCTTTGATTTCTCATGCCTTAGAAACAAAGCGTTGTTCTCTGTCTTATCCAAATTTCAATCTGAAAGTGATTTCTACACAATTCAGAGAATATATCAGGATTATTACCACCCACACACTCTCAAAATTCTAACAAAGAAACTATCATACATTATATATGATTCTTACGAATCATATATGATTCGTAAGAATCGAATCATATATGATTTTTTACGAATCGTATATGATTTTTACGAATCATATATGATTCTTTCTGGGCCGAAATTAAAAAAAAAAATTGTCGAAAGTATATAACAATGCATATCTATAGAAAGATCATTTAATTCTCGTCGCGATGATATTTTTTTTTGTAGCTTGAAAATTTACCGTTAGCAAGATATGTTGTTTTGAAAAAAAATGTGGAAAATATAAATGGGTGGCTATGATTGGTTGATAGGTTTTATGGCATTTATGGGTTCTTCATGTATCTCAACTCTTTAGAACAATTGTTGCTATTCTGAGGAGGAAAAAAAAAAAAAAAAAAAAAAAAACGTTAGTATTTTCTACGTATTAGCTAAACAATTAGTGAGGACTGAGGCGTGTTGAATATGTAAGGGGGCGTTTGGTTCGCTGTAATTCGATGTAATTCGTTGTAATTGTAATCTGAATTACATTACAATCCTGTTTGGTTGGCAGTATGGATGTAATTGTAATTCAGATTACATTACATTGCTTGTTTGGTTTGCAAGGTAATGTAATTGGATTACAACCAATTACGACCAGTGATGTAATTCAGATTATATAGCAAACTTGATGGAATGTGTTGAATTACGTTGTAATTCAGATTTTTAAAAGTTAAATACCATTATTTATCTTTCGCTGTTATTATTTTAAAAAATAAAAAATAATTATAACAATAATTATTTATTATTATTATTATTAAAATTATTAATTATTAATTATTATTATTATTACTATATTAAAAATATTAATTATTTATTATTATTATTATTATTATTATTATTATTATTATTATTATTATTATTTAATAAATGATATTATTATTTAATAAATAATATTCTTATTACTATTTTATTTTTAATTATTATTATTATTATTTTAATATTAATTAATAATTAATAATTATTAATTATTAATTATTAATTATTATTATTATTATTACTATATTAAAAATATTAATTATTATTATTATTATTATATTGTTACTATTATTATTATTATTAAAATTATTATTATTATTATTATTTTAATATTATAATTATATTATTATTATTATTATATTATTATTATTATTATTTTATTATTAATTATTAATTATTATTATTATTATTACTATATTAAAAATATTAATTATTATTATTATTATTATTATTATTATTATTAGTATATTAAAAATATTAATTATTTATTATTATTATTATTATTATTATTATTATTATTATTATTATTATATTGTTATTATTATTCTTATTATTAAAATTATTATTATTATTATTATTATTATTATTATTATTATTATTTTAATATTATAATTAAATTATTTTTATTATTATTTAATAAATAATATTATTATTTAATAAATAATATTCTTATTACTATTTTATTATTATTATTATTAATATTATTATTATTATTATTATTAATGTTTTTCTAAATTACATTACGTTGTGAGTCAACCAAACATGATGACAGATTTCATCAATTACGATTCCAACACATTACAATTACAACACATTCCAATTCTTTGAATTACAATTCATTCAAATTACAATTCCTTCTAAAGATTACAATTCCTTCAAAAACATTTTGTGAACCAAACGCACCCTAAGTGGTGGGCCTAGGCGACTATGAGTTTGTGAATGGGCTGGAAATTTTCAAGAACCAAAATATCTACTACGTGCTACAAACTCCAAAGTGCCAGCTTGTAAACGAGTCGATATCACTAGATTCTCTTAACAAACAGAAAACTTTTCTTATCAATAAAGATGATAATCATCGATAAAGTAAACCGCGTCTTGTGGTTTTATAGCCGAGCTTCTTTATTTCAACACCCCTTAGTTGCATACAACTATAAACACAAACTATATTTTAGAAGGTGAATAATTTGTCTAACAAATACGACTAAGAGAACGCGTCGGGTGGGAGTCTCACCTTATGGTGTAAAACTTTTTTGCGTTTTCTAAACACTTTACATTCGCCTTCCTTCCGTAACAAATATGGCTAGAGTTATGGCTAACAAAATGTTAGAACACAGGGGCGGACCTAGGGGGTTCCCGAGGGTTCACGGGAACCCCATGGATTTTATTCATAGTGTAAATTTTGTCAAAAATCTCGATTTTTCCAAAATGAACCTGGTAACTTCGTAAATCTTCTCAACTTTTGTATTTGCACCCGGTGACTATAAGTTATGGGTCCGCTCCTGTTGGAACATATGGTAAAACGAGTGATTTATTTTAAGAGAGAAATTGAGCATATATCAATCTACGTGTGAATTAGATATATAATCTTTAGTTTGATACTTTAGTATTGCTTCACAATCCTGTTTGTCACTATACAGTTTTAGATTCATTTTGTTACAATTATTTTTTATTAGAATCGATGAACAAACTTAAATTTTTACATACAATTCAACCATAAAACGAACTTTTAAATCGCATATATTACTCATAATTTATATAGAACTTCAATCAATCTGTAAAGATTAACAAGTACAAAAAATTCAGATTAATTAAGAAAACCATATAAGAATAAAAAACAACTATTGATATGAATTCTTAAACTCTTGTTCAAGAGCTTCTTCCAACAAAAACTCGGATTGATCCATCAATTCAGGACTTAATCTAAACATAAGAACACAAAATTCCATTTGATTTAGCGCGCCATCACCATCATAATCACCTTCCTTTAGCATGCTCATCAAATCATCATCACTCAAGTCTTGTAGTCCCAAAAACGACGCGTTATTCTTCAAGCTATCGAATGTGATCACCCCTTTATTCGCGTCCATTAGAAGCTCAAACCCTTTGCATAATTCGCCTATAAGACCGTCTCCACCTAGCTTTTCCTCAATCAAAGGTAAATGATCATGAAACTCGACTTGTGTCTTAGATGCAGCCATTGGAATATAAAGATATATTATAGGGAATAGAAGTTGTTGAATGTTGTTTTTGTGATGAAGAGAATTGATGTATTGATTATTTATATATGTGAAGAGGAATCTGACCAATTCCATGAGTGCATATTCATGGAAAGGGGAGGGTGCTTGCTTTTGGAATTGACAATTTGGTAGGACGACGTCGACTAGGATCTAATAATAACATGTAATATTAATAGTAACGACGTCCTAACCAGAAAAGATACAACTAGAGACAAATAAAAAGTATAACCATAATAAGAATTAAATATAAAACCGAGAAATTAACAAAAATGGTCACCGAATCTTTAAAGTGGCTTTGTGTTTTATATGTTTAAAAACCTTGCTTATTGCATGTAAATATGTCCATTGAACATTTGAACCTGATTTATATGATGCATACCCAGTTGTTACGTAAGAAAAGAAAAGAATAAAAAAAAAAAAAAAAAAAAAAAAAAAAAAAAAAAAAAAAAAAAACATAGGGAACACAATACAACTTAACAGTCAAACCTGCTTTTTCATTATCCGGCAAACAAAATCTAAATCACCTTACCATGTCAAACAACAAAAAGCAAAAAGCACCAATCTTTCAAGAACAAAGGTGGTTCCCCGCGTATATCTAAGGTAGGTCCTATTTTATGGTGCATATGTTTCTGAAGATTTCCGGTATCTAAGGTGGTGCTCGGGAACCACAACAAGCATTGGTCTGCCTCTGCGTCATACTAACCATAACTAGAGTAATACGAGTAAATAAAAACCAAAACACATAAGAGAAACTCTAAATTTGCATCAGAATACCACTAACATCATATAACATAAACTAAGAACATGTTAAACCTGTTGGAATTATTATATCATGACCTTCATATAAATAAACCAAGTACATCAAAGTGAGCATAGCGGTAGCAATTATAATAAGATCGAATAACATGTAATTAATTAATCAATAATTAAATAGTAAACATACCTTTGTGATTCTAGCCCGAACAAGAATCAAAGTAATCTTCCGGAACCAAGAACCCTAATTAGGGTTTATAAGGATTATATGAATTACCCCTTACCTTTTTGTAATTCAATCCAAGAAACAATCAATAGTGTGATTGTATCACGTTCTTGTACACACGTACTATAACGTATTAAATTTATGCTAGTAATTAAATCACAAAACTTAAACCAAGACTATATTTGTTTAACAAAAATCGATCATCCCTTGGAGAGGGCATAGATCGATCGATCAAAGAAAAAGAACAAGGAGAAAAGATTTTAGGTTTTTGTGTGTGTGCACAAGAGTACCAAAAACCTGAACCTTTGATGTGTATATATACTAGAAGAAACTTAGAGCTCAAGTTTTGTGTGGGTTGGGTAAACCCAATGCAAACCGATCGGCCCTCAAGGAATGAGGGGATCCGGAACCTTCTTGACATCTAATTTCATTCTAGTCCTCGTTCTTTTAATTTAACGTCCATTAGTCATATATCTTAAATACTAATAAACGTTTAAATGTTTTGTGATAATTAATAAATGAATACAACATTTATTTTCAAGTATTAATCTTTAATACTCATACGTAAAGTGTGCAATCCCGTGATCTCGAGTTCGATCCTAACATACGACTACTAAAATAATGTCCATATTCTAACAGCTCCCACTTGGACATATTTTAATAGTGTAATCACATCGGTTAGCGTCTAGCAACACGCCGATGCCTCTAGTACGATCTCGAGTAAGGCTCCTGGAAAAGCCTTTTAATGATTTCTCATTATTATTATCCTTTTGTTTCTAATACCATGTTAATAAGGATATGGATTAAAGTCATTCCTTAATTAACCATTCTATTTCTCGTTGTTTATGATTGATCAAGATTACCAAATCTTCTGAACATATTCAGGGGAGATTTTGGGTGCAGCCGCACATGCATCTTACCAACTCTACGAGGGGCCCAGCAGTATTAAACTCCAAAAATAAATTTGAAGGAACAAATTCTATCTTGACTACAAGCAAAACCCACAAACTTTGTAACACTTCCGAAAACAACCCTTATGACTACCAGTTACGTATAGCGTTAAGTTGTTCCACAAAAATGTACTACATTCATGACACTTATCTTGCATCTCAAGTCTAAGGATAACTTCTGATGATTTACTCAATAACAAAATCCATAAAGTAACATCATGTAGTTGGGATAAGTCCTATATTCGGTATCATTGAATATCATCTGAAATGGCATGACTACGCATCAATATACTTTAAGTATATTATACCAACCTTCAGATTTGTCTTGATTTAATAATATTCTCATATTATTAACTGACAACGGACAATTTAAAATAACCTTTATTCATGGATTTAAACATACAAATATAGGATACAATTTATAATAAATTAAACATACCATGTATTTAAATTTATTATAATAATTGATTAACATCCCTTATCCAAATACTAAATAGATCAATGCATGATAACTCTTGTTAATGAATTATGTCTCAAGTAATGACATTTATACTTGTTGACAAGACATGAATCATCTAACTTTGATCTATCGTAATTTTGAGAATACTTATTTCAAGAATTCAACTATTGAAGTTCTTGTATATGCATACTCAACTATTTTGATAATGCCTTATAATCTTTCATAAATGTGTGACATCCTTAACCACCAATTTATGATAATCAAACTTTCAAACATTTTAAAGTTTTAAAGTATTCTTATTCTCTTAATGTATAATTCAACTATGCTTTTAGTAAGCATAACTAGTAATAGCCAAGGATGAAATCCTTACCATAACCAGTATTGAGTGTCATCTCAATTTCATTAGCATCATTGTATGCAACAACAATATGCTTTTAAAAATTTCCGTAAACATTAATATCTATTGTGTAATGTTTGATGCCTTTCAAACTTTCAAGTTTGTTGGCTATAACAATTTTCACAACAATTGAAAAATTGTTCATTTATAGAATTTGGAAGCTTTTCCAGATTTAGGATGTAATTCTATAATCAAACATATTCTTTTTAGAATATTACACAAGTTATCTAATAACTTTTAATTAGATATTAATATTGCCAAATCATCTTGTAATCAAGCATGATACAACAAAAATGATGTACATGAAAAATCTTTGAGTCATACTTAAATTTTATTCATGTCATACATATCAATTTAGACTTTCTAAATAATATATCATGTTATACATATTAGATTTACTTACCGCACATGTTTCAACAATAAACATTGATTCCAAGGTTGTATGTCTTATTTTCTAAATCCTTCAAGTACAGTTTTATTCCAAACTAAGACTTAACTTTTAACTTATATGGAATGTTACCTTTTATATGTTCTACAACATATAAGATTTAAGAAATTAAACATAATACTCCCACTAACTTTTAGGAATACTTAGAAATTATCTTATTTCAATTATAAATCAAAACATGAATTTAATAATTAAACATAAGACTAATCTTCTAGATGCATGCATTTATCCATCCATGGATTATTGCACTTTGTACACTTCCAAAGATTTATTTGAATTCATAAACTCCTTTTGATTACTTATCGTCCTCGCTCAAGTAATCACTCAAGAAAGATTTTTGATATTCTATTGTCAATTTCATAAATATGACAATCATAATCTTTATATATTTAATGTGTTTAGAAAAGAATATTCAATCACAGTTAATTGCTTAAGTGTGATTAATAATCTTGTCATAAGACATGCATTAAATACGTGCACAATATTGTCCATATGATTTCTATACGAAGATTTAAACAACAATGGTTACCTTATCTTTGAAGAAACTCATCCTCATTTTCTAGTCTAACTATTAAGATAAACCAAGTTTCTAAAATTGATTATCTTTATGGACAGCATCTAAATCATTCATATCATGTATACTTTACCAATTTCATATTTGGTAATGTATCATAATGATTATCAGGTTTACAATAATCCTGTAAATCATAGTCCTCAGCATATTAATCAAATATCTGAGATTATATTGCTATTCTATGAATGATAATTCCATCATCTTGAGATTTAACATTTAAATGTCAACCTTTATTATCATGTTAAGATTTAACATTCAAATGTCAAACTTAATCATGATATTTACTAGTGTATTTTAGAGGATAATGTATCTTGTAAATTTATCTTTTAAAGATCAAAACTCCCACTTGCTTTTAGTAATTTAAAGACTATCTTTAAATACTTATCAAATAAAGCAACAATACAATATTCTCTTTTGGGATATTACAAATACATATTGACAGTTCGTGACTTTACTTTGTTAATAACCTCTTCATAAGCAGTTAAACAAATTTAGAACTTCAATTTAAGACTTAATGTAATTCATAACATTCATCACATTCCATCATATGATAATGTCTTGTTCATCTTCTATGTTGGAGTTTTATTAAATATGTCCAAGTCATACTCAACATTCTAACCTTGATAACTTTTGGAAGAAAAGAAGTCATAGTTATCTTTAATCAAACAATATAACAAGAGTTTGATTTTCCTAACTGAACATACCATAAACATTTGGTATTTCATTAGTATTAATATTGTAAGAAAATCTAACAATATTTAAGATAACCATATTCCTCTTGACTTGTCTATTTACCAACTAAGTCATTTTAATGATATAATAGTATTTTCAAGCCAATTACATGCTTTATAACACAAGTACTTTTTACAAAGTTACTTCATGTTCATGTCTTTACAAGAAAACATAAACTGTTATAATTCCACTATACGTTATAAGTCATTTAACAATTTAATAACTTCATGTATATGTCTTAATTAAAAAACATAACAAGATAACGTCTTACTTTATTATAAGTCTTGTAACAATTAAAAGACTTTATGTTTATATCTTTACAATGAAACATAAACATGTTTAACTAAAGTAATTATGAACACCATCTTTTGGTTTCAATAGTTATTTCAAGTTAATTTATTACTTCACAATAATGTAAATAACATAATTTCTTCATTTATTTATGTCATTTCAAGAACACATAAATATTCAGATTGAAGTAGCATTAGATTACTAAATTAATTTATGTCATTCCATGAATTCATAAATCTATAAATTAAAGTAGTCTTGATATCATATTGACACATGTTCTAATAGGTATCTAATTTAGAAACTGTGAATTCTCATAGTTCAATTACATCAGTTTATCTGCTAGTAATGAAAATATGAAAGTCATCTTGTTGTTGCAATCTAGCTAAGCTCTCACATAACATAAATTGTAACACCAAGTGTTTCTAGAATTAGATTAGTATAATTCATATTAAAACATCATTCTCTTACCTTGCAGTCAAGAGAATCCATTAAATCATATCTTTATGAGTTGTTTCTTGCACACATTAAAGATAACATTTCTCCCACTTGTGCATGGAACAACCTCATATAGTTGATAAACAACACGCCATGCATTTTTTTTATGTGATCAATATGATTGTGTCATAGATTTTAGCATAACAAGTAGATGTAGAACAACAATGTCTAGTAAGGAAACGTACAAAACTATCCTTAAAAGTATGAGTGTCTACACTTGGAAAGTAATTATCTTTAGCTACCAAGATGTCAAAGCTTGTAACTCCCACTGAATTAAAGATCATTACAATAATTCCTTATTCAGTAATAAGAACACAATACTCCCACTGAATTTGACAACATTGTAAATGTTTCCTATCCAGTGAAAGGAAATAGTGTGCTTTTAACTTTCCTACACCTTTGAATGTCCATATGTAACAATTACTTATGTACTAAAAGTGTATTCTACTACGTAAATGATGGACTATCCACCAAATGCTATTAACTTGAAAATTGGGCATGCAATTTCTTCCTTAATAGGTCTACCATCCTACAATGTATGTAGCACCTTTAAAATATTCAAAACAACTAGTTTGTTTTTAAACATTTTGCAGTAATTAGTCTAGCTTCTAATTATAATAACTCATAAAATGTCATACATAATTTTCTGTTAACCAAATATCATATTTGTTACTATGAATTTGATCACCGAATGAGGATGATAAAATCCCTATGGAAAATATTCGCAATTTTCTTAACTATTAAAAAATTTGCTATGAGTTATATTAGAATTTAGACATATCTAATATTCCTATTTTTCTTTCTCATTCATGAAAAGGAATAGGATTGTGTCTCACTCTTCCATCATAGAAAGGAGACTTCTTTTGTCTTTCAAGTAAATATTTCTTAATCAAACACTTGTTTGAAAACAGAACTAGATCAATTTACCAAAGCCCAAAGTGCGTTTACGGTTTGAACGTTGCATTAATACATTAAAACGAATTACAAAATTCGATTTCAGTATTTCCGATAATTAGATCTTTAAGAAAATAAAATACCCATTGGTAAATATTCATATAAACTATAGTATTTTCTTAAAGCTAGGATCCTAATTGACATAGTACCATTACATCAGTTGATCTGCTAGTAATGATAGTATTCAACAAGGTAATTGTCGTACAATAATTGCCAATATCATATTGCAATTCCTAGATTTATGGGATTTACAATCACAAAACTTTTGTATTGTAAGCATGTTTGATCCCCATCTTAATGCCTTGAGTCCAAGATCGCACTTCCTACTCAATTTAAGTCGTCTAACTTAAAAATTGCAAACTCACAAATCCATCACATCAGTTGATCTACTAGCAATGAATTTATGCAATTTACCTCTCCATTGCAATCTCACCAAGTTCTCACATGACGTAAATTACGACTTCAAGTGTTCTTAATTAGATGGCATTCGACTTAATTTTATAAGGGTATTAAATTTTGACGTGTAATCAAAATAATGTATGAAGAAGCATGCATAAAACTTCATAACATTGGTTTTACAAAACATTTTTATTACCAATTTGCTAAGAATAAAATAACAAAGTTTTGATTGAGGTATCGGGTTCACCAATTAAAGAATTACCATCAATTATCGTCCACTATATCGTACTTTTGCATAAGCCCGAAAGCTTAGTGTTTCGGATAATCATTGTGGAATTGTGGTTAATTAACCCTTAAGATGACAGTGTACATGTAATGGTTGTTCGGTAAGTCTAATTTACACACAAACGAGCGTTAAGACAGAATGTTGTCTCTCTAAGGCCATAATTTAATGCGTTGCCATCCTTATACCCATCTTATAGTGTGTAAACTTCGGTCGAGCCTATTTAACCATTACGTACAAAAACATCAATCAACCAATTCTTTGAGATTTAAACTCTTAAAAAACCAAAACAATTTCGCCATTATTTAGTCCGTATTATTTTTCTATTCAAAAATTACCCTTTTCGTTTATAAACATGTCTAACACAATAAATAAACAAAAACAAGTAATGTACAATAAAAAATAAAACAACTAAATAAACAAATATACATAATCATAACAATTAAATATGTATTAAACATGTAGCCACATGCAAATCTTATTCAAAAGTCCTATTAAGAATCAAATCTAGGTGTATTACGTATTAATTCAATTAGGGCTTTCTTTTTCTTGGAAAAAGAGCCACATACATCGATAAATCGATTGCGTAAGCCAAAATTAAATAAATACCACATAGCACATAATTGATTACTTAATATTCGAGTCTTCCCCAATTCGACATCTTTTAATAAATTTACATGTTGCGATATAACTTAACCATTAATTCATATAAACAATTTAAACCATTTAAATTATAACACAATATAAAAATCCATGCAAATATGCACTTTTTCATGGATTTAGCTTAACAATTAACATATTGCACCAAGATCGTTTACTAAAACGCATAACAATTACATGACATCTTAGGGTTTCTAATCATATTAAAAAATTACAAACCAAAACCCTAAAAACCCTTAAGGTCATAATCGACCCAAAAAAAATTTAGGGTTAGGGATCTAACAAATAAACCCTAAAAAACATGTAACTAAACGAATCAAGATCCAATTTTTATGCGTTTCGATAATTAATTACACATTATAACGGCTCTAGATGCCACTGTTGGAATTATTATATCATGACCTTCATATAAATAAACCAAGTACATCAAAGTGAGCACAGCGGAAGCAAGTATAATAAGATCGAATAACATGTAATTAATTAATCAATAATTAAATAGTAAACATACCTTTGTGATTTTAGCCCGAACAAGAATCAAAACAATCTTCCGGAACCAAGAACCCTAATTAGGGTTTATAAGGATTATATGAATTACCCCTTACCTTTTTGTAATTCAATCCAAGAAACAATCAATAGTGTGATTGTATCACGTTCTTGTACACACGTACTATAACGTATTAAAGTTATGCTAGTAATTAAATCACAAAACTTAAACCAAGACTATATTTGTTTAACAAAAATCGATCATCCCTTGGAGAGGGCATAGATCGATCGATCAAAGAAAAAGAACAAGGAGAAAAGATTTTAGGTTTTTTTGTGTGTGCACAAGAGTACCAAAAACCTAAACCTTTGATGTGTATATATATTAGAAGAAACTTAGATCTCAAGTTTTGTGTGGGTTGGGTAAACCCAATGCAAATCGATCGGCCCTCAAGGAATGAGGGGATCCGGAACCTTCTTGACATCTAATTTCATTCTAGTCCTCGTTCTTTTAATTTAACGTCCATTAGTCATATATCTTAAATACTAATAAACGTTTAAATGTTTTGTGATAATTAATAAATGAATACAACATTTATTTTCAAGTATTAATCTTTAATACTCATACGTAAAGTGTGCAATCCCGTGATCTCGAGTTCGATCCTAACATACGACTACTAAAATAATGTCCATATTCTAACAAAACTTAGCTAATTAGGTTTAACATGTTCTTAGGTTTAACATTGTGTTCCTAGGCACACATTCATCTTGTGGCTAGCATTCACGAATAAGCTGATCACACAAGACAAACTACTGAAGTGGTATCCTCTATTGACTATGGAGTGCGCATTGTGTAAAACTGTTCCTGATTCCCATGACCACTTGTTTTTTCAATGTGAACTTTCTCAAAAAATTTGGGCAGTGATAAAGAATAAGGCAAGGATTAATTGTGATGATACAACATGGGATGAAATTGTGAGAAACCTTTCTAAATTCAAGAACCATAATCATATATGGAGCATCATTCAGAAGTTATGTATTGCAGCCACTGTGTACTTCCTCTGGCAAGAAAGAAACTGTCGGATTTTCAAGAAAGAAGAAAGAGATGAGCACACTTTAATAAAGATCATTTGTGAAGAGGTTAGAGCCAAACTAATGTCATTACAAACTAAGAAGTCAATTGCTGTTTTGAATGCACAAAGAAGCTGGGAATTTTGAAACATGGGAATAAGAGAGTGTTTGGATAAGTGAATTTTTAGTGGCAGAGTAGTTAAGAATACTGAATGATCTTTGACATATCAAGATCAAAAAATTTGCAGGTTGATGCGTAGGGATTGCACCAGGCTTTACCTCTCAAGGGATCTTGAGAAGCTTACAACCCCCACCAGGCAGTGTACCTGATCGTTGTAGTATAGTATAGTGACAAGTACCGGGGGATTGATCGTTCAGCTAGGAATAGTGTCGCTAGGATTAGAAAACCTAAATACTAGTTCTAGAGGTGAAGGATGATTATTTTTGTATTTTTATAATTTTTTTAGAAAACAAGTAAAAATCTCGGGTTTGAAGGATTTGGGCGGAATTAGTTGCTAGTCAACTAACCCAATACTAAAGATGCAATCAAAATAAAATACTAGAAATGAAAATAAACTAAACTAAACTAAGGTTGTGAGCAATAAGTGGAGAAATGTGTTTACTTAGATTTCACTACTCCCTAGATATCTTTTACACATTAATTACTTGTTATGATTGCGTGGATGACGGATTGTATTCCTTAATACCATTCATGGGGTGGCGCACTTAATTCCCCAATCCTATGAGTGCCTACTTCACTCCTATGTCGAGCCGGCTAAGAAGCTCCTAACATGGGATCATTAGAATTTACTCATGCATTAAATACAACCAATAAAACCTAGTGCACATCGGTTCATGTTTCCTAAGATGTTCAAGCATGTTACCATTTGGAGATCTGCCAGTTTTCTTAAGCCTAACATCAAAATCATTCATCCAATACAACCATAAACAAGTAATCAACACATAATCAACATCTAGGTTTCATTAGATCTAAGCAAACACAAGATAAATCTAGCCTAGCATGGTGGAATTAAGACAAGCACAAGGTATAGACAACCAACACATAGACATATTGATTGAATTAGAAGAACACTTATCTCAATTACACATGTAAGGGTTCAAGGGCTGAAAACCCTTAAAAAACCTGTAAAAATCGTATATGGTTCGGCCTTAGGGTTTCTCCAAACTTGTTCCTCCTCAATGAATGAAAATTAGAAAACTATATATAGGAAATTGAGGCTGACGGCGTCAAGACCAAATGGGTGACGCCGTCATCTCGCCGCCAAAAGAATTCTTGGACTGCCTTGATCTACATCTGACGCCGTCATGTATTAGCTTTTTCCAGGCCGTCACGTATATTACTCTTGACACTCTTCCTTGTGACACCTTCATTTCTGTACTGGGCCGTCATGAAAATTACTCTTGACGCCGTCAGGAAAGTACTCTTGACGCCGTCACCTACTGTTCCCAGCTTGGAAAATTAAGTCTTTGACGTTTTCTTCACTTTTATGCTCCAAAAACGTCCGAATTGCTTCCTTTTCCAGATTTCACTCCCAAAGTACCTAAATCACAAAAGGAACGATTTAGGGCAATATTTGATCAAATAAATTCAATTCCGGGCTTAAATGACCCCCTAAAAGTGGTTCATTTTTCGCCTCATCACAGGCCATAACAATGCTTAAAAGCACCTTGTACCTTGGAGTCTATTCTGGTATGTATGTACCTTCCTTGATCCCTATAGCTCTGCTATGTTTGGCCTTGGGAGGAAACTAGTATCTATATTGGATCAATAGGAGGTCTAACCAGATAAGATGTACCATAAAGTAGGGTTTTTCATTGTGAAGGGTATATGGCTTGGGCGGGCAATGTATGATGGGTGGAATAGAGAGGTATGAAAGATGGACCTTCTTGGTCTATCCAATACATTGCCATAGGAGGTAATGGATGGGCTTCTCTCAAGGAGTGCGTTCCCAAACATCTGAAGCCATTCGAAGAGATAGAAATGTACGATGTTTGGCATAGCCCTTGATTAGAAGGGATACGGGTTCCTAGTGATGCCATCCTCCTTTCCTTCTTTGATCACTGTGGTGGCATGGCAGGTTGAGTGGTCTTGGAGGGGAGGAGTGATGGAAATGTAGCTAGATGGTAGGTGCATTTATGGTGAATTCAAGGTTGGATGAATGGTAGCTGTTGTGAAGAAGCTTCTCAGTCAAGTTTGTCTCAGATTAGTTTTTGTTTGATATGTTGTGTAGTATCACATATTTGATTGTATGTGGACTGATGTATGGTCTGAGGTATTGAGACTGATTTGGGGTTTGTCTAAATCAGTTTCTTATATCCTTATGTGTACAATATTTGGAGTTTATATATATTTTCACCATTTGCACCAAAAAAAAAAAAAAAAAAAAAAAAAAAAAAAAAAAAAAAAAAAAAAACATGTTAAACCACCATTAATCCGTAAACATCATACTCAACAATGAGAACAAGAATAATTTACCAACACTCTTTACCCATATGACCCATCTCACCACACAAAGAACAAACAACGATATATATACCCCACCTTACCGTACCACCAAGTCCAACCCTATCATCATACTCTTCCCCATTACAAGGAGGCAACTTCTACCGATATGCCCAAGCTTACCACACTTATAACAACCAACACCGGCCGCAACACTCCTTAGCATTATGCCCACTCTTAATTACCACACATATATAACACAACTGACAACACACATCACCCTGACTACTACTACCTAAGGCCACAAACAGTCCTTACCCAAATGCCCTCTCTTACCACACAGAGAACAGACAACCATTTACCACACTTGTAACAACCCCTACGGTCCTGAAGGTTACGTAGTTCTTCTACAGAGTCTTGATGGCGTTTCATAACGTCTTGATGTTCTTGTATTTCTCTAGAAACTATTTCATTCACTTCCCATATGTGAAGATTATATTCATAAACTACTGCACCTAAGCCTTTATTAAGAGCAGTTGTGACAATGCTCCCTTCCCTAATAGCCATAAAGATACTTTTATGTTCAACAATAATCATTATCGAAGTAGAATGAATGAATGAATGATATCGGATTGTGACAATGAACGTAAACAATGGAATAAAGTAACACTATATTCGAACTAGAATGATGAGAAGGAGAGAACGTTTAGCTTTTATAGACCGGTGATCAGGCGGTGAAGATTTAACAAAAGGAAACAGAGGTTAGTCGGTTTGAATATAAGGAAACATATTTGTTCTACAAATTTATAATTTAGGGATAATGTATGTTTATTTTCGCTTATAAAAATTTCAATCAAATTTATGCACAAAAACTATAAAATATGAATAAAAACCAACCTCAAACTTATTCAAGCCATGCAAATGAAAAGTTTGAATTGAAAAACAACTGATACCCTTAATTTAAGTGTGAATTTAATATGTTAATTTTAGGTTCATTCTTGTCTTTTGATTATTATCTGAATTAAATTCGATCAAAATTGTTGTAAACGAAGATGAACACATAGTTGGGTGACCTATAAGTTACTTTCAATAAAGAGTGTCGTATATAAGAAAAACATAATAGTTGGGTGGCCTTCCTATCCTTATAATTTAATATTTAGACATTAATAATAATAAACTGCAAAATACATCTCTGTTACAAGTAAAAGATGATAGTGTCTAACGTTTGTTGATGGGGATGTAGACGTCCCAACTTTTCTGTCAGGAATGTGAACTGTAAAATTTGGCAAATCGCAAAGATTTATTTTGGAATTTACTCAATATCCATACTACTCATAAAGCTTGAACGAATGTGGTTTACTTAAATTACCTCTAAGTATCCTTTGTTAGTCGATATATTTATGTAGCCTATGGGCTTTTAGTAGTTTGTTAGGCTTGGTCCATTTACATGTTTATCTAGAATAGTCTTTTGTACATTATATATTGATTTGGGTTGAATAATACAAGGCAAGGCAATTACTCACCCGATGGTCACACGTGCACAAGTTGGTACTGTTAAGCGTAATCCGCGTTTTAATTTTCATACGTCTCATTTTTCTCCTCTTCCTAAGTCCCCTTCCACTACGTTAGCTGATTCAAATTGGCAGGATGCTATGTATGATGAATATAATGCATTCGTTAAAAATGATACTTGGGTTCTTGTTCCGAGACCACCAAATGTTAATGTGATTCGGTCTATGTGGTTGTTTAGACATAAGTATCATGCGGATGGATCTTTAATCAGGTATAAGGCTCGTCTTGTAGCTAACGGGCGTAGTCAGCAAATTGGTGTCGATTTTGGTGACACGTTTAGTCCAGTTGTTAAACCGGCTACCATTCGCACTGTTGTTAGCCTCGCTATATCGCGTGGCTGGCCAGTTCATCAGCTTGATGTTAACAATGATTTTCTTAATGGTGATCTTTCGGAGACTGTGTATATGTATCAAGTATCAACCACCAGGGTTTGTTTATGCTCGCTTTCCTCAGCATGTTTGTCGCTTACATAGGTCCTTATATGGTTTGAAACAAGCACCTCGTGCTTGGTTTCAACGGTTTGCTGGCTATGCTCTCCGAGTTGGTTTCTCCTCCAGCCGTTGTGATTCTTCATTATTTATTTACCGGCATGGTTCTAAGGTTGCTTATTTATTGATATATGTTGATGATATTGTTCTGACAGCATCATCTACAGCTTTAATATGGCGCATTATTTCTTCTTTACATCAGGAGTTTGATATGACTGACTTGGGGGCACTTAATTATTTTTTAGGGATATCTGTTACTCGTGATTCTATAGCTATGTTCCTCTCCCAGAGGAAGTATGCTATGGAGCTTTTGAAGCAGGCACATATGGTTTCTTGTAATCCTACTCGGACTCCCGTTGACACGGAATCTAAACTCGGTCCAGTTGGTGATCCCGTTTCAGATCCTACTCTTTATCATAGTCTTGCAGGTGGTCTCCAATATCTTACTTTTACTCGCCTTGACATCTCTTATGCAGTTCAGCAAATTTGTCTTTATATGCATGACCCAAGGGAGCCTCACTTGGCAGCTCTTAAGGGTGTACTTCGCTATGTTCGTAGTACATTGGATTTTGGTTTACAACTATATGCATCTTCTACTGGTTCTCTTGTTGCATATTTCTGATGCTGATTGGACTGGTTTTCCATCCACTAGACTTTCTACTTCCGGTTATTCTGTGTTTTTAGGTAACAGCCTTCTGTCCTGGTCTTCTAAGCGTCAGGACACTATTTCACGATCTAGTGCCGAAGCTGAGTACCGAGGTGTTGCTAACGCTGTTGCTGAGACTGCTTGGATTCGTAATCTTCTTCGAGAATTGCATTCCCCACTATTGACTTCCACTCTTGTTTATTGTGATAATGTTAGTGCGATTTATTTGACTGCTAATCATGTATAACATCAACGGATGAAACATATTGATGATGGTAAGTCTAGTCCGGGTATAGCTGATACGAGTGTGCCAAAGACTCAATCAGGTTCTAATCCTATATCTTTTGCTGATATATTTAAGGATAAAACACTTAAGAAGACCGTTAAGATTTCGGAGATGCGAAACGAAAATTGTGTGGCTGGTGCTAATGTCACCATCCCTTTGGAAGCTGTCAATGAGGTACGCTCTAGATTCGCTAATACGTTGTATGGTTATTTCATTGGTAAGAGACTCGCTTTCCCGGTAGTTGAAAATTACGTTAGAAATACTTGGGCAAAGTTTGGTTTACAAAGGGTTATGCTTAATAATGGTTTTTTCTTTTTCCAATTTGAAACCAAAGAGGGTATGGTAAAGGTGTTGGAAAAAGGTCCATGGTTGATACGATTGGTTCCTATATTTTTGAATATTTGGACCCCGAACACTACACTTACAAAAGATGATATAACTTTAGCTCCTGTTTGGGTTAAACTTCATAATATTCCGATTGTTGCGTATTCTGAGGTTGGTCTTAGTTTGATCACAACGCAAATTGGTCGTCCTATTATGCTTGATTCCTACACGAGTACGATGTGCCTTAAGTCGTGGGGTCGTAATTCCTATGCTAGGGCCCTTGTGGAAGTGTCGTCAAAGGAAGCCTTACTTGACTCTCTTGTGGTTGCTATCCCCTACCCTAATGGGTCCGATCATTCATTGGAAACAATTGATATTGAATATGAGTGGAAGCCGCCAAGATGTGAGACTTGTAAAGTTTTCTATCACAATGATGATGGATGTCCTAAGCGAGTGAAACAGGTTGTGAAAGATAAAGTGTTGGTTGATGAAAAGGGTTTCGTTGAACCTTCTAAGAAGAAAGGTAAAGGTAAGCTTCATGGTACTAATCGTCAGGTTGATGGGATTCGTTTTCAAAAACCTAAAGTCTCGTATTACTATAGGCCGGTTACTAAGCCAAAGAATGGAGGAGCGTCGACGTCTAACCAATCGAATACAGGTTCTCCAACAGTTAATGTAGGTTCTACTTCTTGTAACGAACTTACTATTGATCCTACTAGTAGTACGGCTCCTTCCCGGGATAACCAATGTAAGAATAATAATTGGGTGGAGGATATCAACTTTGTTGATTTGAAGAACAGCTTTGATGTACTTAAGGCACAAGATTCGGTTTTGGAACCTGTGATTGGCACTACAGATACTCCTAAAGTTACTTCTAGTTCTTCTAAAACTATTTCTCCGTCGCCTATGAAGACCACTCCTATTGTTGAGAAAATTGGGAAGCTTGAACAGCTTATTATTGATGGGAAAGGCACCCTTGTGGATGATAATGGTAAACCCGTTCCGGTGGCTGATGGTATAAGGAAGGGCAACCCATTCTCTAATGTGGGTGAAGTGGTTGATTCTGATAGTGATGATGAGGTGTTTGAGCCAAATGATCATATGAACAGTTACATTTCATCAGTAGGAGGACATAACGAGCTTGAAGGCTATCTTTCTGATGATTATGCGGCCTAGGTCTTTGATTTACCTGGGCAATTTGAGGAATATAATAAGCAGTTTGATTTCAAGCTTCAAGGCCGTTCGAGGAAGTAATCTCTTATTTGGATTTTTTTTATTTGTTTTGCATGTCGTTTTTGTTTTCAATGGTTGTTCTAGTTGTTGGTAGCTAGTTGTTCATTTATGGCATGTCATAAATGATATAGTGGTTGTTCAAGCGGTTGCTTGAGGTTAATGTGGCGTTTCAGCCACATTCCACTGTACTTGAAACGGTTTTTTTGATTAATATATTTTACCAGGGTGGAAGTTCCCTTTTACCCAAAAAGATGAAACATATTGAGATTGATATTCACTTTGTTCGTGACATGGTTACACGGGGGCAGGTTCGTATTCTTCATGTGCCATCTCGTTATCAGTATGCTGATATTTTCAAGAAGGGGTTACCTTCTACATTGTTTGAGGAGTTTCGTACCAGTTTGAGTGGTCGTTCCCCTCCCGCTCCAACTGCGGGGGAGTGTTAGTCGATATATTTATGTAGCCTATGGGCTTTTAGTAGTTTGTTAGGCTTGGTCCATTTACATGTTTATCTAGAATAGTCTTTTGTACATTATATATTGATTTGGGTTGAATAATACAAGGCAAGGCAATTACTCTAAAATTACATCTTTAATACACCTTAAGCTTGATCAATTCTGAATTTGACAACTTTTCAAAAGCACACACTATATTTATTCTAAAAAACACACGATTTGCATCAAAAGTCGAACCAAAATCACGATTTGGCAAGTATAATTATTTGTCACTATACATTGTCGCTTTGCTCGAATATACATCTAGTTTTATATAAAGTGCACATAATGTGTCTTACAAAAAATAATAGTTATTATTTTAGAGCATATAATACATCTATTTTTTTAATAATCAATAAAAACTTAAAATTTGGGAAAAAAAAACCCATTCAATGATAATACTATATTCAATACTTATAAATCCTTAATATTATAATAAAACGATTCATGGAAAATAATTAAAGACATCACAAAAAAACCTCACTTTACACTTAATAATAATAATAATAATAATAATAATAATAATAACAATAATAATAATAATAATAACAACGTTATACCCATAACATTCGCCCTATAACTCACCAATAACGCGGTATAACGTGCCTATAACTTGATGCACCGAGCACTCTTATGAAACTTATGGCCATACATCCAAGATGTATTCAACATTCCACTAATTATGTGTTACAAGCATGGTTATTAAAACAAAACCGAACATCAAACCGGTTTTTCATTCACATTGATTTTAAAAGGCAGAGAACTAACTAGAATTCATTATGGCAAGTTTGATTCACTTTTTACCCTTTTGACCCAAATGGCCCAAGTACACTAATTCAAACATGGGACTCCCAACAATTTGAAAATAATTGAGGTATAAGTTTGTACACGATTTAATTTATATACCACTAAGTTGAATAGGACACAACTATTTAGTAGCGAGCCATTTGGCTGATGTATTAAGTAAAGTTAGCAGTGTGTCAACGTACATATCGCCTTCCAATCTTCCATATTTGTATATTTGTCGGGAGACTGGGATTCAAGAAAAATGGAAATACATTAACAAACGAGAAAACTTGTATACGTGAACAAGTTTAGCAACCAAAATAAGTACAGATATGTTATGCAATCACATATCGAGGTTCTATCAACAACAATGAGTGAAAAGCAATCGATATTCAAATACAATAACATTTGTTAAAACATGTAAGTAAACTAGTTAAGCAACCAAAAGAATTACAAATCATCGACATCAACTCCCTTAAGTTTTTTAGTGATGGTAGCAATGTACTTCCCCTAATGAAAAGCTTGCTCCATTTTGAGCTTGGATGGCTGTCTTGACTTGTCACCAGAAAAAGTTCCAGCCCCGTATGGGCTTCCACCTTTCAGTTCCCCCATTTCAGACATACCATCTCCGAAAGTATATCCAATTGGCACAAAGATCATCCCATGGTGAACAAGCTGACGGGTACGATCATAGCATAGCTTCATTCATTCGTTGAACCTTGGGGATAACCATTAGCATTGAGGTAAGTGCACTTAATTTGTCATTCACATATGGAATTTGCTCAAAATGGTCAAAAACTTGATTTACTTTTAGAAAACAAGTCTACTTAACATCGCAAAATGTGTACTTTTTCAGACATTTTGTTACATATAATGATGTACTAACTGAGTGATTTTGCGGTTTCACGGTCTATTAAAGAGATACCTAAAAAAGTCGAGCATGTAATATTCCCAATATATATCTACTAGCTAGGATTAGGTACTAAGTTATTGGTTTCTATTTGTAATTTTTTAAGTGTATGCATATTTATAAATTTTAATGTAATATTTTTATATTAATAAAATTTTGATTGCATAATCAACAAATTTATTAAGTAGGTATAATAGTTGTAACATATGCTTAATTAGTTGTAATGCTCAAAAAAGTGTCTTAGTGCGTACTTTATATGGGTGTTGTGACTAGTGGTTGGCAACACCCGACCAAGCCTCTTTTACACACTTTGTGGATGGGAAAAGCCAATTTTTTATCGTTTTTTATTCCGTATTTATATTTGTTAATACTTTTGAATTATCAAACTTTTTATATATTCTTCTACATTTTTTTGTTAATATCGTGGACTTATCAAACAAAATTATGTATAACCAAAATTAATTTGAATATTCACTCCCTTGGTTGTCCTTATGTCCTTTAACTTGCATTTCATGAATCCGTGCATACTTCTTACATGCTACATTCAATTTGGTCAACACACCAGCCTCTTCATAGGCACCAACCAAAGTACACTTAAACATTACTCCTCCAATAAATTCACAACAACCTCCTTATCATGTATAAACTTAACTTCACCAGCTCCTTATCAAAAGACCACTTCTTCATAGTTGGAGTGTTTGAATCCGTCTTTCAACCCATGAATTTGTCCAAGAAAGATCGGTGTGGCATGATGGCGATTATTTTTGTGCCATCTCTTCATTATTGAAATGGGTAGTCTCAGAATTTAGATCCCTTAAGGTAAAATCTCATTTCTTTCGTTGTTACGTTATAACTTTTAGTTTGTTTCATGCGAGCATGCTACACCCAATGCACAAGTAACAGATCTAGCCAAATTATGAACAATGTATGATAAGTTTAAAAGGGAAAGAAATTTGAAATCAAATAAAACAACACCTTAGGTTAGACATAGACCCTACTACACTACATTTTCATTTTCATGCTAGTCAATGGAAACATCAAAAGCAAATACATTTCTATGATTTTATGAAGAAAAAAAAAAATGTCCAACTAGCTAGTTAAGCTTACTTTCACTAGATAAGGATATGTATGATAAAATATGTGTTATCGATTTTGGCATTTCGATGGATATTAGATTCATTTTTTAGTTGTTTAAGCTGCAATACAAAAAGTACTTTCTACTGTTTATAATATGTATTGCTTGATTGCAATTTTCATATTGCAAGTTTAATGTTAAAATCAATAAAAATTTTCAAAAAAGTACGATCAATTCCAAAAGTTACCTAAAGTCTTGTTAAGTGGTAGCTTTATCACCTATATGCACTTGTCTAAGAAGACGCATCTTCATCTTAGTAAGCTTTTCGGTCTCAAAGTCACCTTATTCGCCACGAGATATGTTAAAATAGTAACTGTTAATTTGTGAGATCAAAATTTAATATTTACTAATTTATTTTACTGTTTTTTTACTTAGTTGTGCTGAGGAAGCTAAATTTGGGAATGAGATATGGGATCAAGCTCTTAAGAATTTGAAGGTCAAGCTAGCCCTATTTTTTTTTTTTTTTTTTTTTTTTTCCTTAGATGTATTGAAATTTAGTTTTTAGTGTTTTGTTAGATTTTAGAAATTATAAATCAATTGAAAGATTGTATTTCTCTATCCTTGGGCCTTTTAGGCTTCGATCTTTTTTTATTTGTTACTTGGATTTGTGTGTAAATTTGAGTTATTAAAAGTTAGTTTTGTTTGGGTCAATAAAGTAGTAATCACAAGATGGTTCAGCATCAAAATGTTGCCAATCATAGACTTCAATAGAGTAGTTAAATGTATTTTGTATAAGAATAGGGGATTATGTCTTTGTTTGGGGACTGGATTCAGATGTATCGAGTTATAATTGAATCAACCTCAACTAGTTGTAAATGGTGAGGTTTATGTAGGATGATTATTTTTAATTTGTGTATGTTGTTTTGATTTACATTGGGATCCACTTAAAATTCAAAATCACCAGTTTTATGAATGTAAAGATGAATTTGGTTTGATAAATACTCCAATAGTTTTATGAATGTAAAGTTGAGCTTAACTTCAAGATTATGTGAGTTTAATTCGAGAAAATTATTAGACAGAAAGATTTAATTTACTATGTTTGATAACAACTTACAAGGTATTAGTTTGAAATAAATTTGTTAAACTAATTGTTTTAGAAAGTAACTTGTAAATGTGGAGAATTGATTTATGGAACCGACCCAAAAATTTGAAGATACAGTAAAACCTCTATAAATTAATACTCGATAAATTAATAACCTCGATAAAATTAATAATTTCTCCGGTCCCAATTTGGGACAAGTACAAATTTGGACCTCAATCGATAAAATAATAAGATAATAATTTTTTGAAACCCCACTGTATATATATTAGTCCTAACGAAACTATAAATTAATAATTACTAAAAATTCCATATATATGTATATATGTGTGTGTGTGTGTGAAATACGCACTTCAAAATCCTAAGATTATTTAGTAAAAAATGAATTCATTGTCACTTGTTATTTTTTGTTAAACTTCAAATCTATATTGAATTTATGTCAAAATCTCCTTATTGCATTAAAGTGTTGGTGTGTTGTCTTCTCGTATTGCAACAAAAAGTGTTAATTTTATTTTCATAAAGTGTGAATATGGATTCATAAAATTTTAATTGGAACTTGTTTTTCAAATTTATTTTTCATCTCTAACGAGTATACATTGTATTTAGTATATTACACTTGAAAATTTAAAGGTCATGTGTAAAACCTCTTTAAATTAATAAATAATTAATTTTTCGATATAATAATATATCGCTAAATTAATAAAATATCCCGCTTCCAACACTATTAATTTATAGAGGTTTTACTGTAGATTTTGACGAGATATGTAGAAGGTGCATGTTTTGCGTCGTTAGGCCTAAAACTGTCACTTGTCATAATGGACCAATTTAGTTATCGAAAAGCTCTTGTATAGAACGCAACTGACTTTTAGGAGTTAGAAATGAGCTTGTAGGGTTGGTTACATGGTTGTAACTAAGATTTGTCATCACTCGTCTATTACTATAAAGAGAACTTAACCCTGTCTAACCCACTCGTGATCAGCCTCAACCATAGTAAATCTTCGTGTTCTTGTGTGATTGATTATTTGTTCACATCAGCATTATTGTGTTTTGCCCGACTTTTATCTTACTAGTTGTTTAAATAGACATGTGAAGAATGATTTTATGATTTTGACTTTTGCAGTAGACACATTTTTCTAATTTGACAGTTATGGAACTTATGGCCATCATCCAACATGTATTCAACATTTCACTAATATATGTGTCATAAACATGGTTTTTAAAATTGGACCGGATATCGAACTGGTTCTACTTCTTTGTTGGCTTGGCTAATAATCAACTAGTTGTAACATATAAACAAAGTTTGTTCGTTTCGACTCGGTTTCAAAGACTTAACATGATAAAAACAAAACACAAACAATTACTAAAAACAACTAAACATATGGATGTAACTATCAAATAAATTTGACTGAGGGATTGAATAATGGCATCATTAGTCATATGATAATGGAACTATTACAACACAAATGTTTTAGTTTCAGCAAGTGAAACAACGTCAAAAAAGCAAATTGTTTTATGCACGTCTCTCATGATTTGACTTAGCTGAAAAATAGTAGTGACGAAGAATAAAGTAAAGAGAAGATAATTTAAGTTATTAGTTTATATTTTTATATTTTAATGTAACATTTTTAAATTAATAGAATTGATTGCATTATCAATAAATTTGTTAAGTAGGTATAATAGCTGTACCAGATGTTTAATTGGTCGTAAGGCTTAAAAACGTCTTGGTGCTTTTAATGGAGAGAAAACATTCATAATTTAGATGGGTGTTATGAGGGTACACTCTCTAGTGGTTAAGTGGCACTCCCTCCCCCCAAGCTACTTTTACACATTCTATGGACACAAAAAGTATAGCTTTTACCATTTTTTGTTTCGTATTTCTGTCAACACTTTTTATTTATCCAATTTAATATTTACTGTTTCATAATTTTAAAATAAAAACAAAATTTTAAAAATAGATACGAAAACAAAGGGGACATGCCAATATCTATATCTATACAATGTTAAAGAAATCATCATATGCACCTTGATCAAATATGTTTTGCAAAACGGCAAGTTCTTTTTTTTTTTTTTTTTTTTTTTTTTTTTGTTTTTTTTTGTGAACGTATGATTCTTCAAAAAGGCATTATGAAAAAAATAGTGAAATGATCATAAAATTAAATATGGTAATTAACTTTTCTCTACAAATAAAATTCGTTGTTTGTAAGAATAATAAAAGAAAAATACTATTGAGCTTCATGAATTAGCTTGCTTGGACGAAATCACAATATTTGAATACACGAAGGATCGAAAATGCAACTTTTGTTATTTGATCAAATCATGGGCTTTTAATATCCACACAAACAAACACGCACAATTAGTGCATATAAAGGTTATTCTTGTTCTATAAAGGTTATTCTTGTTCATCTCATCCAGTTGCTTCTTTGCAATTATTGCAAATAAAATTTCCCAGATCATAACTTCAATGGCATCTACTTCAACATCATCCGTTCAAAAGAGCTTCAAGTATGATGTGTTTATAAGTTTCAGAGGTGAAGACACACGTAACACCTTTGTTGGGCATCTTTATAAAGCTCTTGAGCAAAAAGGCATTGAAACTTACATAGATGATAAGAAAATCAGAAAAGGGAAAGCCATCAGTGATGAGCTTATTGAAGCCATTGAAGGCTCAAGATTTTACATTATTGTCTTCTCCAAGAAGTATGCTTCTTCATCTTGGTGCTTGGAAGAACTTGTTAAGATTATGGAGTGCGAGAAGATGCCTGAGCATGCTGCCTACCCTGTGTTCTACGATGTGGAGCCCACTGAAGTCCGCAGACTATATGGCCCAGTTGGAGAAGCTTTTAAAAAACATGAAAATGATGAATCTGCTGGGAAATGGAGACAGGCTTTAAAAGAAGCAGCCTCTCTTGCTGGCTGGGAGTTGAAGACCACTGCTGCTGGGTAAAATTATTCCTCATATCTCAGGCAATTAATATTGTTTGATTATACATATTTCTTTCTGATCTATTACCTGGTGGTTGGGTGAAATAATATCTCAAACGGGTCAAACGGGTTAAATTCATCAAGGGTATTTCTAGTGCATACAACCACTAAGGCCGTTTTATTCAAAATTTTAGAGTACTATTGTTACAAATTTTTATTGATCATCTCTAATATATGAATCTGTTTTTTAATATTTACGTGTTTTGACACTTAATAATATTACCCTTCATCTAGCTGACCAAGTCAGCAAATTAATCTTTCAATATCTGCGTGTAAAAGGGTAATTCATGTCATTTCTTTTTCGTTCTGAACTTTCAACTCAAAGTTGAGTTTTTACGAAACATTGGATAGGATATATCATTTGTAATACAACATCATGTCATAATTTCACATAGAACTGTAATTGTTGTAGACCTTCATGAGGGACTTCTACAAGCTAGCTAACTGATCCTTCTTTCTCATACAGGCACGAAGCTAACTTCATACAGAAAATTATTCAAGACATTTCACTAGAGCTACATTTCATCGATTCGAGTGTTGATGGAAACCTAGTAGGCATGGAGACCCGTGTAGATGAAATTATTTCATCTTTGGAAACGGGTGTTGATGACGTTCGCATGATAGGGATTAAGGGGATGGGAGGTGCAGGGAAGACAACTTTAGCTAGAGCGGTTTTTGATAAATTATCCTTTCAGTTTGAAGGTCAAAGCTTTGTTGAAAACATAAGGGAAAAATCTTCTTTGTCTGGGTTGGATTCATTACAAAAACAAGTACTTTCAGATGTTTTAAATGATCAAGGAATCACTGTGAGTGGTGTTCATGAGGGGAAAAAGATGATTAAGAAGAAGATGCGTATTAGAAAGGTGCTTATTGTTCTGGATGATGTTGATAAGATAGAGCAACTTGAGGCATTAGTGGGTGACCGTGATTGGTTTAAGCCAGGTAGCAGAATTATCATTACAACTAGAGAGGAGCAAGTACTAGTAGCACACAAAGTGAACTTGATTCGTAATGTACATTTGTTAGACGACAAGGAAGCAATTTGTCTTTTTAGTAGGCATGCATTTGGGGGAGAGATTCCAATTGAAGCGTACAAAGAGCTATCGGAACAAGTTGTACGTTACGCTGCTGGTCTTCCCTTAACGATCAAAGTTTTGGGTTCGTTTCTATGTGGCAAAGATGATCTTGAATGGGAAGAGGCCATTGATAGGTTAAAAACAATCCCATTGAGGGAAACTATTGAAAAATTGGAACTCAGTTATGATGATCTTGAGGAGGATTATAAGGAAATATTCCTAGATGTTGCTTGCTTACTCAAAGGCCGGGAGAAAGACGATGCAGTCATAGTGCTTGAAAGTTGTGGATTTCATGCTCGAATCGGTTTAAGGGTTCTTGAACTGAAATCTCTTATAACTATTTCTGAAGGTGGGACCTTGGGTATGCACGACCATATAGAAGAAATGGGCAAGAATATTGTTCGTCGTGAGAACCCCAATAAACCTGAAATGCATAGCAGGTTATGGATAAAGGAGGAAATTGAAGATATATTGGCTAATGACTCGGTAAGTATCAAGTTATTTGGGTTGTTAAACTAAAAAGTAAGTATACTCTTCTAAAAGTTTAATTTAGTCACTTTACAAAAACAAAATTTTGTTTTACCATATACACAAAAAATAGCTTCCATGATGACAAGCCATTTAACAATCATAAAACCAATCCACTATTGCACCATCACCCAACGCCACCAAATCACCACACCCAGAAACCTCGACCACCTATCAACCACCACCTTCTACTTTTTTTTTTTTCCATAATAACAAGCCATTTAATTTAATTTATAAATGGGTGTTTATCCTACAATTTAAACAAAACCCAAAAATCCCGAAATCTCAAACCATTCAACCAATTCTTCTAATTTAATAATAAAAAACAAAAAGACCTATCCACCACCACCTTCAATTTAAACAAAACACAAAAATTCTCAAATTTTGACGAAAACCTTAACCTTAGAATATCAAATTTAACCAATTTCTCTAATTTAATAGAAAAAACAAAAATACCCAAATTTTATAAAAATTAGAAATTAACCCTAACCTAAACATTTCATTTCAATTGGAGAAATTAACTTCACATTTTGTTTTGTAATGAAACAAATCTCATCATGGTCTCTGCTATTTGAATTACTTACAGGGTACCGAAGCAACACAATGCATAACACTCGATGCATATCCAGATGGATTGAATTTTGAAATTTTAATGAACGGTCTCGCAAACATGAAGGAACTTAGATATCTTCAAGTGTATTGCTCATATGTAAGTAAAGACGAAGTTAGCAAGTGGAAGTTTGATGAAGATAGCCTACACCTTCCAAATGCCTTACGATTTCTGAGATGGAATTGGTATCCTTTTTCAAGTTTACCAAAAACATTTCAACCAAATAATCTTGTTGGACTTTATATATTTAGCGACAATATGGTTCAACTTTGGAAAGATGGAGAAGAAAAGGTACGTAGAATAATGGTTGATTCATGAATTGGTATTTTATCTTTCCCTCTTTAATTTGTTAGTCATTACAGCTGCCATTAACATTTATCTTTCCATTTTTTGTTGCTTTTCACAGCCTTTTTTAAAGCTCAGGTTCCTAAACTTCACCTCTTGTTATAATTTGAGGACCCTTGACCTTAGTGTGGCTCCGAATCTTGAGACACTAATTCTTGATGGTTGTCATAATTTGGTAGAAGTTCATTTCCAGGTTACTCCAAATCTAAAGGAGTTACGTATCTTTGATTGTAATAGATTGGAAAAATTACACATGCCTGCTCAAAGTCCAAAACTCAGATCTCTCGACCTTTGTTATTTAAAGTTGAGGACCCTTCACCTCGGGGTTACTCCAAATCTTGAGACGCTAAGAGTCAGGGATTGTGCTGATTTGGTCGATCTTCAGATTCCTGCTGAATGTCCAAAGCTCATTAATCTCAACCTCAGTAATTGTGTTAAATTTGCGGAATTACCCGAGGAAATTGGACGGTTAGAATGTTTAAAAGAGTTGGATATCACTCAAACAGGCATTAGTCATCTTCCACAGAGTATTTTTAGGGTGAAAGGTCTGCGTATTGTTGGGTCTAGATGGCTTCTTGAGTCATGTGGTTTTACATCCGAGATAAAAACCTTTGATGATGCATTTTCCAGAAAGTGTTTTTATGTTGAAATATCTGAAAATTCTTGAACTTAAATCTTGCATGAGGAAATTGGACGGTTAGAATGTTTAAAAGAGTTGGATATCACTGGAACAGGCATATGTCATCTTCCAGAGAGTATTTTTAGGGTGAAAGGTCTGCGTATTGTTGGGTCTAGACGGCTTCTTGAGTCATGCGGTTTTACATCCAAGATAAAAACCTCTGGTGGTAAAACATTCTGCTACATATAAAGCCATGAATAGCACAGGCACCAAAAGCAGAAGTCTCGTGTACTGTGGTCGAGTGATGATTTTGGAACAGCTCCGAAGGCCCAAAGAAGTCACTGCGTTAAGAACTTTTTTAACAGGTACTTTCTCCCTTCTCTATAAATTGTCTTATGTTTGATGAAGATTGGAATTATTTCCGGATGTAAATGATGTTCCTCACCTTATTTTCCTAAGGGGGTGTTTGTTTTTAGCTTATATAGTGGGCTTATGAGCTTATATGTGGGTGTTTTGATAAGCCACAAAAAGTAGCTTTTTTGTGAGGGTTTGGGCTTATATAACACATTTTAATTTAAATTACAAATTTACCCAAATTTTACTTGTAAAATCCAATGTTCATATTTCTTTTTTTTAGCCTCCATCACTATTACCGGCTTACCGCCTCCAACTTCACTCTCACATCTCATCAAGTATGAACATAATCATTATCTCATTCTTACTCAAATGTTTTGAAGGGGTAAATGTTAGAGTTTGTGGATAAATATTAATAACTATATGTCTAGTATCGAACCCGAGACCACGGGATTGCACACTTTACGTATGAGAATCGATGTTAAATAATTAATGTAAATAGTTATATTTAATTATTAAATCACAAATATTTAAGCGGTCGAACAAGAAAAGTATGAAGGGGTCCGAGTGTCGTTTTGTGGAACTTGAGGAGGTGATAGACTCTAACTTGGAGAACAAGTTTGAGTGCTATATAAACACTCTATGGCTTCAAAAAAAAAACCCGATTGAATAAAAACAACCCTTTACTTCGAGTATATATGTATCGTACAGTTGTATATCTCTATCAAGATATATATAATTGCCATGCATGCATATTTATATTCGGATGATATTTCAACAATGCATGTCTCTTTTCTCATTGCATTTATGATCGACAGTGTATATAATAAAAGGGTTAGACCCGATTTATTTAAAAAGCTAAATATTGTATTGTGCTTTATTTGTGTTTCAAGAACTAGCATTCACATCGAATCGCTATTAGTACGTGTGTACAAGAACGTGGTGTAAACATACTTTTGTTTACATCTTGGATCGATTAACAAAACGGTAAGGGGTTAATCAATAGATCCCTAATTCATATAAACCCTAATTAGGGTTCATCCAAGAATTCAAGATTGCATACGGTACGTTCCTATTTAATTTATGTTAATCTCTTATGTGTTATAGATGTTCCTACGCTTCCGCATATGTGTTTACCTGTTTATATGATTGTCATGGTATTTAAATTCTAACAGTGGTATCACGAGCTTGCTATAACATGTAATTGATTACATAAAACACATAAAAAATGAATTTTGATTGTTTTAGATACATGTTTTGGATCTAGGGTTTTGTTTTTTTTTACCCTAACCCTAATTTTGGGGGGGGGGGGGTCGATTTATTCCATGAACCCTAATTAGGGTTTGTGGTTTTATTAATTAATTGGATTAGAAACCCTAGGTTGCTTACATGTTTATGTGTTATTTGGGCGTATCCTTGACCTAATTGGTAATTGTTATGCTTTGATCCGTGACGAAACATGCATGTTAGTCATGGGTTATTAATTGTTTAGCTTTTCACATGTTTAGATAGATCTAATATTGAGGAAGACCTCATAACTATTAAAATCAATTTTATATGCTATGTGGTGTGTTTTTAACTTTGGCCTACGCAATTGACTTGTCAATGTATGTGGCTCACTTCCATTAAGAGGGGAAGGCCTTAGTTGATTACATGCATTATTATACTTAGAATTGATTTTATTAGGATCTTTTCTAATACGGATTGCATGTGGCTAATTGTTTCACTTATTATTATTGGTTGTTTTGATTTTCTTTGATACTTGTTTTATTGTTTTTAGTTGGACTTGTTGTAAGCAATAAAAGGGTTGTTTTCATAAAGAAAATTAATACGGACTAATAATTGTGAAACCCTAAAGTGATAAAGTAAGAATCTTGCAAGGTCTTATTGCCAATCGTGGTCCGATTCGCACGGTAATCAGCTCCCAGGCGAGACTAGCAAAATTCAAACTTTGTCACTATTTTGAGATTGAATCCATAAACTTTTGCTTGAATGATGTTTTGTGCAAATATACTTTTAAAATTAAGTCTTTTAAGATGATATTCATAACCGTGATTTGAAGGCTTAGAAAAGAGCCTTAGAGTCTGCCTTGGTTATCACAATCTTAAATATGTCTTAAACGAATTACTTTTAAAATCATATGTTGTAGAAAGTCATCTTAGGGTTTTGGCATAAACCTCAAGTAAAACTTTGTGTATTAATTTCACGAATTGGATATAAAAAGTTTTTATGAAAACTTATGTTATAAAGATGAGTGCATGCATCTTTATACATGTTTTGATTTTCACATCAAAAAAAAATTTATACCCTAAAATTTAAGTTACATGCCATCTAACTATAAGAAACACTTGAAGTTATTATTTAGTAAACGTGAGACGCAGGCTAAATTTTAATGACAAGGTAAATTTCCGAGTGTGCGTGAGACCACACATGGAGAATTTGCAGTTTCTAAGTTAGACGACTTAATTAAGTTGATGCGTGAGACCTAGAGCTTAAGGCATGAGATGGGATGAAACATGCTTACATGACAAATTGATGAATCAATTGATGTAAATCCCATAATGATCTAGGAATTGGAAAAGTGTTTGCCAATTATTGTTCGACAGATTACCATCTTTTATACTTTCACCACTAGCAGATCAACTGATGTGGTGGAATCTATGTAAAGTTGGATCCTAGATTTTCAAGAAATTAGTTGGTTATAAGAATATAACCTTGGGTATTATATTTTCTTGGAAATATAAATTATCGAAAATACTAAAATTGAATTTTGTAAATTCTTTAAATGTATTAATGCAACTCAAAACCGTAAACGTATGTTATTCTTTTAATTGATCTACACCCGTTAGGGTTTTTGGTTAGAGTCAATGTTACAAAAAGAATAAATATAGTCTTCTTTCCATTAGGAGAAGTGTGAGACTTAAATCCTAATCCTTTTCATGAATGAGAAAGGTATAATAGGATGATTAGAATTGTCTAAATTCTAAATACATAACTCATAGCAAAATTTAATAGTAAGATTACTTGCACTTTATGAGTTATTAAATTAGAAGCTAGAATGAGTACTGCAAAATGGTAAAAGACGAATTAGATTATCTTATCTAGTTGTTTTGATTTGACCATTGAAAGATACTACATACAATTGTTGGAATAGTAGATCTATACAGGAAGAAATTGCATGCCCAGTTTTTTCAAGTTAATAGTTTGGAATGTGATGAATCACATTTATGTAGTAGAATACATCCTTTTATAACCTATATATAATTGTTGGAATAGGTTTTCTTAAAAGATGTAGGAAAGTAAACAAGTACACTATTTCCTTTCACTGATTAATGAAACATTTACAATGTTGTCAAATTCAGTTGGAGTATTGTGTTTTTATTACTGAATAAGGGATTATTACTATATTCTCTAATTCAGTGGGAGTTACAAGACTTATTGTCTTGATTGTAACTTAGATTATCTTTTGAATATCTCAAGGTAATTACTTTCCAAATATAGACACTAATATTTTCAAGGATAGTCATGTACGTTTCCTTGATTGATTGAGTAAACTCTATATCTACTAAGTTATGTTAATGACACAAATCATATTGTTCACATTAACAAACGCGTGCGTGTTGTTTATATGATACATGGTGTTGTACCATGCACAAGTGGGAGAAATCTTCATTATGTGCAAAGTACAACACATAAGAATATGATTTAAAGGATTCTCTTAACTGCAAGTAAGAGATTATAATTCTAATTAGATTAATACATCTAATCTTAGAAACACTTGGTGTTGAAATTTAGTAAACGTGAGACGCAGGCTAAATATTAACAACAAGGTGAATTTCCATGTATGCGTGAGACCAACATGGATAATTTATAGTTTCTAAATTAGACGTCTATTAGAACATTGTGTCAAATAATATAATACTACTTCAATAATTATGTATTCTTAGAATGACATAAAATAAATAAAGTAGTGTGTTAACTTGAAAAAAATTATTGAAACCAAATGATGGTGTTCAAAGATTACTTTAATTATACATGTTTATACTTTATTGTATAGTTATAAATATGAAGTCTTCTAAGTATTACAAGACTTATAATTAAGTAAGACGTTAGCTTGTTATGGTCTTTTAATTAAGACATATACAAGAAGCCATTGAGTTGATCAATGATTAATAACGTATAGTGGGATTATAACAAGTTTATGTTTTATAAGACATAAACATGAAGTGACTTGATTAATAAGTACTTGGGTTATAAAGCATGCAATTGGCTTGAAAATACTATTATACCATTAAGTTGATTTAGTTGGTAAATAGGTATGCCAACAGGAATATGGTTATCTTATATATATTGTTAGATCTTCTTTCAATATTAATTCTAATTGAAGTACCACATATGGATAGTATGTTCAGTTAGGGAATCAAACTCTTGTTAGATTGTTTGATTGAAGATAACTATGATTTCTTTTCTTCTAAAAGTTATCAAGGTTAGAAATTGAGTATGGATTGAAAATACTCAATTAGACTCCTAGAAGATTAATAAGACGTTATTGAATTATGAAATGTGATGAATCACATTAAGTCTTAAAATTGAAGTTCTGAATTTGTTAAGTTACTTATGTGAAGGTTATTAACAAAGAGCTATCAATGCGTATTTGTAAAGTCCTAAAAGAGAAAATTGGATTGTTGCTCTAATTGCTAAGTACTTATATTTTATATAATGCTAAAGGCAAGTGGGAGTATTTTATCTTGAAAAGATAGAATTACAAGATACATTATCTTCTAAAATCACACTAGTTAAAATCATGATGAGGCTTAACATGTAAATGATAAACCTCAAGATGATGGAATTATCATTCATAGATCCACTTGGATATCTCATATATTTAATAAATATATTGATGATTATATGATGTAATATTACCAAAATAATGAATTGGGTAAATTGCTCATAATATGAATGTTATAGATGCTGTTCATAAAGATATTCAAATTTAGAAAATTTGGTTTATCTTAATTCTTAATAGTTAGAGAATGATGATGAGTTCATTCAAAGATAATGTAACCCTAGTGGTTTAAATCTTTGTGAAATAATCATATGGGCAAAATTGTACACATATCTTAATGCATGTCTTATGACAAGATTATTAATCAGACTTAAGCAATTAACTATGATTGAATACTCTTTCCTAAGCACATTAAAGATACAAAGATGGTTAATTGTCATATTTATATGTATATGAAATTTGACAATGAATATCAAAAACTCTTTCTTGAATAATTACTTGAGCGAGGACGATAAGTAATCAAAAGGAGTTTATGAATTCAAGAAAATCTTTGGAAGTGTACAAAGTGCAATAATCCATGAATGGATAAATGCATGCATCTAGGAAATTATTCTTATGATACATTATTAAATCTATATTTAGGTTTATAATTAAAATAAAGTAATTTCTAAGTATTCCTGAAAGCTAGTGGGAGTATTATGTTTGATTTACTAAATCATATATGTCGTACAACATATAAGAAGTTACATTCCATATAAGTGAAATGTTAAGACTTAGTTTGGAATGAAACTGTAAGTGAAAGATTTAGAAAATAAAACATACAACCTTGGAACAAAAGTTTATTATTTGATAAACATGTGCGGTAAATGATTCTAATAGAATATGATATATCATTTAGTAAATGGATATACATATTTGTAAAGATAGTACATGAATAAAAAACTAAGTTTGACTGAAGGATTTTCATGTGCATTGTATTATTGTTGTATCATGCTTAAGTGCTTAAATGATTTGACAATATTTGATATCCAATTAAAGGTTATTATATAACTTGTGTAATAGATATTCTAATGG
Organism: Artemisia argyi; assembly: GCA_030686995.1. Classification (NCBI taxonomy): domain Eukaryota; kingdom Viridiplantae; phylum Streptophyta; class Magnoliopsida; order Asterales; family Asteraceae; genus Artemisia; species Artemisia argyi. The sequence goes on along the minus strand of CM060701.1, from coordinate 224,484,733 downwards.
AAAATGTTTGAAATTAGAATAATGATCCTCAACCTGGAATAGCTCCTAAACATTACACTATGGATATTAAAGTTTACGAAAAATTTTAAAGAGCATATTGTGTTTAATATACAATGATGCTGGTTTAATTGAGATGACACTCAATAACTAGTCATGAAGGATTTCATGAGAACTAGTTGTGCTCAACTAAGAGCATAGTTGCATTAAACATTAAAGAATTAGAATACTTTAAACTTAAAAGGTTTGAAAGTTTGATTGTCATAAGATGGTGATTGAGGATATCACACCATTTATGAAAAATTATGTGGCTATATCAAGATAGTTGGATTTACACATACAAGAATTTTAATTCTTGAAAGAAGTATTCTCAAAATTCGGATAGATCATAGTTAGATGAAATAATGCCTTGTCAACAAGTATGATTGTCATTACTTGAGGCATAATTGTCTTCAAGTTATTACTTGAGGAAAATTCATTAACTAGTATAATCATGCATTGATCTATTTTGGTATTTGGATAAAGGACATTAAGCAATTATTATTTATAATGAATTAAAGTACTTAGTACGTTTGTTTTCATTAATAATATATTGTGTCCTATATTTGCATGTTTAAAATCCGTGAATAACTAATATTATTCTAAATTGTCCATTGTCGATTAATGATATGGGAATATCATTAAACTAAGACAAATCTGAGTATTGGTTAAGAATATACTTGAAAGTATATTGATGCGTTGACATACCAATTTCACATGATATTCGATGAATTGAATATAGGACTTATCCCAACTACATGATTTTACTTTATGGATCTTGTCAGTAAGTAAATCATGAATTTGTTATCCTCAGACTTGAGATACCAGATAAGAGTCATGGATGTAGTGCATTTTTGTGAAGCAATCTACCGCTCACCGTAACAGGGAGTTATAAGGGTTGTTTTCAGAAGTGTTGCAAAGTTCATGGGTTATTCTTGTAGTCAAGAAAGAATTTGTTCCTTCAAATTTGTTTTGAAGTTTAATACTGCTGGGCCCCTCGTAGGATTGTCAAGATGTTTGCGTGCGCACGCCCAAAGTCTATCTGGAATACGTTCAGATGTTTTGGTAATCTTGCTCAATCATAAACAACGAGAAACAGAATTGTTAATTAAAGAATGACTAAGATCCATATCTTTATTAACGTGGTATTAGAAACAAAAGGATGATAATAATAATGATGAATCATTATAGGTTTTTCCAGGAAACCTTCCTCGAGTTGATCTAGGGGCATTGGCGTGTTGCTAGACGCTTACCAATGTCATTATGTTATTAATAGATATCCAAGTGGGAGCTGTTAGAGTTTGTGGATAAATATTAATAACTATATGTCTAGTATCGAACCCGAGACCACGGGATTGCACACTTTACGTATGAGAATCGATGTTAAATAATTAATGTAAATAGTTATATTTAATTATTAAATCACAAATATTTAAGCGGTCGAACAAGAAAAGTATGAAGGGGTCCGAGTGTCGTTTTGTGGAACTTGAGGAGGTGATAGACTCTAACTTGGAGAACAAGTTTGAGTGCTATATAAACACTCTATGGCTTCAAAAAAAAACCCGATTGAATAAAAACAACCCTTTACTTCGAGTATATATGTATCGTACAGTTGTATATCTCTATCAAGATATATATAATTGCCATGCATGCATATTTATATTCGGATGATATTTCAACAATGCATGTCTCTTTTCTCATTGCATTTATGATCGACAGTGTATATAATAAAAGGGTTAGACCCGATTTATTTAAAAAGCTAAATATTGTATTGTGCTTTATTTGTGTTTCAAGAACTAGCATTCACATCGAATCGCTATTAGTACGTGTGTACAAGAACGTGGTGTAAACATACTTTTGTTTACATCTTGGATCGATTAACAAAACGGTAAGGGGTTAATCAATAGATCCCTAATTCATATAAACCCTAATTAGGGTTCATCCAAGAATTCAAGATTGCATACGGTACGTTCCTATTTAATTTATGTTAATCTCTTATGTGTTATAGATGTTCCTACGCTTCCGCATATGTGTTTACCTGTTTATATGATTGTCATGGTATTTAAATTCTAACAGTAAAACCATTATTATATTTGTTGTTGCATATGGTATCTTTTATTATTAGATATGAACTTAATGCTGCATAATTTGACCATTGATAATTGAAATTTCGTTTATATATTGTGTCTTTTATTATTAGATATGAACTGTTGTTGCATATCGTGTTATGTAATCTGCATATGGTGTCTTCTATTATTAGACATGGTGTCTTTTATTATTAGATATGAACTGTTGTTGCATATATCACGTTATGTAATTTGACATTTATATTAATTGAAATTTCATTTCATTCACGAATGGACCATTGATAAGCTTTTTCGTGTTATGTAATCTGAATTAATTAAACCATGCCCTTTTTTGTCATTTACAACATAAGCCAAATCAAACACGTTAGCTTATAAGCTTGTTAAACATAAGCTAATCCAAACACTAAGCATGGGCTTATAAGCTTATGTTATATAAGCAATAAGCCACTTATATAACATAAGCATAAGCCCAACTCATAAGCTTAGCCAAACATCCCGTTATCAATATATGGTTCAGTAAGTAAGAGGATTCACGTTGTGTGCAGGTGGTGCACCAGTTGTCCTTGTTGTTTTGGCTTCTGGTCGTATTGATGTTACTTTTGCTAATAAGGATAGAAATATTCATTCTTTTTCATGTCCGGGCCAAGCTGGAGGTAAATTTTTCTAACAGTCAATAAGAAACACACATGTAACTTAGACAAAAATGTTGGTGATTTTAGTGTCATCACTTGTATTATGTAATTGTGATTTACGTGAGATCAAGGGATTAATCAGGTTTAGCTTATAGTCGAGTTAGGAGGTGCGGAGTGCACACTCGTTCTAGCTAGTTTGATGCCGCTACGAACAAAGAGCGGTGGTCAAGGGGGACGCGCCCCCTTGCAGGGTCAAGGGGCAGAGCCCCTTGCTGGGGTCCACCAAAAGTCATACCTTTTCCCCAACAATCATGACCCTTCCTGTCAACTGATTTTAACCGCTTTTTAACTGAATTTAACTAACTTTCGGTTGGGTTATATACACCATAATTGATCTCTTCTGGGATATAACAAACATAACAACTTTCTGTGTATTGCTTTGATTTCTCATGCCTTAAAAACAAAGTGTTGTTCTCTGTCTTATCCAAATGAGGATTTCGTGATACCCGAGGCATATAGGGTCGAAATACTTCAATCTGAAAGTGATTTCTACACGATTAAGAGAATATATCAGGATTATTACCGCCCACACACTCCCAATATTCTAACAAAGAAACTATCATACATTAGTTCGTCTTTTTTTTTTTTTTTTCATTTGTACTGCATTTTGGTTTTATTTGTTTTCGGTTTACACAATAACATGACATACTGAAGTTGAAGGTTAATCTTCTTCCTCAATAGTTTGGTTTCAGCTAGCCGTCTAAAATCAAAGTACAAGGAGATATGTACAAGGAATCAAGTCTGATATACTAGTTCTATACTCTTGAATCAAGGTATAATTCTTAACTTTGACTTCTACATAAAGTCAAATTCTGTTCATTATTACAATAATGAGACTTGACATGATATAAAGATGCTCGTATTATAATTAAATTGAAGAAAAATTTTGATTTGCATAAATAACTTCTACAATGGGTTGAAATTATTAGAAAGTTGACTTTTGAGTCAAACTATTGAAGAACATATATTATAAAGTGTTTACTGGTACTGAGAAAAGCTACTAAACATGTTTCAGGAATACGAAGTTACTTCACTGCCAATAATTTGCCACAGAATTTGAAGCCGGGAACAATGGAAGAAGCTATCATATCAATCGACATTACTTCTGGTTCCATGTAGCGCTAGGGGTAAAAATGGTGTAAAGAAACAAGTAAAATGGTATACATGTCTCTTTTTTACTGTTGCCTTATGTTTCTTACTTTTGAACAGAATGTAAAATTTTGGTAACAGTTTAGTGAGGATAGTATCACCACATGGACTCAAAGTTGACTTTTACAGGTCAAAGGTTGTGTAAATATAAATATTGAAACATGAATGAAACAATACTATTGCTACTACATGAAATTTAGTATCATGCAGAACTTGATACTATTTAACTTCTTGAGTGTTAAGGAATTACAGAACTGAACAAGTTTTTATTAATGTGACGAAAAGTACTGAAGTGTGTTAAGGAATTACAGTTAATTCGAAACAATTACGGAACTGAACAAGTTTTTATTTAACTTCTTGAGAAAGTGAAAGTATGTTGAAGAAAATAGTCTTCAGTAATGAAAGTATGTTGTTCGAGAAAAATGGAAATACATTAACAAACGAGAAAACTTGTATATGTGAACAAGTTTAGCAACCAAAATAAGTACAGATATGTTATGCAATCACATATCGAGGTTCTATCAACCTGAGTGAAAAGCAGTCGATATTCGAATACAATAACATCTGTTAAAACATGTAAGTAAACAAGTTAAGCAACCAAAAGAATTACAAATCATGGACATCAAATCCCTTAAGTTTCTTAGTGATGGTAGCAATGTACTTCCCCTGATGAAATGCTTGCTCCAATTCGAGCTTGGATGGCTGTCTTGACCCGTCACCAGAATAAGTTCCAGCCCCGTATGGGCTTCCACCTTTCAGTTCCCCCATTTCAGACATACCCTCTCCAAAACTATACCCAATTGGTACAAAGATCATCCCGTGGTGAACAAGCTGAGTAAGTGCAGTTAATCTGTCATTCACAATATGAAATTTGCTCAAAATTGTCAAAAGCTTGATTTACTTTTTAAAAAAAAAAAAAAAAAAAAAAAAAAAAAAAAAGGCTACTTAATATCGCAAAATGTGTACTTTTTCAGACATTTTATTACATATTATGATGTACTAATTGAGTGATTTTGCGGTTTCACGGTCTATTAAAGAGACACCTAAAAAAGTCGAGGATGTAATATTCCCAATATATATCTACTAACTAGGATCCATATTTAGGTACTTACGGAGTAGATTCTTGCCCACCACCTTGTGTACTAGTGCTGTAAAAGACGCCGGCTGGCTTGCCAGTAAGCTGTTGTTTCCTCCAAAGGCCACCAGTGGCATCTATAAATACTTTGAACTGAGCAGCCATCATACCGAATGTTGTTGGGAATCCAAAGATGTATCCATCAGCTTCACCAAGTTCTTTTGGTGTGATTACTGGCACATCGCTCTTGGGTGGTGCACTCATTTTCTTAAGCACTTCTTCGCTCAGAATCTCAGGTACCTACAACCCAAAAAACAAACACAAGTGGAATTCCCCTGACTATACTAGTCTAGATAATCATACAATATAACTAGATATATCTAACATCATCTTGCATGATAAGAATGTACATGTGATCATTCTTATCTTTGATCTTGGCACCAATCTAGCTACCTGCCATAACTTGGCTTCAACTCCTTCAACAGATGCAGCCCCTTTTTGTATCTCGTGAGCTAGCTTCTCTACGTGTCCATACATAGAATAGTACCTGCAGCAAGAAATGAAAAAGTTGACTGTCAGCAAATTAAAGACAACGATATTCAAGGCAGATATAAGATACCATGATCAACAGCTTATTTCTCATAATAGCACAAGGAAATTAGTGTGTATGTTTTGTTCAATCAGGTCCACACCCTATACGCTAATCTTGCACCACAGTTTATCTTACTATTCTGGTATAGTCATTAATTTTGCACATATGTCACGTTTTTTCAGTCAGGTAACAAAAATGAAAACTCACTAACCGCAAACTCATACTCAAGCCATATCAATCACATCATTTTGTCCAACCTTAATCAAATTTCATAGCATAAACATAAATAATACTTGAGACGAATAACAATGTCTTTGAGGTTTATGTCTCAATAGATGTCGCCCTTTGTTCAAATTCACATGAAGCAAGCAAAACAAGAACAAAACATAACACATAACACTCTTGTATACAAGAAGCAAAAAAATAATTATCACTCTGCTGTCACTCTACTTATTATTTCTTAAAACAGAACCACCGAAAACGTCGGTCTCTCATTAAAACCAAACCCTCAGTTTTTAGTATTGTTCGGAAAAAATTTAACGTTATTTCAGTTAAATTGGTTATTGTTTAGTTTGGTCTTTTTCTGCTCACCCATTATAATTTCTAGATTGTGTCATGAAACATAATACCACAAAAACACACACAATCATAGAAACATCATTCATCAATCATAGGTTACCCATAGTACATTTTAATTAATCTAACATATATAAAGGTATTAAACAAGAGGTCTCATGTTCAAACCTCACTAGTTAGATACTTAAACTTAAACATCTAGGGGTGGCTAGACGGGATAATCAGGTTAGGCCGTGTACATTTGAGTCAAAATATTAAAAAAGTACTAAATAGAGTAGCTTGTAATAATACTAAGCTAATAACTCAATACATAATAAAATAATTTGCTAGTTAACTGAATTGAAATGTAGATGATGAACTTACACAATGTACACTTTAGTAGCCATTGATGAATCCACTCTTGAGTTGAGAGAGTAAAACAAATGACAACAACCACTAATTTCAGTATTTATGAACAACATTGGACATGGCTTTGTTGGAAGGTACTTGGGGATATGAAGATATGTGGGGCCCTTGGGATATCATGTGAGGAAGATGTCATCAACTACCAATCATTTTGTGTTGTGCTAAACGTTCTTGTCAGGATAAGAGCATCACACTAGAGCAAAAGGTATCTTGAAGAGGTATAACTCTTCATTCGGGTCTTACCGGTGCCACCTCACTTTAACACTACAATTATAAAATACCCTCTCTATCATAACACAAAACAAACTCTTTATTTCGGTCCCACCCAACCTCAAAATAACTCGAAATCAAATCGTTTATAAAACGGTAACCTGCAAAACACCTTGTCTTTTTGTTCTTCACTTCCCCGGCGGAACTTCAAACGGCGAGCAACGAAGAGGAGGGTAGGTGTGGACAGTGTGGTGGCGAGAACGAGGAGGAGTGAAGAGCCGCCACGTCAGAACGGCGAGCTCTTCCTCTTCACGATACCTTTTGCTCTTATTAGCTTCACCTTAAGTTTCATTTATTTTAACAGAATGTTTACGATGCATGCCTCATATCTCACAAATTTTATCTCTCATGTCTCACAAATTTTATCTCGCGTTAGTTTTCATTCTTGATTGTTGTTTTATCACTTTTATCTTGTAATACTTTTGTCATGACGAGTAACTTTCTTAACAAAATATATCCTTCGGACAAGCACACATGCAAGGGTGCTTGGCGTCCCCACAGGCCACCACTTTCGTAGTTTCGCTTCAACCTTGTGAAACGCCAAAGCCAAGACACCCATCGCAGCTTAATGTTAAGAATATTTCTAGATCCACTCACAATTTACAAAAAAAAAAAAAAAAAAAAAAAAAAAAAAAAAAAAAAAAACCCACTCGCTGACGTCTCAGCGAGCTGATTGGTTGGTTTTTTGTGGGCCACAAAAAACCAACCAATCAGCTCGCTGACACGTCAGCGAGTGGGTTTTTTTTTTTGTAAATTGTGAGTGGGTGTAGCACACCTCTAATGTTAATCTCCTTCTTGAGCACGGTGTAGATGCTCTAAAACAAAGTCTTACATTTGGTAATTAGATAACCATAGTTATGATGATTTTGGTTCAATAATTAATACCCCCCCCCCCCCCCCAAATAATTATCATCCGACAAAAAACACACAATTTATAAAAAAAAAACACAATTATTAGTTTATTACTATTTTTTCTCTCTTACTTTTTGCAGAATAACAGTTTTACCCATAACTAATTAATTAATGTATTTTTTAAAATTTGCAATATTAATTTATTACTACTTTTTATTACTAATTAATTAATGTATTTTTTAAAATTTGCAATATTAATTTATTACTACTTTTTATTTTTTTAATTTTGCAATATTAATTTATTACTTTTTGCAGAATAACAGTTTTACCCTTAAATAATTACTCCTTCCGTCCCAAATTATAAGTCCATTTTGACTTTGCACAAAGTTTAAAAAATTCTCACTAACTAATTTATTCACCAAATAAATATCTTCTCCCTCCACTAAAGTGTCATGTGATTGTTTGAAATAGAAAAGTGGACAAGTGTTTTGGGACAACCAAAAACAAGAAAATGGACTTATAAATTGGGACGGAAGGAGTATTAGTTTATTACTATTTTTTCTCTCTTACAGGATGCTGACACTTTTCAAAACTAACGGTTTAGATGCAGAGAAATAATGAGTGAAAAAAACTATATAATATTGTTGTGTGTGTAGGAGCTTTGTAGGATGAAATGGTAGGAAGGTATAACATAGCTCTAATGTTTTTTCTAGAGAGTATTTTTAGTTTTGCATAAGCTTATGTCTTTGATATGTTGGTCCGTTGCACCAACGACTCATTTTTTATGAACCAAAAAACTTTATATTGTCAAATAATTTCAGGCATAAGTTAGACATGTTTTCTATATTTATCATTTATTTCTCTTCCACGTATTGGCATCGTATTGATAGGAGGCAAAATGTCAATCTAAACCAACTTACATTGATGCAAAATATTTAATAAGGAAGACATCAACTTGACTTTGTGAACATGTGACTCTACTTGTGACCATGTGATCAATTTGTTCACATTGGCGAGCAAATCAAAATTCACTTCCTACTCTTTTGACAATATTTGAATATTTGAACAATTGAACTACTCGAGTGATGTTCGAAATAGGCTGTGAACTCTAAACAGATCCATGAAAATTGACATCTTTATAGACATTTATCTTAGTTTAATAATGGATAAAGGGCACGGAAATGTAACTAATTTGACAATTGTTTTCTTTGTTAGTCATCTTTATTTTTTACTGTTGTATAAATTATACTTCCGTTTATTGTGTGTATTATATGACCATTTTGCGTTACCTGTTAATAGAAGATTGATAAGTAAGAGCTGGCTTCACCCTCAATGTTAATGGAGAAAGAGTTGGCTTTTTTAGAGGGGGAAGAGGACTTAGATAAGGGGACCAATCTCCCCTTACCTGTTTACACATGTCATGGAAGTGTTCACTTTAATTCTTCATAATGAAATTGCACAAGAACAGAACTTCCAATATCACTTTGGATGCAAAGATATCAAGCTTTCTCATGTTTGTTTTGCCGATGATTTGTTAGTATTGTGTCATGGGGATACTACATCTGTGAAGGTCATTAAACAAGCTTTGGAAAAATTCAGTGGTTACTCAGGGCTGATTCCTAATAACTCTAAAAGCACTGTTTTCTTTGGAAGCATGAGTGAGGAAGAAATGGTTGCTGTCAATGTTGTTCTTCCTTTTGCTGTTGGTAAGCTCCCTGTCAAGTACTTAGGAGTTCCACTGATTGCATAAAGGTTGAGTGTTAAAGACTGTGGGTGTTTATTAGATAAGATAAAGGCTAGAGTAAAGAATTGGAAGAACAAATGGCTGTCATATGCAGGTAGATTGCAACTGATTGCAGTAGTGTTAGAATCTATACACATTTACTGGGCATCGGTGTTTCTTATTCCTGCTACAATTATCAAAGAAATCAACAAACTCTTAAAGTGCTTCTTATGGAATCAAGGAGAAACATCTAAAGGGAAAGCTAATGTTGCTTGGGCATCAATCTGCAGGCCTAAAGATCAAGGTGGATTAGGACTTAAGGATCTTCAAATTTGGAACCAAGCTATGTTAGCTAAACATGTGTGGAACATTGCCACCAAAAAAGATACATTATGGGTTAAATGGGAACATTCAGTCAAATTAAGGAATAAAAGTATATGGAATATTGAAGTTGAGAAAAGTGACAGTTGGGGGTGGAAGAATCTGCTTGGAATAAGAGATCTTATAAGAAACAATGTGGTTATAAAATTGGTAATGGTCGGAGTACTTCTATATGGTATGATAATTGGAGCAGTCTTGGAGCTTTATCTCAAATGGTGACTCGCAGAGACCTCTATGAGGCTAGGCTACATAGTGAATTGAAAGTCAATGACATGATCTTTAATGGGAGTTGGTTATGGCCAGAAGAGTGGTATGAGAAATATCCTAGTATAGTTAATTTGGAGGTTCCAAGCTTGGACAACAACATTGATGACAAAATTGTGTGGAGAACTAAAAATGGTAAAGATGTTGACTTCTCTGTTTCAACAGTCAACTTTGATCTTAATGAACAGAGTCCTAATGTTGAGTGGTGGAAATTGATATGGTATTGTAAAACCCTAAAAATCCGTCTTTCCTAAATTTTTCATACAATTTGAATTTTTCTAAGATTAGTGTATAGAACCTAAAATCTGTATAACTTTGAACTTTTGAATACCAATATAACTTAAGTTAGACCTTTCGTCATAATTTTAAAACTACAAAATAACTAAACTATAACTTAAAATATGTTATAAAATTGACCCATGTGATCCTAACTCAAACATAACACATTATAATGCCATTCATTATGAAATCTTAATGTCTTGAATGTGCACAACATTAAAATGATATTCGTGGGGCCAAATACTAATGTTTTGAAAATCTGAATTAGTCCTAGTCATTCCTTAAGCACCCCTCCAAAATTCTCGGCTAATTGATTTTAAGGGTGGCGAAATTTCCTCCATTACTTCCCCATATCACGACATACCATATTTATCCCCTCCCCAATCAGTTTTAAATACCGAATATTTACCCTTTTATTTTGCACCGTATATCTCTCAAATTAATAACAGGAAAACCCTAAAACCTAAAACAAAGTGGCGGCACCATATTCACTCTTTACATTCAATCACTAAAAACGACTACGGGTCTTGGAAGAATTATTTCTGGTTCGTGGTGTAAGGCGTGGTGTTGTGCTTCAACTCGTGGGCAACTCTTTGGATTGTTTCTGGCTCGAGGGGGCGTATAGGTCACGGTAAAGATTTGTCCAACGAAGGTCTGGTTGTGGAGTGTGGGTTCGATTCGGTCTTTGTCTCTCTTTCCTTTTGATCACGCTACTAGGGTAAAGATATCAAACCTTGTTCGATTCTCATTGTTTTCTTTCTGTTTTGATTACGTTTACGTCTTCTTTATCGAGCTAAAGATCACATAAAATCAGTTATAAACCTTACATAAAATCATGTATATCGACACTATAATATCGAAACAAGACCTTGTGTTAAGCGACTAAACTTGTGCGTGGGTGTGTCGACTTTTGAATAAATGATACTCGACCTAAAGACCTGTTCCGAATCTATCATATACAAGTTTAATATAAAGGAAAGGGTGCGTTTGGCTCGTAACTGGTACTATAGAAACTGCATGAAATCATGAATATTTGAATCTGTAATGTGTCGACTCGTTTCGGGTTAGAGCTTTTGAGTCTGTCGTGAATTACATCCTTGAATTGGTAAATGAGGACATGCACATGATGTATATTATATGTTTTAAAAATCTAGTTATAAAACTGATGATTGACATATATATTTATAGTAGAACATGCATGTATATAAGTAGAACATGCATGTATATAAACTGATGATGTACATATTTGAAGTAAAATTGATGTATGATTTTGTAAAATGTTTTAAAAGATAGTCATGTATTTATGCTTGTAATAATAACATATTTTGGTCATTGCGGTCTAAGATTAATGTCAAGACTATGTTAATAAATTATGAATGACGGAGTCTAAAATTACCATCTTAATATAAAATTATAGTGTAAACTTAAAAATAATTTTAGTTGACATTTTAATATTTAATTTTGATAATTTTCATTTTGACCTTAAAACTTTACTAAATTGACATATTTAACCATAAACTATTATAATTGTCATTTTAGCTTTTAAATATTATTAATTATCAATTATAACCTTAAAGTATTAAATTGCTATTTCGGGAGACTTACTAGATATGGGAAACTCACTAATTCGGGAAACCTACTAAAAGTAGAAAGTTACAAAAAAAATGGAAAGCCGACTAAAATGAGCAATTTGATTTAGAATAATTATTAATTCGTGTAGGTTCGCTGAAGAAGGAGTAACTTCTGATCTTTGTGTCTTCTGGTGTGTTTTGCATTTGCGGTTAAGGTACAGATATTCTAACCTTTCAGTAAGGTTTCTTATGACTGATGATCCGTTCCATTGCCACTTTTATGATTTCTGATCTTTATACGCCTGATATCCTTGGTTCACTTGATAGTATGATTTTGTATGAAGACCCTTTTAAAAATATAACCTGATGACTTTTGAGAAAAACTATTTTGGAAATGATTCATATGATTACGATACGATGCCAGTTTTATATTAAGATTTTATGAATTTTATGAAATGTATTTTTAAAGGAATACTTTTACGATAAAAAGGTTTTAAATAATTTTTTAAAGCCCTTAATCTGTTTTATTTTCTAAAATTTCTCATGAATTTCTTTAACATCTTTTGATTATTTAAATTCAAATTTTGAACATTTGCTATGAACCCTTTTGCTATTATGCACCTTTGATTTGAACCTCATGATATGAATCTTTGATTTCGACCTTCGACTTGAACCATTGCTATAATTCCTTTGTATGATCCATATTTGATTGATCCATTTTTGTCATAATTTGCTTAATATTTGTTGCATGCTATAGTTCTTATTCTTATAGCATTCCTATGCTCTATTTGCTGCCCATTATTTGATAAATTTGTAGCCAGTCATGGGGAGTCCATGGCCTTGCCACTGTGGAGGTGGGTTTTAGTCCACAGCGTTCCCTTTTAGCTAGCTATTCAGGCCTATATTTATTATTGTATATGTTTACTTAGCCTAGAACTTTGTGCATATATATCTGTTTTGCACGGGGGGTATAGATGCATCCTAGGTACTTTGTTTCGTTTTGAATTTGGTGAATGGGTAGGTGTGTGCAATACACTCCATTTCACATTTGGTACATCGAGCTAGCTACTCTATGTACAATTTGATATATGATTGTTGGGCATTTCTGTTACTTCTACTAGATATGTGATCCTTGTTGTTCTACCTTCCTTATTGTTATTGACTTATGTTTTCCTTAGTTCATTTGCTTACACTTGTGATTCGTTTCAGTTTCCTTTGATTCATTTGATATTCCTTATACGTATTCCCTTTGTTCGTGTTCTGTTGATTCTATCATATGTTCCATATTCTTTAATATTCGTCTCAACAGGTTTGCTTGGATTCAATTCGGATTCACTTTCATTTCCCTTTTGTCATTAGCTTTTGTTTGTTTATATCTGTTCACTGGGCTTTTTAAGCTCAGCCGCATTTCTTTTCCTGCGGCAGGTTTTAGTAGGAAGCTGGGTTAAGAGTGGAGAGTACTTGGACTTAGAAGACTACATCTTGATAGCTATTCTGGACTAGAGATGACTAGAAGTGATTACATTTCAGACTTAGTATTTTATTGTCTTTCTCTTTTGTAACCTTGTACTTCAGACTTTTCCTTTGTAACCTTTGAGATTCATTTGTATTATTTAAGTCTTATGCTTGTGTTTGCTTTGATATGTCACCATAACGTAATACTTCTACCCTTATCGGGTTGGGGTGTTATAGGTATTCTCAGTGTATCCCTAAACATTCATTTATTCTTTGGCTGGAAATTCTTGATAGGTTGACTACCCAAGATAAATTGATGAAATGGGGAATTCATGGTGCCAATAGATGCTATCTCTGCTACAACAAGTCAGAAGATTTAGAGCATTTATTCTTTCATTGTCAGTTTTCTACAGAAATATGGAGTAAAGTCAAGAGTCTAGCAGATTTAAAAGGACAGGATACTAATTGGCATGAGATTATTCATGACATGGCAGAACCAGGTAATGGCAATAATATAAAAAGTGTGGTTAAAAGACTTCTTCTAGCTGCTAGTGTATATAATATTTTGAAGGAAAGAAATGGAAGGATCTTCAGAGATGTCACTAGAAACAGTAATGAGGTTTTCAAAAATATTGTGGATAATGTGAAGAATAGGCTTGTTGGTTTGAAAGTCATAGATAGTGTCGCTGTAAGAAGAATGGAAAGAGTTTGGGGTATTACCTGCAAAAGGGCAGTGTAATAATGTGGATCATATTCATTTTTATGAAGTATTGATAGTTTGGTATTTGGCTTCTGATCAAGTTTTCTATATTGAGGTTTCAAAACATTTATGGGATGTTTGGTGTGTTCAAAAGAATTTTAGCAGTATACAGGGGATTGATTTATGAGATGGATTGGTATAAGAGTTAAAATGTGGTTCTATGGTTCTATATGCTAACTCATGAACTCCATTTGTTCATTAATGATCTATGAATGTCAAAAGGTCATTACTCTTTTCTGGTCATAACAATGAGAAGCACCTTGTATCTTGGAGTCTAATCTAGTACGACTGTACCCTAGTAGTCCATGTAGCAAAACTAATTGGCCTTGGGGAAATTAGTGGCTACTTTGGATGAAAAGGAGGTCAAAGCTAGATATATGATGTACCATAAAGTAGGGCTTCTCATTTGTGAAGGGTATATGACCTAGGAGGGGAGTGTAAGTAGTATGGAATTGAGAGTGGTGAAAGATGACACTTCATGGTCCATACTTTACATTCCCACAGGAGGATAGGATGGTCATCATGGAGGGTGAGTGTTTCCAAGCTTCTGAAGCCTTCCTTTGAGAGGGAAATGTAGGTTGCTTGGAAGAGCCCCCCCCCCCCCCCAATGGATGGGTTATGGGTGCCTAGTGATGCCTTTCTTCTCCCTACTTGAGCTACTGTGGATGCTGGATGAGTGGTTTTGGTGGGGAGAAGGAGGGAAATGTAGCTAGATGGTATTGAATGTGTTGGATGAGAATTGACTCATTGAAGAGATGGTCTGCTGGTCTTTAGAGTTCATATTCTTTAGTTTTGTTATAGTCTGTTGGTACATTTAGGATGTATTAGTTTCATGTTCTATATCTGCTTTTGGGCATGTCCAAAAGTCAGTGAACTATCTTATAATCCTTGTACTATTTGGTTGGAGAGTAATATAAATTTACCTTTTGCACAAAAAAAAAATGATAAGTAAGAAGGGTAAAATTGTCTCAAAATACATACAATAGAAGAAATTCAAAAATATGATGTATACAATAAGAAAAGATAAAGATAGCTAAAAAAAGAAACAAAAAAATGAATGGTTGGTTGCATTTTTATGATTTTTGCTCTTTAATAAAAGCATGCATAAACTAATTAAGATTAGAAGATCAAGTTTTCAAATGTTACAAAATAATGAACAAGAACAAGAGAGGAAGTGAGAATTCTTATTAACTCATCATCAAGGTTACAAGTGGATTGTATATATAGGGTGGATGAATGCATCTCAAACCCTAAAGCCCACTAGAGATATATGTGAATAGACATAAGCCCATTAATATTTACAACACTCATCCTTGGATATTCACTGTTTATTATACGCAATAGACCGCCTCATTAAAAACCTTATCAAGAAAAAACCCAGTGGGATAAAAACACTTGATGAAGGGAAAAAGAGTGCAGTGCGCATAATACTCCTCCTCAATTTCATGTATATCGTTCAAGCATCGCATGATAATCTTCTAAACGAGTTGCTCGTATACTTTTGTTGGCAACAACTTTACAATGAAGTCCATCAAATTGATAATGTTACGAATAATTCCTGCAAAAATGACAAAATATATGTGTAGCTTCCAACCGAATATCAAATCAATTGGTTGGAAAGTATACAATGCATGTACAAATATTAAAAGAGAAAAATACACTCACGTGATGCACATTAATTACAAAATTGCCATCCAAACATCAATTGTACTTATGTATCGTACTTGAGGACCAACTATTTCTTTAAGACATATGCAAAAGCAATTTATATAATAATCGTCCAAAATCATTTTGATCCATATATGGATTCATTCAACTTTATCAATATAAAGTTATTGAGAACTTTATTAATCGTATCTAGAAGTTGAAGTTGTAAGCCATGCTTGAGACATTACAGATCATTCATGGTATATGAAAGCTCTAATAAAACTCATTTAGAGCGAATTAAATACTTCAATATTGATTGTCTCGTAAAATATCAATAAGATATATTTACATCCACCTCGAGACAATATGTCTTTTAAATAATCAACTTTGTGTTTTTGTGAATTTATTTATTCACAATTCATGTTTTAAAAGACATAACTTTAGAGCTATTATTTCGCAATCGCACAAAGATTGATGTATATCTAATAAATTTTACACATTCATGTGTATGGACTTCATGTCCCAATATTTATCGTATTTTTACGAGATTGCGTCTTTCCATATTGGCCAATCATTTCCTTGAGGGCACTTTTGATTTATGATCCTCATTATGCATAAAAGCAAGCGCTATATTGTATGTAAACAAATTTATCGACATCGTTTATGTTTCGATTCCATATAACTTTAGACATGATATAATTTATTGAGATCTTATTAGTTATTTGAGGTTCTTTGGAACCTTCATGTCTAGTGTCTCTTTATGAGACTATCATGGGGTCTTTTATACCTCGAACAACCATCTTGTTTTCATGCTCCATATTTTTCATCGAGGATTTTATTTGGAATCAATTTGTCTACCATGCTTGAGGCATGTCATAATAAAATAGTGTCCTTGAGGACAACTTCTAACTAGAGCATGAGTAGCTGAAATTTTGTTTTTGGCCAATGTTTATTTATAGCTATTAGATTATTCATTGAATAATGAATTCATAAAAATTTCCTTCGAGGATCAATAGAATATGATAATTCATTCTAATTTGCATCTACTTCTCTCCTTCTGAAGGAATTATCCATCTTCTATATCCCATATATGTGCATTTAGGTGGAGTAATTTGCACACAAAAAACAAAAATGGGATATGTTTGGTTTATTACCAAAACCAATTATAAAAGGGAGGATTTATAATAACACATTGGCATGATGCTAATTTTGTTGTTGTGCATATTATAATATGGCCCCATATAACAACACAAGTTTTTCTCTCAGTTTCATTTGATAATTTAGAAGTAATTCATTGCATTTTCATGATGAAATACTTACTCTGGAATGTTAGGCTCGCATTGAGCTATTAATCATGCAAACTTGAGGTTGCGATTTAATGACCATTTAGACGATGCATCGATTTTAAACTCTAAATGGTTCATACAATGGATGTGTATGCCTACATATATCCATTTGTTTTCTTTCCAGAAAATTGAGAAATTGAGTCCCCATTCTTGTTGATAGATTAATAATCAACTTCTTTTGAGAGATAATTCCATTTATATTGAAGAATGTTATTCATCCATAGTTTCGCATCATTAATGACTCGGGATGGTGTAACCGGTCATGCCAAAAATATTATAATTATAGCTCATAAACTTATGTTATGGCTATGATTAGCTTTTACTAATATTTATATAATGCATGTCGAGGAAGATACAAAAGAATATAATGCATCCTTAATATTTAACTTCGTTCCTCATGACAATTTTATATTTCTTTTATGGAGCAAAATGCGCTAGCACAGATTTTTAAATCTTTGAATATAGTGTGTAATATCTTTGACACACTTGTATTTCATATACATCACATTGCATTTTTGCATAAATAACATTTTTGTTTGCTCATTTCTTATTTTATTTTCGCCACTACTAGTGGTTTGTTATTGTCATACTACCTCGACCATAGCCATTTACCATGATAAATGATCTTTAACCATTTATCGTTACATTATCACATTTACATGAGAGAATGAGGATCTCATATTGATCATTTTATCTCATTCACTTGAGGGAATAAACATCTTATGTTGATCATTTTATCACATTCGCTTGAAGGAATGGAGATCTTTATGTTGCAACTTGAGGTTGCCAATCAATTTCTTTTAACACGACAATATGGAGCAAATTTAGTAAACGGGTTTATTGTGTTTGTTCAAACATGCCCATTTCTTTTATATCAAAGCATCGTTCTCGATATATGAGTATATTCGAGGCATTAACTATCTCATCGCATTTTTTCTTTTCATCATTCAGATGTACTACTTAATATTGAAAAAAAAATGCTCGCATTTACAAGAATCTCTTGCTTATGATTGTCAAATCTTTCTTTTAGATTTTGACATACATTTAACGGATCTTTCACCGTTATATATTTTATTTTTCATTCAGATCTAACACTGAAATTGTGAGACCGAACTCGCTTTTTTTTTTTTTTTTTTTTTTTTTTTTTTTTTTTTTTTTTTTAATGCAGCTTGAGGTGCATACAATCACAACGAGATTTTTGGGAATATTACTTGCTTTTGTGTGGTAATGTATCCTTGAGATCTTACCATAATTTAACGAATCTTTCATCGTTAACTATTCCCTTTTAAGGTCCTCATGAAGAAGACGAGGTTCATTAAAAGAGATACAATAACTTGACGTTATTGTATTTTTAATTTATTCATTGTAATAAAACTTGAGGTTTTATTATGAATAAATATAATCATAATATGAGGTTATGATATTAATTCATGAAAGAATCATATTAGAACTTGAGGTTTTATTTATTTATTATTTTTTTTTTTTTTAACTCATAACTTAGGTTATGATTTTTTTTTCTCTTTATAGTCACAATAGAACATTTATTGTTCTTGTAAACTTTAATTATTATATCAAGTTTTCGACAGAAAATATACTAGCAAGTAGCAAGAGTAAACATTGAATCCACAAACAAATATGTTACCAATATTTAATCATAAGGCTTCTTAAATATTATATCATATAGTGGTTATAAAACATAAAACAACTATGCAGCCAATTTTATACATACATATGAATATACATAAAAGACAATTACGGCTATTATGTTAAACGTATATCCATACAGATTTAGTTTATTGCAGTTCTAGGAATAAAGTAGATCGGTGACTTTTAAAGTTTAAACGATGACCTTAAAATAATGAATCGGTAAATGTAAATTATCGTAACCTATTGTCGTTAAATAAAAAATAACATGTCACAAGATCAATAAAATAATTATGCCACATATACAATCTTCTCTTATTTGAAAAAAAAAAAAAAAAAATAGTTGTCGGAAAAAAAAACATCATACCTAATGAACGTTAATTAGCACTGTTGGATTGTGGATACCAAAGTGCATTGAGTCCTTCATGATCGTTCATATGTTTTTTCGATAGAGACATTCGTGCTGATAACGTGTTACAAAATAATGAACAAGAATAAGAGAGGAAGTGAGAATTCTTATTAATTCATCATCAAGGTTACAAGTGGATTGTATATATAGGGTGGATGAATGCATCTCAAACCCTAAAACCCACTAGAGATATATGTGAATAAACATAAGCCCATTAATATTTACAACATCAAACTTAATATAATGCATTTTATTTAGTTTGAATGACAAGTTCTCAACACCTTTGATTTCGGTATTTGAATGTCTCATCAAAAGGTAAATATTAACTTTACGTGTCGTGAACTTCACTATCTATTGTTCAAGATTATAACTATGTAGTGTGGGTAGTCCGTAATCTATTTTATCTAATTAAAATGCGACCTTAATTTACATGTCTTTAAGTTTAATGTACATTTTTTTCTCACGTTTTTTAGTACTTCACAGAAACGAGTAATGTGTGTTTTATACAGACGAGTTACATAATTAGTCACAATAGTTAAATAAAGGTCATAAAAATACTCATTTCACAACCGATTTTCACCAAATACTCGTTTTCATTAATAATAATAATAATAATAATAATAATAATAATAATAATAATAATAATAATAATAATAAAGTGATGTTAAAAAAATAAAATAATAATAATAATAATAATAATAATAATAATCCTTCTCAATCTGTATAAATGGTGAAGTTTGTGGATTCTTTAAAGGAGGAAGAGGTCTTAGACAAGGTGACCCCATTTCACCTTATCTTTTTACTCTGGTCATGGAAGTTTTCAATATGATAATGATAAAGAACATTAGTGAGGCTCATAAGTTCAAATATCATCATGGATGCAAAGATTTAAAACTCACTCACTTATGCTTTGCTGATGATCTTCTGGTCCTATGCAATGGATATAAAGAATCTTTGACAGTGGTGAAGAAGACTTTGGAAGATTTTAGTAGAGTTTCAGGCTTATTTCCTAACATGAGTAAAAGCACAATATTTTTTGGGAGCATTCCTGAGAATAAGAAAGCTGAGTTGCTTGATGTTATTCCTTTCAAGTGTGGTAGATTGCCTATGAAGTATCTTGGGGTTCCATTACTCTCTAAGCAACTTGGAGTTAATGATTGTAAAAGTTTTATTGATAATGTGGAAAGAATAATTAATTGTTGGCGGAATAGATGTCTATCATATGCTGGAAGGATACAATTGATAGCTTCTGTTCTGTCAACAATGCAACAATATTGGGCTTCAGTGTACATGCTTCCAGTTACAGTGATTAAAGAGCTTGAGAAAATTTTCAATAAATTTTTGTGGAACTCTGGTAATTCAACTAAAGGCAAAGCTAGAGTATCCTGGAAGAAGGTTTGTATGCCTAAAGATCAGGGTGGTTTAGGTATCAAGCCTTTAAAACAATGGAATGAGGTACTTTTGATTACACAAGTTTGGAAGATTATTGATAATAAAGAGTCTCTCTGGGTGAAATGGGTCAATACTGTCAAATTAAAAGGAAACAGTTTATGGGATATTGAGTATCAAATGTCTGATAGCTGGGGATGGAAACAAATGCTTCTAATCAGGGATAAGATAAGACCTTATGTCAAATACCTTATTGGTAATGGTAAAGATGTTTCTATGTGGTTTGATAATTGGAGTAGCTTAGGTCCTCTTCACAGAATAATTCATAACAGAGCAATGTATGAAGCAAGAATGGATAGAAAAGATAAAGTAGTTGACTTGATCAGTAATGGGGAGTGGGTGTGGCCTAGTGACTGGAGCAACTTATTTCCTGAAGTTCTGCAAATCAATGTTCCAATGATTACTGGTGATAGGGATAGAGCAATGTAGGTGGATAGCAGTGGAAAAGTGAGTGAATATTCTGTTAAAGTAGCTTGGGATAGTCTAAGAGAGAATGGGCCTAAAGTTATGTGGAATCATGTGGTTTGGTTTTCTCAGTGTACTCCTAAGCATGCTTTCATATTATGGCTTGCAATTAAAGGTAAGTTACTGACACAAGATAGGATGATTGCTTGGAATCAAGGTGATGATTTGAAATGCTCATTGTGTAATAGGTGTATTGACAACCATTAGCATTTGTTTTTTGAGTGTGAATTTTATGCTAAGGTGTGGCAGGAAATAAAAATGAAAGGGAGATTCTTAAGAAACTGTCCAAATCTGATTGATGTGGTGGAATACATTACATATGGAGGAAGCAAAAGTAATATTTGGAATGTTATGAACAAGCTCTTAGTTGCAGGCACTTATGGAATGAAAGAAATAAGAGGATTTTTCAAAAGGTTGTAAGAACTGAGGTAGAGGTGATAAAAGTCATTGTCAAATATATGGAAGATGTTAGGCAAAGTCTCAAGGTTAAAAGAACTAACGCAGTCATAAAAGTGGCCAATCTATGGAATTTAGTGTGTGAAAGAGGTAAACTAGTTCCTGCACTACTAATACAGGCTGCTTAGTATTGGGTTCTAGTTTAAGGGGTGTTTGGTTGATCTGGTTTGACTGGTATTTTGGAGGTGGAATGGTTGGAGTGGGTATGGTGGAGGTGTTAAACATCGTTACAGAGATATTCATAACAGTTAGTAGATGATTAGCTGTGGTTTTAAGAATTTGGGTCAGAACAGTTAACCAGTTGTGCAGATATGCAAACCATCAGTGTGTCAAGTACTTGTACCTTGGAGTCTTAATGGCATGACTGTACCTGTTTTTTGACACATACTGCATTCAGACTTGGCCTTGGGAGGGAGTTTTGATGTATATGTTGGAACAAACAGGAGGTCTAGTTCATAAAGATGTACCATAAAGTAGGCTTGTGCACTGGAAGGGTAATGGTTTGGCGGATGGTGTATGTTGGATTGAATAGAGAGGAATGAAAGATGATCCTTCTTGGTCTTTCCAATACACCATCAAGGAGGTAAGGTTGGTCTTCACCCAAGGTGTGTGTTCCCATGTAGCTGAAGTCATTCTATGAAATGAAAATGTAGGTTACATGGCATAGCCCTTGTTGTGGAAGGGAATGGGTACCTAATGATGCCTCTTATCTTTCCTATCTTGTCTATTATGGGTGGCTGGTTGAATGGTCTTGATGGGAAGATATTGAGGAAATGTAGCTAGATGGTGAGTGCAATAAAGGTAATAAAGAATGCTTCAATGTTTGTGAGCAGTCAAAGTTGAAGATCCCCTGTTTTTTTAGAGTTTAATGTAGACTGAGAAATTTTGTTTTGTTGCCTGATATCGGGCGACTTGAATGTTAGTTTTGAATCTGTTTTTGGGAATTGTCCAAATAACAGTGTGATCTTATATTGTAAAGTTTTTGATGATTAATATAAATTTACCTTTGCACCAAAATAATAATAATAATAATAATAATAATAATAATAATAATAATAATAATAATAATAATAATAATAACTGTGGAAAAGAGGCTCCAATGGGATTTCTGTCGGAGGAAGGGAGGGAATTACGTCCTGCGGATGTGTTATTGTTTAACTGGTTCCAAGGTAAGGACGTATGTCTGGATGTGACTGGGGTCTCCCCGTTTGCTGGGTCTGGGGCAACGACATGGGCTCCTGGGGCTGCGCTATGTAATGCTGTGGAAAAGAAAAGGAAGAAGTATGCGTCCAAATGTGAAGACAATGGATACAAGTTCGTCCCTTTCGCTTTTTCCACGTTTGGGGAACTTGATGTGGAAGCTTTGAATACACTCTCGCGTGTTGGGGATATTGCCAGCAGCCACTCTAACAATATTAAGAACGGTGCTTTTATTTTTCATCGAGTTAGTTTGTGTATTCAAAAAGGGGTGGGAGCACAGATCGTGTCTAGACTCCCCTCTAATTTCATGTAATTTCTTTGTTTTCAATGAAAAGTGGCGGTTCATAAAAAAAAATAATAATAATAATAATAATAATAATAATAATAATAATAATAATAATAATAATAAACCGACCTCAAAATACCCATAAAATTTACACTTCTTGTGGACTATTTGTGAAATTCATAAAACAGCAAGGTTGAATTCGCAAGGTATGAACACTCCAAAATCAGAGTTTTTTTCTAATTAACTAAAAGATCTAGCAAATAAACATGCATACTACTATTATAGAATAATCATCAACCACAACTCTCAAGCAAAACCTTAGAGCATCCCCAATGCATACTAACAACAATAGCTTTTCACTATTTAAATAAGCTTTTTGAATGACTTTTTGTGCATTGCATTCATAGCTTTTTAAAAAGCTTTTTACAATGACTTGCTATACTTCAAGTCATTCTTCAAAGTGGTATGTATTAAATATGGTATGCATTTAATGCATTAAATGCAAAAAGTCATCCAAGCTTTTTTGCATTGCTCATGCTCTTATTTACCTATCAACTCGTGAAACCTTTATAGATAAAACCCTAGGTAACTCAACCGAATTCAATTTGTTATCAATTATTGCAAACAGTCCGCAAGTCTTGCGATTTTTTTTTTAATTATTTATTTATTTATTTATTATTATTTTGATTTTATTATTTTGAAATTTGGAATTTAGTGAAAATGGTTGTGAAAATAATTGTTGCTAAAAATAGTTATTTTCTACTCCGTATTAGCTAAGCAATTAGTGAGGCGTGTTGAATATGTAAGTGGTGGGCCTAGGCGACTATGAGTTTGTGAATGGGATGGAAATTTTCAAGAACCAAAATATCTACTACAACTTGCTACAAACTGCCAACTTGTAAACGAGTCGATATCACTAGATTCTGTTAACAAACAGAAAACTTTAGTGCATTCAGTTTCTTATCAATAAAGATGATAATCATCGATTAAGTAAACTGCGTCTTGTGGTTTTACAGCTCGACTTTCTTTATTTCAACACCCCTTTGTTGCAAAAATGGTATACAACTATAACCATAAACTATTTCAGAAGGCGAATAATTTGTCTAACAAATATGACTAGAGAACGCGTCGGGTGGGAGTTTCACCTAATGGTGTAAAACATTTTTGATTTTTCTAAAAACTTTACGGTCGCCTTCCTTCCATAACAAATATGGGCTAACAAAATGTTGAAACACAGGGGCGGACCTAGGGGGGTTCCCGAGGGTTTGACGGGAACCCCATGGATTTTATTCATAGAGTAAATTTTGTCAAAAATCCTGATTTTTCCAAAATGAACCTGGTAACTACGTAAATGGCGGTAAATCTACTAAACTTTTTATTTGCACCCAGTGACTATAAGTTCTAGGTCCGCCCCTGTTGGAACATATGGTAAAATGAGTGATTGATTTTAAGAGAGAAAATGAGCATATATCAATCTGTGTGTGAATTAGATATATAAATCTTTAGGTTGATACTTAGTATTGCTTCACAATCCTGTTTGTCGCTATACCCTTTTAGATTCATTTTGTCACAATTATCTTAGATTAGAATCACACTTATCTTTGATTAGAATCGATGAACAAACTCAAATTTTTACTGCATACAATTCAACCATAAAAACGAACTATTAAATCGCATATATTACTCATAATTTATATAGAACTTCAATCAATCTGTAAAGATTAACAAGTACAAAAAAATTCAGATTGGTTTAGAAAAACCATATAAGAATAAAAAACAACTATTGATATGAATTCTTAAACTCTTGTTCAAGAGCTTCTTCCAACAAAAACTCGGATTGATCCATCAATTCGGGACTTAATCTAAACATGAGAACACAAAATTCCATTTGATTTAACGCGCCATCGCCATCATAATCACCTTCCTTTAGCATGCTCATTAAATCGTCATCACTCAAGTCTTGGAGGCCCAAAAACGACGCGTTATTCTTCAAGCTATCGAATGTGATCACCCCTTTATTCGCGTCCATTAAAAGCTCAAACCCTTTGCATAATTCCCCTATAAGACCGTCTCCGCCTAGCTTTTCTTCTATCAAAGGTAAATGATCATGAAACTCTAGTTGTGTCTTAGATGCAGCCATTGGAATTTAATTTAAAGATGTACTAAAGGGAATAGAAGTTGTTGAATGTTGTTTTGGTGATGAAGAGAATTGATGTATGGATTATTTATATATATGAAGTGGAATCTGACCAATTCCATGAGTGCATATTCATGGAAAGGGGAGGGTGCTTGCTTTTGGAATTGACCATTTGGCACGACGATGTCGACTAGGATCTAATAATAACATGTATATTAATAGTAACGTAATTTAACAAATGTTACGAATGCAACATGCACATGTCATAAATGGTGTTACATTAAAAAATGAAATAATTTTCGCTCCTAAAAATCTTTCTATTAGCTAATAACATATTATAATTCGAAAGCGCACTTGCCGGGGTTTTTCTAAAAGCAGTCCCTTTACTCTCGGGTAGGGGTGTGACTGTCTACATCTCACCTCCTTCATACCTCGCTACGGTAGGATTGAGTATCGTTGTTGTTGTATACTATAATTGGAAAAGTTTTTAGCACAAACTTTATAAACATACATTACTTTTCAAGTCTATATATATAAAATAGTTTTTTTTCCTCCCTAAAATTGTTGTTGTCATGTGTCATTTTCCAATTGCGAGGACCAAGTCTTATTTCTGTTACAAAGGTAGAGGGAATGATGCTTCTTTGTAGGGGAAATTCCAATGAAATTGGTTAGGTGAAATTACGAATAGACCCAACATACAAAGAAAAGTAAGGCATTGCTATTGACAAAATTTGAAGATCTTCATATTTGTTTATTACAATTTCTTCTTGTTTTCTTCATGGGGCCAATAATTTGTTGATATAATAGTATAATACTACTACTTGTTGAGTTTTTGGCCCATTACATGACCGGGTTGTGGTCACATTCCACCAAAGCCAACCAACGTGACATTTTATTCCTTAAGCCAAAACCAAGCTATCATACCTCTCTTTCTTGTGTCATTCTGCAAGCAAAAGCACCGGCTTGCGTCAAAAGTGAGTATCTTTAGTTTATTTTTAATTGATTTTTGTGTTTTAATTAGGTATGACGGGACCAAAAATGAGATTTTGGCTTCAATGATTAGTGAAGAGGTTTTTTTGGTGTGTGAAAAATAAGAGAAGTAAAAAGAGTAAATCTCGAGATGACATGACGTGTAACACTTTTTTCCTTTTAGCTCGAGTGACCATATATGGTGCTCTTAGGATGAAGGTGCATTGGTGTTGATTTAAGAGAAATGATATGAAGACCTAAAACACATGGCTAAAACATTTCTAATTCATGTATAACTTGATACATGTTTTTGCCGTTTTCTCTTTTCAAACATCCACCTTTGATCTTAATACGTGTCCAAATCTTGTTATTAGGTATAATTTTAGACATATTTGTTAGGCATTAAAATCATCACTTTTAATTTAAAATGCATTTATGCCTTTCATAAAAAGAAAAAAAATAAAAATAAAATGCATTTATATAAAGTGTGTGCTTTTTTGTAACAGATGGGTAAAAAGAGTGTTACAAGTTCTTTCTGAAGCACGTTTTTTATTTTATTTTATTATTATTATTTTTAAGAGTAAAATAATAAGAAGAGCATTAATTTGGATGTCTAACTCGTGTGCCTAAATATATGTCTAATCTTATGTGACATCACTCTATTTGTGATAATAGATAGACCCACAACTTCACAAACCAATAAAACACTTTTACATCACTTTAGACATAAAATTAGTCTTACATTTAGGTTCTCCAATCATTTTTCTTTAAAAAAAAAAAAAAAAAAAAAAAAAAAAAAAAAAAAAAAGTTTTGTTTGTTTCTCCACTTTTGTTCTCTGTTGTAAAAATCGGTCCAGGCGGCTGATTAATCCCCGCATAATTGCTGATCGCTCACTAAGCGCCTTTGTAACAATTCGCAATTTCAGGTTAATTACCATTTCCAGAAAATTTCACTATTCACTTTTACTATTCATTTTTCCCGAAACTTTCCCGAAAGTTGATTTTTATTTGATATTCTCGAGTGATAAATCATTTCCATGGCAAATTAAATGTTTGACATTCGTCAGATCATTTTCGTGAAAGTTATTAAGGAATTACACGTTTTAGGGTAAAACGTCATTCAGAAATTCTACGTACAACGAAACTCGACCGCGTTAAGTGACCCCGCATCAGAAAAATGTTTGACACACTCATGATTTATTTGAGAATTAATCGTGACTGAGAAAAACATGACCAAAGACTTCCCAGCAGGGCACCCATGTCGGTACTACTCTCACATAAGCACGCTTAACCGAATGGGCGATTAACCGTTAGACCACGAAACGAGTTTCTAAGACGTTTTGAGTTTTCAAACTTATTAGAAAAAGTCAACATAATTTTTCCCTCCTCCTTTGACCAAAAGTCATTCCTTGATTTTTAGGCTTACGGTTTGATGTCTAAAAGACATTTAACACCAACCGACACTAGACTGAGCCCAGTCTAGACATTATAAGTCATTTTAAATCATTTATATCATATTAGAAAAGTAACATTTTACTTTTCTCAGTTTTACGTAAAATTCGTACATTTTACGTATTACGCGTTTTAGACCCGTGTTTCCAGTTTTTAGCAGGGTTTACCACCCAAATGGAACCTACCACTCATTTTATATTTTATTATGGAACTTATTGACATGTTTATCAATACTTTCAAGTTCCATAATTTTACGACACCCGGTTTTACGTTTTGAGGCTTAATCATTTACGATTGGCATTTCCCGGAGTCAAAACTAACCAAGTATCTTGGATAATACCAAGAAAAGTCCACACCCTTGCTCTCCAAGCTTGTGAAACCGCCAATAGGGGGGGGAGTCACCATGGTGTGGCTTGATCTTGACCATTGATCTCTAGGATCATTACAAGTGTCTTAACTAACCATGGTTAAACTCTAACCCAATATATGGTTAACTATTCTTCCTACCCTATAAATACCAAGCTAAACACATGATATTCTTTGCACCACACCTTCTTATAACCTTCAAGTCCTAAAACCTAAGGCACTTTTCTTATATTTTGTAAGAAAGTTAACTAGTTTTTGAAAGAAAACTAGTGTTTGATCTTCAATCTTGGAAATTTTCTAAGAAAAGTTGTTATAACTTTAAAGTCTCCAAAAAGACGTCGTTATAATCTTCAAATAGCTTTGGACTTCAAGAAGGCGTCGTTATAATCTTGAAATAACCTCGGTTTATCATAGATTGCAAAGGGAGAAGCTAAAGTCTATCAATGTCCTATCCTTACATGTTAACTTCCTTTCATCTTTGAAAGCCAAAAGTTGTAAGCCAAACCCTAACATGCTTCTTGTTGAATAATCATGTTCATGTTATTTACATATTATACATGCTATATTATGTCTTGTATTCATGTCCATGATGTATAAAAGTGAGTAAAACAAGTATTGATACATATATGTAACTTATGTTATTCAAACAAGTAAACTAGTGACTTTCTTGGAAAACCACGACCAAAATGGTAAAATTATGATATTGGATCATTACAAATTACAGTAGAGGACTTAACAAGGAAACCATAGCAATTTGAACCACCTAAAACGAGTAAACGAGTCAAAAGTTACGCCCATTTGAAGTTACCAAAACTTTGCGGCAAAACTGCCAAATACCATTCTGATCAAATTTGGGTTTTGAAAGTCCCACTTCTGGTCCGATTCATCAAAAAGTTAAAACACGAAAGTTGTCCGGAACGACGTTTTCGTTCAGGAACAAAGAAGCTTGAGACCTAAAAATGCTTTCCGAGTGATAAAATTCTTCAAAATCTTAACAGCCCATTTTTAGACCAAAGTCATTACATATAAGTTATGGTTTATGAAGACCAAAGGGGTCTTATGACCTATAATCAAGACCACAACCATGGCTAAAGCCAAGGTTGAGTCTCATGACCTTGGAACAAGGACCAAAGGTCATGGCTAGGCCATGACGAAATGACCATGTAAGATTACTTAGGCGAAAACATGAAACAATGAATTAGGCGATAACATGAACAAGCAATTTGGATCTACTTCACTAAAAGGAAACCATGAGATATTACCAAGAGAAAATGGTCATTCAAGACTTATGAAACTACCCCTAATAACAATCATCATGTACTAATAAACTTTCCTAAGTTTATTCAAATATCGGACATGTAACTTTTCGGATCAAAACTTATACTTTATCAACTACTACAATAGTAGGGAGCCTCATGTGAGGAGTTCATTATGTAAGCCGTCGAGTTGAGTTGTGGATTTACGAATTAAAGTGTCCTGGCTCCTCGAACGTTTACTAACATGACTTCTGAATTATGTCGGCCCGAACGGTAGTGAACGATATACCAAAACATACATGTTTCATGAATCTTTCTTTCAAAGACTTATACTATACATCATACCACATCATGGACTAAATGCAAGATATATATATATATATAGGCACTACTACATATTCTTTACTCCGATCCTAAGTCGCGACATTCTATTATAGGTTGCTTGTAGAAACCTTCACGATTCGACCATCACATTCATTACTTGCTATCTTACTTAAGGTGAGTTCATAGCCCCACTTTCCATTACTTAATTGTTTTACAAACCCTTGGGGGGAATACATGCTATTTCTAAATCGAACACAATGCTTTCTACTGTAAGCTATTCGACTATGTTTTATTATCACTAAGTAACATCCTTGCCAAACCAAAATCCCTTATTATGAACCATTTAATCACTTGCGAGGGTTACTTGCAAGTGAGCGCGAATATTGTGAATAGGCCTATTGGGATTGACGAATCCCATTTGTTTTGATTAGTTCAAACAAATGCATTAATATTTGAGACATTAGGTATGACGGCAAAGTACCTACCGGGATAAATCTGCCGATCGATATTGGTACACGTTAACGTTTTGGTTTCATAAGCTTAGTGTATAATACATTTTATGAGCGTATAATAACGTAGCCTACCTGTTTTGTTTTCCAAACATTGGTGTGAGTCTATAGCTCACACTACGATTATTGTGTTCAAACGATTTAACTACAAACACTACGATTATTGTGTTCAACGATTTACTACCAACACATTGTGTTCAAACATTAAACAAACTCTATGAATATCACTCAACCTTTGTGTTGACCTCTCAAGCATGTATTTCAGGTTCATGACGATCAAGGATGGCACGGAAGGACACGGATACTCAAGAGGGCTATAAATTTTATTATCATTCAAAAAACACATTTATTATACATTGTAAACATGGAACCATTTGGGACCTCATTTTGTAATCTCTGATATTAATATAATTTGAATGATAAATCTTTTAAAACGACTCAATTGGAGTTCGTTTTCTATTATTGTGACCATTGTGCCGTCGAGTAACACCCAGTTCGAATTCCGCTGCAACCATGAATTGGGGGTGTTACAGATTGGTACCAGAGCCATGGTTATAGAGAAACGGGTCTAATTGAGACCTAAACTATAACTACAACTACAAGCAAAACCATTTTATAGCCTTCCGCTCTCCGTGTCTTCCATCCTCCAGACGATTATGGACTTTGTAAGCATGTTATGCTACACAAACATATAAGTATATTTATATATACATTCGAGTTATATTCAATCATTTTATCTAAACATATCTACACATGCCTATTCTATGGCATTTCGACACAACCACATTCTCCGAACCATGTTCCTACTCCAACATTTTATATCCAAGACATTGTAACTGATTACAATGGCCTTTTCTAGTTCCCGGACATTGTATGACACAATGGTCTTAATCATTTCTCAAATGTTTTGAGTCACACAATGGTCTAATCTACTTCCGAGACATTGTGATTTGTGCAATGGTCTCTGGAATTATTCCACCACCTCATCAACATCATTTCATATGATATCAAAAACCCATCACAATCTATCGATTTCCAAACAAGAAATATGAGATTTCTAAAAGACAAACTAATCCATCATCGACAAAAGCTGAACTTTCTCTACATTCATCAAAGTTTTCTTATGAAACCTTCATTATTAAAAGTTCGTGATCCTGGCCAAGTATGTTCTATTTTAGAACTACTTAAAACTTCCTTTCCACACGTATCTACCCGTACTATCTTCTATGCAATGGAATGTGAAAACATAGGTTACAAGTCTTGTATGGACGGGACTTGCAACTGAAGGGTTTGACATCGCCTTTGTTTAATGGACAGTTTCCCGAAAGCAACGAACATATCACAAGTATACCTAATTTAGGTATTTGAAAATTTTATCGAACCTCGGCTAAATATAGACTAGTCACCTATATTTAACCTAGGGACAGTGGAATATAGTCTGACTAACTATATTCGACTTAACATTTTCAAATACTGAGAGTAGTTGTACTAGGGTTATGTTCAGATTGATTTCCTACTTGAACTCGATAAACCACCAGAATTCTTTAAAACGATCTAGAGACACGATAGTGCCTTACCACTCAGCGAAATCTTAACACCTTATTTGTACTACCTAATTTCATTCTTGAAAGTTTTCATTTATGAGATAATCCGAACTACTATCTTGGGATAGTTATCAATTCTTCTCTTTATCCTGTAGAAGTACTATCCTGTTTAGGTCCTAAGGATACCATTCCATCATAAACTTTTAAAATCTCTTAAGATTTTTTAAAGCAAACTCAACATCTATACCTAACAGTATTAATGTTAAGCATACATTACACACTTTTGTTCATCAACATATCACAACATTATCGTCACAACCGTTACAAACACAAGCTCATTAACAGATCTTGATGCACTTTTAAAGCTCAAATCATCCTTAGTTACACCACAAGTACCCTCATCAGCTTTACAAGATTAAATATTCATCTTGCACTTTTGGAACACCAGTATCATCTCGTAATACACTACCTTGTAACTCACCGGCTAAGTATGAATGTTGTGTTGGGAATTATTAAGTAGGATGATTTATAATTATTTGAATGAATTGGGATGCCTTTTTATTTAAATAAAGAAATTGTAAATCACCGAACCATAAGTTTATAATTCCGTATTTACATTGTCTGGGATGCTTCTCTATGTAAATAAAGAATTATAAACAAGTGGGCTTATTTGTATCCGAAATAACATAAGTAACCCATGATTCGACGAACTAGATCCAATTACGATTCCTATTCAAATTTGACTACTATACCAATTTCTATTCGACTACCATATCAATTGCTATTGATACTTGACTACTATATCAATTTATGTCCAACTACTATATCAATTTCTATTAATATTCGATTGCTATATCAATTTCCATTGATATTCGACTATTATATCAATCTATATTGATATTCAACTATTTTATCAATTTCTATTGACACACCATATTCTGAGACAAATCAAACTACATCACTCTAATCCTCATAAGTAACCACACCTCTTCATCGACACCACTCCAACATATAACACACACAGAACTTCGGGACGAAGTTCCCCGTAAGGGGTAGAGACTGTAACAATTCGCAATTTCAGGTTAATTACCATTTCCGGAAAATTTCACTATTCACTTTTACTATTCATTTTCCCGAAACTTTCCCGAAAGTTGATTTTTATTTGATATTCTCGAGTGATAAATCATTTCCATGGCAAATTAAATGTTTGACATTCGTCAGATCATTTTCATGAAAGTTATTAAGGAATTACACGTTTTAGGGTAAAACGTCATTCAGAAATTCTACGTACAACGAAACTCGACCGCGTTAAGTGACCCCGCATCAGAAAAATGTTTGACACACTCATGATTTATTTGAGAATTAATCGTGACTGAGAAAAACATGACCAAAGACTTCCCAGCAGGTCACCCATGTCGGTACTACTCTCACATAAGCACGCTTAACCGAATGGGCGATTAACCGTTAGACCACGAAACGAGTTTCTAAGACGTTTTGAGTTTTCAAACTTATTAGAAAAAGTCAACATAATTTTTCCCTCCTCCTTTGACCAAAAGTCATTCCTTGATTTTTAGGCTTACGGTTTGATGTCTAAAAGACATTTAACACCAACCGACACTAGACTGAGCCCAGTCTAGACATTATAAGTCATTTTAAATCATTTATATCATATTAGAAAAGTAACATTTTACTTTTCTCAGTTTTACGTAAAATTCGTACATTTTACGTATTACGCGTTTTAGACCCGTGTTTCCAGTTTTTAGCAGGGTTTACCACCCAAATGGAACCTACCACTCATTTTATATTTTATTATGGAACTTATTGACATGTTTATCAATACTTTCAAGTTCCATAATTTTACGACACCCGGTTTTACGTTTTGAGGCTTAATCATTTACGATTGGCATTTCCCGGAGTCAAAACTAACCAAGTATCTTGGATAATACCAAGAAAAGTCCACACCCTTGCTCTCCAAGCTTGTGAAACCGCCAATAGGGGGGGGAGTCACCATGGTGTGGCTTGATCTTGACCATTGATCTCTAGGATCATTACAAGTGTCTTAACTAACCATGGTTAAACTCTAACCCAATATATGGTTAACTATTCTTCCTACCCTATAAATACCAAGCTAAACACATGATATTCTTTGCACCACACCTTCTTATAACCTTCAAGTCCTAAAACCTAAGGCACTTTTCTTATATTTTGTAAGAAAATTAACTAGTTTTTGAAAGAAAACTAGTGTTTGATCTTCAATCTTGGAAATTTTCTAAGAAAAGTTGTTATAACTTTAAAGTCTCCAAAAAGACGTCGTTATAATCTTCAAATAGCTTTGGACTTCAAGAAGGCGTCGTTATAATCTTGAAATAACCTCGGTTTATCATAGATTGCAAAGGGAGAAGCTAAAGTCTATCAATGTCTTATCCTTACATGTTAACTTCCTTTCATCTTTGAAAGCCAAAAGTTGTAAGCCAAACCCTAACATGCTTCTTGTTGAATAATCATGTTCATGTTATTTACATATTATACATGCTATATTATGTCTTGTATTCATGTCCATGATGTATAAAAGTGAGTAAAACAAGTATTGATACATATATGTAACTTATGTTATTCAAACAAGTAAACTAGTGACTTTCTTGGAAAACCACGACCAAAATGGTAAAATTATGATATTGGATCATTACAAATTACAGTAGAGGACTTAACAAGGAAACCATAGCAATTTGAACCACCTAAAACGAGTAAACGAGTCAAAAGTTACGCCCATTTGAAGTTACCAAAACTTTGCGGCAAAACTGCCAAATACCATTCTGATCAAATTTGGGTTTTGAAAGTCCCACTTCTGGTCCGATTCATCAAAAAGTTAAAACACGAAAGTTGTCCGGAACGACGTTTTCGTTCAGGAACAAAGAAGCTCGAGACCTAAAAATGCTTTCCGAGTGATAAAATTCTTCAAAATCTTAACAGCCCATTTTTAGACCAAAGTCATTACATATAAGTTATGGTTTATGAAGACCAAAGGGGTCTTATGACCTATAATCAAGACCACAACCATGGCTAAAGCCAAGGTTGAGTCTCATGACCTTGGAACAAGGACCAAAGGTCATGGTTAGGCCATGACGAAATGACCATGTAAGATTACTTAGGCGAAAACATGAAACAATGAATTAGGCGATAACATGAACAAGCAATTTGGATCTACTTCACTAAAAGGAAACCATGAGATATTACCAAGAGAAAATGGTCATTCAAGACTTATGAAACTACCCCTAATAACAATCATCATGTACTAATAAACTTTCCTAAGTTTATTCAAATATCGGACATGTAACTTTTCGGATCAAAACTTATACTTTATCAACTACTACAATAGTAGGGAGCCTCATGTGAGGAGTTCATTATGTAAGCCGTCGAGTTGAGTTGTGGATTTACGAATTAAAGTGTCCTGGCTCCTCGAACGTTTACTAACATGACTTCTGAATTATGTCGGCCCGAACGGTAGTGAACGATATACCAAAACATACATGTTTCATGAATCTTTCTTTCAAAGACTTATACTATACATCATACCACATCATGGACTAAATGCAAGATATATATATATATATAGGCACTACTACATATTCTTTACTCCGATCCTAAGTCGCGACATTCTATTATAGGTTGCTTGTAGAAACCTTCACGATTCGACCATCACATTCATTACTTGCTATCTTACTTAAGGTGAGTTCATAGCCCCACTTTCCATTACTTAATTGTTTTACAAACCCTTGGGGGGAATACATGCTATTTCTAAATCGAACACAATGCTTTCTACTGTAAGCTATTCGACTATGTTTTATTATCACTAAGTAACATCCTTGCCAAACCAAAATCCCTTATTATGAACCATTTAATCACTTGCGAGGGTTACTTGCAAGTGAGCGCGAATATTGTGAATAGGCCTATTGGGATTGACGAATCCCATTTGTTTTGATTAGTTCAAACAAATGCATTAATATTTGAGACATTAGGTATGACGGCAAAGTACCTACCGGGATAAATCTGCCGATCGATATTGGTACACGTTAACGTTTTGGTTTCATAAGCTTAGTGTATAATACATTTTATGAGCGTATAATAACGTAGCCTACCTGTTTTGTTTTCCAAACATTGGTGTGAGTCTATAGCTCACACTACGATTATTGTGTTCAAACGATTTAACTACAAACACTACGATTATTGTGTTCAACGATTTACTACCAACACATTGTGTTCAAACATTAAACAAACTCTATGAATATCACTCAACCTTTGTGTTGACCTCTCAAGCATGTATTTCAGGTTCATGACGATCAAGGATGGCACGGAAGGACACGGATACTCAAGAGGGCTATAAATTTTATTATCATGCAAAAAACACATTTATTATACATTGTAAACATGGAACCATTTGGGACCTCATTTTGTAATCTCTGATATTAATATAATTTGAATGATAAATCTTTTAAAACGACTCAATTGGAGTTCGTTTTCTATTATTGTGACCATTGTGCCGTCGAGTAACACCCAGTTCGAATTCCGCTGCAACCATGAATTGGGGGTGTTACAGCCTTGATTTATCATAATCGGCCTATTTAATCGCTTTGGTCAAAGATCGTTTAAAAATCGGTCAACAAAACGATTAATCAGAGAAAATCAGTCTAATCGAACAAAATCGCTTAAAAATGGTCAACAAAATCGCTTAAAAATCAGCCAAAATCGCTTAAGAATCGGTCAACAAACCGATTAATCGGACAAAGTTAGTCAAAGATCACTTAAAAATAGTCAACAAACCAAGTAATATCTATATTTGACTTTGAACTTTCAAGAATTATGTATTATGTCTATATTTGAACACTTGAAATATTTGAACTTTGATGCATTATACTTATCTTATAAATATAATATAATATAATATCTAAAATTATAATTTTGTGCATAAAAATTCCAATCCGATTAATCCCCGATTAATCTCCGCCTAACCGATTAATCGCTAGGCCCTACCTGAACGTCTCACTAGCGCATAGCGATTTTTACAACCTTGCTTTTGCTTACATACAGAAAGAAAAAATGAAAAAAAAATGCATTTGTTTTTTTCCTTTTATGTCTACAAAAATTGTGTTTGTTTATTTATGAAAATAAGAGGTAAGAATGACTTTTTTTCCTCTTCACTTTGTAGATTATTTTTTGGTCTAATTATTTTATGTAGACATGGTTTTGCAAATAAGACATAAAACATTTAAAAAAAGGTTGCGTTTGGTGACATGTACTTGCGATCCTTAGTTTTTGATTTTTAAAAAATAATCTATCAAATTGAACTTTCATTATTAGTACTTGATATAATACATGAAACTGGCTTTATGACTAAGCTAATAACATATAAAACAGGAAACTAAACATGCCTAAGCTGAAATCAACAACAATCACAACACTAATACTTGAGGCCTGAGGGACATATAAATGGATATGTTAGCAAGCTACCAAAGATTACTGTGTATTAAGATACCATGTGACCTACTACAAAAACCAGAAATGAACAAGGATCCAGCAAGGGAGAAAACACGGAAGTTCACTAAAGTATACAAGAGCATGCTGTAAACCATCAGCTGGTAGATGAAATTTTCCGTTGATAGAAATGAAGCGAATTCTTCTCACCTCTTAAAAGCTGGTCAAAGAGTAAACCATTCAGAATAAGCCCGCTACGGTCAGAATGAAAGAATAATTCTAAATCAAGCTATCTCAGCTGACGACGAAAGAAACCAGGATCCTATTTGTTAAACTATATAAATGTGGTCAAAGTAAATATATTAAATTGTAAATGAGATGTTAATTGCAATGACATAACAACTATCCTCAAAAGACACGGACTTAATGGCAAAAACAAACACACCTAATGACAGTACCGAATAAGGCTGTTTGTTTGAATAAGTCTCAAAGTAATACACTAACTTACAGTTCTCCAACATAGCTATAACCGAAACCACTAAGTAAAACATTAACATGAACCTTAACTTGGAGAAAGATGAAATAAACTCGAGACCAACACGATTACTAAGCACCAGCTGACCGTGTCTGCTTCCGTAACTCCTCATCAGCATTTTTCATAAACTGGTCCCAACCACTTCCTTCACTTGTATCCAAATAATCATAAGGAACCGCAGTTTTCAAACCCGGCCTCACTCCCAATTGACTATCCACAATTCTAAACTCGGGGTCCTGCATCAGCTCCTCAGACTCCAGTTCCTC
This sequence comes from Artemisia argyi, assembly GCA_030686995.1. NCBI lineage: Eukaryota > Viridiplantae > Streptophyta > Magnoliopsida > Asterales > Asteraceae > Artemisia > Artemisia argyi. The sequence continues at coordinate 224,446,837 of CM060701.1, read as the reverse complement.
CCATGTAAACATCAATGGTAAAGTAACCTCGCACCACGGATTAAAGTCAAAAACTTTAACTTTCCCATCCTTTTGAACATAAACATCAAACGTGTAACTTTCTGAATCGAATTTCATAATCACTTTATCAGTATAAAACTTTCTAATTTCCGTTTCCAGTTTATCTTTCTCCTCAATCAAAACCGGGTAAAATCCGGTAACTTCCCGCTGGGATATTCCGATTAGATTATGGTTCCGTACAAAGCACCTGAATTCCATCTCGGGGTGAAGATTTGGGCACCATTTCCGAAGGGCGATGACGAACTTATCGGGCCTGGCTAAATTACTGTCGGTGCAGGATTCATACGCGTGACAAAGATCATGAACTAATGAATCGGATGATTTAAGTAAGAGTGTGATTTCGCTAAAAGAAGTGCATTTGAGACTTCCGTTTGAGCTAATCCAAGCGGAGTCTTTAGGAGAGCTCCAATTGAGCTTCGGGAAGATGGAACCACCTAGGGTTTCGATTGATTGGTTGATTTGTGATTCGAGTTCTGGAAAAGAAGGTGGTGGTTGTTGTGGTGAAGATGGTTCTGATTCGCTATCAGATTGCTGTTCTGCGATTGTGCAATCTTCTTCATCTAAGGGATTGTGGATTCGGTTGGGTAATGCATCGTCGTTAGAGAGTGGAAGAAGGAACGGGCCAGAATCATCGAGAAGATACTGGATGAAGGTTTCGGGAAGCTCGTGAATTATGGTTTTTATGGTTGAGGATTTGAATCTCGGGTACCATTCTTGTATCTGACATCTGTTTACTTCGTCTTCCTTCATTGCTTCAGTGAAATGATATTGGCTCCTTGAGGATCTAAAGATTTTGGTTGTAGAATTGTTTGATCAAATCTGTCAATCAAATTCGAAGTTTTCAGAGACAGCTAATGGGAATGATTTTACGCCTATTAGCCTAATGATGCATTAGCCATCAGTTTATCCAAATACCATACAGAGACTAATGGGTATAAGGTATCAAAGTGAGACTATAGGACCCTTTTTGCACAATTTAGAATGTGTATAATTTTCACAAATTATGAGTAGTTGCAAGTGTAGAAAGATTAAAAGACGGAACTGTAACAAATGCTTAAATGTCTTGCTCTACAGTCTACACCATCAATATTAACAAACAGAACGATCAAATGTCCAAGTAGCACAAGTGTACTGATTCCGAAAGACAGAGCGAAGTGTACCAGTACAGGTTAAAAAGTGAACGGGTTTGGGTCAGATGTGCTAAAAAAAAGGTCAGGTCTGCGTGTATTATTTATTTCAATTTTAATACTAACAAGTTAAAAAATCACTTCAATGGCAATTTCGTATCTCCAACTCTTTATAAGATCAGAAACAACCAACATGATCACTCCTCATAGGCTTTCAAATATATTAGCATTAAAAATGAATTTGACCAAAAGCTGCAGCCAACTGTGAGTAATCACAACCATGCTACAAAAACTAGTTAATAATCACAAATCACTAGTAATGACACAAACATTTAAGGATCATCACAATACCGACCCATGAATATGATTGCAGAAACCTGTCATGCAATTTGCATATTAGCAAAGAACTCTATTATTAGTGAACACTGAACACCAGTCTAACTAACGGTCTAACAAATCTCAACCACGCCCATAAACCTATAACCCAAGTCCCCAATTATTCAGCAAATTGTCGAGAATTAAAGCATTAGATACTTGTAATCAGCCTTTTTTTTTTTTTTTTTTTTTTTTTTTCCCCTCAAATTATTACCGAAAATGCATCAGGCACTCGTAATCAAAATGTACAAGCTGAAGATATCACGAGCATACCATTAGCAGATTATTAGACAGCAAGAATGGGGGCTGTTAATAGTAGCAATTTGTTACCAAACCTGATTATCAAGCGAGTTGATTCGAGCATATATTACTTCATTCAGATCTAAGTGAAGACGTTAAAAGGCTTCAACTTTTATCAGTCATCCTGTTTTCAGTTTTAGTGGATATAGCTTACTTAACCAGCTTATAACCTCATTGCATTTGAAAAAGCAAATAAGCCGTTTTTACTGATTGGAATCCAATATTGGATAACGCTTATGATATGTTCATTACTTGTACAAATTATACGTAGAATGAAAAGGGAAAAACTACAGCTAATAGGGCATCTGAAATTGCTTATTATTTATGCTAATCCGCTTATTTAACAGTACAATAAGTAGTTTTCTATTAAACGGGCTCGACTTGCTTATAACCCTTGACTATCTAAGGGGGTGTTTGTTTAAGCTTATTTGTGTTTCGGCTTATATTTCATATAAGCCCCAATTTTATGGCTTATTTTGAGGCTTGTGGGCTTATATAAGTTTATTATAATATGATAAACTTATATAAGCCCAAAACTCATAAAATAAGCTGAAAAATTGAAGCTTATGAAATATAAGCCGAAATCAAATAAGCTCATAAGCATATCCAAACACTATAAGCTTAAACAAACACCCTCTAAGCAATTATTCTTCTTCTATTTTGGGGGTCTAATAGCATGTTTTACGGCATAAGCATATCCAAACACAATTTCCTGAGCTGCTTAAATCTTAAGCTGCTGCTGCTTATAAGCAGAACTAATAAGCAATCCCAAACACCCTTTATTAACTAATAACTAGCTTTATAAACAATAAGCAATCCCAAATATACCCCCTAACTCTAACAAACAGTATTGGGGAATTTTATCAAACAGTTGGTGTGCATAAAATAATAAACACTAATCTATAAATAAATATATATCATGAACAGTACGAGAAGATAATAATAATACCTGAGATTTTATTTAACAAGATGAACGGATTAACAACAATCAATATATATATATACCTCCTAAATCAATCATGTGTAAGCTAGGTATTACTATATATACTAATGTGGCATCAAATGACGCAAGGTTACGTCATATGGGCTGCCGAGTTTTTTTTTGGCCCAACAAACGTCTGCACCGACCCAATACAATATTCCGTTATTTTATTGAGCTTTCACAGGCCACATTTTGGTCCAATACAGTACATCCCTTTTTGTTGGTAAAACAAATATGTAGTAGTAAAGTATTAGTATTAATAGTAAAAAAATAGAAAACTTACAAAATACACCATCAACTTTTTAATATTTACAATTTTTTTATATAACGAACTTTATTTGCCAAATATCTAACAGATATTTAGCGGTTTTTTGAATAAAAAAAATACTGGCAAAAACGCTTCTCGATAACGAACAAAACAAGCCCAATATTGATATGTTTTTGGCATACGTACGGTTTTATAAAAAATGTTGAAGTTTAATATATATATATATTTTAAATTTTTTTAAAACTATAAAAGCCAAAAACACACAGCTCTATAAAAGTTTATATATAATTCTTTTGTTTATATAGCAAAGTTTATTTACAAAATATCTAACGATTTATACCGCTAAAAACGCCTCCGTATTATAAACAAAACAAGTTGAAATTAGAAAAAAAAATTAGTCTCGCCGCAACACATTGGTGCCCGACACAACATTCATTCAAAAAAGAACGTCATACGACAATTACAAATATAGCTTGACACAACATTTATTACAAACAAATACAACGACAATTACAAATATAGCTTGACACAACATTTATTACAAACAAATATAACATGTGTCGGCAAAAAAAATATCACGATCTCACAACCAGAAGCTCCGCCGCAACGCGGCGGGTGCCGGTTTCCTTGTATATATAGTTCAAAATTGGGTCGGGTTAGTTAGTAATGGGCTTGGGCTAAATAAGTAAATTTTGTATTTGGGCCAGGCCCATCAAAAGTATAGGTTTATTGGTGATGTTGAGTTTGATTTAGCGCTCTTATAGTTATATAATTTTTTTTTTTTTATTAGAAATGGCGATCAAGGTTGAAGATGAAAAAGGTGAAAAAAGGGCATAAAACATACATACCAAGGGTGTTTGGCAGACAACTTTTGAGAGCATTTTAAAGCAATTAGAGTAGTATTTAACATTTAGCATTATTATTACAAAGCTCGTTTAGAAGAAAGCATATAGCATTTATAAAAATATAAAAACACTAGTTTCTCAATGCTCTTTGAATAAGCATTTAGCGTTTAGCATTTAGTATTTAACATTACATCATTTTACACATTAAAATTATAATTACAACTGCCAAACACTTTTATAAATTAAACTATTACTACTAAATAGTACCTTTAGTTTCAACAAACACACCTAACAGTCAAAAGATCAGTTTCTCAATAGTGGACAACCACAAAACACGTGATGTAACTAGTGAAATACAAGGACGAAAAATGCAATTATATCCAAACCACAATAACTTTTGTAATCAGCTCTTAAATAGTCATGGTAATCATAGTATGAATACGATGGACACCCTGTGGTATCGCCACAAAGAATCACAAACATCGACGGAGCTTATTAGGGGCAAGAGGGGGTTGTGACCCTCAAATCTAGGATCATTGATCTTTATTTTTTGTAAATTTGTATATTATATTTAAAAAAAATAGCATAAATGTAAAATAATTTATAGGTTTGGCCCTTTAAAATTATTACGACTACCAATGGCGGAGTTAGAAAAAATTTTTTGGGAAGGCCGAAACATTTTTTTCTTTTCTTTCGGAACACCATTAAAAGGGAGGGCCGAAATGGAAAAAATAAAAATTTAACACATGAAATCGCTAAAAAACACATTAACGGGCTTAGGCCTAGGGGGCCGGGACCCTTCCCGATCCCTTAGTAGCTTCGCCCTTGACGACTACATTTCGTTCATTTCAAAAAAATTACTCAAGCTCCGTCACAATTCACACAGATGTCATACGAGACTCGCATGCAATTTGCATATAAACAAAAATTAATCAAGTTGGCCATATTAAAACTTTTGGATGAGTCCACCCTTACTTTAAGATGCATAATACTAATAGATTGCAACAGAATTCATGAAAGTATGAAACCTAAGTTTTATACTCTTTAATGTTTAATCTCTCGATTTTTTCACCTCCCTTGTTGACAAGACAGTGACAATTATTTATCATTTTATGTTTCTTATTTTTTGTTTTTTAATACTTTTATTGCGTCAAATTTTATAACCTTACCCAACCAAATAATATACTTCAAAACTTTAGGCTAATCCAAGTACATCTCATACTTTTTTGTCTTTTAATAATTTGTCTTGTCGAACTTTAAAACCTTACCTCATAATAAAACATTTCACATAATAATACATTTCAAATACAGTAACAAATCTTTCATTTTCATTTATTTATTTATTTACTAATCAAGGGAGGTATCACAAGTCATTGTAAAGGTATAAATGTCAATATTATTAATTGGAGTGTGCAAATAAATTTGTAGAGTGTGCAAATCATCACTCCAAGTGATTTTAGAGGGTATGAATAAATTGCGGCAAACATTTTTTATAATTGAAATGTATAATGCAACTAATGATATTTTTGTGTACTCATGTGTCGACACAAAACAATCACATCAAAATGTATATAAACTAAAATTAATCAAGTTGACCATGTTAAAACTTTTGGATGAGTCCACATCTACTTTAAGAAGCAAAATAGATTGCAAGATACATAATGAAACGTACATATTCATTTTATGTAGTCAAGATTTATCCAATAGCATTTTTATATTTATAAAGTTTATAATGCAAGTGATGATATATTTGTTTACTCATATGTCGACACCAAACATCACATCTGTCCCTTATTGATAATGTTGCCGGTATGAAACAAAGAGGGATTGTGATAGCAAACAAACGACCAATATATGTATGTCCCCACCTTAACTCGTTGGTCTTTAATGGCGACTTGTTTAAATAAAAATGAAAGTGCACGTTACTTTAAACAGCAACTACATTTATAGCTAGCAAGAAAAGTAACAAAATTGGTTGTATTGTTTCGGTAGTCAATTTTGCAACATTATATAAAACTCCAAAACAAAGGCTTAATTATAGTAGCGTGACTCATTCAAATTTGTACTAGAAAGAAACTTGTTATACTCCCTCCGTCTCAAAATTATTGTCATGAGAGAGAAATTGTAAATTTTAATAAAAGTTTGGTCATTTTAATTTTCAACCACTAAAATAGTATATTCCTCCATTAGATTCTATAGTTTTTACTAAATAAGGAAAATGGACAATTATTTTGAGACATCCTAAAATAGAAATATGGACAATAATTTTGAGACGGAGGTAGTATTAATTTAACAAGACCCATGTATGCTTGTAGTAAAATGGGAACTTTCTATGTATTTTTTTGACCCTATAATACTTTGGTATTATATACGAGATGCAACTTGTTTGACCCGTTAATGTTGGAGCTTCTCTAAAAGTCGGGTCTATGTTACACAATCTTCTCATGAACTTGACCTATCACCCTACATTATGACTCGTACTAAGAATTGGGTTGCCTTCGAGTTTTTGGAGACCTTGGGCGAAAATTGAATATAAGGCCCTAAAATTGGCTCTTATTTACGAGTTAAATAATTATGGAAAACTATGCTCGACCTTTAACATTATATTTATGGTACTCAAATATTATGTTACTCAAAATCTGAAACTACGAAAATGCATTTTCGCCTTTATTTTTCACCATATGTACCTTTTTGTGTCCAAAATTTTGAGGCTCTCAAAACTCGGAGGCCCGGGATGATCGCCCACCTCGCGCGCCTACGAAAGACAACACTGTCCACCTTCAAAAGACAACATTGGTTACATGTAGGGTGGTAAGTATGCTTATTAGTTCTATCACAAAGTTAAACTTTCAACTCATTTATTTCACCATGTTACCTTATCTTCCAAGCTAACCTACAAACCACATTTTCACAAAGTTGACTTGACTTACAAATACTATTCCAAAATTCAACTAGTTTTAATTAATGAAATGCAAGTTGCAACTGATTTTAATGTGAATGATTGATTATACAACAACCCAAAAGATACTACTTCATAACTGGTCAATTTCAAAAGTACTTCTCCTAGACAAGTCAACATTCCAATCAACAAAACATATCAATATTCAAACATAAAGCATTATTAACCAATACTTTCAACACATAAAGAACATTTTCATGAACTAATTCAACAGAACTTATGATGAAGAAACAACAGCTTACCATGATATGGCGTTGCATTGCTGTTGTACTATGTTTAGTGATCACATGTACAACAGCAGTTGACACCATATCAGCAAACCAAACTATAAAAGATGGCGAAACCATTGTTTCGAACCAAGACACTTTTGAGCTTGGATTCTTTAGTCCCAAGAATTCTACTAACCGATACGTTGGAATATGGTATAAAAGTGTATCACAAGGAACTGTTATCTGGGTAGCTAACAGGAATACGCCGATCACAGACACCTCAGGTGAGCTGACTCTCACTCTCCAGGGAGTTTTAATGATTCGTAATGTGTCTGGTGACATTATTTGGACGTCGGGAAATACTACGGTTAAGAACCCGGTTTGTCAGTTATTAGATACTGGTAACTTGGTAGTTCGGGATGGGGTAGATGGGACGCTGGAGGATCCCATATGGCAAAGTTTTGATTTTCCAACAGATACGTTTGTTCCTGGGATGAAATTCGGTAAAGATTTGGTAACCGGACTGGAAAGGCATTTTACGTCGTGGAAAAGTGAGGATGACCCGTCTTTGGGTGAGTTTGCCGTGTGGCTTGATATACAAGGGTATCCGCAAATGATCGTTAGGGATGGTTCCAGTATCAGGTTCCGTGCAGGTCCATGGAATGGAATTCGGTTCAGTGGTGAACCAAATACGCGACCAGATTCAATATACAGATTTGGGTTTGTTCTTGATGAAAAAGAAATCTATTACCATATTGATTTGATTAATACCTCGGTTCTCACACGACTGGTCATTAGACCTACGGGTAGCTTAGAACGGTTGTTATGGATTGAAAGTAGGAAAGAATGGTTAGTATACACAACTCCGCAGACTGATAATTGTGACAGGTATGCTCTATGTGGTTCATTTGCTAGTTGTAACATTAACAATTCACCAGCTTGTGGATGTTTGAGAGGGTTCGAGCCCACGTCACCGGACCAGTGGAATGTAGCAGATTGGTCTCAAGGGTGTAAGCGTTCGACCCCTTTGAATTGTGGACCGGATGAAGGGTTTAGGAAATATTCGAGTATAAAGTTGCCAGATACACAAAGGTCGTGGTTTGATTTGACTATGAAACTTGATGAATGTGCAAGGGTTTGCAAGAGGAACTGTTCGTGTACTGCTTACACGACTCAGAATATAACTGGGAAAGGAAGCGGGTGTTTGTTATGGTTCGGTGACTTGATGGATATCAGAATGTTTACGGAAAACGGGCAGGATCTTTATATAAGAATGCCAGCCTCCGAATTAGGTAATCAGAGGATGTTTATTTCAAACCGCTTATCTGCTTGGAACTAAGCACCAACCTGCATATTTTAAAGTGCTTATTACTCTAGAAGGATGTTTGGGATTGCTTATATAAGTGCTAATCTGCTTATTTAAAGCACTAGCTGTTTTGAGTGTTATAATAAACTGCTTATTTGCTTATTTTACTCTAAATAAGCACAGTAAAAAAAAGGAACGTAGCTAAGTTGTTGTATCGAAACTACTTATGTGATTACAAAAATAAGCAACTAAGTATGCAATCCCAAACACCCTCTCAGTAAAATCACAATTCACCCTACAGTTTGTTCTGGTTACGAATCTAATTTATCTGTTTAACGAGTAACTATGGTCACTGCAGCAAAAGGTAAAAGCTCGAGTGCAAGACTAGTAAAGATCATTGTCCCAATAATATCCGTATTATTGGTCATAATACTTTCGGTGTGTGTATTCTATCGATTCAAGAAGAGGAAGCTAAAGCAACAAGGTAACTACTTGGGTCATTATTAACCGTTCAATTTATATAGTTTGATTGACAGTCATTATTTATCAGGAACACTAGAGAAAGATAATGGACATGATCCTGATAATGAAGACTCTAAGGATGATCTAGAACTACCACTGATAGACTTCCATATATTACGTAAAGCCACCAACAACTTTTCAGAAAACAATAAGCTTGGCGAAGGTGGTTTTGGACCTGTTTATAAGGTAAAAAACAATATAACCTAGAATTTTGCTAGAATGAAAGCATGTTATTTATATATGGTTTTCTCCATAGCAACGTACTTGTTTATATGTCCCGTTTTGGTCATTATACTTTTTTCTATGTTTTGAGTCATCAACATGTGGCTTTGTGTCCAGATTGAGTCATATAGCCAAAACTCCCCTCAAGACTGCATTTCAAACTTGATATAAAATGTTACATTCATATATATATAAATTTGTTAAAGTATACGGTTTACAAAATGACTCAAATGGGACACAAAACCATTTTTTATGACTCAAATGTACACAAAAAGTACAATGTCAAGTACTAGATAAATGAAAAGGTATGATGGATTTTTTTTTTTTTTTTTTTTTGCAAAAGATATGTTAATCCTAATAATTCCATACCACAATGCACCTCACGAACAAATGTTTTCACCATATTGCAAAGGGAATATAAATCATATTTACCTCAAAAGCTTGTTTTTTCAGGGTGTGCTTGAAAACGGGCAGGAAGTGGCAGTGAAGCGGCTATCAAGGACTTCAACTCAAGGACTAAATGAATTCAAGAATGAAGTAATCACTATTGCCAAGTTGCAGCACCGGAATCTCGTAAAACTCTTAGGCTGCTGCATCAAGGGAGCAGAAAGAATGTTAGTGTATGAATACATGAGAAACAAAGGCCTCGACTCTTTTATATTCGGTATGGTTCTCTTAACAAAAGACGTATTCAAAAGGGTGTTTGGGATTGCTTATTTAAGTACTTTAAAGCAGATAAAAAGTTTTGAGTGTTTGGTTGAAACTGTTTATCTGCTTATGTTAGAGTATATAAGCACTTATAATAAGCATGTTGTTACGGGCTTAGTGTTGTAGGAGATGAGCAGTTTTAAACAAGTAAGCCCAAACACCCCTTAATTTACGAAAATAGCACGTAAACTCAGATGTAAACTGCATGCAGATGGAACTCAAAGTAATGTACTTGATTGGCCTACGCGTTTTCAAATTATAAAGGGGATTGCTAGGGGACTGCTTTATCTTCATCAAGATTCTAGACTAAGAATTATCCATAGAGATCTTAAAGTCAGCAATATTTTGCTTGACCATGATATGATCCCAAAGATATCAGATTTCGGTATGGCCAGAAGCTTTGGAGGAAATGAGATGGAGGCGAACACAAACAGAGTGGTTGGGACATAGTGAGACTCCATACTTACCCTTGGTCACTTTTAGCGTATCTATTAAAAGGGGGTGTTTGGTGTTGGAGTTGTACTTTGAAAGTGATTATTTAAGGTGATAATCATTTTCTAGTGTTTGGCTACAGTGAAACTTATACTGGTTATTTCATTTTATAGGCGTCAAATATTCAGTTTTAGAGTAGTTGAACAAAACTGAATTTCATCTTACGAATATTAAGCGTCATTTTTACACGTATATTCATTAATAGTCAAAAAATTTCCCCACAGTCATACTACTAGTTTACATTATGACAACTTAATGCAACTGAAGCACAGCCAAACACTATCTCATGCAACATGTTTTATTGCAGGTGATTATCTGATTTTGGTTATTCTATATCACATAATCACTTTCAAAACGCAACACCAACCCCCACCCTCCACTAGTATAATTTCTTAAAATTAATAAATCAATTTGTTGCAGTGGCTACATGGCACCAGAGTATGCGGGAGACGGTATCTTTTCAGTAAAATCAGATGTATTCAGCTTCGGTGTTCTAGTGTTAGAGATTGTGACCGGAAAGAGAAACAGAGGGTTCACCCACAAAGAACATAGCAACAACCTTATCGGACATGTTAGTATAGTCAGAGTTTAACACTCTTTATCCTCTTGTACTCTTACGCTTACGGTTTCTTTATTTCGTTTTTCTGTATTGTTAGGCCTGGTGGCTCCATAACGAAGGCAAATCACTGGAGCTGGTTGCAGCATCTTTAGATGAGTCCATAAACCTAACAGAAGTAATGCGGTCGATTCATGTGGGTTTATTGTGTGTTCAGCAACGACCAGAAGACAGACCAACTATGGCTTCTGTGGTTCTAATGTTTGGGAGTGAAGGTGAATTGCCTCAACCTAAGCAGCCTGGTTTCTTCTACGAAAAAGCTACAACAGAAACTAGTAATTCCACAAGTACTACAAGTGGATTAAATCATTCAACCAATGAACTTACCATATCAATGTTACATGGTAGATAAGTATATAGTAAAATTATCAATGCATGTTGCACATATTTTGAGTCTAGATCTACTGTTATTTTGTATGTAATCACATTCACAACAGAGCTGAAGGCTTTATGTTTGAACATCATGAGTTAAAATTATGCTGCAGTGTATTTAAGAAATACTATGGCTGTCATAGCATATGAATTAAGCAATGCTAGCAAAAGTAAATAAACGACTAAACATCGAGATTGATAGTGGTGGTAAGTTGTAGCAAAATCTTATCTGCAACCAACTCCAAAGTCCAAACCTTATCTTCTTCTTGTTTTAGGTTATTGGAAGTTTTATTTAAAGTAAAATTAAAAATCGGATTACCACATCCATAGACAAAAATGTTACGTGCGACCAAACAGGCAGGTTAGACCGTTAGATAACAAGCCTAACAGGTTCGGGTCAAAATGGCAAACTTTTGCGACTCAAAACTAGTCGCATCTGGTTGACTCAACAACAATTTTTGTTTATGATACTTTAACTATTTGACCCATTGAAAATAAATTAGAACCCAAACTGCCTATTGCTTTTTGATACAAAAGAAAGGCATTTTGCAGAATGTTTAAGATTGCTTATCTGATTAATTGCAAATGAAGTTGTTTAGATAAAACAGCTCATTCCAAAAAGCAACAAGCATAGTTTTCACATGATAAGAAAATGTTTTATCTTTACATTTTCTTTTTGGTATGTCAGTGATTGGGAGAAGAGATCATGGCACATGATGAGAACATGCACCGAGATGTTATTTACTTATTTTATTAAGCATTAATTGTTGATGATGCAGAAAAACATAAAAAATAAGCAATCCTACTTCCCAAACACCCCCTATTTCCCATATGGAGTATTATTTAAACAACCCCACCTCATCCCCACCAACCACACACCACACAAAAAAAGATAAGTCTAAATGTAGCAAGAAAATGGCTGCCTGAACATCACAGACCCAAAATTGTTTATTAGCTTCTCATTTCAGCAATCAACAAATAAAGGCATTCTCTTTCAAGGAGTTTGAACATATTCAAATCAAACTCGAACAGATCAAATCAGCCACCGACAACTTTTTATGACAACAAAGTTATCGGAACTAGGGGCCGAAGTTTGATTGCTTTGAAGAATCTAGATCGTAAATATGGGCAAGGAGCCCCTGAATTCTTTAAATAACTCATGATGCTTTCATGTCACAACATGAAATCTCAGTTCTCTCATGGGATATTGCACGACGAGGGAGAGATGATCCTCGTGTACCAGGATGCATCTCGTGGAAGTCTTGATAGTGTATTGAATGACGTCACTCTCACGTGGACACCGCGTCTCAAGATATGCCTTGATGCTGCAAAGGGACTAAGCTTGCATTAAAGCATATCTTGATACGTTGCGTCCACGTGAGAGTGGCGTCATTTAATAGGCGGTCAAGACTTCCACGTGATGCATGCTCATACACAAGGATCATCTCACCCCTTCGCTACAAAATCCCATGAGGGAGATGAGATTTCATGTTTGTAACAGGAAAGCATCCTGATTTCTTTAAAGAACTCAGGGTCTCCTTGCCCATATTTACGATCTAGCCGCTTTAAAGCAACCAAGCTTCAGCCCTGAAATAAGTCACTTCTGCATATATACCTTTTCCAAGACCGCTGGTTCTGGTAACTTTGCTGTTATGTGTGAGCCGGTCAAGTCAATCTGGTTAAGAGTTCCGAGTTGGTGAAATATACGCTTCCCGTACTGATTCTCAATTCAAGATGTGGTTAAGGACAGGCAATCGACTCTGAATGAAGACTCGATTCGTGAATCGTGATCCTCCAAATAAATGGCAGATTGATTTTGGATTCCATTTTGGTTCATTTCCTTATTGTATTTTCTAATTAGCATCTTTGGATTTTTTTATTAATGTTTGAGATCTCCACCTTAAAGATGCTCTGTTGTATTTATGTTTCGGAAAATAGAAAGTGTTTTACCACCTCCGAATAATTGTCCGCCTTACTAATTTTAATTTGCCCCAAAATAAGTGCCCACTTCCAAGTGACATCTTATCTTATAGGTTTGCAGTGACTTTTCTAAAACTGTGTCAACTAAGAGAATTACAAAATAGAACATCAGATGTACAGGGTAATTACAAAGTTGTGAAGCATCCGTTTGATCAGTCCATGCGTGTATGGCATTGCTTTTTGCAAGTGATTATCTGATAATTACATCTTCAAGTAGCAGATAATCAATTTCTAATGTTCAAGTATAGTGAAAACGATAGTAGCTATTTAAAATATTTATGTGTTAATTAAGAGCTTTATAAGTTTATGTAACAAGTTTGGGAGCAGCAGCAGCAAACAAAGTCTAACTATCTAATCAGTTCGCACTTAATAACTAGTCAAACACTCAAACAGCTTATTACAGAGTACTTATTTATCACATTCTTAAGATGCAGCTTGTTTTGTCACAGCTAACTATGTTAAGCAAAATATATAACATAATCACTTTCAAAACATGATCAATACCATTTACTTACGGCATTTTTACTGATCGGTAAAAAAGAACCATATCATTGTCAATATAAAAATAGAAAGTGCATAAGAAAGAAAAGAATAACAACTTTCTGAGATAATCAACGATTACATTAAAAGTTGTTCTATGATAAAGGATATAGGATTCACCAAGATGGTGATACCCACTCAAGCTATACACTTCTTTGTGGATATCATATACCATGATCAGATATACCTATTGAATCAAGGCACCAGTTTCGTTAAATCATCATATCTGTGTCATAGGTATGACATTTCCACTTTGCTATGTTTGTTATAGTCTGATTTATAATATATAATGTGATATGCTGATATGATCATTTAAGCACGTATAGGCTGTCCTTTAAAATTTCCAATTCATAGCTAGGTTGGACATTCTTTCCAACTTCAGAATGAGGAATGCACATAAGCTACTGCTCGTTATCAGTGTATGTTTTGTGCTGGGAATATGGTGAAAGGGCAAAACAAAACAATTTGTTAAGATGAGTATGGGTCATACCTGCTAAGTGGATCAAAAGTCGTCCAAAGTACATACACACCAAAATCCGTAAAATCCCTATTTTCTTTTCTCTCCATGGTCATTTATTATTAAAATGTCATCATATACTCCGTATTGATCATTAGAATTCACTGTTATCCAAATCAAAAATCATTAAGGCAAGCTAATAATGGACTGGAAAAAGTTAATAAAACAACAGAAATGAAAAAGGATACCAATAAAGCTAAACAATGGGACATAATAAGACTATTTAGACCAAGAACATACTGACTAAGCAAGTCATCATATAAACGATTGGTTTAAGTGTATACACAAATCCGTGTATTGTTATGGTGTATGGGCTTTGCGACTCAAACTTTTCGATCACTATAGGAACTAAGACAGCAGCACCCAAACCAGAGCCTGGAACAGTGCTGCCATGCTGGACAGCAGTCTGTTGTGGCATTCTGGTACTCTAGACTCTCTCAAACTAACACAGGACCAATGCTATAACCATTATTCGTCTATTATCAAGGTTTACTACAAAATTGACCCTTCAAAAGAACTAGTAACGGTGTGAAACAAAGCTAAAAACAGAGCAACCTATTGTTGATGAGACCAGACCAATATAATGACCAATTATTAGTGTTTTGTTTATATTTGATTAACATGTGTACATTATACACCAAATAAGTGTATACTGCTGTTGTTTCCACAAAAATAATGGTTAGTTTACAACAGATGTAGCCTACAGTATTTCAAAAATGTTTCTAACTGACCTCGAAACTATGCAACATCCACCTCTATAGGTACGTCGAGTTCTTCAGGTTCCAATGTGTTTAAATCCGAACTCTCTTCTTCGCTTGCCTCCAAATCACGAGCATTAGGAACATATCCGAACAACTTCATTACTTTAAATAAATTTCTCAATGTCGAATAAATTTCCTTCTTTTTAGCTTGCCGTTTATCTTTCACCATAAAAACATGAAATTTACCCTGAATTTCAATCCAGCTACAACCCGGTTGTTTAACAACACCTCGTTGCTTCATAACCTTTCTCACTCGTTTCACATCACCCCAACTCCCCTGTTCAGCATACATATTTGAAAGCAAAACATACGGACCGGAATTGTTGCTGTCTATTTCTATAAGCTTTTCCGCCACATACTTTCCTAACTCCATGTTACCATGTACTTTACAACCACCAAGTAAAGACCCCCATATAACAGCATCGGGTTGTATTGGCATTGAGTCGATTAAGTTCTTGGCTTCATCAAGACAGCCAACTCGACCAAGAAGATCCACAATACACGCGTAATGATCCCTCATTGGTTCTACCCCATATTCTTTACTCATTGAGTAAAAATAATGACGACCCTCATCTACTAAACCCGCATGGCTACAAGCAGAAAGTAACCCGATCATTGTGACATGATCTGGTTTTTCACCAGATGCCAACATCTCTTTAAACAAATCAATGGTCTCAACCCCATAACCGTTTTGAGCAAACCCGACTATGATTGCATTCCACGATACCAAATCTCTATGGACCATTTTTATAAACACTTGTTTTCCATCTTCTACAGACCCACACTTGACATACATATCTATAAGCGAGTTGCCTACAAATATATCACTTTCAGGCCCAAGTTCAAATTTGAAACCGTGTTTTACGACATGGGTATGCGCTTGTTGTCCTAACCTCAAATCAGCAAGGTTAGCACATGCACCAAGAAGATTCCCAAAAGTGTAATGTGTCGGAAAGACGTTGTCTTGTTTTAGTTTGAGAAAAAGTTTTAACGCGGTTTCATTATCTCCATTCTGTGTGTATCCAGCTATTAGCGCGTTCCATGATACTATATTCCTATCTGGCATTTTAACAAATATTGAACGCGCAGTTTCAACATTAGCAGACTTTGCATAACCACTAATTATCGAAGTTTCACTTACAATATTTCTAAGCGGCATTGTATCAAAAATCCATCTAGCTTCGTCTATTTTACTACATTTAGCATACATATCAACCAAGGCGTTAGATATGACAATATCATCCCTTAACTTGTCAAATTTCACAACCCGGTTATGAAGTTCCCGTCCTAAATTCAAATCTGACAAGGTAGCACACGCACTGATCACACTAGCTAAAGTAACCTCATCAGGTTCAATCCCGCCATCCATCATCTTCTTAAACACATAAACAGCTTCACTAGCCGGCCCATTCTGCTCATAACACGTGATCAAACTATTCCACGTCACCACATTCCTAAAACCCATCCCATCAAAAACTTTCTCCGCACAGCCCACATTCCCACATTTCGCGTACATATCAATAAGCGCACTTCCCATATAAACATCTCCCTCATACGGACTCTTCACAACAGACCCATGCACCTGGACACCTATCCTCACATCTCTCAAACCTGCACACGACTTAAGCACACTCCCATACGAATACTGATTAAGAACAAACCCCTCGCCATGCATACGTACAAAAAACTCAACAGACTCCTTAAACCTATCATATTTCCCAAACCCTGACACCATACTATTCCACGAACACTGATCAGTGATACCCATTTGCTGAAACACCTTTCGCGCCTCATCTAACCGACCCGTGTTCGTTAAACTTGCTAAAACTGTGTTCCATGAGAATACATTTCGTTCAGGCATTTCGTCGAACACCTTGTATGCATCGTTAAAAAGGCCAGATTTGCTGTATGTGTCAATGAGTCTGTTTAAAATGAATGTTTCTGAACAGAATGCGGATTTGATGATCTGGGCATGGATGATTTGGGTGTGTTTGGATGGTGGGTTTGAGTTTAAGGCTTGTGTTAAAAGTGTCGCTAAAGGTGATGAGTTTACTATATATTTCATAGTCCAAGAAATATGAAAAGAGGGTAGTAACAAAGTTTTTTTTAAGGGTCTAAACGAGCCGGGCCGCGCCTGGCTCGTTTAGCACGGGAGAAGCTTGAGGTTGAGTTCTACTTGTTTCGAGCCTTCTTTATTAGCTTGATAGCTCGGGTTGAAAGCTAATTTTGAAACTCGAGTTTGGTTCAGGATCATTTAAAGCTCGGGCTCAAGCTTGTTTTTTAAGTTAGTGAAGCTTGAGTAGCTTACGTGCAACTCGACTTATTTGCACCCTTTATCTCTTTACAACTGAATCTGAGTTCTTGATTATATTTTTATACATGGCTATAAAAATAAGAAAGTTAATTTGACTATTACAAATGTTGGTAATTTTAACGTTATCAACCATTTTAGATGATTGTGTTTTAATTGATCATTTAAAAGTCATTTCGGTTAAAGTTATGATCCATAACATCTTTCGAAAAGTTAAAAAAAAAAAAAAAAAAAAAAAAAAAAAAAAAAAAAAAAATCTTATATTGCACAAAAAATAACCTAGATACTTTAATTGAGGAAATTAAAGTTAAACACCTAAAATATTGTTTGAGGAAATTAAAGTTAAACACCTAAAATTTTAATTTACCTTAACTATGCTACGTTTTTGTGTGATTTACCTCTTTTTAAACAACCATGCACTAGTTTATTCATTTAAATTTCTTTAATCATAATATATTTTTCTAATTCAAAATTTAATTACTTCAATTTGTAATTAATTATTGTACATCAAAAATGTGAGATATATGCAAAAGAAGTATCAATTAAAAAACAAATAAGTCAATCTCAACCATCAATTCATCTGGCTAAGATCAAATCAAACATAATAAAGGGAGGGTAAAATTGATATTTTAGATCATTTAATATAAAAACCTATTTTTCACTTTTTTTTTAAAAAAAAAACAACATATATTGCAAACAGTAAATCTTCAAGCTACGAAAAATACACCATCGCGACGAGAAAAAAATTATCTTTCTATAGATATGCATTGTTATATACTTTCGACGAACTTTTTTTCCAAAATTTCGTCCAAAAAAATCCCACGGGATTCGTAAAAAGACGTTTTTTTTTTTTCAAAATTTTCGTCCAGAAAAATCCCACAGGATTCATAAAATGATGAGTTTTTTTTTTTTCAAAATTTCCGTCCAAAAAAATCCAATTAGATTCGTAAAAATCCCATGGGATTCGTAAAAAGACGATTTCTTTTTCAAAATTTCCGTCCAGAAAAATCCCACGGGATTCATAAAGAAATCCCACGTAATTCGTAAAAAGACGATAAATCACAAAGGATTCAGTATGAATCCCATGGGATTCTTTGGTGCATCTCATAAGATTCTTTGGTGCATCCCATGGGTATCATTGTGAATCTCATTTTATTCATTGTGTCATAACGTTTCTAGTTGTACCTTTAAATACCAAAGTTATTATACAAACAAAAAACTACTCCCTCCGTCTCAAATTTATTGTCCATATTTCCTTTTTGGGATGTCTCAAAAAAATTGTCCACTTTCCTTTTTAAGTAAAAACTAGAGAATATTTTAAGGGTATATTCTCATTTAGTGGTTGAGATTTATAGGGGGCCCATTTTTATTAAACTTTAACTCTGTTCCCGAGTTTATTTTTTGGAATGAAAGGGAAAGGTTTGGGATGGTAGTAAAAAAAATTGTGTTCCTGAGATTTTTTAGGAGGGGAGAGGAAAGTAAAGGATAGTAAATTACATCAAAATTACTCTCCTAATTTACTTCCAAAATTGGGATGAAATGGAGTGGTGTTGATTTTAAAACTATTTTTTTGTTACTTCCTTCTCTTTTCTTTCCAACTCAGGAACACAAGATAAAAAAATAATTTCTTATTACTCTCCTCTTTACTTCACTCCTTTTTTCCTCTCCATCTCTTTTCTTTCCGTTTTATACTCAGGAACAGAGTGTAAAATTTCTCTCTCATGACAATTAATTTGAGACGGAGGGAGTAATTAACAAAAACAAATTCAATAAATGCAACACTTATCAACTAGGCACTAGTTAATAACCAACCCGGATACTGTTTTTTTCCTCTCTTTTTCCTTTATATATTTTTCCACTTATCTTTTAAGGCAAAAAAACACACCCACAATACCCATTGACCCATTCCTGTATCTTCGTAAGCTTATTAGCCAAAACAGGAAAAACTAAAGAAAATCACAACCTCATTCTTTCTTCCTTCTCTTTACAAACCAAAGAAAAACACAACCTCATCAACCTATAACCACCGAAACGGGTTTAGTCCAAAAATGATTATAACCACCGATCACCGTCGTCCATCTCTTCCACCAACTCCGGCCAAGAACCATCCCCATCACCATCCATAATAACCACCGATCACCAACAATATGTCAGAATAACCATCACCCCATTAACACCATAACATATCACCACCATCTCTGCTTTGGTTTTTGCTACTGTTATGTAGAGATTTTGTGGAAATGATTAGTCATGAGGTTCCGAGTAATGAATTAGTCGATGATTGGATTATTTGGATGCGTAACCATGGACTGGACTGAATTGAGTCATTACTATGTTAATCTATACTACGTAGTATTATATAATGCATTTTGACTGTGGGTCCCCTTTCAAAGGAGAACCAATGAAAAGTTGACATGTGTACAAACCTCCCTACTTCATATTTCTGACATATAAAACCCACAAAAAACACATAGTGTACACACACAAACATACACAAAAGCTCTCTCAATTTCTTCTCCTCCACTACCACCACGGCACCACAGCCACCACCTTCAACCGGCATCACAGTCACCGCCACCTCCTTCAACCGGCATCACAGTCACCGCCACCACCATCAACCGTCATCACATTCATCGCCATCACCTCCAACCGCCGCTTCTACTTAAACCCTTACCGCCACCACCTTCAACCGTCATCTCACTCACCACCACCACCTTCAACCGTCATCTACACCTAACAAATAACATCCACCTACAGTTAGTGGCATAGATTATTGCAAGATCAATTCGAAAAGCTAATGCAGAGTTATTGGATAGAATTGAAAGGGTTAGATTGCAGCAAACATCTATGGTCGCAGAGGTGCAGAGAATTAATGGCGGTTTGGCAGGTAACAATAATAGACAACCACAATTACCAGGGGCGGATCTAGCTTAAGCACAGGGTATGCACGTGCATACCCTGTGAAAAATTGTAGCAGTGTTAAAAAATTTTAATTTTATCGGAAGTTAATACAAAACAAGCAAAAAACTTAATAGTGCATACCCAATAAAATACTGGAAAATCATGAGTGCACACCCAAAGATTTCAAAGAAGAAAAAAAGAAGAAAGTAATTCACGCCTGTTAATTTTGAGCTGTTTCGCTGTCTTGAGGAAGAAGAAGGGAGTCAAATAGTCAATGAATCCTTTGTTTTTTAGTGGCCCACTTATAAAGTAATTAAATGAAATATAAAATTATGAGTCCATTCTGTGGCCCAACTGCGCAAGCCCAACCCACTATCGTTTTACTTGTTTTGCTAAGTGTGTCAATATTTCATTTACGCTACATCAAGTCATTAAGACCTTTTCTTTTTTACTTTAGCTTGTTTCTAAATATTTATTTGGTTACTTGTGTCATGATTTAAAATATTAACTTATTTGGAATCTACTTTTACATGTTACTAAAGTGTGTTATTTTTGGGCTATTTATTTGGATGCAAAAAACTAAGCCGGATCCCGAGAAACCCGACCCAGAAAACCAAATCTGAAAAGTTCTGACCCGGGAAACCGAACCCGGAAAACTAAGTTTACTAAACTCTAATAACATTGTGCATACCCTACACTAAATTCCTAGATCCGCCACTGACAATTACAATATGCACGTTTATCAAAAGTTTAATTTCCACAGTATAATGGTGATAGTGAAGCTATTTCTGGAAAAAGAAATGTGAAAAATGAAACACAAATTGATGATAAAAGTCATGTATATGAGGTGTTCGATGAAATGCCAAACATCAAAAAAACCTAAACACGAGGGTTCGGTTAAAGAATATTATGACTATTGCATTCAAAAAGAAGACAAACATAAACTCAGATATACCAATGTAAAACATAACCGACACATTCAACCACCATTACAGGTATTATATGAGTTGCATTTATTTCGGTTTGTTATATATTTATTGTAGATGCACTTTTATAAGTAAGTATATTGCAATCTAAGAGAATCTATCTGTATAATGAACTAATTTATAGTTTAGATGTATCGATGCCTATTTATGTGTATGAATTGCTGCAAATGCATTTTTTAGGTATATAGTAGTACTAAGTAACTGGTTGTATGATATGGACGCGTGTAGGAGCGGACCAAGACAATCTATCTGATAGTTGTGTTAAATTACTATGCATTTTTAGTTAGAAATTGCTCAAGCTTTTCTGTAATTAGAGTCTAAAGCAGGAAATAACTGGCTTAAAACTTGGAATTACGAAACTCAATGTCTTGTTAGATAGTCTAGATATGTAAAAGGTGTTGAAGCAAAACCAAGAGACTCTACCCGTTAACTGTATCGAGTTACCCCATGTCTTTATTGTTACATAAAACTCAAGCTGTTTCGTAGAAATTCCAGTTGGATGAGAAGATAGTTGATTATTTTTAGGGATGTTGAAGGTCGTAGTAGAACACTAAAGCGTAGTAGTGTGGGCATATGTATGTATGCATGGGTGTATGATCCAAGTCTTATAAGGAAATTGCGTAACAAAATGAATGTTTTCAAATTATAATGTTATTATACAGGAGATAAGATATAAATATGCAGGGAGTATGCTTTAGATACAACAGTTGTGTATAGAGCCTAAAGCAGGAAATACAGAGCCTGATAAATATGCAGGGGGTTTTTATGCTGAAACGGAGGCTGAAATGGGTACGTCTGGGTGCTGACGTGGGGGCTGAGTTGGGTGGGTTTGGGTGCTGAAACCGGCTTGCTCGGGCTCGGAAATGAGGGCTGAAACGGGTGGGTTTAGGGGATGAGAAGGGTGGGATCAGGGTGCTGAAATGGGGTTCAAATGGGTCCGTTTGAGTGTCATTGGACTGGCTACGGGTTAGTACTCATGTATATCATTAAGTTAGATTTTAAAAGCAGCAACTTTAAAGTTGGCTCCCAACACGTAGGTAGTGTAGTTTTTAGATATTTTCATGGTTGTAGTGACACTTTTTAGTGGAAATCAAAAAGAATGTTTGAAGTTTGGATTTTGATTTAGTGCATATGATCACTCAAACAGCGCATTGTAGCGATCAAGGAAAAGTTAGCAGTGGTCACTATGTTCGTATTTCGCCGAAAATAAAGTAAGTCTAACAAGTGTTTGGGTAAGCTTATAAGCTTAGGCAAACACCCCCAAACATGTTATTTGTGTTTCAGCAAAACCCAAGAGAGCATGTTTTATGAGATATTCAATGAAAGAAGATATCTTTTATCTGTAGTGTCTTGAGAGGATCAACTTTATCGCGATGAAGGTAACTGGTTTTAGGGACAAATTTTACCACCCAAAGTTCCAAATATTGTGATTAGCCTCATAGTGGTCAATCAAACTAAGTCACTTATTTTGCCCTAAGCACTATAGAAAATGGGAATTGCAACTCATTTACTAATGAATTGCTTGATCTGGATGTTTAATCTCTAACTGTTAATACATACTAATTAGTTAAAAAGGATTGTGTCAATGATTTGTCCAAATGCATACAACCCTCTTGGGAATTTAAACTTTTGGGACTGCAGAATAGCAACTTAATTATTTAGATCCTGGCTGTCTTAAGGTCCGCCTAATAGCTGGAAAGTAAGATTTCAGGCTTCTATTTCACTATTAAGTCCATATATATGTAGAGAGAGAGAATCAGGATCTATTGAGTAAAATTACTTGAGAAGCAAGCTGTATCATTAGTTATGTAACACTGATTCACAATTTATTAAATCGGCTCAAATATGTGAAAATACTCATAATAGTGATACCAATTTAGCAACTTGCCCAATTGGTGAATTAGTGTGTCTCCTCACGTATACAAGTCTGTGTTTGTATATATGCCGATAGACGTAACTTTCTGTTATACGGAGTATCTGCTTCTGATTTTTAATCTTTTGATTGGCAGAAAGTGGTTAAATTGATTAACCAGTATGCTGAACTTCTGCAATTGAAATCTTTTGAGTCAGCAACTCATGCTTTGGAGATTATTACAGAGGCCTTGTCAATAAGCTGCTATTCAGAGAAACTACTTGAATTGAAAGGGGAGGCTCTCTTTCGGGTATTTGCTGTGGAACTTTCCGGTATTGTATTGGTTTAATTAAATCTGCTCAGATTCCTTTTGGGTTTAATTATTCTTACGAATAACTATCGTATCAACAGAAAGTAAGTTCATGTTGAATCTTACTGTATATTTAGTGTAATAACAAGGTTAATCTTACTGTATCAACAGAAAGTAAGTTGTAATCAATACAATGTTCAATTTCTGATTTTTTTTTCCTTTTTTTTTTTCTTTTTTTTTGGGTGTAATTGCAGCAACCCCCCCCCCCCCCCCCCCCAAATAGAGCCATGATTTTTGCAGTCCCATCCTCTTTGAGCCCATATGCAAACCGGGTTTTATGATCAATTTCAAGAGGTCTCTATGCCTTTTTTGTAGTAGTGCCAGATCTCAAGAAGCTGGGCCTTGTGGCAAACTAAGGACAGTTTTGACTCGAAATTCAAAAGGCGATACCATGAGGATAAGTTTGTTGAGTGAGATACATGTTGCATTTAACACATTTTCCGCTCAAACTTTAAGAAATTGAGCCACAGGTTGTGAAATCATCATAGAACAGACTTGCATGTAAAGAATTTGGTCTCATTTGGTTTTTGTCATATGTAGTGCCGTCACTTATGCCTTGTATGCATTGTTTTAGGTCCAAAATGTTATGCCAAGCAAACACTTATGTCTTGTATGCATTGTTTAGGTCCAAAATGTTATGCCAAGGCTTTGCATGGAGTGATGCAAAGTAGCAAACAAAAAAAAAAACACAAACTTTTGGGCATACGTTAAGTTACCAAAAAAAAAAAGTGTCATATACTTCAGTAACAATTACAGTAATACATAAAACCTTGCCACCTGTAAATATTTTTTGTTACCGCAGCTGTGCGCGGGTATCCTACTAGTTTGCTTAAATTGTGTTTGGTGAATTAATTAGTTCGGTGTGTTACATGACGTGAGTTTTGAATTATATGACAAAATTACCCTTTAAAAATCTACTATCTATATAAAACAAGGTATTCTAAACTAATCTCATCTTCAAAATTCTTCTAAATTAGACACGTGGCATTATGCCTTAATCTACGGCTGTCCTTCGTTTGACTCTAAACCAGTAAATGCAAATTAAATAACCTTCAAAGAATTTTTCTCATACACGCTCCATAATTAATCAGTTCCCCCCATTCAGTTTTAATTCCTCCATGTCAACCATTCTAAACCACAAAAAAGCCATATGGAATTCAAATTCAAATTTGATCCATACCATATTGCCGATCAAAACACCAATTCAAAACATCGATTCATACCCTTTTTGTCAAAACAACGATTCAAAAACATCGATTCAAACTTCATTATCTTTCTTTGACTATGTCCGATTCATAATTACTACACAAGATATTGGGGCTTAATCAAGAATCATGCAAAAAGTTAAAAACTTTTTGTGTTATGGGGTTATTGTTTTTCTAATTCACCATTTATGATGATCTCCACAAATTCGTTTTTTTGAATGTTTGTAAAGTATGCTTTTGATTTTTAAAAAAATGTGGTTATCAGATAATAATGAAAACCCTAATTCGATTTTTCTTAAAATAATTGTGGGTTCATTGATTCTGGTTATCAGATAACGAAGAAATCATTTAAAACCCAAAATAGACCCTAATTCAATTTTTTTTAATCAATTTTGATTTCATTGATTCTTTAATTTGCATTTTTTTTATTGATTAGTCAATGAATTTATATGACACTATAACTTTTATGTTTATTCAATATAATTGTGATGAGATTTTTTTTAGTATAAATATTCTTCTTAATTGTGTTTAGGATGAAGATGGTGAATCATGAGGAGTTGTTTGCTGGAGGTAGTTTGTATACAAATCATTGTTGTAAAGATCGGTGTCTGTAGTTTTTTTAAATTTTATTCTAAATTTTTTGATGTTGATTATAGGTTGAACAAGTGAAAATATATTATCATGATCCTTATGCAATTGTATGGATTCTCTATTGTGTTCCTCTCTTTATTTGGATATCATTTGCAGGAAGAAATGGTTTTAACCAGGATATTTACTCCAAAAAAGTGGTCAAATAAGTTGGAGAACCAACAAGTCACATGGATTCAATTACTTCATCCGTGGTAACCTTCATTGTTTGCTTATAGGATTCCAGTTGGTAAATGTTAAGTAATCGCATACATCCCATTGATAATCGCCTAATAAGCAATCGCATACATCCCATTGATCTTTGGCATTGTATTATTTTAGGTTACGGTATACGACCTTGGACGGTAAACTCAAGGTAGTGTATTACTTCCATCTATCTTTTGGATGATCATATGTATGTTGAGTTCTAAATCGTTTGACAGGGGAAGTTTTAATTTAGATAGGAGTTTGATAGGATATATGGTGAGTTTGGGGGTTTGTATTTATAGTGATTTTGTTGGTGTTTGTTGCTACAGGTCTACCATGGGCTACTGAAATATGAGCTTGCGATAGGATTTGAGCGCATACAAGAAAGTAATTAAAGGTATGGATGTTGCTATTTCTTTTTTTTTTTTTTTTTTTTTTCTATGAAAAATTTGATATAATGATCTCCTAATGATATAGAGTTCTCTAAAAGAATCGTCTACAATGTAAGCCTCACCATATTAGCATGGGACTATCAGTTGAAGATAACCAATAGTCAAATACGGTTGACAATTTTTCTTAATCTGGTTTAATTCTTGAATGTGTGGAATACTGCTTGCAGGTGACAAAGAATTGATGAAACTTGGTCTTGACAAGGAAAATGTGGATTGACAACTTTGAGAAGAACACTCCAAAGTTCTAAATCTCAATAATGAAAAAGGTATTGCTTACTTTATATATAGGATCTACAAGTATGCTCTGTTATTCCATTTGTTGTAGATTGAATCTATACTAGAAATATTAGGAGATGATATGAAATGTACAAGTTTGGTAGAACTTAAGTAAGTCGTGTTCGCTTAAAAAGTGCTTAGAGTTTTGGTACATTGAAATGTCTAAGAAACATGATGTGTGCTCCACCTCCAGTCCTCCACGATATTCAAATCTCACCTTGCGTTGGTCTTCTCAGTCTGCTACATTATGGTAATATAGTATTTCCTTGAATTTAAGTATCAAATGAGTCATTAATATTGCAAGACTCCTTTCTTTTCTGTATAGTATTCCTTAAACTGATCGATAGATCTTTCTTTGTAGGTCGACGTTTGGAATTTAATGTAACACCCCCAAAATACCGCAGCGGAAGACTGTGTCATAGGGGTGCTACTTCATAATACAAAGTACAAGTTATAGAAAACGAACTCTAAATGAGACGTTTTGAAAAGTTACCATTCGATTAATGAATTCAAAGTTACAAACATGAGATTCCAAAGTATGATACATAAATGTATACAAAGTGTTTTGAATGGTAAATGATAAAAGCGTAAGTCTTCAGAATATGCAGCTTGACTCTAAGTTCCACGCACTAGCTATCGCCTTACTAACCTGAGATAAACATGCTAAAGTGTCAACACAATGGTTGGTGAGTTCATAGAGTTTTTCTTAAAATAGTTGAAAAGCCTTAAAAGAATGTTCACACAGCAAAGGCATCGTGAATCCACTCAGTTACAAGTCCCGCCATAAGAGACTTGTAACCTGTGTGTTCACAACCCACTGCTAACATATAGTAAGACATGTATAAGTTCATCAAAACAGTTAAGCAATTAGTAGTGAGTCTCTACTTCATCTCCGAAGACCTCACTTGGGAGCCAATTCCCAAAGAAAACTGGGAGCCACTTCCCAAAGAAAACTGGGAGCCACTTCCCAAAGATAAAAGATTACTGGGAGCCACTTCCCAAAGATAAAAGACAGTCATGTATGTATGAAATCAAGTATAATGCAATCAAGTATAAGACAATCAAGTATAAATGTTTTGAATATTTGTACAAGTAAGCAAGTAGTTGAGCATGTATCCCCCCCAAAGAGTTAAAACAAGTATGAAAAGAGTAGGGGCTATGACTCACCTTAAGCTAATGTAATGAGAAATGAAAGTGGTAGTCGAATCGCGAAAGTCTCTAAGAGCAGCCTATAATAGAACGTTGCGACTTAGGTTTGGAGTAACGTCTAAGAATACGAAGAATTGCCAATATATGTCTTGCATAATGTTCATGATGTAGTACTTAGTATATAGTGTAAGTCGTTGAATATAAGTGGTCTATGAAACATGTATAGGTTGTATATCTCTTACTACCGTTCGGGCCGACATAATTCAGAAGTCATGGAGTAAACGTTCGAGGAGCCAGGACACTTTAATTCGTAAATCCACAACTCATCTCGACGGCTTACTTAATGAACTCCTCACATGAGGCTCCCTACTATTGTAGTATTTGATAACATATATATATATATATAAGTTTTTGATTCTAAAAGTTACATGGTCTTTAGCCGTGGCTTTGCCGTGACCTTGGTCATTGTTACCATGGTTTTGAGACTCAAACTTGGCTTTAGCCATGGTTGTGGTCTTGGCTTTAGGTCATTAGACCTCTTGGTCTCATCTAATTATAACCATTATATAGTTACTTTGGTCTAAAAAATGGGCTGTTAAGAATTTGAAGAAAATTATCACTCAGAAAGCGTTTTCAGGGCTCGAGCTTCTTTGTCCCTGAACGAAAACGTCGTTCCGGACAACATTCGTGTTTTAACTTTTTGATGAATCGGACCAGAAGAGTGACTTTCAAATTGGCAGAATGCAAAACAGTAGGGTATAGGCAGTTTCGGCGTTTTGGTGTCGCTAACTTCTTATGGCCGTATCTTTTGACTCGTGTACTCGTTTTGGGTGATTCAAATTGCTATGTTTTCCTTTTGAAGTCCTTTATAACAGTAAGTAAGTGTCAAATATCATAGTTATACTATTTTGGTCGTGGTTCTCCATAAAAATCACTAGTTTGCTTGTTTACTTGTCATAAGTTAACATATATATACATAACTTGTTTTACTAGTTTTTATACATCATGAACACAATACAAAGACCATATATAGCATGAAAGAAACATAATAAGCATGAAAATGATATTGAGCAAGAAAGTGTAATAGGGTTTGCTTACAACTTTTGGCTTTCTAAAGAAAGGAAGTCAAGTATAGAACTAGGACACTAAACCTAAGCTTGTAAACCCTTCACCATAACTCTTGTAACCCTTGCTAGCCTTGATATAACCCTTGTGAAAACCATTTAACTTCAGCCCTATTAACCTTGTGTATCTCCTAATTCAACCATGGAATCACCAAACAAACTTAAGAACTAGGTAGAGAATACTAAGACATTGAACTTTGTAGTGTAACTTGTATATTGAAGATCAAAGGATCATGGTGCTAGGATTAAAGGGTGTGGCGTTTAAAGGAGGGGATGAGAGGGTTTTTATAGTGAGTTTGAGGAGGTTAGGAAGGTGTTAGGAAGTTGCCTAAACTTGGAGGCCAAGATGTACACTTGTAATGATCTAATGAACCCTTGGTGACCAAGTTTGCTTAATATACAAGTATCCTAAAGTCCAAGGCTTATCACCAAGCCACCAAGGCTTGGTGAATCATCATATACACGTTCATATGATGGGAGGAGTGACTAGGTACTTAAACTTGGTATTATCTAGCTTACGGAGTGAGTTTTGGTCCCGGTAATCGCTAACGGTAAGTCATTAAGTCATGAAACTTAAAATTGGGTATCCTAAAAATATGAAACTTATAAATATGTTAGAACTTATCAATATAACCTATCTTAGCATATTTAATGAGTGACAAGTTCTATCGGGTTGCTTAAACGCTGCTAAAACTGGAAACACGGGTCTAAAACGCGTAATTCGCGTAAAACGCTGAACTGGAAAACGTAAAATTCCGAAACTTTTGGAATTGTCCTAAAATGAGAGAAAACCATATTTCTATTGTTTATAATGTTTTATGGACATATCGGGATGCTGGAATGACGTTTAAACCTAAAAGTAAATCTCGGACACGGCTTCGTGATTTTTGCAGAAATGATCCGACGAGTGTGAAATTCTTGGATTATCATTAAAATAGTTTAACTTACGAGAATATGAAATAAAATTTTTTGATGTGAATAGTAAAAGTGAATAGTAAAAAGTGAATAGTAAAATTTTCGGGAATAAAAGTTAACCTGAAAATGCGAATTGTTATAGTCTCTACCCCTTAAGGAGAACTTCGTCCCGAAGTTCAGTTGATGTTAACTACTTACGGTGTGTCTAAGATAATTTAGGATCTCTAATATAGTGGTGTTTACTCTGATTCGTCTAAGGTTCTGGTTAAGGAGTTGTATCGGCTACAATTATGCCCACTTATTTATAACACATTACTTACATAAAGAAGCGTCCAAATTTATGTAAGTAAGGTCTCATAAACTTATGGTTCGGTGATTTACAATTTCTTTATTTAAATGAAGAGGCGTCCCAATCCATTTAAATAAGGAGATTCTAAAACATCCTACTTAAGAATTTCCGACACAAAATCCGCCTTCTGAGGCCGATAGTAAGATAATCAAGTCATCAAATCCCTAAAGCTAAGCAATAATATTATTTAACTCAAATCTTGTGTCTCATCAAACAAGAACTGTCACAAGATCAAGTTAAATAATTAGTTATTACTGAGCTCCATGTTTTTAATGACTCGGCTAATCTCTGGGGCTCCTTATAATACTAAAGTCACATCATCTAACAGCGTGGAACTAAACCAACAACTAACAAAAGCGTATGTGTATGTAGTGTGTGTAAGGCAAATAAAGAGGAGAGTCTTAACGTATATAGCAGTTATAGTCTAGGCACTAAATGCAACCTAGTTCTCTATAACCAAGGCTCTGGTACCAATCTGTAACACCCCCAAAATACCGCAGCGGAAGACTGTGTCATAGGGGTGCTACTTCATAATACAAAGTACAAGTTATAGAAAACGAACTCTAAATGACACGTTTTGAAAAGTTACCATTCGATTAATGAATTCAAAGTTACAAACATGAGATTCCAAAGTATGATACATAAATGTATACAAAGTGTTTTGAATGGTAAATGATAAAAGCGTAAGTCTTCAGAATATGCAGCTTGACTGTAAGCTCCACGCACTAGCTATCGCCTTACTAACCTGAGATAAACATGCTAAAGTGTCAACACAATGGTTGGTGAGTTCATAGAGTTTGTCTTAAAATAGTTGAAAAGCCTTAAAAGAATGTTCACACAGCAAAGGCATCGTGAATCCACTCAGTTACAAGTCCCGCCATAAGAGACTTGTAACTTGTGTGTTCACAACCCACTGCTAACATATAGTAAGACATGTATAAGTTCATCAAAACAGTTAAGCAATTAGTAGTGAGTCTCTACTTCATCTCCGAAGACCTCACTTGGGAGCCACTTCCCAAAGAAAACTGGGAGCCACTTCCCAAAGATAAAAGTTTACTGGGAGCCACTTCCCAAAGATAAAAGATTACTGGGAGCCACTTCCCAAAGATAAAAGACAGTCATGTATGTATGAAATCAAGTATAATGCAATCAAGTATAAGACAATCAAGTATAAATGTTTTGAATATTTGTACAAGTAAGCAAGTAGTTGAGCATGTATCCCCCCCAAAGAGTTAAAACAAGTATGAAAAGAGTAGGGGCTATGACTCACCTTAAGCTAATGTAATGAGAAATGAAAGTGGTAGTCGAATCGCGAAAGTCTCTAAGAGCAGCCTATAATAGAACGTTGCGACTTAGGTTTGGAGTAACGTCTAAGAATACGAAGAATTGCCAATATATGTCTTGCATAATGTTCATGATGTAGTACTTAGTATATAGTGTAAGTCGTTGAATATAAGTGGTCTATGAAACATGTATAGGTTGTATATCTCTTACTACCGTTCGGGCCGACATAATTCAGAAGTCATGGAGTAAACGTTCGAGGAGCCAGGACACTTTAATTCGTAAATCCACAACTCATCTCGACGGCTTACTTAATGAACTCCTCACATGAGGCTCCCTACTATTGTAGTATTTGATAACATATATATATATATATAAGTTTTTGATTCTAAAAGTTACATGGTCTTTAGCCGTGGCTTTGCCGTGACCTTGGTCATTGTTACCATGGTCTTGAGACTCAACCTTGGCTTTAGCCATGGTTGTGGTCTTGGCTTTAGGTCATTAGACTGTGGAAAACTAGAAGGGGGGTTGAATAGTTTTACGTCCTTTTAAAATTTATAAGCACAAGTTTGTTTTAAAAATTTTCGATTCTTGTTTATGTGAATTCAATACTTGTACTATATGAACACTTGTATAATAACTAACTAACAAAACTAATATAGTAAAGGTAAATAAATAAGTAATGAGAAGAGTTAGAAAGATCAAACCACAACACAAGGATTTATAGTGGTTCGGCTACAAGGACACCTTCCTTGTTCCTACTCCACTCCCCGAGTCACCTACTCGAGAGTTTTCTTCACTATGTCAACAAACTCCCTTATGGCGGAGAAAACCGTACACACCAATATACACACCAATTTACACACCAATCTACACACCAATCTTCACACCAATCTACACGCCAATCTTCTTCACACCTAGCTTTTGCACACCAATCTTCTACACACCTTCTTCTACACACCAATCTTCACAACTATCCTACTTCACTACTAATCAACTTCTACTATCTACACAACTTCTATATCTTCTAAGCAAATAATAACAAGCACAACACAATATTCACAAATGAATATATATACACTATACACAACAACTCTTCAACACTTCTTGAACTTGGTTGTAGAGAGTTCTTCTTTTGCACTTAGAATGAGAATGGATGATGAGGGATTGAATCACTTGAAACAAGGATTAATATACAAATGATCAAAGGGTTTTTGATGAGTTTTAGATGATTGTAGATCTGAAAATTTCGTGCAAAAGGTGAGGAAAAATTCCAGAATTAAGGTGGTATTTATAGGGGAAGAAATCTGACAGTTTCTGACAGGGGAGCCTGGCCGGTCTCCTTAAAGCATGGCCGGCCCCCTTAAAATTAAGGGGACCGCCCCTTATAATTAAGGGGGCCGCCCAACTGTAACGGCTAGAAAACTTGTCTTTTAGTGGGGAAATTTTATTTGGTGAAAAACTAACTGATTTTGGTTAAATATTTGAAATCATATATTTAGTATGATTAAAACATTTTTTCTTATTACCAAAAGTGTTTTTCAAAAATATATAATAAGATTATATAATTAACTAAACTTTGTATTAGTTAATTAAGTACCCCTTTGATCATGAGATGTATTAAGCACTTGTTTATCCATACCTTAAGTGATTAAGTTGGATATAATGATATAGACTAGCTTAATACTTGTTTACGTGGTAATCAAACGATTGACGAGTTTACATTTTGTGATCGTCAAAATATAGAGATATTGAAAAATATAAATAACGTTTTCATTCATTATTTATGTCAACAATCTCCCCCTTTTTGATGATTACAAAATTTAAACTCATTAGTCGAAAATTAGTCTATATACAAGTATTAAAGTGAGTTTATATCACTTCTCCCCCTTTTTGTGAGCATCAAAAAGGTTATCCCGTTTTAATGGAAGCTCCCCCTTGATGTAAGCTCCCCCTCGTTTTGAGGCCAAAAGGAATCGAGAAATGGATATCTTGCAAAAATATTTAGTAGCAAGCAACATATATATGTATATAGCATGCAAAAATATAGACTAACCATAACCATGTCATTAATCAAGTGAAAATAATACATCAAGCATTACATCAACAAAGGAAACAAGTAATGCTACAACCAACAAAAGCCTTTAAAGGTTTACAATCATCATAGAAATAATAAACCAAGTCTCAAACATGAGAGTCCTCTCTAGAGCTTGCCATCCAAAAGGTTTAACATAATTTTATTTGTGAAACACCAAGCATGTTTAATTGGGAGGAATTGATGGTGAACATGGGGATGGTGATGGTGGAGGTGTGTTTGTTGATGGTGGTGGGGGTGTTGTGTTTGTTGTTGGTGGTTGATGCAACATGTTTTCAATATGAGAAAACATGTATTGGATCTCATCTCTTAATCCGAACACAATTGTTCGGTTGTGAATGCAACAAAGGCATGTGTCTCCATGAGCTTCAAGTAAGCTCCATGGGACGGGGTTATAGGTTGGTGGGTTGATAGGAGATGATGAGAAATGTGCATCAAGAGGTGTTAATGGTGATAATGAGAGAGTGAGTGCAAGGGTGGAGTGTTCATTGGTAGGTTGTGATGGTTGAACCATTGGTGGAGAGGATAAGTGGGTGTTTATGTAGTCATTAATGGATGAAGTGGATGGTATGGAGGAAGTAGAATGTCCATTTGTTGAGGGTGTTTTGGAGGGTGCATTTGGTGCACTAGGAGATGAACATTGAGGTTGTGGTGATGGGGTGGTGTTGTCTTCATTTGTAAGATCAATGAAGAGTTGTTTGGGTGGTATAATGACAAGTTTTTGTTTCTTGGCATTGTTTGAATGGGTGGTTCTTGGTGATGACATGATGATGGTTTATGAGTGATGAGGATGATGAATGATGAATTAAACATGCATGGGGATTATATAGTGGGAAAACATGTTTAGAAGTGGAATTATTTTGAAATTGTAATGTTATATTCCAAAATCAGTTTGGTTTTTAAGAGTAATGATAGCTGGGACTAGCAAAAGGGATCACATGATGCAAAAGAAAACAGTGTAAAAACTGTTTCAGATGGCCGGTCCCCTTAAATGGTGGCCGGTCCCCTTAATTTTAAGGGGGCCGCCCTTTATGATTTAAGGGGGCCGCCCATCTGACGACCCAGAAATCAAAAATTTTCAAAAATTTTCTGGAAAGATGTTATGTTCTGGTTTGAATGTGCAGCAAGCTCAATTTGGACATTTCACATTTGTTTTGGTTTATTAGAAAGCATATATGTCATATAGTTATATAACCATTAACTAATCATGCAAACATATATATAGATCAAGAGAAACATGCATAAAAATATCAAAGACAATCAAGTTATCATCCTAAACACATATTCAAATAACAAGTATTTCCGAATAAACTTCGGACAAATAGCACACAAGACATAAAAATAAAACATTGTTAAACAAGCATAATCCGACCATATCATTTCTTTTTCTTCCCGAAGATACCCTTCAAAGTCTTCCCAATAGATTTGAAGCCACCTCTAACTTCTTCGTGCAAGCTCTTTTGTCTTCTAAGCATCTCGGTAGTTCGTTCATGAAGCACTTCTTCAGTTTGATCACTTGGAGATGGAGTAGAATAGTTGGGATAATCAAGATCCTCTAAATTGTCAACGAACTCAGAAAACGAAGGGGTACTAGCATCGTCGATGTTTTCCTCCTCATCGTCATCATCTTGCCTTGAGGATGATCCATGAAAGCTATGACGACGAGGTTTACCCTTGTCACTTCGAGTTCGTCGAGCTTGTTTTAGAGCGAGAGTACGTAGAGTGGGGTAGATGGACTCATAAATACTATTGTCAAGATCGGGGTAGTACTCGATAACATGACGATAGATACGAGTAAGGAACATTCCATATGGAAGGTTGGCTTTGGGAGTTTTTCTAGCACACTCAATCCGTTTGATAAAGAAGTAGGCCAAATTGTACGGCTTTTCGACAGCTATACAATACAACATGTGAGCAAGGCTAGCCGGGAGATGGTCCCGGTGACCTCCAGTACCAAACGCATTCTCACGAATGAGTTCTTCCCAACGCTTCATGTGTGGGCTTAATTCTTTGAGGAGAAGTTGGTATGGAGAAATTTGAACGTTTTTGGATTTTATTTTTCGACTTGTGGTGGCACGATCTATACCAAGGATTTGACGAATTTCGTCGGGATGAGGAATTTCGTCAAAATAAGGACCGAAGGTTGGTCGATAGCGATTAAGAGATTCGAGGTCCCACTCGTTTGTGAAAACGGCTTGACCTCTAAAAGGAATTTGAAGGATATGACCAAATTGTTCGAGAGTGAGGGTGATAAATTCATTTTGAATCATGAAGGAGATGGTGATGAAACCAAGATCATTGGTTTGGACGGTGACTTGGCTATAGAAATCCATTATGAAACGAGGAATGATAGGTTCATTTATTTCATAAAGACAATTGAAGTTGATGCTTGTAAACACGCGATTTATGTAGTCGGATTGAGCAAAAGCAAGATCTACTACACGTCCCTCATGAATATTTCTATCTTCAATTTGACGATAGATAAGTCCAATGGAAGGAGATGTGGTAGGGAGTTGAGAAACTTTGGGAATGTAGTTTTTAGTGTGAGAAAGATCTTCGGTAATTGCTTTGGGCATTTTCACCTAAACACATCAACAATTCAAAAAGACCAAAATAAATATAAAGAAAGATAAAAATATATGTTTATTGTCAAGGCTTATGTTGGAACGTAAACATACTTCGTTACTAATCCTAAGAAGTAGATTACCATGTTCCTTAATATTGTTTTTAACTCGTTCTAGATATACTTTACGATGTTTAATTAGTAGTTATGGACAAATCCAAACGCCCCTTTAAACATCTTAATACATCATGAAATTTACTAGATTTACATTAGATTGTAAAACTAGCTATTTCTTGCGAGTTTCTTATGCATGTAATTTGTTTTTGAAAAAAAATGGTTTGTATTTTTTAATAAAAGTGTCATTTTTAGTAATAAACCAAACGCTTCCTTAACTAGTGACTTATAACTCAAGTGCGTCAATATACATATGAATTATATATCTTGACGAGTTCGATAAACAATTTTAAGGTTTATAATTATAATGAAGTTTTATAAAAATTATAAAAACTATGTTTTGATATTATTTGGACATAATCCAAACACCCCTATATTGTGAACCAATATAATTTTTCTTAGTCGAAAAATGTAATTTCAAGTTTTATAAGTTACAAAAGTATAATGTGATTAGTTTTAACACGTTTTCAAATCATTATTCAACAATGAGCTTACTAAAATTTTTGAAAAGGAGTGTATGAAATTTTTCAAAAATTTTCGACATGATAGTTTATAATAACTAGTATCTAGTGTTGATTAATCATCCTAATCCTAGGGGAAGCATTTGGTTATGGAGTTTTAAGGCTTAATTCGAAAGAAATTATGAAATTTGACGAATTTTATAAAACATGCATAATCATGAGTATGATCAAATAAGATGAAATTAGATGAAATGTGTTATGAAAAACTTACAATAAGTAATGGTGATTATGTTAGATGAATTTGCCCTTTGCGAATTAAACCGAATTATGTGATTTGGAATTGATTTGAGAGGTTTTTGGGTTTTGGTTTTCGTCACAGCAGGAGCAGGGAAAGAGAGGGATGAAAAAATGGAGTGTTTGGCAAAAGGAAGAAAGGGAAAAACGGGCTTGAGCTCTCAGAGGGCCGGTCCCCTTAAACATTAAGGGGGCCGCCCTTGTATTTGCTGCCGGTCCCCTTAAACATTAAGGGGTCCGCCCTTAAAAATTTGATATTTCAGGTTTTGGTTTCTGGAACAAACAAGAAAATATTTATATATATATACTAGATTTATATTTAATCAAAAATACGTTGAAGAGTATACGCACGAGAGGAATTACTTGACATTTTTACTTGACATTTTGTCAATAAAATTTTCTTGATCGTTTCGGATGAAATTCATCAAGTTGTCAAGCACACGAGAAAGTTGTGGAAGGTTTATAAGTATATATATATATATATATATATATATATATATATATATATATATATATATATATATATATATATATATATATATATATATATATATATATATATATATATATATATATATATATATATATATATATATATATATATATATTTTATATAGTATGGGCTTATAAGACGAGAACATAGGAGGGAGACGTATGCAACGGAAGCCGGGAGTTTGTTTCATCCATAGATTTTTCGACTCATCTCACTTCATCAGCATGAGTGTTGATTGAACATTAAAGTTCAATAAGGCAAATGGGGAAAAGAAATGTTCGTAAACGAACAATCTCTAGTTCTAGAAAATCAACAAATGAATTTCCTAGGTTATAAGATCCTAAATATAGCTAAGTATATATATATATATATATATATATATATATATATATATATATATATATATATATATATATATATATATATATATATATATATATATATATATATATGTATATATGTATATTTAGCTATAATATAGTTTTTAAAAAAAATAGAGATTAATAAGTCAAGTAAAGCCACATAAATATAACACACTAAACTAAGCATGCATTTCTAGACAAGGAACTTAAAAGGAAATGTGTACCTTTTGTCTTTAATGCGTTAATCTTCAGGGTCTTCAAGAAGTAAATCGGACAAGAGGTGACAATGAAAAGTTCCATGTTTGGATGGCGAATATTATTTACGTTGGTGCCCATTGTTTCATTTGTCCAAAGTCATTTGGTCCGAACATGTTTTGTATTTGACTTGGATGCATATAAGGTGGAAACATTCCCCAAGGATTGAAGTTCCACATTTGTTGATTATAGTTAAAGTTTCGTCTATTATGGTTTGTTCTTGGTTGAGGTGTTTTAGGTCTAGGATAAGAATTATTTGGTTTCCTAGGTGGTGGAGTTTTAGATCTTGTTTTAGATTTAGATGATCCAACTTCGGTTTTTAAAGATGGTTTATAAAATGGCTTTATTTCTTCATTACTAGCGATAGGTATTGTTTTATTTTTTATGAGTAAATGTTTAGGATTAAGTATTGAAGGTTTTGGTTCATTTTCAAATTTAACGTTTTTAGCTCCACTTGTTGAAGATTCAGTTGAGTTAAATCCTAGTCCGGTTTTATCTCCTGATATTCTTTGAATACTTATTATTTTACTAAGTGAGTTACTACTATTTTCAAATTTATCAAGTTTGCAGATTTCATCCTTAAGTATGTTGTTTTCACTTTTAAGCTCTTGACATGTTTTACATTCTTCAACAATTTCTTTTCCTTTTTCAAGTTGACGTATTTTAATTTTTAGTTCAAGCACTTCATTTTCTAGTTGGTTGTTTATGTATTTTAGTGATTTATTTTTAGCCATAACCAGTTGTCCTATTTTACATAATCTATTGTATTCACTATCTAAATCTTTTTCATCTAATGATAGATTTTCATCACTAAAGTATTCGGATTCGGAACGTACCTCACTTGGTGATTTGGCCATGAGACACTTTTCATCCTTTGTTGTTTCATTCTCATCTTCATCATTATCACTCCAGGCACCTCCAACGAATGCTCTTTGATTTTGATCTCTTGTCATCATTGGACATTTTCCAATGAGGTGATTCGGATCACCACACTTGAAACACTTTCTCTCATTCTTGCTATACTTGTCATCATTATTCTTTTGAGATGTTCTTCTTTCATCGTGTGGTTGTCTAACGAATCTTCCTCGCCTTTTGAAGAATTTCTTGAAGTCTCTTACGGCCATGGCATATTCTTCGTCATCGCTTTCGGAAGATGAGCTATCTTCGTTGTTGGATTCCTTTCTAGCTTTCAAGGCGATTGACTTGCTTTGCTCACGTTTTCCTTTAACCATTTCAGAGTCCTTCTTTATAATTGCTTCGTAGACTTTCAGATTTCCAATTAATTCATCAAGTTGTAGTGTTGACAAATTCTTTGATTCTTCAATAGCCGTCACTTTAGCTCGCCATTTTGGATGAAGAGCTCTAAGAAATTTCCTAACAAAATTCTTACTAGAGAAATTCTCATCAAGTGCTTTTAAACTTGTGATGATAGTGTTAAATCTAGCAAAAGCATTATCAATTGATTCCTCTTCCGGAATCGTGAATTGCTCATATTGTTGAACAAGTAGATCTATTTTGTTATCTTTGACTTGATTATTACCTTGGTGAGTTATTAATAAAGAGTTCCAAATTTCTTTTGCGGTTTCACACATAAAGATCCTTTCGTACTCTTTACGTGGTAGCGCATTATAAATAACCATTTTTGCTTCATTATTTTTAGCAAGTTTTCTTTTTAAATCATCATTTTGTTTTTCAAAAGGTACGATTTCATCTTTCTTAGTTTCGGGGTTATTTTGAATAGGTAAAAAATCACCATTGGTAATAACATGCCAAAGATCTAGATCTTTTGATTTCACATAAGTTTCGAATCGATTTTTCCAATATAAAATCCATCACTTTCAAATAGTGGTGGTCTTTGCATAGATTGCCCTTCTAAATATTTTTCAGATTCCATAGATCGTTACAAGTTTTAAAATACAATATATTTTAAAAATCTTGCTAGACGTGGCTCTGGTACCAATTGTGGAAAACTAGAAGGGGGGGTTGAATAGTTTTACGTCCTTTTAAAATTTATAAGCACAAGTTTGTTTTAAAAATTTTCGATTCTTGTTTATGTGAATTCAATACTTGTACTATATGAACACTTGTATAATAACTAACTAACAAAACTAATATAGTAAAGGTAAATAAATAAGTAATGAGAAGAGTTAGAAAGATCAAACCACAACACAAGGATTTATAGTGGTTCGGCTACAAGGACACCTTCCTTGTTCCTACTCCACTCCCCGAGTCACCTACTCGAGAGTTTTCTTCACTATGTCAACAAACTCCCTTATGGCGGAGAAAACCGTACACACCAATATACACACCAATTTACACACCAATCTACACACCAATCTACACACCAATCTTCACACCAATCTTCACACCAATCTACACGCCAATCTTCTTCACACCTAGCTTTTGCACACCAATCTTCTACACACCTTCTTCTACACACCAATCTTCACAACTATCCTACTTCACTACTAATCAACTTCTACTATCTACACAACTTCTATATCTTCTAAGCAAATAATAACAAGCACAACACAATATTCACAAATGAATATATATACACTATACACAACAACTCTTCAACACTTCTTGAACTTGGTTGTAGAGAGTTCTTCTTTTGCACTTAGAATGAGAATGGATGATGAGGGATTGAATCACTTGAAACAAGGATTAATATACAAATGATCAAAGGGTTTTTGATGAGTTTTAGATGATTGTAGATCTGAAAATTTCGTGCAAAAGGTGAGGAAAAATTCCAGAATTAAGGTGGTATTTATAGGGGAAGAAATTTGACAGTTTCTGACAGGGGAGCCTGGCCGGTCCCCTTAAAGCATGGCCGGCCCCCTTAAAATTAAGGGGACCGCCCCTTATAATTAAGGGGGCCGCCCAACTGTAACGGCCAGAAAACTTGTCTTTTAGTGGGGAAATTTTATTTGGTGAAAAACTAACTGATTTTGGTTAAATATTTGAAATCATATATTTAGTATGATTAAAACATTTTTTCTTATTACCAAAAGTGTTTTTCAAAAATATATAATAAGATTATATAATTAACTAAACTTTGTATTAGTTAATTAAGTACCCCTTTGATCATGAGATGTATTAAGCACTTGTTTATCCATACCTTAAGTGATTAAGTTGGATATAATGATATAGACTAGCTTAATACTTGTTTACGTGGTAATCAAACGATTGACGAGTTTACATTTTGTGATCGTCAAAATATAGAGATATTGAAAAATATAAATAACGTTTTCATTCATTATTTATGTCAACATAGACCTCTTGGTCTCATCTAATTATAACCATTATATAGTTACTTTGGTCTAAAAAATGGGTTGTTAAGAATTTGAAGAAAATTATCACTCAGAAAGCGTTTTCAGGGCTCGAGCTTCTTTGTCCCTGAACGAAAACGTCGTTCCGGACAACATTCGTGTTTTAGCTTTTTGATGAATCGGACCAGAAGAGTGACTTTCAAATTGGCAGAATGCAAAACAGTAGGGTATAGGCATTTTCGGCGTTTTGGTGTCGCTAACTTCTTATGGCCGTATCTTTTGACTCGTGTACTCGTTTTGGGTGATTCAAATTGCTATGTTTTCCTTTTGAAGTCCTTTATAACAGTAAGTTAGTGTCAAATATCATAGTTATACTATTTTGGTCATGGTTCTCCATAAAAATCACTAGTTTGCTTGTTTACTTGTCATAAGTTAACATATATATACATAACTTGTTTTACTAGTTTTTATACATCATGAACACAATACAAAGACCATATATAGCATGAAAGAAACATAATAAGCATGAAAATGATATTGAGCAAGAAAGTGTAATAGGGTTTGCTTACAACTTTTGGCTTTCTAAAGAAAGGAAGTCAAGTATAGAACTAGGACACTAAACCTAAGCTTGTAAACCCTTCACCATAACTCTTGTAACCCTTGCTAGCCTTGATATAACCCTTGTGAAAACTATTTAACTTCAGCCCTAGTAACCTTGTGTAGCTCCTAATTCAACCATGGAATCACCAAACAAACTTAAGAACTAGGTAGAGAATACTAAGACATTGAACTTTGTAGTGTAACTTGTATATTGAAGATCAAAGGATCATGGTGCTAGGATTAAAGGGTGTGGCGTTTAAAGGAGGGGATGAGAGGGTTTTTATAGTGAGTTTGAGGAGGTTAGGAAGGTGTTAGGAAGTTGCCTAAACTTGGTGGCCAAGATGTACACTTGTAATGATCTAATGAACCCTTGGTGACCAAGTTTGCTTAATATACAAGTATCCTAAAGTCCAAGGCTTATCACCAAGCCACCAAGGCTTGGTGAATCATCATATACACGTTCATATGATGGGAGGAGTGACTAGGTACTTAAACTTGGTATTATCTAGCTTACGGAGTGAGTTTTGGTCCCGGTAATCACTAACAGTAAGTCATTAAGTCATGAAACTTAAAATCGGGTATCCTAAAAATATGAAACTTATAAATATGTTAGAACTTATCAATATAACCTATCTTAGCATATTTAATGAGTGACAAGTTCTATCGGGTTGCTTAAACGCTGCTAAAACTGGAAACACGGGTCTAAAACGCGTAATTCGCGTAAAACGCTGAACTGGAAAACGTAAAATTCCGAAACTTTTGGAATTGTCCTAAAATGAGAGAAAACCATATTTCTATTGTTTATAATGTTTTATGGACATATCGGGATGCTGGAATGACGTTTAAACCTAAAAGTAAATCTCGGACACGGCTTCGTGATTTTTGCAGAAATGATCCGACGAGTGTGAAATTCTCGGATTATCATTAAAATAGTTTAACTTACGAGAATATGAAATAAATTTTTTTGATGTGAATAGTAAAAGTGAATAGTAAAATTTTCGGGAATAAAAGTTAACCTGAAAATGCGAATTGTTACATTTAAGATACTTATTTCTTCCTTTCGAATGGATTAGGTTTGTTGATTAATGTCCTAAGACGAGTTGGTGCTGCTAATCGGTATGTCAAGGCTGGTCTGTGGCATCAGAATGGATATTATCCTCTCGGTCACAAGATTCTCTGTATGTGATTTTGTGTTTCAAAAATTCATGTATGGATAATAATTGTGGTCTATTGGTATTTATGAATTCAGTTGGGTCACATACGAGTCGGGGTTATTGGAATGGGAAGCATTGGCCTTGTGGTTGCAAAGAGGTTTAGCACCTTCGGCTGTACCATATCATACACATCCAGAAACAAAAAAACCAAATGTAACATACCCTTTCTGTCGTGATATACAAGAGCTCGCTGCAAATTATGAGATCCTTATTATTAGTTGTGCCTTAACTGCTTAGACCAAACCCATAACATGAAAATGAGCATGATGTCCCTGAAAAGCTTTTTCACTTAGATAATGTCGTTATGAACCAAGTCAAGCAGTGGTTACTAAAGAATCTATGAGAGATCTTTGTGAAGCCTTGGTAAGGAATTTGGATGCTTTCTTCTCAAATAAACCTTTGACATTCGAGGTCGTGTAGGTGTGAATGAATCGACTGATTGATTTTTTTTTATTCAAAAGATGCATTGGAGTGTCGTACTATGAATTCCTGAATTTTAAAGATGCAAGTCCAAGTACTATTACAGTATGATCAACTTTCTTTTCCAATGTTGTTTATTTGCTTCATATGTACACGATACAAAGTATCTATAATGCATGACTTGTATGAATATTATAAAGAAATGCAAGTTTTATTTTAGTGTTTTTCACATGGGTTTACTTATCTTAGGACAGGTGTTCACCAAAAACTTTTATCATGTTTCATTTGCAGTTAGCGTGTGTTAACTAGGCATAGTAGTGGTGTGGTCCAGATTGAACATGATCAGGTAATGTGTGAAGGTGTTTGTGCATAATAAGTCACTACACATTATACTAACAATTATTTTGGGCAATGTGTGAGATTGTAGCAAAATGATATTAGTTTACTTTAATATGCAAGGTCTTAAAGCAAGTACCGTACGCGATAGCAAAACTGACACCAGTAAAGACGAAGAGCAAAGTGGAGCTAAACTAAGCAATGTAGGCTTTCATGTAAGTGCTGCTAAAGGAATCATTATTTTTTTAATGCAAGTTTTTTCAAATATTAAGATTATGAAATTTTATTGTTACTGTTGTTGTATGTTGTGATGGTTTGTTGCTAAATAAAAGTTTCTACAATTTACAGTTTCATGTTGTCGACATCTATTTGTTTTTGAAAAAGTTTTTCTTTTAATATCATGTTTATCATTACAATACAAGACATAATAAGTAAACATGAAATACCTCGGATCTGTTTGGATGAAACAAGTAAAACTTCACTACGAACATAAGTCATTCATATAGAATTTTGTCAATTTACTTTTCATACACTATACTATCCAAGTATGCATTTTGTTTAATTTTCGGTATGCAATATGACGCCAAAATTTTATCTTATATGCAATTAATAACGTAATAAATGAATTAGAATCACAAATTTTATCTTATAAAACCATATGTACTATCTCTTTTATTACAAACAATTTCTTAA
Source organism: Artemisia argyi (assembly GCA_030686995.1). Taxonomy (NCBI): domain Eukaryota; kingdom Viridiplantae; phylum Streptophyta; class Magnoliopsida; order Asterales; family Asteraceae; genus Artemisia; species Artemisia argyi. The sequence continues at coordinate 224,402,439 of CM060701.1, read as the reverse complement.
AATAGATGGATGGTTTAGATCTTGTTATTTAAAATAGACTTTTAGATTTAAAATAGATGGATGGTTGAGATCTTGTTATTTGTTTTTTAGATAAATGTTGTTTCGTATTAAACTTTTCTCTTACACGAAATCATGAGCTAACCTTTTTTCCAATTCACGATCCAATATCATCGCTTTTTCAAGAATTTTTCATAAATAACTTAGATATTTCTGTTTCATGATTATTTAGGGTGAGTTTAGTTTCAAAAAATGTTTTTGAAAAACAAAGCAAACATATATCGTAGTGTTTTCCATCAACACGCATCTTGGAAGGAAAAAAAGTGCAAGACTCGGTCGTGCAAACTATCTAGTCGTGGAAGATTTTATTTTGTGTGTGTATTTTTATCCGATGATTTTTTTGAGATATATTTGTGTCTAAATAATACTATATGTTTTGATAGTGAAGTTTATTTTCTTAGAGCACTTACATTGGTAACACCACAATGGCGTTAAAATACATTTAACGTGCATGAATGTCGAGTTAACCGATGGATGGGGGTACGTTAAACAGGCGTTAACGCCTTGAGTGAACGACTTAACCCGGCATTAAGGCAAGATCAAGTAAAAAAAATCAGTTTAGCCCCTCAACGACTATTTTTGGTACCGTTGGTTAAAAAAAAAAATAAATAAATAAAAAATCAGTTCCACCCCCTCCACTTTAATACCAAACGGCTATTTTTCAAATTAAAAAAAAAAAAAAAAAAAAAAAATCACATACCCACCGCTATAAATACCCACTAAACACATATATTTTTTTTCCATACATCCACTACTAATTCTCAACTCTTTATACTTACTATATAAGAAAGGAAAAAAAAAACCTTCTTCATTCACAATGGACCCAAATGAAAATGCCGAATCATCTCGGACTTGGTCAGACCTAGATGACGAAGAAGATATAAAGTTTATGATTGCTGCGTACGAGTATCAGCAATGCTTATAACAAAAAGAAGCTCATCCTCAGACTCAGGTGCCTCGTACCCACATATATCGTGAACGCGAGCTTGCTGAACAACGTTTGCTAAACGACTATTTTGTTAAGGGTTGTAAGTATACGCCACGTAATTTTCGTAGAATGTTTCGCATTCGCCAAAAATTATTTGTAAAAATAGTCAAAGGTATTAAATCTTATGAATCCGATTTTATTCCAGATCACTTTCAATACTTTAAGTCAGGGCTTGATTGTACTGGTCGAGGGAGTATTAGTGCTATTTTGAAGTGTACAGCTGTCATACGCCAATTGGCATACGGCAACGCACCCGATGCATTTGACGAGTATTTGCAAATGGGTTCGAGTATTATGCGTTTATGTCTTGATAATTTTAACATGTGTGTTATAGATTTTGTTAATACAAATATCGCCTAAAAACGATATTTATATTTTACGATCTTTGCTAAGTTTTGTTAACGGCAAAATGTAAACTTTAGTTTCTAAGTAAAACGTAATTTTAGTTTAAAGACTTGCATAATTAGACATTTGCTACATTTTACATTTCACATAAAAAACAACACTTTTTATATTTCTTAAAGTAGAAAAATGTTAACATCACATCATACATTTATGGTAAGCTTGTGTGTTTGACTTACCATGACCTCTTACATATTTTTGGAAGCTTTCTTCTTTTGCTTTAATGTGTTTGACTAGGATTTAGTTGATGTAACTTTGGTTGGTTTGAATGATTTATTTCAAAACCAACTGCAAGCCTGGCGGAACCCTGGGGATACACGGGCGGAACCCATCTGAGGGTTCCGCCGTATCCGCCAAACCTTCAGAAGGTCTTGCTATAAATACCGAGCCATATGTTTGAATTTTGGCTTTATCACTCTACATTACATTTTCACACACATACATTCATATCATTCATCTAACCCTTTAACATTTCATTTTGATGTGAAGTTTCTTTTGTAGCAAAGAAGTTCACAAGTTCATATAAAGTTACAAGTATTCAATACAACGTTGCAAGACTTGTTAGCTTAGCATTGTGTAGACATCGTGTAGTTTACACTTTATTTGATTGTGTGTTTTCAGTAGTGATCGGTTAGTATTTTAGTCCTCAAAATACAAAAAGTGACGGGAGTTGTTGTACCCTTGTATAAGAACTAACGGGAGTGGTTGTACCCTTGTAAAAGAACTCGACATCTAGCTTATTGTCGGTAAACGTGTATAAGCGACGTGTAAGGTTTTCTCCGCCGGTGAAAGGAGCTTGTTGGCTAGTGAAAGAAACTCTCGAGTTGGATACTCGGGGCGTGGACGTAGGGCAAGGAAAAAGAGTCCTTGTAGCCGAACCACAATAAATACTCGTGTTGTGGTTTGATCGTTTCTTTCTTTATACTTGCATGTTATATATTGTGTTTGTGTTCATATCTTTGATTAAACGGAAAGTTTCAAAAGATAATTAAACAAGTTTAAAGTTTTTAAACAATAAACTATTCAACCCCCCTTCTAGTTTTCCACAATTGGCAACAAGAACTATGTTACTCAAGATTTTAAAATATATTTTGTTTTAAAACTTGAAACGATCCATGGATTTTGAAAATTACAAAGAAGGGCAATCTATGCAAAGACCACCACTTTTTGAAGCAAATGGTTTTATATATTGGAAAAACCGTTTTGAAACTTACGTGAAATCTAAAGATATAGATTTATGGTATATAATCATTGATGGTGATAATATAGCTACAAATAGTAAAGATGATGATCAAAAGAAATTGATTGCTAAAAATAATGAAGCTAAATGATGCTTTACAATGCTTTGCCTAAAAAAAATATGAAAGAGTCTTTATGTGTAAAACCGCCAAAGATATTTGGCAATCGTTAATAGTCACTCATCAAGGAAACTCACAAGTTAAGGATAACAAAATTGATCTTCTTGTTCAACAATATGAATAATTTGTTATTCCCGAAGATGAGATTATTGATAGTGCATTTGCTAGGTTTAACACTATTATTACTTCACTTAAAGCACTTGATGAATCCTTTTGTAGCAAGAATTTTGTCAGGAAATTCCTTAGAGTACTCCATCCGAAGTGGAGAGCAAAAGTGACGGCAATTGAAGAATCCAAGGATCTTTCAAGCATGTCACTTGACGAGCTAATTGGAAACCTCAAAGTTCATGAAATGGTAATGGAAAAAGATTCGAAAATAGTTAAAGGCAAGAAAGAAAAGGTTAAGTCCATTGCCTTGAAAGCTAGAGTCCAATCAAGTGATGATGAAGAATCTACTTCGGATAGTGATGATGAAGAATATGCCAAGGCCGTTAGAGACTTCAAGAAGTTCTTTCGTAGACGAGGGAAGTTTGTAAGGCAACCTAAAGATGACAAGAAAACCTTCCGTAAAGATCGTGATGATAGGAAAGGAAAGGTTGAAAGGAAATGCTATAGGTGTGGAGACACAAGTCATCTCGTAGGAGAATGTCCAAAACCACCCAAAAAAAGTCTCAACAAGCTTTTGTGGGTGGTGCTTGGAGTGACTATGAAGGAGATGGCGATGAGCCAAATAATGATGATATTGCTCTCATGGCTCACGATTCAAATGAGGTACTCCCCGACTCATCTTATTCTCCATTGATGATGACACCTTACAAAAAGAATATAACAAACTTTGTGAATTAAGCTTAAAATCATAAACAAAAATAAGTTTTTGAAAACTAAAAAGGAGTTTTTAGAAAATGAGGTTTATGAGTTAAAATTAGAAAAGAGTAAAGGTATTGACACATTGTGCAAATCATGTAAAGAGCTTAAACTCGAAGTTGAGAAACTTAAAATTACTCAAGATGATCTAATAAAACAAACCACAAAGTTTAAGAAGTTCGATAAAAGCATTTCTTGTGCGGATGAAATTATAAAACTTCAAAAGTCACCATTTGATAAAACAGGACTAGGTTTCATGAAATTAGAAACTTTGAAGAGTCAAATGAAACAAGAAAAGAAAGCACAAGAAACTAGCAAAACTGCTACAGCAGCCCGCGAAACGGACGGAACACAAAATAGGGTTCCGCCCATTGAACCCAAAGGTTCCGCCGGGTCTGCAGCAGCAGTAACAACTTCCACGTCGGATCATTCAAAATTTGTTAAAGTCACATATAAAAATGAAACAAAGCCTGCTTTTAAAGCTGGAGTAGGACTTAGTAAAAACGAATTTAGAACTAGAACTACTCAACCAAGACCTAAGACTCCTATTCCCAAACGCCCCTTTCCAAAGAGTAACTACAACACACGACCAAACTACCAACATGTTTGGAATCAAAACACTCCTGGACATTACCAAACTCCAAATTACATGTCATGGATCCCTTATGTTCTACTTTTGTACTTGGATCAAGTCAGTGGTATGTTTAACCAAAATGGACCCATGAGAAATTGGGGACCAAATGTTTGAGTGTTTTTCATAAAATAGGTGTACCTCAAAGTATGTTTGGAGCAGGATGAATGGATTAAAGATAGCGGTTGTTCAAGGCACATGACGGGTAACAAAAGCCTCTTCTCAACTTATCACAAATGTGAGGTAACGTTACGTTTGGTAGTAAAGCTAAGAGCAAAATCATCGGAAAAGGTACAATCTCTCATGACTCCCTTTTTATTGATGATGTAGCTCATGTTGATAACCTAGGTTTTAATCTCCTTAGCATTAGTCAACTTTGCCGTAATAAGTATAACGTTCTTTTTAGTGAAAATGGAAGTAAAATACTTAAAGATGGTATAACCATAGCCAAAGGTGTTTGATGAGGCGAAAAATGATCCGTTTTTAGGGGGTCATTTAAGCCCGAATCCGAATTTATTTGATCAAATATTGCCCTAAATCGTTCCTTTTGTGATTTTAGGTACTTTGGGAGAGAAATCTGGAAAAGGAAGCAATTCGGACGTTTTTGGAGCATAAAAGTGAAGAAAACGCCAAAGTCTTAATTTTCCATGCTGGGAACAGTAGGTGACGGCGTCAAGAGCAATACCTTGACGGCGTCAAGAGCAAATTTCATGAATTTCCATGACTACCCAGAACAGATTTGACGGCGTCACGTAGGAAGGGTGTCAAGAGTAAAAGAGTCATGACGGCCTGGAAGTGTATAAGTCTTGACGGCGTCAGAAGTAGATCTAGGCAGTCCGAGGATTGTTTTGGCGGCGAGGTGACGGCGTCACAAGTTTACTCTTGACGCCGTCAAACCTATTTTTCTATATATAGTTTTCTAATTTTTCACATTTAGGGAGAGAAGTTTTGGGAGAAACCCTAAGTACGATTTTGGTGTAACCTTACAGGTTTTTCAAGGGTTCCAACCCCTTGATACCTTGCATGATTAATCAAGATAAGTGTTCTTCTAATTCAATCAATATGTCTATGTGTTGGTTGTCTATATCATGTTCTTGTCTTTATTCTATCATGCTAGGCTAGATCTCTTTTGTGTTTGCTTAGATCTAATGAAACCTAGATATTGATTATGTGTTGATTACTTGTTTATTCTTGTCTTGGATGAATGATTTATATGTTAGGCTTAAGAAAACTGGCAGATCTCCAATTGGTAACATGCTTGAACATCTTAAGAAACATGAACCAACACGCACTAGGTCTTTATTGGTTGTATTTAATGCATGAGCCACTGTTTACAATCCCTATAGTTGTGCTGGGCATGGTGTAGGAGGAGATAAGAGCTCATAGAATTGGGGAGTTATGTGTGCCACCCCATGAATGGTATTAAGGAATACGATCCGTCATCCATGCAATTATAACAAGTAATTAACGTGTAAAAGATATCTAGGGAGTAGTGAAATCTAAGTAAATACATTTTCTCCAATTACTGCTCACAACTTTAGTATAAATTAGTTTACTTTCATTTTCTAGTATTTTATTTTGATTGCATCTTAGTATTGGGTTAGTTGAATAGCAACTAATTCCGCCCACTCTTCCAAAACCCGATATTTTTACTTGCTTTCTAAAAAATATAAAAACACAAAAATAATCATCCCTCACCTTTAGAACTAGTATTTAGGCTTTCTAATCCTAGCGACACTATTCCTAAGCTGAACGATCAATCCCCTGGTACTTGTCACTATACTATACTACAACGATCAGGTACACTGCCTGGTGGGGGTTGTAAGCTTCTCGAGATCCCTCGAGAGGTAAAGCCTGTTGCGATTCCCACGCATCAGTGTTCTTAAGAACAACGTGTATGTCATGAAGATGGATCAAACATCTAGAGACAAACTTTGTCTTACCTCATTAGATGAATCTTCAACTTTATGGCATAGACGTTTAGGACACGCTAACATGAGACTTATACAAAACCTCTCCTCCAAAGACCTAGTTCGAAACCTACCTAAGTTGAAATATGACCAACACTTTTGTGACGCTTGTAAAGTCGGTAAACAAGTCCATAGTAGCCATAAGGCTAAAAACTTGGTTTCTACATCTAGGTGTCTAGAACTTTTGCATATGGATTTGTTTGGTCCATCCGCTATACAAAGTTATGGAGGTAACTTCTATACTTTAGTCATAGTAGATGATTACTTAAGATATATGATTGGGTCTAAACCGTCAAATTATTATTGACCAAGGTCAATAAGTCAAAAACAGCTTAGAACCAATACTCCGGTGATAGTATAGGGTTTCCCCGGGTCGTTATGTCCCGACGAGGTGTGGATTGTATTTAAAACGGGTTTGTGATCGGGTGAATTTGGACAGAAAGGGGTTGTGAATGATTACACTAAGGAAATACGAATAAGAACGATGTAAGAAAACTATATTAACAATAACGCGAAACCAAATTAACCTAAAACGTAATCTAAGAATTTAAAATCAGAATTTGCTTATACGTAAGCAGAAAAATAAGTCAAACGGCTTAAATAGAAGCTATCACTTTATTTATATTTTTGGTTTTTCTTATTTTACAAACTACTTTTAATAACGTAACCTAAATGTAAAAACGTAAAAGTTATTTAAATAAAACGCGAGTTAAAGTTAAAACAAACACGAGTGCGCGAAATAAAAAGTGAAATTTGAGCTACGCTAACCCTATGGACATGAAAATTATATTTTTACAATCCTAACAATCAAAGAAAATTTTAGAAAAAAGAAAATTATTTTTTTGACTTTTTAATTATTTATTTATTAATTAAAAACTATTTAAACTTAATTAAACTACTTAAACTAAATTAATTATAATAAATACTAAATAAAAAGTTAAAATTATAAAACTTTTTATATAACTATATTAAAGTATTAGAAACTTTATAAAAATATAAAATTTCCTAAAAACTAATTAATAAGCTAATTTTATAATTTAATACTAATTATTATTTAATACCAATTTTAACTATTTTTTAATTTTAATAAATACTAAACTAGTTTCTAAAAATCTGAGAATTTTTATATAAGTATTAAATGTTGACATAAATGTGTAAAAAATATAAAAAGCTAAAAAGGTTTGAAAATAAGCAGTTAAATAAGCTAGAAGGTCTAAATAAGCTAACTATATTATAACTACTATAAATATACATGGACTACCCTTTCCAACGGAACTGGTGCCCCAGAGCAGTTGGAAGGGGGTGTGGGGATATTGTGCATGTTATACTAGCGAGAGGTCCAAGGTTCGAATCCCACACCCCACTTTTTGCAAATTTTTTTTTTTTTCAATTTTCTTTTTACATAACCAAAAAATAACTAAATATAAGCATCTTTTGAAAAGGAAACTTTTTTGAAACTTACAAATAAGCTATGGATAAGCTAAAAAGCTTATCAGTTGGCTTTTTGAAGGCTAAGATGGAATTTAGAAGTTGAAAAAGCTACAATCAAACTATACTTTGAAAACTAATTATGAAATAAGATTAAACTAAGTTTATTGACTATAAAATAAGCAGTAACAAGTAAACTAGCACACTAGAATAAGCTAAAAAGCCAAATAAGCAAATCTGAATCCTGCTACAACCAAACAGGCCCAAAGGGCACACTTGAAGACCTTGTGGGGCCCACAGGAATGAACTAAGGTCTGATTTGAAACCTGTTCCAATAAGCTGAGCAATTGGGCTTTTCAAAAAGTCCAAGCTTGGCTTATGGGGTCCACTGGATAGCTTGTGAGAAGCTATGCAAAAGCTTGAATACACTGAGTGATCAGTGTACTCAACAAGATGGACAAGCTTAAAGCTATAAGCATGCCTATCTAATAAGCTGGAAAATGAGATATGAGCTTTGAAACTTAGAGATGGACACATAAACTTCCTAAAAAGCTAAATTACTCAAGCTTTAGTTCAGTTATGAGCTTTTGATGAGCTTGTGAATTAGCTAACTTACACTGATTTGGTCAGTGTATGCAGTGGAATAGGACATGCTTCAAGCTCATAGCTAGCTTATCTAATAAGCTGAGAATGAGCAACTAAGCACATGAGCAATAAGCCAGCCATAAGGGCTTCTCAAAGATACCAAAAGCTCAGAGGGAAGCTCACTAACAAGCTCAGTAGGAGCTTATGAAAACGGGCAAAAGCTGTGGTGCAGGGCACATCACAAGCAAACAGACTATAATAAGCAGTGAATTAAGCACTTAGGAAAAATCATAAAAATGGGAGAAAAATATGACAGTGAAGATTAGCTTCCAATCTTTAAGGGTTCAAAAGCTCAAAAGCTAAAATTAAAAGATGAGGTCATGAAAATTCACCTAACTTTTGGACAAACTGAGTAATAAGAAACTTTTGACTTTTCCTATGAACTTGCAAAATTGACTTTATTGAGATTTTATCCTAATCTACTAATTGCTTGAGTTATATTAAGCTATTTTAAGATTATCTTAAGCTATTTTAACTACTATTAAGCTGATATGGGTGATTGTGGATCCTATGAATCCAACAGTAAACAAGAATGAGCTATAAAAGATGATTTTGACTTTTTAATGAATGAGGTGAAGGTTTTATGATTCCTTAGTCCTACATTAACCAAATATGAGCTATTACAACTAAATCTAATGCACACAACAAGCTGAAACTCAGTAGACAACCATGAGCCAAACACTCCTTATCAAATCAGATTTCAAGCCATTTCAAACTAAATCACTATTATACTACACAAACTAAGTTAATAAATTTATATTAAGCTAATTTAAACTTAAATAAACAGAAATCAGCAAGTGGTGAAGGCAAATAACAACCAATGAAGATTATAAAAATAATTGGTAAAACATACTTGGCTTCCAAGCAAAGGTGAATCTGATATCTAAGAACCAGAAGGAACACCTAATGTTCCCCATGGAACTCTAAACCACATTGCCCCAATCCACACTCTGCCATAGCTTCATAATCCACAATTTTCATTTAATCTTGATTTTTCTTGTATTTCTTTTCTTTTTTTTTTCTTTTTCTGATTTTCACTTTGCCATGATTTCTAACTACTTAAACAATGTTTCTGAGACAAATTGAAAAGGTATTTAAACTTAACAACAAGTGAACTTGGAACTTTAAAAGAAATTAGAATTTGAAATTACTCCCAACAAACTTTCATTAAACTTGTAAAAACTGATACAAAGTGAGTACTAATACAACTAAACTTTTAAAAATGACTAGGAGCAGGAAACTAACTAACTTTTTATAACAACATCACATTAATTCAACTACATACTGATTTTCTACTAAAACTACTCTAACATCTATTAATTAGCTAGCTAACCCTTCCCTGCTCTTTCTTCTCTTCTTTTATAGACCTTTTGAGCTTGTGGGACCCACTGGAGTATTTCCCATCAAAAACTAGAACCATTGGATTACTGCAATTTGATCTTGGCCATTGAGCAATTTGGCGCCAAAAACTATCTTTGTCTGTTTCCCTCGATTTTTGATGCCAGAGGGGTGTTTTGGAGTTTAGTATTTGGAGGGATAAGGTGAGGGGTTGAGTGTAATCAGAGGTGAAGGTAGGCTAGGGTGATGATGAGGGGGGGGGGGGGAAAGCTTGGCAGGTTTTGCAGGGTTCAAGTGGGAAGGAGGGTCAATGGTGGGGAGTTGACTGGGTATAATAAAAAACGGGGGTGGGTTTATTTTTTAGGCTTGGGCCAGGGTTTGGTTTTGGGCTAAGGGGATGAAATGGGTGGGTTGGTGTTTTTATTATTTGGATTAAAGGGGGTAATGAAAGTTGGATCCGTTTGGTTTGTAAAAGTTTAATCACAAGGACCAATTTTGTAGTTTCCATATTCTTGAAGGGCTGGAAATGTAAATTTCCAAAAGATATTACAAGGACCATTCAAGCCACATTTCAATTCCATCAGTCCTTATTTGAATAATTTTCCAATTTTGAAAATTCCAGGGGTTGATTTTACCAATTTGCAAAGTACAGGGACCAAACATGTAATTTCTCAAAATTTTTACCCAAGGATCGTTTTTGACAATATTTGACTTTTAAATGCCTTGGGATGACTTTTCTTTCGTTTTAAACTTCCAGGGACTAGTTTTGTCAATTTTTGAAACTTGAGGGACTGAAACTGCCAATTATGCAAACTTTGTTCGTTTTTCATTTGTTTTTAAACGTTTTGCATCTAAAACATATAAAACACATTTCCTGGAATAATTTCTGTATTTTGATGCGTATTTGAGTGTTTTTGGATGTTTTGGCAGTTCAGATACGATAAAAATGATGAGTATTTACACACTCATCAATCCCCCACACTAAACTATTGCTAGTCCCTTGCAATCTTTTGAGAAAAACTTAATGGATTTTAAACTCTTTACCAAAAGCCATCACTTCTGGAGTAGCCAGGTGTAAGAACTGTGGCACACCTGATAACCGTGTGATTTTGAGCAAATCACCAGCTGTCAACGGATTTGATTAGTCTTTACCAAAAGCCGTTTGCTTCTGGACTAGCAAACTCTTGATGGAATAGTCAACATCTTGGTGAGCTGATTACCAATTATGGATTTTCCACGGCCTTTACCACAAGCCATAATCTTGTGGGCTAGCCAACTCATTTGTTTTTGGGGAGTTGAGGAACCATACAATTTTTGGCAAATTGCAAGCCGTAAACGGATTTGAGATGTCTTTACCAAGAGCCGTTTGCTCCTGGACTAGCCAATCCCTTTTGTAGGCTAGACAAGGCGGACTGATTACCACAAAAAAATTTGAGCTCCAATGAAAATTTTTTAAAAATTTTGTTCAAAAACGGGGGTATAAGATAGTAAAATGTGATAAAATTCGCTAGAATAGCGAAATACCCCCCCCCCCCCCCCCACACTTAGGATGAATATTGTCCTCAATATTCAAAGTCCCGGCTATTATGCCGACATTTTGAACGTAAAAGGGCAACATTACACGCTAAGCGTGGAAAACACCATTTTGGATTTTCACTTCATAAGTAATCATAGCATGGGGGACTCCCCCACACTTAGGGTGAAAACCCTATATGAATGCTACTGTTTTTGTTTACCGAGTCGCTAGCTTGACTCGACCCCGAATTCATTAGTCCTTGGGGAAGCATGATGTGGAAGAAACAATCTCCATCGGACTTTCATTCAAGATGTTTGGATAAACATTTGAAGCACGTGAAAGTTCCACACCGATGAGATAAGTAGACCCAGGCTTAAGATAGTATAAACTACAAGCGGTGATGCCGGGGTCAAAGATAAAGTCTTCATTCCCGAAGGAGTGAAGAACAGGAGAAGTTACCCTGTAGGTGAAGAACAGGAAGAAAACCATGATGAAAATCTTTATAAGATTTTCTTCCTCGAGATCAGGCTCCGTAGCCTGAATTTGGATTTCAAAGGTTAAGCTCGTAAATATCCCGGGAGGGTGGGTGGGAATTTGCAAATTCTCATGATTGAGTGCATCTCCCCCCGGGTCATCATACTCCGGAGGAGTCATGATATGAGTGAGTTCACCGGAGAACTCCTCAAAGGTGAATGAATCATATTCGGGGAGAGAAATTTGAGAATGAGAAGTGGTACTGCCACTAATCTTCTCTCCCATATGATCAAAAGTAAAGGCTTCAAACTCCGGAATAAGATCATCGGAGAAAATGTCACTATCCTTAATGGGGATAGGAGATGAAATAGGTTTCTCTTTGAAAGCCTCGATTTTTGCAATAAGGAGACTGACATTCAATAATGTTGCACGAAGTGCTTCATCCTTGATTTCAGTGTTAGTCTCATCATTCACTTCTTCTAAGCCAACTAGCTCAGAAGGTAATCCTTCCACATGACTGATGTCTCCGGAAGATAAAGAATTTTCATCAGCATGTGAAGTACTAAGCTCGATGTTGGGATTAGAGTTTAAAAGATTTTCAGTTTCTCCCATATCGGCTTCAAGGTCAAGTAGATCATCATACTCAACTTCTCCATAAGATGTACAATCATCATTAAAGTCGGAGAAAGTCTCAAAATGATCTTTTGGATTTTCAAGGGAAGAAGGTAAATCACACATATGATCAAAAGTCCCCTGTGACTCTCCTGGGATTGGGACAAGGTTCTCAACACTAGACTTTATGAATTCGTCCGATTCCTTTACAGAAACAGTGTCAAGATGCTCGTCCCCTATGTTCGGAGAGTGAGTGTGAACTTCGGGTGTGATATCAATAGACTGAGGGAGTTTAGGAGTACTAGCAGTTAAGGAATTTTCAAGTTCCATTTGATCAACGGCTAGTGACTTCATCACATTATTTTCTCCCTGATTCTCCATGGAAGGAATCACAACAGATGAATCTGATGAATCGTTTTGAATAATAACAATGTTATCTTCATCATCAACACTGTCATCATCGTCATCATAAAGAGCAGCATAGCGAAGATTGGCACGTATTTTAGCCGCTCTTTGCTCAGCAAGTAATTCTTCCATGCTCAATTCGTTTCTAGCATCTCGTTCTTTAGCAAGTAATTCTGCCATTGATTTTTCACGAGATTCTTGAAACGACGTAGTGGCAAACTCCTCCTTAAGTTTTTGCAAAATTTCACGAGCCTCTAGTAAAAGGTCTTGCTCGGTATCATGAGGAGTTGCTTGGATCATTTGGTGTTGTGGAGACGAATAGTCGTAATTGTTACAAGGAAATGGATTCCTTGTTTGACAATCCAAACTAAAGTGTGGACCTCCACAGTAATCACAACAGTAAAACTGATGTGGCTGTGAGTCGTATGTGCTAGAGTCATAATTGTTATCAGGAAAATGCTCATAGACAAGCGTGTCGCCCGATTGACAATCAGAACTGTAGTGTGGGCCACCACAGTACTTACAACAGTTAAACTGTTGAGTCTGGTTCGGTGAGTTGTATGGGTATTGGTCGTAACCAAAATTTTGATTATTTTGACAATCAAAACCTTGGTGAGGACCTCCACAATATTCACACGAAAAGTTTGGTGTATTTTGATACGAACAATCATTGTGGTTTGGATAATATGATTCTTGCTCGTATGAATGTGATGGGTAATTGGAAAAATTTGAAGAGTCGTTGAATGAGTTCAGATTAGGATCATAAGCAAATGAATTACTTGACCCACAAAACAAACAACTCCCGTTTCGAATATCATTACCACATTGCACACATGTACACCAACGACATGGCAAACCAAAAAGTGGCTCACCACAACCAACACAAGGGATAAAATCCGGAGGTGGGACAAGTGGTGTGCTCTTAGAGCTAGCAATTTCCACCACTTCTGTTATGGTCTCAGGTTTTGGTTCTTGATGAATGTGAAGATTAGGTGAGTCGTTCTTTTCAGTCACTGCCCTAAGCTCTGTACGTTTGCTTAACAAACTTTTAACCGCAAACCGTGAAAGGTTAGGATCAATTATAGACGGTTTAGGAGCATTTGTGAGCTTAGGTTTTTGGATAACCGTAGGTTGGACGTATTTAGTACTTTCATGGTTAGAGGAAAGTACAGGGTCCTTTGTCACCTCGGTTTCATGATCTCTTTCCCTCACCGGAGAGGGAATAGGAATCGAAGGTCCATCATAATCAACACGACATCTCGACATTTTTGACACGGCCATAAGTTTTTCAACTTTGCTTTTAAAGGCCCTTTGTTCAAAGAAATCGTCATCGAGAGATGCCATTAGAATCAATTATGGGACAAGTGGAAGAAGGTAGAATCAAAGGGATAGAGGGTAAAGGGATGAAGAATCAAAAAGGTAAGAGGGTAAAGATGGATATTTTTGGGGTTTTTGATAAACATTTTATAAGAAAGAAAATCTTTTTGTGTTTTTTGTGTTCGTTGAAAACTAATTTTAAAAAGTTTTCAGGAACCGTTTTGTTTTTAAAATGAGAAAATATGAACAAACGTTTGGTAAATATACAATGAGTGTATATCCAGATTCACTAATCTGTAAAACCGTTTAAAATACGAGCACAACCTCCCCGGCAGCGGCGCCAAAATTTGATTGGGTCTAAACCATCAGATTATTATTGACCAAGGTCAATAAGTCAAAAACAGCTTAGAACCAATACTCCGGTGATAGTATAGGGTTTCCCCGGGTCGTTATGTCCCGACGAGGTGTGGATTGTATTTAAAACGGGTTTGTGATCGGGTGAATTTGGACAGAAAGGGGTTGTGAATGATTACACTAAGGAAATACGAATGAGAACGATGTAAGAAAACTATATTAACAATAACGCGAAACCAAATTAACCTAAAACGTAATCTAAGAATTTAAAATCAGAATTTGCTTATACGTAAGCAGAAAAATAAGCCAAACGGCTTAAATAGAAGCTATCACTTTATTTATGTTTTTGGTTTTTCTTATTTTACAAACTACTTTTAATAACGTAACCTAAATGTAAAAACGTAAAAGTTATTTAAATAAAACGTGAGTTAAAGTTAAAACAAACGCGAGTGCGCGAAATAAAAAGTGAAATTTGAGCTACGCTAACCCTATGGACATGAAAATTATATTTTTACGATCCTAACAATCAAAGAAAATTTTAGAAAAAAGAAAATTATTTTTTTGACTTTTTAATTATTTATTTATTAATTAAAAACTATTTAAACTTAATTAAACTACTTAAACTAAATTAATTATAATAAATACTAAATAAAAAGTTAAAATTATAAAACTTTTTATATAACTATATTAAAGTATTAGAAACTTTATAAAAATATAAAATTTCCTAAAAACTAATTAATAAGCTAATTTTATAATTTAATACTAATTATTATTTAATACCAATTTTAACTATTTTTTAATTTTAATAAATACTAAACTAGTTTCTAAAAATCTGAGAATTTTTATATAAGTATTAAATGTTGACAGAAATGTGTAAAAAATATAAAAAGCTAAAAAGGTTTGAAAATAAGCAGTTAAATAAGCTAGAAGGTCTAAATAAGCTAACTATATTATAACTACTATAAATATACATGGACTACCCTTTCCAACGGAACTGGTGCCCCAGAGCAGTTGGAAGGGGGTGTGGGGATATTGTGCATGTTATACTAGCGAGAGGTCCAAGGTTCGAATCCCACACCCCACTTTTTGCAAAATATTTTTTTTTTTCTATTTTCTTTTTACAAAACCAAAAAATAACTAAATATAAGCATCTTTTGAAAAGGAAACTTTTTTGAAACTTACAAATAAGCTATGGATAAGCTTAAAAGCTTATCAGTTGGCTTTTTGAAGGCTAAGATGGAATTTAGAAGTTGAAAAAGCTACAATCAAACTATACTTTGAAAACTAATTATGAAATAAGATTAAACTAAGTTTATTGACTATAAAATAAGCAGTAACAAGTAAACTAGCACACTTGAATAAGCTAAAAAGCCAAATAAGCAAATCTGAATCCTGCTACAACCAAACAGGCCCAAAGGGCACACTTGAAGACCTTGTGGGGCCCACAGGAATGAACTAAGGTCTGATTTGAAACCTGTTCCAATAAGCTGAGCAATTGGGCTTTTCAAAAAGTCCAAGCTTGGCTTATTGGGTCCACTGGATAGCTTGTGAGAAGCTATGCAAAAGCTTGAATACACTGAGTGATCAGTGTACTCAACAAGATGGACAAGCTTAAAGCTATAAGCATGCCTATCTAATAAGCTGGAAAATGAGATATGAGCTTTGAAACTTAGAGATGGACACATAAACTTCCTAAAAAGCTAAATTACTCAAGCTTTAGTTCAGTTATGAGCTTTTGATGAGCTTGTGAATTAGCTAACTTACACTGATTTGGTCAGTGTATGCAGTGGAATAGGACATGCTTCAAGCTCATAGCTAGCTTATCTAATAAGCTGAGAATGAGCAACTAAGCACATGAGCAATAAGCCAGCCATAAGGGCTTCTCAAAGATACCAAAAGCTCAGAGGGAAGCTCACTAACAAGCTCAGTAGGAGCTTATGAAAACGGGCAAAAGCTGTGGTGCAGGGCACATCACAAGCAAACAGACTATAATAAGCAGTGAATTAAGCACTTAGGAAAAATCATAAAAATGGGAGAAAAATATGACAGTGAAGATTAGCTTCCAATCTTTAAGGGTTCAAAAGCTCAAAAGCTAAAATTAAAAGATGAGGTCATGAAAATTCACCTAACTTTTGGACAAACTGAGTAATAAGAAACTTTTGACTTTTCCTATGAACTTGCAAAATTGACTTTATTGAGATTTTATCCTAATCTACTAATTGCTTGAGTTATATTAAGCTATTTTAAGATTATCTTAAGCTATTTTAACTACTATTAAGCTGATATGGGTGATTGTGGATCCTATGAATCCAACAGTAAACAAGAATGAGCTATAAAAGATGATTTTGACTTTTTAATGAATGAGGTGAAGGTTTTATGATTCCTTAGTCCTACATTAACCAAATATGAGCTATTACAACTAAATCTAATGCACACAACAAGCTGAAACTCAGTAGACAACCATGAGCCAAACACTCCTTATCAAATCAGATTTCAAGCCATTTCAAACTAAATCACTATTATACTACACAAACTAAGTTAATAAATTTATATTAAGCTAATTTAAACTTAAATAAACAGAAATCAGCAAGTGGTGAAGGCAAATAACAACCAATGAAGATTATAAAAATAATTGGTAAAACATACTTGGCTTCCAAGCAAAGGTGAATCTGATATCTAAGAACCAGAAGGAACACCTAATGTTCCCCATGGAACTCTAAACCACATTGCCCCAATCCACACTCTGCCATAGCTTCATAATCCACAATTTTCATTTAATCTTGATTTTTCTTGTATTTCTTTTCTTTTTTTTTTCTTTTTCTGATTTTCACTTTGCCATGATTTCTAACTACTTAAACAATGTTTCTGAGACAAATTGAAAAGGTATTTAAACTTAACAACAAGTGAACTTGGAACTTTAAAAGAAATTAGAATTTGAAATTACTCCCAACAAACTTTCATTAAACTTGTAAAAACTGATACAAAGTGAGTACTAATACAACTAAACTTTTAAAAATGACTAGGAGCAGGAAACTAACTAACTTTTTATAACAACATCACATTAATTCAACTACATACTGATTTTCTACTAAAACTACTCTAACATCTATTAATTAGCTAGCTAACCCTTCCCTGCTCTTTCTTCTCTTCTTTTATAGACCTTTTGAGCTTGTGGGACCCACTGGAGTATTTCCCATCAAAAACTAGAACCATTGGATTACTGCAATTTGATCTTGGCCATTGAGCAATTTGGCGCCAAAAACTATCTTTGTCTGTTTCCCTCGATTTTTGATGCCAGAGGGGTGTTTTGGAGTTTAGTATTTGGAGGGATAAGGTGAGGGGTTGAGTGTAATTAGAGGTGAAGGTAGGCTAGGGTGATGATGAGGGGGGGGGGAAAGCTTGGCAGGTTTTGCAGGGTTCAAGTGGGAAGGAGGGTCAATGGTGGGGAGTTGACTGGGTATAATAAAAAACGGGGGTGGGTTTATTTTTTAGGCTTGGGCCAGGGTTTGGTTTTGGGCTAAGGGGATGAAATGGGTGGGTTGGTGTTTTTATTATTTGGATTAAAGGGGGTAATGAAAGTTGGATCCGTTTGGTTTGTAAAAGTTTAATCACAAGGACCAATTTTGTAGTTTCCATATTCTTGAAGGGCTGGAAATGTAAATTTCCAAAAGATATTACAAGGACCATTCAAGCCACATTTCAATTCCATCAGTCCTTATTTGAATAATTTTCCAATTTTGAAAATTCCAGGGGTTGATTTTACCAATTTGCAAAGTACAGGGACCAAACATGTAATTTCTCAAAATTTTTACCCAAGGATCGTTTTTGACAATATTTGACTTTTAAATGCCTTGGGATGACTTTTCTTTCGTTTTAAACTTCCAGGGACTAGTTTTGTCAATTTTTGAAACTTGAGGGACTGAAACTGCCAATTATGCAAACTTTGTTCGTTTTTCATTTGTTTTTAAACGTTTTGCATCTAAAACATATAAAACACATTTCCTGGAATAATTTCTGTATTTTGATGCGTATTTGAGTGTTTTTGGATGTTTTGGCAGTTCAGATACGATAAAAATGATGAGTATTTACACACTCATCAATCCCCCACACTAAACTATTGCTAGTCCCTTGCAATCTTTTGAGAAAAACTTAATGGATTTTAAACTCTTTACCAAAAGCCATCACTTCTGGAGTAGCCAGGTGTAAGAACTGTGGCACACCTGATAACCGTGTGATTTTGAGCAAATCACCAGCTGTCAACGGATTTGATTAGTCTTTACCAAAAGCCGTTTGCTTCTGGACTAGCAAACTCTTGATGGAATAGTCAACATCTTGGTGAGCTGATTACCAATTATGGATTTTCCACGGCCTTTACCACAAGCCATAATCTTGTGGGCTAGCCAACTCATTTGTTTTTGGGGAGTTGAGGAACCATACAATTTTTGGCAAATTGCAAGCCGTAAACGGATTTGAGATGTCTTTACCAAGAGCCGTTTGCTCCTGGACTAGCCAATCCCTTTTGTAGGCTAGACAAGGCGGACTGATTACCACAAAAAAATTTGAGCTCCAATGAAAATTTTTTAAAAATTTTGTTCAAAAACGGGGGTATAAGATAGTAAAATGTGATAAAATTCGCTAGAATAGCGAAATAACCCCCCCCCCCCCACCACCACACTTAGGATGAATATTGTCCTCAATATTCAAAGTCCCGGCTATTATGCCGACATTTTGAACGTAAAAGGGCAACATTACACGCTAAGCGTGGAAAACACCATTTTGGATTTTCACTTCATAAGTAATCATAGCATGGGGGACTCCCCCACACTTAGGGTGAAAACCCTATATGAATGCTACTGTTTTTGTTTACCGAGTCGCTAGCTTGACTCGACCCCGAATTCATTAGTCCTTGGGGAAGCATGATGTGGAAGAAACAATCTCCATCGGACTTTCATTCAAGATGTTTGGATAAACATTTGAAGCACGTGAAAGTTCCACACCGATGAGATAAGTAGACCCAGGCTTAAGATAGTATAAACTACAAGCGGTGATGCCGGGGTCAAAGATAAAGTCTTCATTCCCGAAGGAGTGAAGAACAGGAGAAGTTACCCTGTAGGTGAAGAACAGGAAGAAAACCATGATGAAAATCTTTATAAGATTTTCTTCCTCGAGATCAGGCTCCGTAGCCTGAATTTGGATTTCAAAGGTTAAGCTCGTAAATATCCCGGGAGGGTGGGTGGGAATTTGCAAATTCTCATGATTGAGTGCATCTCCCCCCGGGTCATCATACTCCGGAGGAGTCATGATATGAGTGAGTTCACCGGAGAACTCCTCAAAGGTGAATGAATCATATTCGGGGAGAGAAATTTGAGAATGAGAAGTGGTACTGCCACTAATCTTCTCTCCCATATGATCAAAAGTAAAGGCTTCAAACTCCGGAATAAGATCATCGGAGAAAATGTCACTATCCTTAATGGGGATAGGAGATGAAATAGGTTTCTCTTTGAAAGCCTCGATTTTTGCAATAAGGAGACTGACATTCAATAATGTTGCACGAAGTGCTTCATCCTTGATTTCAGTGTTAGTCTCATCATTCACTTCTTCTAAGCCAACTAGCTCAGAAGGTAATCCTTCCACATGACTAATGTCTCCAGAAGATAAAGAATTTTCATCAGCATGTGAAGTACTAAGCTCGATGTTGGGATTAGAGTTTAAAAGATTTTCAGTTTCTCCCATATCGGCTTCAAGGTCAAGTAGATCATCATACTCAACTTCTCCATAAGATGTACAATCATCATTAAAGTAGGAGAAAGTCTCAAAATGATCTTTTGGATTTTCAAGGGAAGAAGGTAAATCACACATATGATCAAAAGTCCCCTGTGACTCTCCTGGGATTGGGACAAGGTTCTCAACACTAGACTTTATGAATTCGTCCGATTCCTTTACAGAAACAGTGTCAAGATGCTCGTCCCCTATGTTCGGAGAGTGAGTGTGAACTTCGGGTGTGATATCAATAGACTGAGGGAGTTTAGGAGTACTAGCAGTTAAGGAATTTTCAAGTTCCATTTGATCAACGGCTAGTGACTTCATCACATTATTTTCTCCCTGATTCTCCATGGAAGGAATCACAACAGATGAATCTGATGAATCGTTTTGAATAATAACAATGTTATCTTCATCATCAACACTGTCATCATCGTCATCATAAAGAGCAGCATAGCGAAGATTGGCACGTATTTTAGCCGCTCTTTGCTCAGCAAGTAATTCTTCCATGCTCAATTCGTTTCTAGCATCTCGTTCTTTAGCAAGTAATTCTGCCATTGATTTTTCACGAGATTCTTGAAACGACGTAGTGGCAAACTCCTCCTTAAGTTTTTGCAAAATTTCACGAGCCTCTAGTAAAAGGTCTTGCTCGGTATCATGAGGAGTTGCTTGGATCATTTGGTGTTGTGGAGACGAATAGTCGTAATTGTTACAAGGAAATGGATTCCTTGTTTGACAATCCAAACTAAAGTGTGGACCTCCACAGTAATCACAACAGTAAAACTGATGTGGCTGTGAGTCGTATGTGCTAGAGTCATAATTGTTATCAGGAAACTGCTCATAGACAAGCGTGTCGCCCGATTGACAATCAGAACTGTAGTGTGGGCCACCACAGTACTTACAACAGTTAAACTGTTGAGTCTGGTTCGGTGAGTTGTATGGGTATTGGTCGTAACCAAAATTTTGATTATTTTGACAATCAAAACCTTGGTGAGGACCTCCACAATATTCACACGAAAAGTTTGGTGTATTTTGATACGAACAATCATTGTGGTTTGGATAATATGATTCTTGCTCGTATGAATGTGATGGGTAATTGGAAAAATTTGAAGAGTTGTTGAATGAGTTCAGATTAGGATCATAAGCAAATGAATTACTTGACCCACAAAACAAACAACTCCCGTTTCGAATATCATTACCACATTGCACACATGTACACCAACGACATGGCAAACCAAAAAGTGGCTCACCACAACCAACACAAGGGATAAAATCCGGAGGTGGGACAAGTGGTGTGCTCTTAGAGCTAGCAATTTCCACCACTTCTGTTATGGTCTCAGGTTTTGGTTCTTGATGAATGTGAAGATTAGGTGAGTCGTTCTTTTCAGTCACTGCCCTAAGCTCTGTACGTTTGCTTAACAAACTTTTAACCGCAAACCGTGAAAGGTTAGGATCAATTATAGACGGTTTAGGAGCATTTGTGAGCTTAGGTTTTTGGATAACCGTAGGTTGGACGTATTTAGTACTTTCATGGTTAGAGGAAAGTACAGGGTCCTTTGTCACCTCGGTTTCATGATCTCTTTCCCTCACCGGAGAGGGAATAGGAATCGAAGGTCCATCATAATCAACACGACATCTCGACATTTTTGACACGGCCATAAGTTTTTCAACTTTGCTTTTAAAGGCCCTTTGTTCAAAGAAATCGTCATCGAGAGATGCCATTAGAATCAATTATGGGACAAGTGGAAGAAGGTAGAATCAAAGGGATAGAGGGTAAAGGGATGAAGAATCAAAAAGGTAGGAGGGTAAAGATGGATATTTTTGGGGTTTTTGATAAACATTTTATAAGAAAGAAAATCTTTTTGTGTTTTTTGTGTTCGTTGAAAACTAATTTTAAAAAGTTTTCAGGAACCGTTTTGTTTTTAAAATAAGAAAATATGAACAAAGGATGGTAAATATACAATGAGTGTATATCCAGATTCACTAATCTGTAAAACCGTTTAAAATACGAGCACAACCTCCCCGGCAGCGGCGCCAAAATTTGATTGGGTCTAAACCGTCAGATTATTATTGACCAAGGTCAATAAGTCAAAAACAGCTTAGAACCAATACTCCGGTGATAGTATAGGGTTTCCCCGGGTCGTTATGTCCCGACGAGGTGTGGATTGTATTTAAAACGGGTTTGTGATCGGGTGAATTTGGACAGAAAGGGGTTGTGAATGATTACACTAAGGAAATACGAATGAGAACGATGTAAGAAAACTATATTAACAATAACGCGAAACCAAATTAACCTAAAACGTAATCTAAGAATTTAAAATCAGAATTTGCTTATACGTAAGCAGAAAAATAAGCCAAACGGCTTAAATAGAAGCTATCACTTTATTTATGTTTTTGGTTTTTCTTATTTTACAAACTACTTTTAATAACGTAACCTAAATGTAAAAACGTAAAAGTTATTTAAATAAAACGTGAGTTAAAGTTAAAACAAACGCGAGTGCGCGAAATAAAAAGTGAAATTTGAGCTACGCTAACCCTATGGACATGAAAATTATATTTTTACAATCCTAACAATCAAAGAAAATTTTAGAAAAAAGAAAATTATTTTTTTGACTTTTTAATTATTTATTTATTAATTAAAAACTATTTAAACTTAATTAAACTACTTAAACTAAATTAATTATAATAAATACTAAATAAAAAGTTAAAATTATAAAACTTTTTATATAACTATATTAAAGTATTAGAAACTTTATAAAAATATAAAATTTCCTAAAAACTAATTAATAAGCTAATTTTATAATTTAATACTAATTATTATTTAATACCAATTTTAACTATTTTTTAATTTTAATAAATACTAAACTAGTTTCTAAAAATCTGAGAATTTTTATATAAGTATTAAATGTTGACATAAATGTGTAAAAAATATAAAAAGCTAAAAAGGTTTGAAAATAAGCAGTTAAATAAGCTAGAAGGTCTAAATAAGCTAACTATATTATAACTACTATAAATATACATGGACTACCCTTTCCAACGGAACTGGTGCCCCAGAGCAGTTGGAAGGGGGTGTGGGGATATTGTGCATGTTATACTAGCGAGAGGTCCAAGGTTCGAATCCCACACCCCACTTTTTGCAAATTTTTTTTTTTTTCAATTTTCTTTTTACATAACCAAAAAATAACTAAATATAAGCATCTTTTGAAAAGGAAACTTTTTTGAAACTTACAAATAAGCTATGGATAAGCTAAAAAGCTTATCAGTTGGCTTTTTGAAGGCTAAGATGGAATTTAGAAGTTGAAAAAGCTACAATCAAACTATACTTTGAAAACTAATTATGAAATAAGATTAAACTAAGTTTATTGACTATAAAATAAGCAGTAACAAGTAAACTAGCACACTAGAATAAGCTAAAAAGCCAAATAAGCAAATCTGAATCCTGCTACAACCAAACAGGCCCAAAGGGCACACTTGAAGACCTTGTGGGGCCCACAGGAATGAACTAAGGTCTGATTTGAAACCTGTTCCAATAAGCTGAGCAATTGGGCTTTTCAAAAAGTCCTAGCTTGGCTTATGGGGTCCACTGGATAGCTTGTGAGAAGCTATGCAAAAGCTTGAATACACTGAGTGATCAGTGTACTCAACAAGATGGACAAGCTTAAAGCTATAAGCAGGCCTATCTAATAAGCTGGAAAATGAGATATGAGCTTTGAAACTTAGAGATGGACACATAAACTTCCTAAAAAGCTAAATTACTCAAGCTTTAGTTCAGTTATGAGCTTTTGATGAGCTTGTGAATTAGCTAACTTACACTGATTTGGTCAGTGTATGCAGTGGAATAGGACATGCTTCAAGCTCATGGCTAGCTTATTTAATAAGCTGAGAATGAGCAACTAAGCACATGAGCAATAAGCCAGCCATAAGGGCTTCTCAAAGATACCAAAAGCTCAGAGGGAAGCTCACTAACAAGCTCAGTAGGAGCTTATGAAAACGGGCAAAAGCTGTGGTGCAGGGCACATCACAAGCAAACAGACTATAATAAGAAGTGAATTAAGCACTTAGGAAAAATCATAAAAATGGGAGAAAAATATGACAGTGAAGATGAGCTTCCAATCTTTAAGGGTTCAAAAGCTCAAAAGCTAAAATTAATATATGAGGTCATGAAAATTCACCTAACTTTTGGACAAACTGAGTAATAAGAAACTTTTAACTTTTCCTATGAACTTGCAAAATTGACTTTATTGAGATTTTATCCTAATCTACTGATTGCTTGAGTTATATTAAGCTATTTTAAGATTATCTTAAGCTATTTTAACTACTATTAAGCTGATATGAGTGATTGTGGATCCTATGAATCCAACAGTAAACAAGAATGAGCTATAAAAGATGATTTTGACTTTTTAATGAATGAGGTGAAGGTTTTATGATTCCTTAGTCCTACATTAACCAAATATGAGCTATTACAACTAAATCTAATGCACACAACAAGCTGAAACTCAGTAGACAACCATGAGCCAAACACTCCTTATCAAATCAGATTTCAAGCCATTTCAAACTAAATCACTATTATACTACACAAACTAAGTTAATAAATTTATATTAAGCTAATTTAAACTTAAATAAACAGAAATCAGCAAGTGGTGAAGGCAAATAACAACCAATGAAGATTATAAAAATAATTGGTAAAACATACTTGGCTTCCAAGCAAAGGTGAATCTGATATCTAAGAACCAGAAGGAACACCTAATGTTCCCCATGGAACTCTAAACCACATTGCCCCAATCCACACTCTGCCATAGCTTCATAATCCACCATTTTCATTTAATCTTGATTTTTCTTGTATTTCTTTTCTTTTTTTTTTCTTTTTCTGATTTTCACTTTGCCATGATTTCTAACTACTTAAACAATGTTTCTGAGACAAATTGAAAAGGTATTTAAACTTAACAACAAGTGAACTTGGAACTTTAAAAGAAATTAGAATTTGAAATTACTCCCAACAAACTTTCATTAAACTTGTAAAAACTGATACAAAGTGAGTACTAATACAACTAAACTTTTAAAAATGACTAGGAGCAGGAAACTAACTAACTTTTTATAACAACATCACATTAATTCAACTACATACTGATTTTCTACTAAAACTACTCTAACATCTATTAATTAGCTAGCTAACCCTTCCCTGCTCTTTCTTCTCTTCTTTTATAGACCTTTTGAGCTTGTGGGACCCACTGGAGTATTTCCCATCAAAAACTAGAACCATTGGATTACTGCAATTTGATCTTGGCCATTGAGCAATTTGGCGCCAAAAACTATCTTTGTCTGTTTCCCTCGATTTTTGATGCCAGAGGGGTGTTTTGGAGTTTAGTATTTGGAGGGATAAGGTGAGGGGTTGAGTGTAATCAGAGGTGAAGGTAGGCTAGGGTGATGATGAGGGGGGGGAAGCTTGGCAGGTTTTGCAGGGTTCAAGTGGGAAGGAGGGTCAATGGTGGGGAGTTGACTGGGTATAATAAAAAACGGGGGTGGGTTTATTTTTTAGGCTTGGGCCAGGGTTTGGTTTTGGGCTAAGGGGATGAAATGGGTGGGCTGGTGTTTTTATTATTTGGATTAAAGGGGGTAATGAAAGTTGGATCCGTTTGGTTTGTAAAAGTTTAATCACAAGGACCAATTTTGTAGTTTCCATATTCTTGAAGGGCTGGAAATGTAAATTTCCAAAAGATATTACAAGGACCATTCAAGCCACATTTCAATTCCATCAGTCCTTATTTGAATAATTTTCCAATTTTGAAAATTCCAGGGGTTGATTTTGCCAATTTGCAAAGTATAGGGACCAAACATGTAATTTCTCAAAATTTTTACCCAAGGATCGTTTTTGACAATATTTGACTTTTAAATGCCTTGGGATGACTTTTCTTTCGTTTTAAACTTCCAGGGACTAGTTTTGTCAATTTTTGAAACTTGAGGGACTGAAACTGCCAATTATGCAAACTTTGTTCGTTTTTCATTTGTTTTTAAACGTTTTGCATCTAAAACATATAAAACACATTTCTTGGAATAATTTCTGTATTTTGATGCGTATTTGAGTGTTTTTGGATGTTTTGGCAGTTCAGATACGATAAAAATGATGAGTATTTACACACTCATCAATATACTTGGACAAAATTTTTGAAAAGTAAAAATGAAGCTTTTGATAAATTTGAGATTCTAAGTAAGAAAATTCAAAATCAAGTAGGGTCTAGTATTGTGTCTATTAGAACGGATCACGGTCGTGAATTTGATAATGAATTTCAATTTGGAAACTTTTGTGATAAAAATGGTATTACTCATAACTTTTCGGCTCCACGTACTCCTAAATCTAATGGTGTAGTAGAACGTAAAAACCGGACTTTGCAAGAGATGAGTAGAACAATGCTTAATGAACAAAATATTCCACAAAAGTTTTGGTGTAACGCCGTTGACACATCAACGTACATTTTAAATCGAGTCCTAATTAGACCATTTTTTAATAAAACTCCTTATGAACTATATAAAGGTAAAAAAAACCTACATTAGGATACTTTAGAGTGTTTGGGAGTAAATGCTTTATTCTTAACACCAAGGACTATCTCACCAAATTTGACCCGAAGTCTTATGAAGGTGTATTTTTTGGATATTCACAAAATAGTAAAGCTTACATTGTTTTAAACAAAGAAACCTTAAGAGTCGAGGAATCGTTGAACGTAACATTCGACGAGAGTCCACCTCCCTCTAAGACATCACCTTTGGTAGATGATGACCTAGTTGAAAGCCAAGCTATTGAAAACCATGTAATCTTAGAAAACGACAAGGAAGATGAACCATTAAGCAAAGAAATTGTTAATGTTAAACAATCCAAAAGTCATCCATTAGATAATTTCATAGAAAAAATAAATGAGAGAACACTAAGATCTAAAGCCCAAAATGAAAGTAACGACTTTTATTTCGTGTCAATCATTGAACCGAAAAACATTAACGAAGCCATAAATGATGAGTCTTGGGTAATAGCCATGCAAGAAGAGTTAAACCAATTTGTTAGGAATGATGTGTGGACATTAGTTCCTCAACCAAAGAGTCAAACAATAATTGGAACAAAATGGGTCTTTCGCAATAAAATGGATGAAAATGGAATTGTGTCTAGAAACAAAGCTAGGCTTGTAGCACAAGGATATAATCAACAAGAAGGCATTGACTACGATGAAACTTTTGCTCCGGTTTCTAGGCTCGAGTCAATTAAAATCTTACTTGCATATGCATGTGCACACAACTTTAAACTCTTTCAAATGGACGTCAAAAGTGCATTCTTAAACGAGGTCTTAAATGAAGAAGTGTATGTTGCTCAACCACCGGGCTTCATCGATTTTGAAAAACCTAATCATGTTTAAAAACTTAAAAAGGCTCTTTACGTACTTAATCAAGCTCCAAAAGCATGGTATGATCGACTTAAAACCTTCCTAGTTGACCATAAGGATACCATAGGCTTAGTTGATAATACTCTCTTCACTAAGAAGAAAGATTCACATATTATCATAGTCCAAATCTACGTTGATGACATTATATTCGGATCAACTTGTCAAGAGTTATGCATTGATTTCTCAAAAATCATGCATGACGAGTTTGAAATGAGTATGATGGGAGAACTCAACTTTTTCCTAGGACTCCAAATTAAACGACTAGAAGATGGTATCTTCTTTAACTAATCTAAATATATTAAGGATATGCTTAAGAAATTTGGATTAGAAGATTTGAAACCAATCAAAACTCCCATGTCCACGGAAACTAAACTCACCAAGGATGAGGAAAGTGAATCCGTAGATAACACTAAATATAGAGATATGATTGGAAGTCTACTTTACCTAACGGCTAGTAGACCCAACATTATGTTTGGTATTTGTCTATGTGCTCGTTTTCAAGAAGATCCTAAGACAACTCATCTCGAAGCCATTAAAAGGATTTTTAGATACATTAAGGGCACTACACATTTAGGTTTATGGTATCCCAAAGGAACGGGAATAGACACCATAGTGTATGCCGACTCGGATCATGCCGGTGACTATGTTGATAGAAAAAGCACAAGTGGTATTTGTACTTTTGTTGGACATTGTCTCACCTCATGGTTCTCTAAGAAGCAAATGGCTCTCGCTATCTCAACAACGGAAGCCGAATACGTTTCGGCCGGAAAGGCATGTCAACAAGCTCTTTGGATGAAACAAGCTCTTGTCGACTACAGAATTCAACTTAACGACATCACCATTCTTTGTGACAACAAAGGAGCTATTGATCTTAGCAAAAATCCAGTTCAACATGCTCGTACCAAACATATTGAAATCCGTCATCATTTCCTTCGTCATAACGTTCAAAAAGGAAACATCTCAATTGAGAAAGTTTCTTCCGAAGACAACATAGCCGACATTCTCACAAAACCTCTTAAACGAGAACCTTTTAACCTCCTTAGGCTAGGCTTAGGACTCATGGAACCTACATTGTAGTTCTAGACATTTGACGAAAATCACAAAAATCAAAACAAATTAATAAGCCTTTTTCTTTGCAGAGTCGGCGGAACTCTTTGCCATAACGGGCGGAACCCTCTCTTTGGTTCCGTCGTATCCGCCGACCTGCAGAACCTTTTTCTTAGTATATATTAAACCAAACACCCATTATCTCATACCACCACTTCCAAGCTACTACTATTCACTTTACCATTCATCCACACCTACGAATTTTTGGTCCTCCCTTCATTCACATTGCTCATCAATCATCATTGTAAGTATTCTAAAGATGATTACACTCCTGATCTGAGTCTAGGAATTCTATTTTTGCACAAAAACAAAAACTTGGGGTTATGCATTAACTTGTTAAATTCATGCATGAAATTAGGTGTTTAACAAAACTAATCATGTTTCCCATAGTTAGGAATTGCATTATTATTAGTTATTAACATGTTTACTAAAACACCCCATGTCAAATTCTTGCAAAAATTTCTCACAAATAGGACAAATATTTTTTCGTCTCAAATTGTGAATACAAAATCAAAACGTTATGTTCAAAAACATCATTTGCATAATGTCTCTTGAATGCTAAAGGGAATACATAACCAATATGTATTTTCGGGTACATTCAAACGAAGCTACGTTGAACTAGGAGCGATTGGGTTATCTTTTGTTTTATAACAAAACTTGCATTATAAAACGTTTTTGAGCATCAAAATGAGTCAAGATAACCGCACCTCCACATTGTTTTCATATAGGCACACACTAGAACATCCAGATTACAATAGTCGTTTACTTAGACTAAAATGTGAAATTTTGTTTTTCTAGGAATCATCATGCCTCCTCTAACCCACTACGACCACAAGAACACCATTAAGTACCTACCCAAACACCATAAAACCAAAGGTCTTACTCAAACTCAAATCGACGTTTTCAAAGCCTTAGAAAAACAATATGTCCATGAGGGTAGAACCATTGACCCATCTTTCATAGAAGGTACAAACCTACCTAATGAACTAGCAACCATCAACTTTGCTTGTCTCCTAGAATCGACGAGCCTATTTGTCCTAGGTTTATTTTAGAATTCTATGCATCCGTCACCCTCTCCATGGATGAGTATGGTCGCATGTCTATTAACTTTAGGGCTAGTAGTCATCAATACTCCTTCACTCTCGAGGAATTTGCTCCTAGGTGTCCCAAACCGTGGTACTTCCATCTACTCCGACTTGCACTCCCTCTCAACTCTTGACACACTCTTTGACCGCATCCATCCCTATGATACCCCTCTTGTGTCCAAAGATGAACTTCGTGACCACCTCTTCATTAGGACAACCAACACTAGGAGAACCCATTCGGGAAATGAGGTCGATAAGGACCCATATGGAATGGAACTAAATGAACTCAAGCCCCAATTCAAGAAATGGGAGGAACTCCTTAGAGCCAATGTCATTAGCACCATAGGAAACCGGGATCATATCAATCTTTGCCTTTGCTACATGCTCTACTCCTTGTCCGTTAGGCAACCCTTCAACCTTGCCAGCTACATGGCCAAGAGAATGGCCGACATTCCCGTGCATGGCACAACGGCTATGCCATATGGAATGCTCTTGACCCGTCTCTTTAGGTTCATCTCTCCCATTCCACCAACTCCTAACGGTCTTCGCCTTGACTACTCTCTCATTCCACACACCTTTGTCCTACTAAGTGATAAGAGAGTTTACAAAGCCCAAGGAAAATGTCCTCATCCTCCTACCTCCTCATCATCATCCTCAATGAGTGAAGATGAGACTTTGCCCAACTCTAGGCTCCCACCTCTAGAATACCTTTCCCAACTTCTGGATATTCCGAATGAGTCGGCGGAGTTCAAGCAAACAAAGGGGATGTTCAAGAATCTTGGGAGATTCCTTGGAAAGCTCAAGAAGAAGATTGACCGTCAATGAGAGCGGGTGTGTAGGAGTGTTTGGCACAAGGTGCTATTTGAAATAATTTGGTCGTTTAAACAATGTTTGTCTTGAATTTGTGTGTTGGTAGGATATTTGGTACAATTTGGTACGTGTATTTACTAACTATGATGCAGGACGACAACATTTGGCATGTTGTCAAATTTTCAAGTTTATGAAAATTTTACTATGTATAGTGAAATTCGCTAGCCCCCGGTCAAAGTCCAATGGTATGCGCGTTTACATGTCCAATTTTTGCATTTCCTAACCAGATATGAATTATATTTTTGCTTTTAGGAGTTTTCGAAAAATTTGAAAATCGTCTCGCGGGTCAAAAACGCGGACTGTCAACTTTTTCAGGCCTGGTGGATCTGGCAGCACCCTAGAATGGGTTCCGCCAGTGCATTTTTCTGGAATTCCAGAATTGGCCCAACGGATCAGACGGAACCCTCTGATGGGTTCCGCCTGTGTAGTCTGAGGGTTCCGCCAGTGTACCTGCAATTTTTTTTTTATTTTCCGACATTTCAACTTCCACTCAACAACAAACCATCCTTTTTAGATAGAAACCCATTCCCTACTATTTGCTAAGCACATTAGGGTCTTTCTCATCCTCTAGAACTCATAGAAACCTATTTTCCCCAAATCTCAAACTTAGCCATAACAACCTCAAGGAACCTTCACCTATAAAGGAAGGAACCCTTCCAAAGGTTCCTTGCAATCCGTGAAACATATACCTTCAACAAGTTTGCCAAAACCACTAAGCATTTAGTGTAAATCTTTGTCTCCTTCCTTCACCATTTTCATTTTATTGACTTCCAATGATTTGAGAACCCTCAATTAATCTTCAAAATCATTAGCAACCTCCATTTTTGTATGGCTAAACATCAAATCCAAACACTCCTTTCCATAATTCTTCACCTCTATAAATTAAACCATCTTAGAACACCCTCAAATCACACCATCACCATCACAATCTCTGATTCTAAACCTCTAATAAACTATTTTCACAATGACAAAGTCAACAATAACCTCTCAACCATCACGACCCGTTCGGAGAACCGCACGCATAAGTGTCAAACCAATTTGGTCCAACCACACAATCAACTTAACCTCTTCATCCTCGGATGAGTTCTCCTCACCGATCAAAAATGAACATTTTCTAAACCTTGCATCTCCATCTCCATCACCCAATGAACCTAATGAGCTCACAACTCCACCACCAACAAAATCACCCATTGACCCAACTCCACCAAGTGCTCCAACCCAACCATCCAAAACTCCATCACCATCACCATTACCTAAACTTGAACCAATGGAGTTATTTGGGTCTCCTCCAACATCACCACATCCTTTTGTTAAAGACCTCAATGATCTTCCACCAAGATCAACAAATCCACCACCTTTGACAAATCAAAACCCAAGGCCATTGTTTAACCAAAATGAGCCTTTTGTCCACAACCAACCACCACAATAAGAGTACCACCACCCCAAACCATTGTTTTTCACCCTCTCTACAATGACATCCATGGTCCTCTATATGGAGAACCAAACTTTGAAAATCATGATCACCCAACTCCACCACATTCCTAATCCCAAACCTTTGAGTCTTTCTTTCCTTCGTGATGAGGAAATTCTAAGCATGGTTGAAAATCACCTCCATCAAGCAATGGAATTTCAAACCACCTTACTTGACTCCATACCAAACCCATCCTCCAACCAAGAAACCAACACCAACCCACCACCACCAACATCATCAAACGACCTATTTCCACCCACTCATCATCATGTTTGCTCACATTGTGAGCAACTGTTGAAAATGGGTGAAAGCATCAAGTTGTTTCTTCACCAATTTCATGATGAAACCCGCTTTGCAATCCAACACGTCATAGAACGTTTGGATGCTCTTTCCCACCCAAACAAATCCTAGACCACATTTGGAGGCCTTTTGCCCCATTTAGGAAAGTAGGATTTTACTTTTTGTTTCGACAAAAAGGGGGAGAAACATATATTAACCTTTAAACTTAAAATGATTTTCATCACTTAAGTAAAACAAGTTTAATATAACATTTTTTTAAGTCTTAAACACTAAAATTTTGTGAGTTACTTATAAACAAAGTTTATGTTTTGTCATCAACAAAAAGGGGGAGATTGTTAATACAAATATCGCCTAAAAACGTTATTTATATTTTATGATATTTGCTAAGTTTTGTTAACGACAAAATGTAAACTTTAGTTTCTAAGTAAAACTTAATTTTATTTTAAAGACTTGCATAATTAGACATTTGCTACATTTTACATTTCACATAAAACACAACACTTTTTATATTTCTTAAAATAGAAAAATGTTAACATCACATCATACATTTATGGTAAGCTTGTGTGTTTGACTTACCATAACCTCTTACACATTTTTGGAAGATTTCTTCTTTTGCTTTAATGTGTTTGACTAGGATTTAGTTGATGTGACTTTGGTTGGTTTGAATGATTTATTGCAAAACCAACTGCAAACCTGGCGGAACCCTGGGGGTACACGGGCGGAACCCATCTGAGGGTTCCGCCATATCCACCAGACCTGCAGAAGGTCTTGCTATAAATACCAAGCCATATATTTGAATTTTGGCTTTATCACTCTACATTACATTTTCACACACATACATTCATATCATTCATCTAACCCTTTAACATTTCATTTTGATGTGAAGTTTCTTTTGTAGCAAAGAAGTTTACAAGTTCATATAAAGTTACAAGTATTCAACACAACGTTGCAAGACTTGTTAGCTTAGCATTGTGTAGACATCGTGTAGTTTACACTTCATTTGATTGTGTGTTTTCAGTAGTGATCGGTTAGTATTTTAGTCCTCAAAATACAAAGTGTGACGGGAGTTGTTGTACCCTTGTAAAAGAACTAACGGGAGTGGTTGTAACCTTGTAAGGTTTTCTCCGCCGGTGAAAGGAGCTTGTTGACTAGTGAAAGAAACTCTCGAGTTGGATACTCGGGGCGTGGACGTAGGGCAAGGAAAAAGAGTCCTTGTAGCCAAACCACGATAAATACTCGTGTTGTGGTTTAATCGTTTCTTTCTTTATACTTGCATGTTATATATTGTGTTTGTGTTCATATCTTTGATTAAACGGAAAGTTTCAAAAGATAATTAAACAAGTTTAAAGTTTTTAAATGGTAAACTATTCAACCCCCTTCTAGTTTTTCACAGATTTGTTTATGCCTGAGTTTTTAAGAAAACCAACATGGGTGGACATTCAAAGTATTTACCTAAAGCATGAACGGGAACATGGGTTTCCGGGAATGCTTGGTAGCATTGATTGTATGCATTGGGCGTGGAAAAATTGTCCGGTTGCTTGGCAGGGGCAATTTGGTAGGGGTGATAAAAGATACCCAACGTTAGTGCTTGAAGCTGTTTGTGACAACCGGCAGTTTAGGGAGCCATTTTAAAAATCCGCATTTCGATATAAGTTCGTTTATAATTTTTATTTGAAATTTTCATTTCACAACGAACTTGTAAGACCTATGTTATGAATATTTTATTTAATGACGTTATGGAATTCGTGAATTATGTTCATAATTCATTTTTGATTATGGGATCGGTGATGTATATTTGAATTCTCACCTGGTACTACGTTGACTTTGGCACTAGGATTACCTAACATAGTTTTATGATTCGTCTTAACGAGTCCGTTATATATTTTAATTAATTACGAGAGGTTCTCGTGTGATATGGAAATTTTAAAATGAGTTCGGGTTCGGGCCACGTGTTTTTACATCTACCCACATTACCCGCTCAATGGTAATAATATCCTTATTATTATTATTATTATTATTATTATTACATCTATTATTATTATTATTAATGCATTTTAAAAAAAAAAAAAAAAAAAAAAAAAAAAAAAAAAAGAGAGAAAAGCTAATAAGGGTCCTTTGGATCCGGTTCTACACACACCAACACACTCACTCTCTTTTCATCTCTCACCTCACTCTCATCTCCCTCACTAACCAAAACCCTAGCCGCCACTATTGAGATCCGGCCACCACAGCGTCACCGCCGGCCACCACACTAAATCACCACCATAAATCGAACCTCCAACATCTAATCTACTAGATCTAGTGCACCACGCGCCTCCTATCACCACTTTATCACACGAATCACCACCAAATTTATCACCAATCGTTTATTTTTGGAAAGATTATCAAAGTTTTGGAGTTCTAGTTCGAAGGTGAGCGAGTATTCACTCGTATGGTTAATAAAACCGTGACTCTTGGTCACGAATCAAGGAGATCCGAATGGGTTTCATATAAAAACGCAACAAAGTTATGGGTTGTGATTGGAAAAATGTTTTTCTTAAAGTTTGGTATCCGATTTGGGTTGTGTTGGGTTCGATTTGATGATGGATTCGTGGGATTCATGGGTTGTCGAGGTGTTGTGACCTCGAGTTGGAGCTAGCCGAGACCTTATGGTCTCGGGATCATTTTTCTTGCGCTCGTATAGCCCTACCGAGACCCTCTTAGGGATTCTCATTGAGTATGGTTCGAGTCTATTGACTCGATAGCCACACAGTTCGACTTTTGAGTCGCGGCTTTTAGCCAAATACTTGTGTTTTGCCGAGTTGACCTTTTGAGGTCGAGTGGATTACTTGGTTATTTGTGGTGCTCTTGTGAGCATTAGTGATGGTTGTATGTTTGGTTCGAGTCTAAACGACTCGTAGTATTGAGCCGAGACTCAAGTGAGTCGGGGGCTCGGGTCGGCTTGGTAAACCGACCCACACATTGACTTGGTTAATGTTATTAATTGACTAATGTGGACAAGTTGTTATATTAACATTGGTTATTATTGTTATTGTTATATTGTCGTGGTATTGATTTCTCGGCCGAACACTTTGGTCGAAATGGATATTGGTTATTGGTTATGATTCGATATTGTGAAGTTGTTGTCGAGTGGTATATGATATGAGGACCGGTTATGAGACGGTCGTTAGATGACGGAGATAGGTTAGTTGGGTACCGTAGTCGGACCTTATTGTTGTAGCCCGTGGTTGAGATTGTGATTGGACGGAGTTTATTATTTATGACTTTGGTTTATTATTGGACTTGGACAATGAGCCGAGAGTCATGACTCGGACATATGACCATTTCGTGTAACTCAATAAACATTAAAAGTAAAACGAGAATAATAAAACTCGTAATAATAATTATTAGTAATATGAACGTTTATACGAAAGTATATACGTGAGTAACGTATATATAACTATATAAACGCGCATATTAATAATAATAATAATCACGAGTCGTATTATAAATAATACGATTAGATACATATTAAGCTACGAAAGTGGCGTAATATTAATTAAACGTATTATTATTATTATTAGAAATTGTGTTGTAAACGGGAAACTCCCGATAATTATGAAACGTTTAATAAAAAGTCATTTTGGATATATAACAGATAAACTTATTGAGTTAGGCGAAATTGTCGTCACTCGGGTCCAGGTAAGTTATTATTTGCGACATTCGTGTTGTCTCGGATATATGACGACTAATATAGACGTTTTCTATAAGTAAATAACCACCCAACCGTAAGGTTGAGCCGTGTTGTTTGGTTATATGAAACGAATATATTAGTGGGCATCGTATCCTACGACGCCCATAGGTTGTAGTATATGTAAAGGGTAATAGATTGCGAGTATATATATCGGGAAATCTGGCCAATTTGACGATATATACGAGGAATTTATTAAACTATGATATATACTATATAGTAATTATGTGCTATGTGTTTTATATGTGCTTTAGATTGGGTGTAATCTTGGAACGGTATATTACGTAAATAAATATGAGGATTATCAAACCGACGGATTTGGTAAACTTTGGCGATTTATTTAAATGATATATTGGGCTAATATTAGATCTATAGTTTATTATATGTTCTACGTGTGATCTTGTTGGTTTGTTTTGAGTCGACCCACCACCCGTATGGATACCAAACGCAAATACACCAAACTAATACGAAATGGAATTTCGGAAATAAAACGGATTCTCGTCCGGGTTTGGGAATATTATATATTTGAGGTAATGATTTCTGAAAGAGTTAATATTGTTAGGTCGTGCCAAGTCCGTAGTTGCTGTTTCGTGAGTTATCATACATCTTATTGCTACCTACCTCGTCTTGCTATTTTTTTGGACTTGAGGTGAGTCATAGCCCCACTTTTTACTCTTGAACTATGTTTTCAACGATTGGGGTGAGAAACGTGCAAATCATTTTACGTGGACTATTATCGCTTTTATATTCTTTCTAAAACTTGCTATGCGTATGGACTAGGATCTATTGTCAGCTTTAGTCACACCTTTTGTGTGTACTATTCAAGGTTGGCTTATTTGGTTATTTGGATTGTCAGCTTTAGTCACATAGTTTTGTGTGTACTATTCAAGGTTGGCTTATTTGGATTGTCAGCTTTAGTCACATAGTTTTGTGTGTACTATTCAAGGTTGGCTTATTTGGATTGTCAGCTTTAGTCACATAGTTTCGTGTGTACTATTCAAGGTTGACTTATTAGATACTATAGTGTGCACCTATAGGTTATTATTACTCCGGAGGTTATCCGAGTAATTACTGGTATTGCGGGGGTTACCCGAATACTTATGTTGTTACGGAAGGGTATCCGTGTGTTTTGGCTATTACGGAAGGGTTTCCGTGTGTTATGTTGAGAGCGGAGGGTATCCGCAGGCTTTTAGCGAATCCTTAGTCTAGCTAGCAAGCGTTTTGCGTACATGTCCACTATATTATTAGTTGAAATTAAACCTATGATCTCACCAGCGAAAGCTGACTTTTAGCACGTTTTCTCAGGTAATTAAGTATTGAGGTGCATGCTTGGATTGGAAGGCTCGGCTGTGGCACACGGTTATGGATCTATATTTTCTAAACTCTGATAATTAAATTTGGACCTATTGTTATTTTATTTTGGGCCTAACTCTGAATGATGTTGGGATAAATGTAAACTCTAAAACCCCGTTTTGGTTGTGTTTTTA
Organism: Artemisia argyi; assembly: GCA_030686995.1. Taxonomy (NCBI): domain Eukaryota; kingdom Viridiplantae; phylum Streptophyta; class Magnoliopsida; order Asterales; family Asteraceae; genus Artemisia; species Artemisia argyi. Next base: position 224,364,846 of record CM060701.1, on the reverse strand, counting down.
TTATGTTTACTTTATCTCGTTCTATATTGTCTTGTGTTGGATACCAATCCCCGTAGCACCCCGAAAGCTTGTTGAGTCTTCCGCTGTATCAAATTTTGGGGGTGTTACAGATTGGTATCAAAGCCAAGGTTATAGAGAACTAGGTAAATAAACGCCTAAACTATAACCGTATTTTTATAGAAAATGATCCTTGACTACCGCCCGCCAGCCCGCCAAGCCGAAGCATCTTCTATTAATTGAGGTATTATGAGATATTTGAGATGATTTGAGGTTTATGGATTTTAGTAATAAGATGGCGTTCTCGAGGATTTATATGGTCTGCATGTTTTATAAACATTTTAGTAATGCGGTGTTTGAAATTCTTTTATTGAGATTATATATGGAATTAATTGATGAGTATATTTGGTATGGTATTATGAGTTGTGATTTAAGTTGTTTTGAAACACTTACACCTACCCTACGCCGTTGTCACATACTATGGCCTCCCATATGCCCGATGTCGTCGAGGACATTCTTACTGCACCGGTTTTACCTGCACAGTTCACTATGGCATCTGATGATCCTTACCAGATGGCCATGACTCCAGCTACTGTATCACAGGCAGCTTCTACTTCAGCACTACCTGCTGCATCTACGCAGGGACCCTCATCTTCTTTAGGGCTCCCTGGTACATCGAGGCAGCTTACTCTTCATCAGGCTTTGGCTCGTGTGGCACCACGCTTTGCCCACCGAGCTACGGCACGCATGTCGGTACACCCTACCCCATCACCTTTACAGATTGATGCTCATTCTCTTCTGTCTGAGGCACCGCCCACATCACTGCGTCGTCGTCCTAGATCACCTACTACATCTTCACATGGTTCACCCAGTAGGAGACGACTAGTGATGAGGTACTCTTCCGATGAGGAGGAGGAGGAGTACGAGGGTGAGGATGAGGCTGATGACCCTGAGCGGGAGGATGACCCTCAGGAGGTTGAGCATGGTGATGATGATGACCCTGAGGAGGAGGATGACCCTCAGGAGGATGAGATGCCTGATGATGATGATGATGTGTTAGCACCACCAGCTCAGGCTGAGGAGCCTGATTCACCTGTACACCCGATTGAGCCCGATTCACCTGATCATCCGTTCTTGTTTGAGTTACCACCGGGTAGTCCCGTGGAGTCGGATGCATCGTCTGAGATTTCTGCTGAGCATGCAGAGTTGGGTGAGATTGGCAGGTTGTGGGCTCGGATTACTGAGCTTAGTGACAGAGTTGCACGCGTATCTGATCGACTTGAGCGAGTTATTGGAGAGTTTTTAGCAGATTTGAGAGTTGATTTGACTGTCGTTGTGGGCAGGACTACTGAGCTGAGGAGAGTTATGATGGATGTCCACGAGCATATCGATAGTTTGCAGCGAGGATTTGTTACTGCTCGTGAGGCCGACCGCAAGCTTTGGCAAAGGAATGCCGAGCTAGAGAAGGAGGTGGCTGACCTCAAGAGAGACCGAGACACCCATAGCGTGGAGTTAGGATCGTTATGGAGGGATCTTGATGGCTTGAGGCAGGAGTTGAGGATTCTCCGTCAGCCACGTGGCTAGTTGTTTGAGTTATATTATCTTGTTGCTTTCTTAGCCGAGGAGTGTTCGGTTAAAAAAGCTAGTTATCATATTTTGATGTATTCTGTACGGTATTCGTCTCGTTTGGAACGATTAGTATGTTTTGTGTTATCCGTTAGTTGGAACGATGTTAGATCGCTATTGTACGGTTGATGGTTATTAGTATATGGTATTATGTGATTTTGGGTGTTATGGAAGTTGAGTCCCTATTCGCTTGTTTGTTGTTACGCGGTGTATTGTTACTATTCTGTCCATGATTGGTTTCGTTGAAATGTTTTGTTGAGCATATCAATAAGTTCTATTGGAGACTCATGAACTTGTGTGATGTTAGAGATCAATGGCACCCCGTCGAAACCCTGTTAGGTCTACCAGGACTGGTCCTGCTGTGACTACTCCGGCTCGTCGAGGTCGTCGACCTACTCGAAATGTTGAAACCCCTACTCCTGACAACCTGGACACCACTAACCGTAACAACAGGAATCAAAATGTTGATGTTCAGGGAGACAATGATCATGTTCCACTTAATGCACCTACTGTGGATCAAGCAATGATCAACCAACTCGTGGAGCAAAGAGTTGCTGAACTACTAGCTGAGTCAAATCATTCCAACAATTCTGCTGGAACTTTTCCACCTGTTCGTGCTAATGGATGTCAATACAAGGAATTCAAGATTTGTGGACCCATTGAGTTTGGTGGAAATGAAGGAGTGGTTTACTTAGTCAGATGGATTGAGAAGACTGAGTCAGTGTTTAATGTCAGTGGTTGTGCGGAGAATGCGAAGGTAAAGTTTGCTTCGTTTACTTTCAAGGATGAAGCTTTGACTTGGTGGAACAACTACCGAAATGCAGTTGGGAGTGATGTAGCATATGCTATGACTTGGGAGCAATTTAAGTCCTTGTTGATTCAGACTTATTGCCCAAGGAATGAGGTCAAGAAGCTAGAGATTGAGTTTTGGAACCACAAGGTGAAAGGTAATGATATGGCGACTTACAATCGTCGTTACCAGGAGTTAGCCTTGTTGTGCCCTGATATGGTGAAAACCGAGACTCAAAAGATTGAGAGGTATACTGATGGATTGCCTATAGCTACGAGGAATGATGTAATTTCTGCTAGGCCTACAAACATCCATGAGGCAATCACAATTGCTCAACAACTTATGGATTCGTTGGAATTAGAAGAAGGTGATAAGGAGAAGAATGGAAAGAGAAAGAGAGACCGTCACTCTAAGAGTAATGATCACCGAAGCAAGAGACAAGCTAAGGCTTATGCTATTGGGAATGGAGGTAAGAAGAATCAGAATGGTGATGCACCCAAGTGTGATCGTTGCCATCAGCATCACACTGGATGGTGTAGTGTGACATGCCAGAATTGCTCAAGGAAAGGACATACAGCTAGGGACTGTAGAGCTCGACCTCTTGCAATGGTTCAAGCTGCTCCTGAGATGAGAAACAAGGCAGATGTTACCTGTTATGGGTGTGGAAAGAAGGGACACTATAGGAATGAGTGTAGAGAATCGCGGAACCGTGGAAATCAAGGCTCGGGTGGTAATGGGTACAATTATGGAAACCGTGGAGCTGGAGGAAATCGTGGACGACAAGATAATGGGGACCAACATGTGGAAGCTGGAGCTGCTCAAGGAAGAGTGTATGCACTCGGGAACGAGAGAGGAGAAGATCCGAACGTCGTTACTGGTACGTTCCTTCTCAATAATCGTTATGCTTCCATACTGTTTGATACTGATGCCGATAGGAGTTTTGTGTCCTCTACCTTTGCACCCTTACTAGAGAAACCCCCGATGGCCTTAGGAATTGGATATGATATTGAGTTAGCTAATGGAAACATAGAAAGGATTAATACCATCATTCGCGGTTGTACGTTAAATTTCTTGAACCACCCTTTCAACATAGATCTTCTACCCGTCACGTTAGGAAGTTTTGATGTAATCATTGGTATGGATTGGTTGTCGAAGTATCGTGCTCACATACTTTGCGACGAGAAGATCGTGCGTGTACCATACGGAAAGGAGGTCCTAAATATATTAGGAGACCGAAAGGATTCTAGGAGCCCATCCCGATTGGCAGTGATTTCTTGCACTAAGCTACCGAAGCTAATGGAGAAGGGATGTTATCTTTTCTTAGCTCAAATTTCTGAGAAGGGCGAGACGAAGAAAAAGGAAAGGTGCATTGGAGATGTGCCTATAGTTCGTGATTTTCCTGATGTGTTTCCTGATGATTTGCCGGGAATCCCGCCGACTAGACAAGTGGAATTTCATATTGAGTTGATACCTGGTGCTGCACCTGTAGCACGAGCACCTTATCGTCTTGCACCTACCGAACTGGAAGAGTTGTCGAAACAATTGGCAGAGTTAGCCGAAAAAGGATTCATAAGACCAAGTTCTTCACCATGGGGAGCCCCAGTCTTATTTGTGAAGAAGAAGGATGGATCGTTTCGTATGTGTATTGATTATAGGGAGTTGAATAAGTTAACGGTGAAGAATCGATACCCTTTTACCTAGGATCGATGACTTGTTCGACCAACTTCAAGGATCGAGTGTGTATTCGAAGATCGATTTGAGATCGGGATATCATCAACTTCGAGTTCGCGAAGAAGATATTCCGAAAACGGCTTTCAGAACCCGTTACGGGCATTACGAGTTTCAGGTGATGCCGTTTGGGTTGACTAACGCACCAGCAATATTCATGGATCTCATGAATCGTGTGTGTAAGCCTTACTTGGATAAGTTCGTGATTGTATTCATCGATGACATTCTGATTTATTCAAAGAGTGAGAAAGAGCATGAGGAACATTTAAGACTCATTTTGGAATTGCTCAGGAAGGAGAAACTTTATGCCAAGTTTTCGAAATGCGAATTTTGGATTCCGACAGTACAATTTTTGGGTCATGTGATTGACAGACAAGGAGTCCATGTGGATCCTGCAAAAATTGAGGCGATAAAAGATTGGGCTGCACCTACCACCCCAACAGAAGTTCGTCAATTTTTGGGTTTAGCTGGTTATTACCGAAGATTCATTGAGGGATTTTCGAAGATAGCTAAACCATTGACCAAATTGACCCAAAAGAGTGTTACGTATGAATGGGGAGATAAAGAAGAGGAAGCGTTTCAATTGCTTAAGAAAATGTTGTGTAGTGCTCCTATCTTAGCGTTACCAGAAGGTAACGAGGATTTCGTCGTCTATTGTGACGCCTCACATAAAGGTTTAGGAGCCGTGTTAATGCAACGAGAGAAGGTGATAGCTTATGCTTCCCGACAGCTCAAAAAGCATGAGAAAAACTACACTACCCATGATTTGGAACTAGGTGCTGTAGTTTTTGCTTTAAGAATATGGAGACATTACTTGTACGGAACCAAGTGTGTTGTATTTACTGACCACAAAAGTCTACAACACATCTTGAATCAAAAAGAGCTCAACATGAGACAACGACGTTGGATCGAGTTGCTAAGCGATTATGATTGTGAAATTCGCTATCATCCTGGTAAAGCAAACGTTGTTGCTGATGCTCTTAGTCGAAAGGAAAGAGTACCACCATTACGAGTTAGGTCATTGGGAATGACTATCGTATCACCATTACCATCTCAAATACTCAAAGCTCAAACGGAAGCATTGAAAGCAGAAAATAGATCTGCCGAGAACGTATTTGGGATGGCTGATAGTGAGAAAGGATTTGTTAAGCGTTCGGATGGAATATTATGTTTTGGAGATCGGATTTGGGTACCGTTATATGGAGGAATTCGAGAATTGATTATGCATGAGTCGCATAAGTCAAAGTACTCCATTCACCCTGGTTCCGATAAAATGTACCAAGATCTTAAGAAGTTCTATTGGTGGCCAAATATGAAGGCAAATATAGCATCGTACGTTAGTAAGTGCTTGACATGCGCCAAGGTTAAGGCTGAACACCAGAGACCGTCAGGACTACTAACGCAACCAGAACTTCCAGTCTGGAAATGGGAGCGGATTACTATGGACTTCATTACCAAATTACCGAGGACGGCTAGCGGTTGTAACGCTATCTGGGTAATTGTGGACCGTCTGACAAAGTCTGCTCATTTCTTAGCTATTAGTGAAGATGATAGTGTGGATAAGCTTGCAAGGTTATATGTGAAAGAAATTATTTCGCGTCATGGAGTCCCGATATCTATTATTTCGGATCGTGATAGTCGTTTTACGTCAGCTTTGTGGCGATCACTTCAAACGGCTTTGGGGACGAGGCTTGATATGAGTACTGCATATCATCCCCAAACCGATGGTCAAAGTGAGAGGACCATTCAGACGCTAGAGGATATGCTTCGTGCATGCATCATAGACTTTGGTAAAGGCTGGGAGAAGTATTTACCCCTTGCGGAATTCTCCTATAATAACAGCTACCATACAAGTCTTAAGGCTGCACCTTTCGAAGCTTTGTATGGCAGAAAGTGTCGTTCGCCTATTGGTTGGGCAGAAGTTGGAGATAGTCAACTTACAGGCCCTGAGCTTATTTTGGAAACTACCGAGAAAGTGACTCAGATTCGTGATCGGTTGCAAGTCGCCAGAGATAGGCAGAAGAGCTACGCCGATCAGAGACGTAAACCTTTAGAGTTCCAGGTTGGAGACAAAGTGATGATGAAAGTCTCGCCTTGGAAAGGTGTAATACGTTTCGGGAAACGTGGTAAACTCAACCCACGCTACATTGGACCATTCTTGATCTTAGAAAGAATTGGGCCCGTGGCTTATAGGTTGGAATTACCGTCCGAACTGAGCAAAGTTCACGACGTGTTCCACGTGAGTAACCTGAAGAAATGTCTTTCTGATGAAATGCCCGTCATTCCAATGAGGGACATTCGTGTAGATGAGAAACTGAATTTCGTGGAGGAACCGATTGAGATTTTAGATCGTGAAGTTAAACGACTCAAGAGGAGTCGCATTCCGCTCGTCAAGGTTCGTTGGAACTCCCGACATGGACCGGAATTTACGTGGGAACGTGAGGACGAGTTCAGGAAGAGATATCCGAAGCTTTTCACTTCGTAGATGGACATTTTTCCGAGTGAAACCCGGGACGGGTTTCCTTCTGAGACGGGGAGGATGTGACAACCGGCAGTTTAGGGAGCCATTTTAAAAATCCGCATTTCGATATAAGTTCGTTTATAATTTTTATTTGAAATTTTCATTTCACAACGAACTTGTAAGACCTATGTTATGAATATTTTATTTAATGACGTTATGGAATTCGTGAATTATGTTCATAATTCATTTTTGATTATGGGATCGGTGATGTATATTTGAATTCTCACCTGGTACTACGTTGACTTTGGCACTAGGATTACCTAACATAGTTTTATGATTCGTCTTAACGAGTCCGTTATATATTTTAATTAATTACGAGAGGTTCTCGTGTGATATGGAAATTTTAAAATGAGTTCGGGTTCGGGCCACGTGTTTTTACATCTACCCACATTACCCGCTCAATGGTAATAATATCCTTATTATTATTATTATTATTATTATTACATCTATTATTATTATTATTAATGCATTTTAAAAAAAAAAAAAAAAAAAAAAAAAAAAAAAAAAAAAGAGAGAAAAGCTAATAAGGGTCCTTTGGATCCGGTTCTACACACACCAACACACTCACTCTCTTTTCATCTCTCACCTCACTCTCATCTCCCTCACTAACCAAAACCCTAGCCGCCACTATTGAGATCCGGCCACCACAGCGTCACCGCCGGCCACCACACTAAATCACCACCATAAATCGAACCTCCAACATCTAATCTACTAGATCTAGTGCACCACGCGCCTCCTATCACCACTTTATCACACGAATCACCACCAAATTTATCACCAATCGTTTATTTTTGGAAAGATTATCAAAGTTTTGGAGTTCTAGTTCGAAGGTGAGCGAGTATTCACTCGTATGGTTAATAAAACCGTGACTCTTGGTCACGAATCAAGGAGATCCGAATGGGTTTCATATAAAAACGCAACAAAGTTATGGGTTGTGATTGGAAAAATGTTTTTCTTAAAGTTTGGTATCCGATTTGGGTTGTGTTGGGTTCGATTTGATGATGGATTCGTGGGATTCATGGGTTGTCGAGGTGTTGTGACCTCGAGTTGGAGCTAGCCGAGACCTTATGGTCTCGGGATCATTTTTCTTGCGCTCGTATAGCCCTACCGAGACCCTCTTAGGGATTCTCATTGAGTATGGTTCGAGTCTATTGACTCGATAGCCACACAGTTCGACTTTTGAGTCGCGGCTTTTAGCCAAATACTTGTGTTTTGCCGAGTTGACCTTTTGAGGTCGAGTGGATTACTTGGTTATTTGTGGTGCTCTTGTGAGCATTAGTGATGGTTGTATGTTTGGTTCGAGTCTAAACGACTCGTAGTATTGAGCCGAGACTCAAGTGAGTCGGGGGCTCGGGTCGGCTTGGTAAACCGACCCACACATTGACTTGGTTAATGTTATTAATTGACTAATGTGGACAAGTTGTTATATTAACATTGGTTATTATTGTTATTGTTATATTGTCGTGGTATTGATTTCTCGGCCGAACACTTTGGTCGAAATGGATATTGGTTATTGGTTATGATTCGATATTGTGAAGTTGTTGTCGAGTGGTATATGATATGAGGACCGGTTATGAGACGGTCGTTAGATGACGGAGATAGGTTAGTTGGGTACCGTAGTCGGACCTTATTGTTGTAGCCCGTGGTTGAGATTGTGATTGGACGGAGTTTATTATTTATGACTTTGGTTTATTATTGGACTTGGACAATGAGCCGAGAGTCATGACTCGGACATATGACCATTTCGTGTAACTCAATAAACATTAAAAGTAAAACGAGAATAATAAAACTCGTAATAATAATTATTAGTAATATGAACGTTTATACGAAAGTATATACGTGAGTAACGTATATATAACTATATAAACGCGCATATTAATAATAATAATAATCACGAGTCGTATTATAAATAATACGATTAGATACATATTAAGCTACGAAAGTGGCGTAATATTAATTAAACGTATTATTATTATTATTAGAAATTGTGTTGTAAACGGGAAACTCCCGATAATTATGAAACGTTTAATAAAAAGTCATTTTGGATATATAACAGATAAACTTATTGAGTTAGGCGAAATTGTCGTCACTCGGGTCCAGGTAAGTTATTATTTGCGACATTCGTGTTGTCTCGGATATATGACGACTAATATAGACGTTTTCTATAAGTAAATAACCACCCAACCGTAAGGTTGAGCCGTGTTGTTTGGTTATATGAAACGAATATATTAGTGGGCATCGTATCCTACGACGCCCATAGGTTGTAGTATATGTAAAGGGTAATAGATTGCGAGTATATATATCGGGAAATCTGGCCAATTTGACGATATATACGAGGAATTTATTAAACTATGATATATACTATATAGTAATTATGTGCTATGTGTTTTATATGTGCTTTAGATTGGGTGTAATCTTGGAACGGTATATTACGTAAATAAATATGAGGATTATCAAACCGACGGATTTGGTAAACTTTGGCGATTTATTTAAATGATATATTGGGCTAATATTAGATCTATAGTTTATTATATGTTCTACGTGTGATCTTGTTGGTTTGTTTTGAGTCGACCCACCACCCGTATGGATACCAAACGCAAATACACCAAACTAATACGAAATGGAATTTCGGAAATAAAACGGATTCTCGTCCGGGTTTGGGAATATTATATATTTGAGGTAATGATTTCTGAAAGAGTTAATATTGTTAGGTCGTGCCAAGTCCGTAGTTGCTGTTTCGTGAGTTATCATACATCTTATTGCTACCTACCTCGTCTTGCTATTTTTTTGGACTTGAGGTGAGTCATAGCCCCACTTTTTACTCTTGAACTATGTTTTCAACGATTGGGGTGAGAAACGTGCAAATCATTTTACGTGGACTATTATCGCTTTTATATTCTTTCTAAAACTTGCTATGCGTATGGACTAGGATCTATTGTCAGCTTTAGTCACACCTTTTGTGTGTACTATTCAAGGTTGGCTTATTTGGTTATTTGGATTGTCAGCTTTAGTCACATAGTTTTGTGTGTACTATTCAAGGTTGGCTTATTTGGATTGTCAGCTTTAGTCACATAGTTTTGTGTGTACTATTCAAGGTTGGCTTATTTGGATTGTCAGCTTTAGTCACATAGTTTCGTGTGTACTATTCAAGGTTGACTTATTAGATACTATAGTGTGCACCTATAGGTTATTATTACTCCGGAGGTTATCCGAGTAATTACTGGTATTGCGGGGGTTACCCGAATACTTATGTTGTTACGGAAGGGTATCCGTGTGTTTTGGCTATTACGGAAGGGTTTCCGTGTGTTATGTTGAGAGCGGAGGGTATCCGCAGGCTTTTAGCGAATCCTTAGTCTAGCTAGCAAGCGTTTTGCGTACATGTCCACTATATTATTAGTTGAAATTAAACCTATGATCTCACCAGCGAAAGCTGACTTTTAGCACGTTTTCTCAGGTAATTAAGTATTGAGGTGCATGCTTGGATTGGAAGGCTCGGCTGTGGCACACGGTTATGGATCTATATTTTCTAAACTCTGATAATTAAATTTGGACCTATTGTTATTTTATTTTGGGCCTAACTCTGAATGATGTTGGGATAAATGTAAACTCTAAAACCCCGTTTTGGTTGTGTTTTTATTATGTTTACTTTATCTCGTTCTATATTGTCTTGTGTTGGATACCAATCCCCGTAGCACCCCGAAAGCTTGTTGAGTCTTCCGCTGTATCAAATTTTGGGGGTGTTACAGATTGGTATCAAAGCCAAGGTTATAGAGAACTAGGTAAATAAACGCCTAAACTATAACCGTATTTTTATAGAAAATGATCCTTGACTACCGCCCGCCAGCCCGCCAAGCCGAAGCATCTTCTATTAATTGAGGTATTATGAGATATTTGAGATGATTTGAGGTTTATGGATTTTAGTAATAAGATGGCGTTCTCGAGGATTTATATGGTCTGCATGTTTTATAAACATTTTAGTAATGCGGTGTTTGAAATTCTTTTATTGAGATTATATATGGAATTAATTGATGAGTATATTTGGTATGGTATTATGAGTTGTGATTTAAGTTGTTTTGAAACACTTACACCTACCCTACGCCGTTGTCACATACTATGGCCTCCCATATGCCCGATGTCGTCGAGGACATTCTTACTGCACCGGTTTTACCTGCACAGTTCACTATGGCATCTGATGATCCTTACCAGATGGCCATGACTCCAGCTACTGTATCACAGGCAGCTTCTACTTCAGCACTACCTGCTGCATCTACGCAGGGACCCTCATCTTCTTTAGGGCTCCCTGGTACATCGAGGCAGCTTACTCTTCATCAGGCTTTGGCTCGTGTGGCACCACGCTTTGCCCACCGAGCTACGGCACGCATGTCGGTACACCCTACCCCATCACCTTTACAGATTGATGCTCATTCTCTTCTGTCTGAGGCACCGCCCACATCACTGCGTCGTCGTCCTAGATCACCTACTACATCTTCACATGGTTCACCCAGTAGGAGACGACTAGTGATGAGGTACTCTTCCGATGAGGAGGAGGAGGAGTACGAGGGTGAGGATGAGGCTGATGACCCTGAGCGGGAGGATGACCCTCAGGAGGTTGAGCATGGTGATGATGATGACCCTGAGGAGGAGGATGACCCTCAGGAGGATGAGATGCCTGATGATGATGATGATGTGTTAGCACCACCAGCTCAGGCTGAGGAGCCTGATTCACCTGTACACCCGATTGAGCCCGATTCACCTGATCATCCGTTCTTGTTTGAGTTACCACCGGGTAGTCCCGTGGAGTCGGATGCATCGTCTGAGATTTCTGCTGAGCATGCAGAGTTGGGTGAGATTGGCAGGTTGTGGGCTCGGATTACTGAGCTTAGTGACAGAGTTGCACGCGTATCTGATCGACTTGAGCGAGTTATTGGAGAGTTTTTAGCAGATTTGAGAGTTGATTTGACTGTCGTTGTGGGCAGGACTACTGAGCTGAGGAGAGTTATGATGGATGTCCACGAGCATATCGATAGTTTGCAGCGAGGATTTGTTACTGCTCGTGAGGCCGACCGCAAGCTTTGGCAAAGGAATGCCGAGCTAGAGAAGGAGGTGGCTGACCTCAAGAGAGACCGAGACACCCATAGCGTGGAGTTAGGATCGTTATGGAGGGATCTTGATGGCTTGAGGCAGGAGTTGAGGATTCTCCGTCAGCCACGTGGCTAGTTGTTTGAGTTATATTATCTTGTTGCTTTCTTAGCCGAGGAGTGTTCGGTTAAAAAAGCTAGTTATCATATTTTGATGTATTCTGTACGGTATTCGTCTCGTTTGGAACGATTAGTATGTTTTGTGTTATCCGTTAGTTGGAACGATGTTAGATCGCTATTGTACGGTTGATGGTTATTAGTATATGGTATTATGTGATTTTGGGTGTTATGGAAGTTGAGTCCCTATTCGCTTGTTTGTTGTTACGCGGTGTATTGTTACTATTCTGTCCATGATTGGTTTCGTTGAAATGTTTTGTTGAGCATATCAATAAGTTCTATTGGAGACTCATGAACTTGTGTGATGTTAGAGATCAATGGCACCCCGTCGAAACCCTGTTAGGTCTACCAGGACTGGTCCTGCTGTGACTACTCCGGCTCGTCGAGGTCGTCGACCTACTCGAAATGTTGAAACCCCTACTCCTGACAACCTGGACACCACTAACCGTAACAACAGGAATCAAAATGTTGATGTTCAGGGAGACAATGATCATGTTCCACTTAATGCACCTACTGTGGATCAAGCAATGATCAACCAACTCGTGGAGCAAAGAGTTGCTGAACTACTAGCTGAGTCAAATCATTCCAACAATTCTGCTGGAACTTTTCCACCTGTTCGTGCTAATGGATGTCAATACAAGGAATTCAAGATTTGTGGACCCATTGAGTTTGGTGGAAATGAAGGAGTGGTTTACTTAGTCAGATGGATTGAGAAGACTGAGTCAGTGTTTAATGTCAGTGGTTGTGCGGAGAATGCGAAGGTAAAGTTTGCTTCGTTTACTTTCAAGGATGAAGCTTTGACTTGGTGGAACAACTACCGAAATGCAGTTGGGAGTGATGTAGCATATGCTATGACTTGGGAGCAATTTAAGTCCTTGTTGATTCAGACTTATTGCCCAAGGAATGAGGTCAAGAAGCTAGAGATTGAGTTTTGGAACCACAAGGTGAAAGGTAATGATATGGCGACTTACAATCGTCGTTACCAGGAGTTAGCCTTGTTGTGCCCTGATATGGTGAAAACCGAGACTCAAAAGATTGAGAGGTATACTGATGGATTGCCTATAGCTACGAGGAATGATGTAATTTCTGCTAGGCCTACAAACATCCATGAGGCAATCACAATTGCTCAACAACTTATGGATTCGTTGGAATTAGAAGAAGGTGATAAGGAGAAGAATGGAAAGAGAAAGAGAGACCGTCACTCTAAGAGTAATGATCACCGAAGCAAGAGACAAGCTAAGGCTTATGCTATTGGGAATGGAGGTAAGAAGAATCAGAATGGTGATGCACCCAAGTGTGATCGTTGCCATCAGCATCACACTGGATGGTGTAGTGTGACATGCCAGAATTGCTCAAGGAAAGGACATACAGCTAGGGACTGTAGAGCTCGACCTCTTGCAATGGTTCAAGCTGCTCCTGAGATGAGAAACAAGGCAGATGTTACCTGTTATGGGTGTGGAAAGAAGGGACACTATAGGAATGAGTGTAGAGAATCGCGGAACCGTGGAAATCAAGGCTCGGGTGGTAATGGGTACAATTATGGAAACCGTGGAGCTGGAGGAAATCGTGGACGACAAGATAATGGGGACCAACATGTGGAAGCTGGAGCTGCTCAAGGAAGAGTGTATGCACTCGGGAACGAGAGAGGAGAAGATCCGAACGTCGTTACTGGTACGTTCCTTCTCAATAATCGTTATGCTTCCATACTGTTTGATACTGATGCCGATAGGAGTTTTGTGTCCTCTACCTTTGCACCCTTACTAGAGAAACCCCCGATGGCCTTAGGAATTGGATATGATATTGAGTTAGCTAATGGAAACATAGAAAGGATTAATACCATCATTCGCGGTTGTACGTTAAATTTCTTGAACCACCCTTTCAACATAGATCTTCTACCCGTCACGTTAGGAAGTTTTGATGTAATCATTGGTATGGATTGGTTGTCGAAGTATCGTGCTCACATACTTTGCGACGAGAAGATCGTGCGTGTACCATACGGAAAGGAGGTCCTAAATATATTAGGAGACCGAAAGGATTCTAGGAGCCCATCCCGATTGGCAGTGATTTCTTGCACTAAGCTACCGAAGCTAATGGAGAAGGGATGTTATCTTTTCTTAGCTCAAATTTCTGAGAAGGGCGAGACGAAGAAAAAGGAAAGGTGCATTGGAGATGTGCCTATAGTTCGTGATTTTCCTGATGTGTTTCCTGATGATTTGCCGGGAATCCCGCCGACTAGACAAGTGGAATTTCATATTGAGTTGATACCTGGTGCTGCACCTGTAGCACGAGCACCTTATCGTCTTGCACCTACCGAACTGGAAGAGTTGTCGAAACAATTGGCAGAGTTAGCCGAAAAAGGATTCATAAGACCAAGTTCTTCACCATGGGGAGCCCCAGTCTTATTTGTGAAGAAGAAGGATGGATCGTTTCGTATGTGTATTGATTATAGGGAGTTGAATAAGTTAACGGTGAAGAATCGATACCCTTTTACCTAGGATCGATGACTTGTTCGACCAACTTCAAGGATCGAGTGTGTATTCGAAGATCGATTTGAGATCGGGATATCATCAACTTCGAGTTCGCGAAGAAGATATTCCGAAAACGGCTTTCAGAACCCGTTACGGGCATTACGAGTTTCAGGTGATGCCGTTTGGGTTGACTAACGCACCAGCAATATTCATGGATCTCATGAATCGTGTGTGTAAGCCTTACTTGGATAAGTTCGTGATTGTATTCATCGATGACATTCTGATTTATTCAAAGAGTGAGAAAGAGCATGAGGAACATTTAAGACTCATTTTGGAATTGCTCAGGAAGGAGAAACTTTATGCCAAGTTTTCGAAATGCGAATTTTGGATTCCGACAGTACAATTTTTGGGTCATGTGATTGACAGACAAGGAGTCCATGTGGATCCTGCAAAAATTGAGGCGATAAAAGATTGGGCTGCACCTACCACCCCAACAGAAGTTCGTCAATTTTTGGGTTTAGCTGGTTATTACCGAAGATTCATTGAGGGATTTTCGAAGATAGCTAAACCATTGACCAAATTGACCCAAAAGAGTGTTACGTATGAATGGGGAGATAAAGAAGAGGAAGCGTTTCAATTGCTTAAGAAAATGTTGTGTAGTGCTCCTATCTTAGCGTTACCAGAAGGTAACGAGGATTTCGTCGTCTATTGTGACGCCTCACATAAAGGTTTAGGAGCCGTGTTAATGCAACGAGAGAAGGTGATAGCTTATGCTTCCCGACAGCTCAAAAAGCATGAGAAAAACTACACTACCCATGATTTGGAACTAGGTGCTGTAGTTTTTGCTTTAAGAATATGGAGACATTACTTGTACGGAACCAAGTGTGTTGTATTTACTGACCACAAAAGTCTACAACACATCTTGAATCAAAAAGAGCTCAACATGAGACAACGACGTTGGATCGAGTTGCTAAGCGATTATGATTGTGAAATTCGCTATCATCCTGGTAAAGCAAACGTTGTTGCTGATGCTCTTAGTCGAAAGGAAAGAGTACCACCATTACGAGTTAGGTCATTGGGAATGACTATCGTATCACCATTACCATCTCAAATACTCAAAGCTCAAACGGAAGCATTGAAAGCAGAAAATAGATCTGCCGAGAACGTATTTGGGATGGCTGATAGTGAGAAAGGATTTGTTAAGCGTTCGGATGGAATATTATGTTTTGGAGATCGGATTTGGGTACCGTTATATGGAGGAATTCGAGAATTGATTATGCATGAGTCGCATAAGTCAAAGTACTCCATTCACCCTGGTTCCGATAAAATGTACCAAGATCTTAAGAAGTTCTATTGGTGGCCAAATATGAAGGCAAATATAGCATCGTACGTTAGTAAGTGCTTGACATGCGCCAAGGTTAAGGCTGAACACCAGAGACCGTCAGGACTACTAACGCAACCAGAACTTCCAGTCTGGAAATGGGAGCGGATTACTATGGACTTCATTACCAAATTACCGAGGACGGCTAGCGGTTGTAACGCTATCTGGGTAATTGTGGACCGTCTGACAAAGTCTGCTCATTTCTTAGCTATTAGTGAAGATGATAGTGTGGATAAGCTTGCAAGGTTATATGTGAAAGAAATTATTTCGCGTCATGGAGTCCCGATATCTATTATTTCGGATCGTGATAGTCGTTTTACGTCAGCTTTGTGGCGATCACTTCAAACGGCTTTGGGGACGAGGCTTGATATGAGTACTGCATATCATCCCCAAACCGATGGTCAAAGTGAGAGGACCATTCAGACGCTAGAGGATATGCTTCGTGCATGCATCATAGACTTTGGTAAAGGCTGGGAGAAGTATTTACCCCTTGCGGAATTCTCCTATAATAACAGCTACCATACAAGTCTTAAGGCTGCACCTTTCGAAGCTTTGTATGGCAGAAAGTGTCGTTCGCCTATTGGTTGGGCAGAAGTTGGAGATAGTCAACTTACAGGCCCTGAGCTTATTTTGGAAACTACCGAGAAAGTGACTCAGATTCGTGATCGGTTGCAAGTCGCCAGAGATAGGCAGAAGAGCTACGCCGATCAGAGACGTAAACCTTTAGAGTTCCAGGTTGGAGACAAAGTGATGATGAAAGTCTCGCCTTGGAAAGGTGTAATACGTTTCGGGAAACGTGGTAAACTCAACCCACGCTACATTGGACCATTCTTGATCTTAGAAAGAATTGGGCCCGTGGCTTATAGGTTAGAATTACCGTCCGAACTGAGCAAAGTTCACGACGTGTTCCACGTGAGTAACCTGAAGAAATGTCTTTCTGATGAAATGCCCGTCATTCCAATGAGGGACATTCGTGTAGATGAGAAACTGAATTTCGTGGAGGAACCGATTGAGATTTTAGATCGTGAAGTTAAACGACTCAAGAGGAGTCGCATTCCGCTCGTCAAGGTTCGTTGGAACTCCCGACATGGACCGGAATTTACGTGGGAACGTGAGGACGAGTTCAGGAAGAGATATCCGAAGCTTTTCACTTCGTAGATGGACATTTTTCCGAGTGAAACCCGGGACGGGTTTCCTTCTGAGACGGGGAGGATGTGACAACCGGCAGTTTAGGGAGCCATTTTAAAAATCCGCATTTCGATATAAGTTCGTTTATAATTTTTATTTGAAATTTTCATTTCACAACGAACTTGTAAGACCTATGTTATGAATATTTTATTTAATGACGTTATGGAATTCGTGAATTATGTTCATAATTCATTTTTGATTATGGGATCGGTGATGTATATTTGAATTCTCACCTGGTACTACGTTGACTTTGGCACTAGGATTACCTAACATAGTTTTATGATTCGTCTTAACGAGTCCGTTATATATTTTAATTAATTACGAGAGGTTCTCGTGTGATATGGAAATTTTAAAATGAGTTCGGGTTCGGGCCACGTGTTTTTACATCTACCCACATTACCCGCTCAATGGTAATAATATCCTTATTATTATTATTATTATTATTATTATTACATCTATTATTATTATTATTAATGCATTTTAAAAAAAAAAAAAAAAAAAAAAAAGAGAGAAAAGCTAATAAGGGTCCTTTGGATCCGGTTCTACACACACCAACACACTCACTCTCTTTTCATCTCTCACCTCACTCTCATCTCCCTCACTAACCAAAACCCTAGCCGCCACTATTGAGATCCGGCCACCACAGCGTCACCGCCGGCCACCACACTAAATCACCACCATAAATCGAACCTCCAACATCTAATCTACTAGATCTAGTGCACCACGCGCCTCCTATCACCACTTTATCACACGAATCACCACCAAATTTATCACCAATCGTTTATTTTTGGAAAGATTATCAAAGTTTTGGAGTTCTAGTTCGAAGGTGAGCGAGTATTCACTCGTATGGTTAATAAAACCGTGACTCTTGGTCACGAATCAAGGAGATCCGAATGGGTTTCATATAAAAACGCAACAAAGTTATGGGTTGTGATTGGAAAAATGTTTTTCTTAAAGTTTGGTATCCGATTTGGGTTGTGTTGGGTTCGATTTGATGATGGATTCGTGGGATTCATGGGTTGTCGAGGTGTTGTGACCTCGAGTTGGAGCTAGCCGAGACCTTATGGTCTCGGGATCATTTTTCTTGCGCTCGTATAGCCCTACCGAGACCCTCTTAGGGATTCTCATTGAGTATGGTTCGAGTCTATTGACTCGATAGCCACACGGTTCGACTTTTGAGTCGCGGCTTTTAGCCAAATACTTGTGTTTTGCCGAGTTGACCTTTTGAGGTCGAGTGGATTACTTGGTTATTTGTGGTGCTCTTGTGAGCATTAGTGATGGTTGTATGTTTGGTTCGAGTCTAAACGACTCGTAGTATTGAGCCGAGACTCAAGTGAGTCGGGGGCTCGGGTCGGCTTGGTAAACCGACCCACACATTGACTTGGTTAATGTTATTAATTGACTAATGTGGACAAGTTGTTATATTAACATTGGTTATTATTGTTATTGTTATATTGTCGTGGTATTGATTTCTCGGCCGAACACTTTGGTCGAAATGGATATTGGTTATTGGTTATGATTCGATATTGTGAAGTTGTTGTCGAGTGGTATATGATATGAGGACCGGTTATGAGACGGTCGTTAGATGACGGAGATAGGTTAGTTGGGTACCGTAGTCGGACCTTATTGTTGTAGCCCGTGGTTGAGATTGTGATTGGACGGAGTTTATTATTTATGACTTTGGTTTATTATTGGACTTGGACAATGAGCCGAGAGTCATGACTCGGACATATGACCATTTCGTGTAACTCAATAAACATTAAAAGTAAAACGAGAATAATAAAACTCGTAATAATAATTATTAGTAATATGAACGTTTATACGAAAGTATATACGTGAGTAACGTATATATAACTATATAAACGCGCATATTAATAATAATAATAATCACGAGTCGTATTATAAATAATACGATTAGATACATATTAAGCTACGAAAGTGGCGTAATATTAATTAAACGTATTATTATTATTATTAGAAATTGTGTTGTAAACGGGAAACTCCCGATAATTATGAAACGTTTAATAAAAAGTCATTTTGGATATATAACAGATAAACTTATTGAGTTAGGCGAAATTGTCGTCACTCGGGTCCAGGTAAGTTATTATTTGCGACATTCGTGTTGTCTCGGATATATGACGACTAATATAGACGTTTTCTATAAGTAAATAACCACCCAACCGTAAGGTTGAGCCGTGTTGTTTGGTTATATGAAACGAATATATTAGTGGGCATCGTATCCTACGACGCCCATAGGTTGTAGTATATGTAAAGGGTAATAGATTGCGAGTATATATATCGGGAAATCTGGCCAATTTGACGATATATACGAGGAATTTATTAAACTATGATATATACTATATAGTAATTATGTGCTATGTGTTTTATATGTGCTTTAGATTGGGTGTAATCTTGGAACGGTATATTACGTAAATAAATATGAGGATTATCAAACCGACGGATTTGGTAAACTTTGGCGATTTATTTAAATGATATATTGGGCTAATATTAGATCTATAGTTTATTATATGTTCTACGTGTGATCTTGTTGGTTTGTTTTGAGTCGACCCACCACCCGTATGGATACCAAACGCAAATACACCAAACTAATACGAAATGGAATTTCGGAAATAAAACGGATTCTCGTCCGGGTTTGGGAATATTATATATTTGAGGTAATGATTTCTGAAAGAGTTAATATTGTTAGGTCGTGCCAAGTCCGTAGTTGCTGTTTCGTGAGTTATCATACATCTTATTGCTACCTACCTCGTCTTGCTATTTTTTTGGACTTGAGGTGAGTCATAGCCCCACTTTTTACTCTTGAACTATGTTTTCAACGATTGGGGTGAGAAACGTGCAAATCATTTTACGTGGACTATTATCGCTTTTATATTCTTTCTAAAACTTGCTATGCGTATGGACTAGGATCTATTGTCAGCTTTAGTCACACCTTTTGTGTGTACTATTCAAGGTTGGCTTATTTGGTTATTTGGATTGTCAGCTTTAGTCACATAGTTTTGTGTGTACTATTCAAGGTTGGCTTATTTGGATTGTCAGCTTTAGTCACATAGTTTTGTGTGTACTATTCAAGGTTGGCTTATTTGGATTGTCAGCTTTAGTCACATAGTTTCGTGTGTACTATTCAAGGTTGACTTATTAGATACTATAGTGTGCACCTATAGGTTATTATTACTCCGGAGGTTATCCGAGTAATTACTGGTATTGCGGGGGTTACCCGAATACTTATGTTGTTACGGAAGGGTATCCGTGTGTTTTGGCTATTACGGAAGGGTTTCCGTGTGTTATGTTGAGAGCGGAGGGTATCCGCAGGCTTTTAGCGAATCCTTAGTCTAGCTAGCAAGCGTTTTGCGTACATGTCCACTATATTATTAGTTGAAATTAAACCTATGATCTCACCAGCGAAAGCTGACTTTTAGCACGTTTTCTCAGGTAATTAAGTATTGAGGTGCATGCTTGGATTGGAAGGCTCGGCTGTGGCACACGGTTATGGATCTATATTTTCTAAACTCTGATAATTAAATTTGGACCTATTGTTATTTTATTTTGGGCCTAACTCTGAATGATGTTGGGATAAATGTAAACTCTAAAACCCCGTTTTGGTTGTGTTTTTATTATGTTTACTTTATCTCGTTCTATATTGTCTTGTGTTGGATACCAATCCCCGTAGCACCCCGAAAGCTTGTTGAGTCTTCCGCTGTATCAAATTTTGGGGGTGTTACACTGTTGCTTCACAAGATTTGTGGATTTGGAATGCATTTTTTGGTATGGCAGGGGCAAATAATGATATTAATGTTTTGGATAACTCTAATTTGTTCGATGACTTGCTAAAAGATGAATCCCCAAGGGCACCATATATTGTAAACGGAAGAAGATATGAACAGGGGTATTACTTGGCTGACAGAATTTACCCGCAGTGGGCAAGTTTCGTCAAATCTTTCTCGGCAACGATTGACGAGAAACATAGTTATTTCAAAAGGAAGGAAGAAAGTGCACGGAAGGATATCAAACGTGCTTTTGGTTTGCTCCAAGGATGGTGGGGTATACAACAACAACTGGCACGTGCTTATGAAATTGTCAAGATACAACGAATCATGTATACATGCATTATTTTGACACGTGCTTATGAAATTGTCAAGATACAACGAATCATGTATACATGCATTATTTTGCATAACATGATATTGAAAGATCAAAAGTTTGTGCTCCGTGACTATAACAGATTGTTTGTGGATCCGGTATCTAATTTGGGGCAACAAACATGGGTCGACAGATTTGATACCCAGCAACTCAAGATAAGGGAATTGCGGGACTAAAAATTGCATTTTCAGCTCCAACGCGACCTTATGGAGCATGTTTGGCATAAACGTCTTCAACACCAACAACAACATGAAGAAGAATATTCCGAAGACGAAGACGATGAATAATTATTTGTAATTCGTTTGGTTTAATTTCATATGTTTCGTTTTTTTATATTTCATTGTTATCGTTATTTCATTTTTTTTATATCTCGTATTGTAATATTTAAGTTTTAATGTTATGTGGTTTATTAAATGAATTGTTAGTTTTAGTTTAGGGGTTGAATTTGAAAATATTTGAGTTAAAGCTGAGTTAAAGCTGAGTTATGAATGAGAGTGTTTTTTTGTGACTTAAGGTGAAAATGTTAAAGCTGATGTAGCGTTGACGTGACACTGACTTAAAGTTTAACCTAGGTGATTGTTGTAAGTGCTCTTATTACACTAAGGCGTTTGGTTCGCCTTAATCTGTCGTAATTGGTTGTAATTGTAATTCAGATTACATTACGTAGGCTGTTTGGTTCGCAGAATGAAGAGATTGTAATTCAGATTACATTATGTGTGTTGTTTGGTTTGCATTGTAATTGTAATTCAGTCATTACAATTACATCAAATAAAGAAATTCAGATTACATAGGATGTTTGATGGAAAGTTTTGAATTACTTTGTAATTCAGAAAAATAATAATAATAATAATAATAATAATAATAATAATAATAATAATAATAATAATAATAATAATTATTATAACAAATATTTATTATAATAATATTTATATATTATAATAAATAAATAATAAAATAATAATAATAATAATAATATAATAATAATATAATAATAATAATTTAATATAAATATTAAAATAATAATATTTCTATAATAATAATAATAATAATAATAACAAAATAATATAATAATAATATAATAATATTTATTGTTATAATAATAATAAATTTTTATTATAATAATATTTATATAATAACATAAATAAATAAAAATAATAATATAATAATAATAAATATTTAATAAAAAAATTAAAATAATGATATTTATATAATAATAATAATAATTATTATTATTATTATATTAATAATAAATATTTATTTTATAATATTTATATACTAATAATAATTAAATAATAAAATAATAATATTAAATATTTAATATAATTAATAAAATAACCATATAATAATAATAATAATAATAATAATAATAATAATAATAATAATAATAATAATTTTAATATTTATATAATAATAATAATATTTATTATTATTATTATTATTATTATTATTTTAATATTTATATAAGAATAATAATTTTAATATTTATATAATAATAATAATATTAATTATTATTTATTATTTATTATTATTATTATTATTATTATTATTATTATTATTATTATTATTATTATTATTATTTAAATATTCATATAATTATTATTATTATTATTATTATTATTATTATTATTATTTTATTAGTTTTTATTGAAACATAAAAATTTAAATAATAATAACTATTATTATTATTATTATTATTATTATTATTATAAAAGGTTTTTTTTTAATCTTTTTTGAATTACATTACGTTTAGATCCAACTAAACACAGTGACAGAATACATTAATTACAATTCCAACACATTATAATTACAACACATTCTAACTCTTTGAATTATAATTTATTCAAATTACAATTCATTTGACAGATTACAATTCCTTTCAAAACATACTGTGAACCAAACGCACCCTAAGTTGATGGTTAAATTGGTTATAAGAAATATAAAAAGTATGGCTAATTACTTAAAAAGTCATTTAACTTGACACTTTTTGTCTTTGTCTGTACTTAACATTTACTTATTGTGTATATTGAATTATCAAATTTCGATCATTGTGTTAATTTTGTAACTATTCAATCATGTAAAATGACAATTTCACTATTCGAAATTTGAAAAATGTTAGGGTAAAGTGGTCACAAAATATATACGATGATTAAAATTTGAAAGTTCAGTTAAAAAAAAAAAAAAAAAAAAAAAAAAAAAAAAAGTGCAATGATAATTAACAAAAAGTTACAAGTTAGATTACTACTTAGCCCTAAAAAATAAAAGCGACGCTAATAAATGCGGTTCGTTAGCTTCCTTATTAAGCTTGGTCTAATAAACAATATATTTTCTTTTGTTTTCATCATTTCCTTTTAAAACACCCGCCCATCTCGTTTCCTTTACAACACGTTTTCCTTTAACACCATCAAAACGTCCTATCTCCGTCGCTCTAGAAGTCACTCCAAAGGTTGTTTTCAAACCTCTAACCGATTTTGTTTGTTGATGCTTTATGTGCTTTTTAAGTTATTAGAGTATTGTTTATAGTTATTTGAGTCTTGTTTTCAGCTTATTTAGAAGTACTTATTTTAGGTGTAGTTAATGTGTTTTTTAAACCTTTTTTTGTGTGTTTGTGCTGATTTGAGGGCTGTTTATACCTTTTTGAGTGTTGTTTTCAGCTTTTTACTGCTTATTTCAGCTATAAGCTTAAACAAAGACCCCCAAATTGTCAGTGCTATTTAGGCCGTGTTTGTGATTGCATGTTTAAAACTGATTCCTACTATATGCTTATTGGTTTCTCAAATAACAAGTTAAATTAGCTTATTCACTTCTGAAATATTTAGATCAAAACTCCTTCTCTTATGTATTAAAACAGAATAATCGGGCAAACACGTTTAACAAACACCCCTTACAAATATGAACATTTAGGCGCAAACTTAAGGCCCATGTATTTGATTTAGCTATGACGTATGGGCTATGGCATTGCTAGCGGTCTGTAGTGGTTATTCTTCCTATTTCTATCTTCGTTTTTGTACAGAACATGAGCTTGTCTTCTTATATTAGGATATAATTCATTTCTCGGTTTAATATATCCGCGGTTTCTAACATTTCAATTATCGTTGTGTATGGCAGTAACAATCTGTTATTTTAAAAGCACAAAGTCTAGTTGGTCGAGTAAGTATGGAAGGAGTAGATAGATTAAACGAGTTAAAGGATGAAATGTTAGTCAATAATATCATGTCTCGTTTGGACTGCACTACCAAAGAGATTATCAAAACAACAACTACTATCTCTACACGATGGAAGAACCTCTGGACTTCACTTCCTCATCTCATTTTCTCAAAGGAGGATGACATCACAGGTTTAGTAGGTGAAGAAACTGATCTCCATGGTTACATTTCTTTTATCGACAACACCCTAAATCAGTGTCCTACAAATCTTAGTCTTAAAAAATTCAAACTTGATATCAATTACAGTAGTCTCGTTAATGCTGAGTTCAAATCGCGAGCAAATAGTTGGATCAGTTATGCTATTAGCCGTAATGTTGAAGAGGTTGATTTACGCTTATGGGATGTAGGAGTAGGGGGTCCGTTTAGCTATGATGATGAGCTGTTTTTCAACAATTTGTGTTTTAATCGTGTGAAGCTGTCGTGGTGTCCGTTTAATCCTCCTAATGGTGTGATTAGTTGGGAAAGACTCGAGTGTTTGTGTTTATCTTCTGTGACTCTGGATGAAGATATGATCGAGAAGATATTATGCGGAAGTCATTGCTTGGAATCTTTGGAGTTGAATGATTGCTATGGTTATAGGAAGATTAATATTACTTCAAAGAGTGTTAAGGAGTTGGTGTTTTCTGGATACAACTCTCATCGTGAGTTTGATACATACGAGGAGGTTTATATAAATTGTATCAAAATCAATGCTCCTTACATATCGTCGTTGACTATAAAAAATGAATTGATTTTGAAAGAGCTTGTGTTGCAAGATGTGTCTTCTTTGATCAAAGCTGACTTAGACTATTCTATCTGTTGGAGGAAGTCCGAGATATCTCACCAAGAAATTTTAAGAGGACTTTTGGAAAGCCTTGGCCATGTCAAAGATGTAACCATGAACGATTACTGTTGGGAGGTAATAATACATAGTATTACTTTTTTTTTTTTTCTTCCATTCGGGTTTGTTTGTCTCTGTGTGTATTGACATTGCAATATTCTGATACTGTTCTCTTTGCAATGTTAGTTTTACTCTCGTTTGAGATGCGTGTGGTAGTGATACGTTTGATGGTGATCGAGTTGAAAATGGAGATTCAGAGGAACATTTTGTTGAAATTGATTAAGTTGTTGATAGTTTAAAACTGGTTGTTCTCTGCTGTTAAAGATGATGACTATTCGTCCCAACTCAGAAGCGTTTGGTGTGGTGACAATGGACTGCTGATGCTTGCTAAGAAGTTATTGACACTCCATCGAGCATCTCCAATAACCGAAATAGAACTATGCTAGAATTTGGTAAATTTCAAACGTTTGTTTACTGATTAATCTTGTGGTTGTGACTGAGTTAATGAGAAAAAGAAATGTCCTAGGAACACATCTTGAAAATGGAATGATTTTGTTACATCCTATGGTTCTATTATTGTTCCAGTTATAACTCATTGGCAATAGATCATTTGAATAGCATCATGTAACTGCAAATACTCAAAAATATGACTGAAACTGTAACACTTATTTCTTCGTATAGCTCTCTGGTAAAAAAAATCTGTTCATACATGCCTTTGATTAAGTCGACTTGGTTTGTGTTCTGGTTTTCTTCTCAATGAACATTTTTGTTGAAAGACGTTAGCCTGAGATTAGAAAGGGGTGGTTCTATAAGTATTTTTGGGGAGACCAATTCTGATGCTGATTTATGTGTTCTTATTGGCTTATGATATCATATTGAAATGCTCATGTCATATGCCTCATTTGGTATTAAAGGCTTCTAGAATCGGATATACGATATGTTTGCTCAATCATCTGAATAATAGCCTGGCAAAAAAGCTTCATTAGACATGTTAGCTATGACCACTAAGAGTCGTATAAAAATACGTCTGAAACTATATCACTTATTCCTTAGTATAGCTCTCAATGAACTTTGAAAGATAATTAGACAACTGTGTCAGAGTAACTATACAATGTTGATCTTTCTTTTCTGGAAATAGTTTATATATTCATTTATCAATGTAAATGCCACAACCATTGTAACTTGATCCTTGTTACCAGCTTTCTGCGTTTGCGCACACACAAACAATATGATTGACCAACATGGAGGGTTCGTAGATCGTTTGGCCCATCTTTTTCCTCGCAATTTGTTAGATTGATCAGAGCTGTTAACAAGTATCATGTTACAATAGTTTTGGTGGGTCAGTATTAGGCTTTCTAGAAGTTGCGCAATATGCTAGTCATTAGTGACAAATTTACAAAGATTGCATTCTCAGATTGGTCCGATGTGATGTATCGTCTCTCATATGTAACTTAAGGTATTTTTGACAAACTAATCACCATCGAAAACTCACTAAAAATAAAGTTAAGTACAATACTTCAGGTTTGCGAGGATTGAATTTGACTATAATTGTAATTGAAATAAAAACCAGTTTTTCATTTCTTTCAAATGAACATCAGGCTTGGAATAAAAAGCCACTGTTAACTATACCGTTAACCATGAATCAAAGTGAGGCTGAATTCGTGCGAATTTGAAATGTGATGTGTCCATAGGCAAGCTCATGGATTTCAATCTCATGTTTTATGTGAATTGCAACTTACCAAATTTGTAAAATACTAAAATGTAAGGACTTGTTTGTTTTTTTAAAATAAGCTCTTATTGTCTCTTTTCACTTCTTTCCTCTGCTGGCGCAGAGGAACATGTTTGTTTTTTTTTAAGACAAAAGAGCTTCTTTCCTCTTCTTTTCTCTTCCAAAATTCAGACATCTCCTTCCTTTTATTACCTCTTCTTTCACTTCTTACATCTTCATTCACAAACCCTACATCTCTTTCTCAATATCCAATTTTTTACGTTTTCATTTCTTTTTTTACGTTCCCTTCTGTTTTTTTACGTTTTCGTCTGTTTTTTTTACGTTTTCATCCATTTTTTACGTTTTCGCCCGTTTTTTACGTTTTCGACTATTTTTTACGTTTTCGTTTATTTTTTTACGTTTTCGCCTTTTTTTTTTACTTTTTCGTCTGTTTTATTACCTTTTCGTCTGTTTTTTCCGTTTTCGTCCGATTTTTACGTTTCCGTTCGTTTTTTTAATGTTTTCGCCTTTTTTTACGTTTTTGCCCTTTTTTACGTTTTCGCTCGTTTTTTTAGGTTTTCGTCCGTTTTTTTATGTTTTCTTTTGTTTTTTACGTTTTCGCCCGTTTTTTACGTTTTCGTCTATTTTTTTGTTTTCGTCCGTTTTTTTTACGTTTTCATCTGTTTTTGTTTTTTTTTTTTTTTTTTTTTTTTTTACTTTTTCGTTTGTTTTTTTCTACGTTTTCACCCGTTTTTTTATGTTTTCGTCTATTTTTTATGTAAAACGTAAAAAACAGACAAAACGTAAAAAAAACATTCGAAAACGTACCAAAACGGTAACAAGATGACGAAAACGTAAAAAAAACTTGTGAAAAAGAAAAAGGAAAAGAAAAAAAAGTACTTCAATAGCACAAAAAATAGTGTTGAAAAAAAATGAAGAAGTACTTCAATAGCACAAAAAACAAATGGTCTTCTTCTTGCAGATGAAGAGTTTATATGTACCTCTTCTTCTGCAGACATGGTTTGCAGATGAAGAGGTAAAAGATCTGAAAAAATAAATGACACCTAAGTCTATATAAAGTAGTGATTCATAATTATGTCAGGTTAGCATACTTTTAATAAATATACTACTAGAATTATTTGAACAACTTATACGGTTTACATATGACCTAATTTAGTTGTGTCGCGATCCTTTACTTTTATAAGCCATTTCATATTTATAGTATATTTAAAAACAAAATAGATAAGAGTGGTAATTGGAGAGTGGTGGCAAAGGCTCGTTCTTTCTAAACCTTTACGTCTTGAGTTCGATTCCCTCTAAAGCTACCCTCTTGAGTGCCACCTTTTTTTTTTTTTTTTTTAATGGTAAAGAATTGTAAAATGATTCTTTGCTTGTTTGTTTTTTTCTTTTTAATCAGACCCAGTTAAACATATAACATCTTACTTAGTAAGAGGTGGGAGGCTTGTCTTGCTGCCTTTTACTCGATAAGAGATTAAAGACTCGTGTTAATATAATATATTTGATGGTTTATTAAAAAAAATAAAAAAATAATAATAATAATCTTGTTTCATATTTACATAAGTTACTTAAATAAATTGCAGAAACGGACACTTAAAATCATTCCGACAATTATACAAAAACAAACAACATTATTTCATTCAGATTAAGACATAAAACATCTTAATGAAACAAACACCCTTAGTGTTAGTGTAACTATACAATTTAAATCTTTCTTTTCTAGAAAGAGTTAAAAAAATTTTAATAAGTGTGTGCTTGGTCGGGGTTTTAGAAGGTAAGGAATGATAACGGAAATTGTTAGAGTTGAGCTGGTTAATTATAATACAATGTGAATGATTACTTGGCTTTTGGGTATGAAGCAAATAGCACGTTAACTTCCTATTTTCATTTTTCTCCCTCACGTTCTTCTTACAAACTATCTAATTTATTTTCTTCTTTCATTTTTTATTACATATTAAAAATATATGTATTTCTTTTGCATTATTTTTGGAAAGTCACCGATGTTATTAGCCCTCTTACTCTTACTAGAAAAAGGTGGACATACATTTTGCTTGTTTGTTTTTTTTCTTTTGAATCAGACCCAGTTAGACATATAACATCTTATTCAGTAAGAGGTGAGAGATTTGTCTTACTGCCTTTTACTCGATAAAAGATTGAAGACTCGTGTTAATATAATATATTTGATGGTTTATTAACTATGTTATATTTATGATAAAAAAAAGTCTTGTTTCATATTTACATAAGTTAAATAAATTGCAGAAACGAACACTTAAAATCATTCAGACAATTACACAAAAATAAACAACATTATTTCGTTCAGATTTAGACTTTCTAACCACCTCTTACAGGTAAAATTTAATAAGTGTGTGCTTGGTCGGGGTTTTAGAAGGTAAGGAATGATAACGGAAATTATTAGGGTTCGTTTGGTTGACTGTTTTGGGGGCCAACTTTGGCATCAATCATATTTAATATTTGTTTGGTTCAACTCCAAAGATTTAAAAATAGCTTTGATGCCCAAATAGTGTAGGAGAGAGAAACCCTATGGGGGAGGCTGGATTTTTTTTAGGGTAAATTGCAAAAATGGTCCCTAACGTTTCACAAAATTGCAAAAACGGGACCGAGACAAAAAGTAGCGCAAAAAAGCCACCCACGTTCCACATTTTCGCAAAATCGCCACTGAGAGCCCTTTTCCGTTAATTTTCCCGTTAAGTGCCACGTAGTTGAGGGTAGTATCGTCATTTCACTGTTCATCGGGTACTAAGCTAGTGACACTGTAACTTGAGGGACTAAATTTGCAAGCGATTGTTTGCCTTTTTTACAAACGGTACAATATCCACTCCCAGTTAAATATGAACGTTGCAGCACATCAAACTTTCACACTTTCCGAAATTTGGCAAAAAATATGGTCGTGATCTGTGACTGTGGGAAACAAGCAACAATCAAAACAAGTTGGACAAACAGGAACCCAGGACGACGATTCTATTGTTGTCCTTCATGTGGGTTTATTGGATGGACGGATCCTCCAATGTGTTGCCGAGCAGTTGCTGTGATTCCTGGCCTGTTGAGGGCGAGGAACGAGCTTGAAGAAGAGTTGGAGGAGCAGGTGAGGTTGATGAGGGAGAAGGATCAACGGATTAAGAAGCTCAACAAGTTTCTTATTTTTAGTTGGCTCTTTTTTTTCATTGCCATTAAGTTGCTTTAGGTGTGTTGACATCTTTCTGGGTTGTATCATCACAGGGTATAAGGTCATCCCTGGTGTGTATTGACCTTCATGTTAATAAAAAGTGTTTTATTTTAGCAGTATAGTGGGATCATCGTTGTTTTGGTTGTCCTTGTTATTATATGCAGTCAACTTGGTTTCTGGTTCCTTATCAACTTTGACTTACAAAAAGTCAAAACAACTTTGGGTCATTCTGTATACTTATGTAGTGGGCATGTTGGGTCATTCAATATACGTAAGTATATGATGATGGCAAACCACAAATTGTGCACAACATAATACAACAAATAAGTATATGCTGATGGCAAACCACAAATTGTGCACAGCATTATGCAGCAAATAATGATGGTAAACGCAATTTTGAAAACAAATACCATTCCTGATTAATCAAGTCTAAAAAACAAATCACGTACAAATTATTGTCTAGAAGACAGAAACTCAGTTAAACAATCCATACACCCATTGTGTTAAAACACATAAACAAATAACCAACCAAAGGTTATTGCACCATCACAATTGTGTTGACTCACTTGGCGATTTTGGCTTTTCTCTTAATCCTACTCTTCCTTTGACCTCCACCATTCCCAGTAGATTGTGATACATGACTTGCTTGTGTTCCAACATGATGACTTGGCCCTCCTGCTACCTCACTTGC
Organism: Artemisia argyi; assembly: GCA_030686995.1. Lineage (NCBI taxonomy): Eukaryota > Viridiplantae > Streptophyta > Magnoliopsida > Asterales > Asteraceae > Artemisia > Artemisia argyi. The sequence goes on along the minus strand of CM060701.1, from coordinate 224,334,110 downwards.
TTGTGTTCCAACTGGCTGGCTTGGCCCTGCTCCCACCTCTGTTGCAGAAGATCCCACTGGCTGACTTGATCTTTCTTGTACCTCATCTGGTACTCCTTCCCTTCTTCTTGTCCCTTGGTTGCCTCTTCGTCCCGTACAAGCTCTCTTATTATGACCCTGCCCACCACATGCACCACATTTGACAGTCTTGCCCCTTTTTGACAGCTTCCCATTCTTGACCATTGATTTTTTCATAACCTGTTCAGCAATCTCATCCCTTGACACTCTTCTCTTCTTCCGTGGTCTCCCAATTGGAACATGGTAGTGAGGTGGCTTTAGTTCACTAGGGATAGGGCAATTGGGCCAAAAGTGTCGACCAGCAATTCCTTCAATCTTGTGTTGATACATCGCCCTCCATGTGGTTAACCAATAGCATTGGTGCACATAATCCTCTGGGATCACAACCATGTTGTCACTTGATTCCTTGCTGTGTTTAGCCATGTCGTTGATAGCCGCAACAGCATGCTTACATGGAATACCAGTGAGTTCCCATCTCCTACATGTGCATTCCATTTTCGGCATATTCACAACACATTGGTCACCCCAACCTCCCGCACACTGGTATGTATCCCCCCCACTCCATAAAATCTTATACTCATTTGCTTCCTCCTTGATGGTTTCTAAAATTTTAGTTGCTGTTGGGGTTAAGAGACCTTCACATCTGTCTATTACATGCTGTACACTAACACTTCTCTTCACAAGATACTGCCTGATGTACTCCAAACAACCAATGATTGGTTGATCTCTGCCGCCCACTAACTTGCTATTGAACGATTCACATAAGTTGTTAAGAAGGATGTCACATTTAGCTCTCCCTGTAACCAATATATCAATTTCAACATCACTTTTAATCTTATTAATATTACAGATGACAGTCATAATATCAACATCACTTTTAATCTTATTAACATTACAGATGACAGTCATAATATGAAAATCATTTTCAATATTATTAATAGTACAGATGAAAGTCATAATATGTGTATAGTGTACCTGAAAAATGTGACCTTGACCATGATGATGCTGATATCTTCCTTAACCAGTCATAAGCTTTAGAGTCGATTGATTTTAGCTCTTTCATTCCTCTATTAAACTCAGGGATTGTTGATGCTCTGGCACACCTCCAAACAAGCTCCTTGATACTCTCCCCCTTAAATAACTGCTTCATCTTGTCATATATGTGTCGCACACAGAAGCGATGTTCAGCAGATGGAAACAGTTCTGCAATGGCTGGTAATATTCCCTGTAGATTGATACAAAACTTACTATGGTAATGAGGATTGAATTGGATTGAAAATCAAGTAACTGAATTTACACAATGTTTATACCTTTTGTCTGTCGGATATAAAGGTGAAGTTTGAATTTGGTTGCAAATCAAGGTCATCTCCAAGATTGCTAAGGAACCATAACCATGAACTCTTGGACTCAGTTTCAACCACTGCATAAGCAACTGGATAGAGGCCATTATTGCTATCGACACCAACAGCAGTTAAGACTTGACCAGTGTGATGTCCTTTGATAAACGCCCCATCCAGCCCTAGTACGTCCCTTCTGCCTGCTTTGTAACCTTTTTTCAATGCACCAATACAAACATAGATCCATCTGAAAACCCTTGAAGAAACACTTGAATCAGGGTTTGCTTCAACTTGAATCTTCACAGTTGTATCTGGGTTTCTATTCTTCAATTCCAAAGCGTAATCCCTAAGACTGGCATATTGTTCTACATGGTCGCCGTCAATTTGTTTCTGAGCAAATTCCCTTGCTCTTGATATCTTTGTGGTCGGAACATCAAGCTGCAATTTTTCATTTATTTCCATTGCTATTGCAGCTGTCGGCGCTGTGCGGTCCCTAACAAGAATTTTAGCAACCTCGGATGAAAGGAATCGTGCAGTCAACAATTTAATTTTTCTTGTTTGTAGGCATTTATGTTCATCATTTAATGTTTTGACACTCCAACTCCTTTCATCACCCACTTTTGACACATGTAGGGACCATTCGCACATGGCCTTGCTCTTTTTTTTGTAGGTTTTGGTACTTGCAAATTTGCCCTTTGACTGCGAAGAAGAAGCTGATGGTTGACAACTTCCTGTATCATTTCTGGCATAACCCACAACAGTCCCTCTACACATCGCTCGAATCCTTTCTTGGTCACACTTTTCAATCCTAATATCTCTTCGGGACTCCAACGCATACATTCTGAGCTTATCTTTGATTTCCTTGGGGTGTTTAAATGTTTCTGTTACAAAAAACTCTCCCTTCTTGACATTCGCCCTACCCTCATACTCCTTCCTTATTTCTTTTAACCTTATCTTGCGCAGGGTGACAAATTTGTTATTATTGCCTTCTTCATCACTATGAAAATCATCATCAAAGTTATAGCCACTATCATGATCCGTATAATCCGCCATACACTCATCAGCTAACTTTGCTACATTCTCAAAGTGGGGATCAAAATCAAACTTAAAGTCCGTCATTTCCACTTGTGGCTCAATAGGGGCTGTCACATCATCCTCTTCATCTTCAAACTCAGACACATGTACAACATGTTCTTCCTCGTTTACCTGCTGTCTTGAGGTGCCCACATCATCCCTTTCAACATCATCGATTTCAACATCATCCCTTTCCACATCATCCCTTTCCACTACTTCTTCTAAATCAACATAGTTTTTGTTGAGCTCTAAAACCACATCCTCACTCTGGTCAAGTTCTGCAACCATGTCTGTAATCAAGTCGTCTTCCACACCAACATTATCTCCAGGAATGGCAAATTGGTACAAGTCCTCATCTGTATGTTGAGATTGTTGCTCAACTTGTTATGGGCCATCAACTTGTTCTGGGCCATCAACGCCACTTACAGGTTGTTGCGCAGCATGAGTGTCTGTGTCACCAACAACTCGGCTTACATGTGGTTGCGCAGAAGGAGTGTCTGTAATCAAATCGTCTCCACACCAACATTATCTTCAGCTTGTTGTTCTTGACCAGCAATCATAGGCACAGGTGATTGACCATTGGTACCATCAATTGAAGTCTCAGCTAGTTCTGGATCGATGGTAGGATCATTTGAAGGCTCCACCAGTACTTCATCCGTTATTTTACATTTTTGGCCTCTTTTGGGTCTTCTGCGTTTCAACTCAACATACACCTCAATCTCTCTATGCGTTGGAATCAAATCCAACATTTTCATCACATCCTCATCAGACTCCAACGGGTACAACCCAACATCCAACATCTCGCCTAGTATCCTATAATAATAGCCTGCAACCCCACCTTTCACACCTATGTCATCTACCAACTCTTGAAAGGCGTAAAAGCTAAACAAGTCATAATCCACACAATCTTACCATGAAATAACTGGATCAACATACATCCTTCCTGGTAGTGGCGTAAATTTTCCACCGTGGGTTACTTTCAGAGTGAAGTAGGTCCACTTTGATTCTGTATGCAAACAATAAACATCAACACACACACACTAACAGCATGAAAAATCAACTTAATGTATAATCCACATCCTATTCGTACTGTTCATTACAATCACATACCACTGTAGATAAAAAAATCGATACAATTAACAATGCCCAAAACATACCGTAAAGTTGATGAAGATTAGGGATCGGGGACGATCGTTCGCGGTTTTTCCCAAATAAACTAACCATCTTCTTCAATTTTTCCCGGTACGGAAATCGTAATTGGAAACTTTAGGGCAAAAAATGCGATTGACTTTGGGCAAGGGAGTGTTTGGATCAGGGTATTAATGTGCTTGTTCGGTGGGTCTAATATTATTTTAGGCGGGAACCGTGAAATGACGATACTACCCTCAACTACGTGGCACTTAACGGGAAAATTAACGGAAAATGGCTCTCAGTGGCGATTTTGCGAAAATGTGGTACGTGGGTGGCTTTTTTGCGCTACTTTTTGTCTCGGTCCCGTTTTTGCAATTTTGTGAAACGTGAAGGAACATTTTTGCAATTTACCCTTTTTTTATTTGTGTGGGTCCCATTGTTTTTTGCTTTTTTTTTTATTTTATTACTTTCACATTCTCTTTTTATATATTTAAATATCTTAATAAAATAATAGCATATTTATTTTATAATGTATTTTCTCTCTCTTACATTAAATCCAAATTTAAATCCTGGTCCTAATCTAAACTCATCTACAAACGAAACGGGCCCTTAACTTCCTATTTTCATTTTTCACCCTCACGTTCTTCTTACAAACTATCTAATTTATTTTCTTCTTTCATTTTTTATTACATATTAAAAATGGGAGGTGATTTGCACACATTAAGTATTGATTGGCACACTCATATGCACAAGCAGTTAAAGCACAGTTTATTTACAGTACAACAATATAATGCATAAACAAGAGTGTCCCAATCAAAAAGTTGAGTGTGCAAATCATTTCCCATTAAAAATATATGTATTTCTTTTGCATTATTTTTGCGATTCGTTTTCTCATTCCTTAAAGTGAACCAAGCACCCCTAAGTTTTTCTTATGGAATATGAAATGTGATGTGTCCATAGGCAACTTACCAAAATTTGTAAAATGTAAGTCTATATAACGTAGTGATCTATAATAATGTCAGGGTAGCAAAACATGTAATAAAGATACCACTCGGATCATGTGAACAACTTAATACGGTTTACATATGATCTAATTTAGTTTGTGCCGTGGTCCCTTTACCTTTTTAAGTTATTTTCATGTTTAATATATTTAAAAACACAATTGGTTCGAGTGGTGAGTTTGGAGAGATGGCAAAAGGCTCATTCTTCCTAAAGCTGACCGATTTTTTTAGAAGAGCTAGTGTTCGGTAGAACCGAGCCCCTAGTCTGTACTTGGCTTTTGATTGTGTAAATTAATGCATGAACTGACTAGTTGATTTTAGTTACTGTTAGTGTAACTACATTTTTTTCCCCCTTTTGGTCCCATCTGTATTGTCTCTCATATAATTTAAAGTATTTTAACAAACTAACCTCCATCGAAAACTCGCTGAAAACAATTACTACTAGTGACATAATATGTGAAGATTGCGTTTGACAAATTCATTCCAAAAAATTGTGATAATATCAGTTTCTTTTCTTTTCAATGAACATCAGACTTCGTATTAAAGCCACTGTTAACTATATACTATACGTTAACCAGGAAGAAAACAAGCATGGCCTGATCACTTGTTGCTATGTCAGTCAAGCTACAAAGTCGATGTTTTAGTTCAATCTCCGTGTGTACCAGAGGTGGCAACATGGGCTGTTCGGGTGTGTTTGGGTATTGGGAGACATGGGATGGGTTGATCCAAAACACTTTTGGTTCAAAATTAGTATTTATACTGTATAAATGAACCGTTATAAGTTTGATCATAAGGAGTAAAATAGTTTCGTTATTTTGGGCAACTTTTGACCCGTTTGACCATTTTTCTATAGCTTTTCTTTCAGTTTTAACCTTTATAGATAAAAGCAAATCTCAATGGGTCCAAATTGCCAACTCAAGTATGTGCCAATTTTGGGAGCACTTATAACTGGATGGGTTGAGTCGACTCTTTAATCTTTCTTTCAAAGTGTTTAAACTCTTATAGCCAATATCTGTGTCAATTATGATGTATCATTGATCTCGTTCTGTTTAGCTTTATGAATTTTTTTTAAACGTTCTCGCTAAAGACAAAACCATTAACTGAATCGACCCATTCTTAAGTGAAGGGACTGAGTATATGATATCAGAACTTCCTTTCTATCTATTTAGGCTCTGATCGACAAACTGAATTCTTATCTGACTCATTAGCTAATAGATCTTAATTCAACCTTGTGATCCAACTAGTTTAACATGACCTAGATCGATCAATTTATCTTGTGACCTTTGGATCAGATCAAAACCTGACCCATCAACTTCTTTTTCTTCTATCTTAACTATGCTGTTATTACTTGCAGGCTTCGACTAGGCACACATACTTCTGCATATTTGATTGGATATTTCTTCAAAAACAGTAAATTGTATCTTGCGGATGAAGCGCCAACTATGACATCCACCCTGATCGTTTTACTAAGTGAAACTGAGTCTGCTACAGTATTGGTAATGTTTTGGCCGGTTACCTTATTTTTAGCTGCCATCATCTCTTCGTGTATCTTATCATGTATTTACCAGGCTGCCTAGGAAGCACTTGAAAGAGATGTCGGTTCAGTTCCAAAAGAAGTTCTTCCAGCATATATTAAGTTAGTTCGTGATGCTGTTTCCATATCTAGAGACAAGGAATGTAGAAAGAAAAAGGTTAAAGATGTTCCTAGTTTCTTTTTAAGTTGGTTCATATGTAACTTCAAGTATTTTTAACAAACTAATCACCATCGAAAACTCATTGAAAACAGTACGTTACAGGTTATCACTAATTATAATCAACGACTCAATTCAAGCGTTCACTCACACAATAAAAAGTCAAGTATAAGTGATGATAATATGCGAAAATTGCATTTGACAATAACTGTGATTGTGATAAAAATCAGTTTTTCAAGTCTTATAAATGAACATTAGGCTTGGAATAAAAAGCCACGGTTAACTATACGTTAACCATGAAGAAATTAAGCATGACCTGACTTGTTAAACTTTGAAGCAAAAGTTGAATGAAATATAAAATGTGTTGTGTCCATAGGCAAAGCTCTTGGATTTCATTCTCTTGTTTTATGTGCATTGCAACTTACCAAATTTGTAAAATACTAAAATGTGAGTCCATATAAAGTAGTGATTTATAATAATGTCAAGGTAGCATACTTTTGATAAAGATACTACTCGAATTATACGGTTTACAATTACATATGATCTAATTTAGTTGTGTCGTGGTTCTTTTACTTTTTTAAGTCATTTTCATGTTTAGTATATTTAAAAACAGAATTGATTGAGGTGGTGTATTGGGGGAGATGGCAAAGGCTTATTCTTAGTAAAGCTTAGGTCATGAGTTCGAATGTTATTAACTTCAATCCTCCTCCTTTTTTTTCTTTTTTTTTTAGTGTTTAATGGTAAAGAAGTGTAAAATGATTTTGTTTAAGGATGAATAAAAACCAAGTCCAAGTCTATACTTAACTTTTGATTGTGTAAATTAATGTATGAACTGTCAGTGTAACTACACAATTTAAATCTTTCTTTTCTAAAAAGGGTTAAAAATTTTAATAAGTGTGCTTGGTCGGGGTTTTAGAAAGTAAGGGATAATACAATGAATGATTACTTTGTTTTGGGTAATGAAGCATTCTTCACTAAATTGAGGGGAATGAAAAAAAAAAAAAAAAAAAAAAAAAAAAAAAATAGCACGTTAACTTCCTGTCTTCATTTTTTTCCCTCATGTTCTTCTTACAAACAAATTTATATACTTCATAGAATTTCTTTTGCATTATTTTTGCTATTCATTTTCTCATTTCTTAAAGTGAACCAAGCACCCCTGAGCTTTTCTTATGGGAATATGAAATGTAATGTGTCCATAGGCAACTTACATTTTGTAAAATGTAAGTCTACATGAAGTAGTGATTTATAATAATGTCAAGGGCAAACATGTAATAAAGATAATACCACTCGGATCATGTGAACAACTTAATACGGTTTACATATGATCTAATTTAGTTGTGTGGTTGTCCCTTTACCTTTTTAAGTTATTTTCATGTTTAGTATATTTAAAAACACAATTGGTTCGAGTGGTCAGTTTGGAGAGATGGCAAAGACTCATTCTTCCTAAAGCTTGGGTTTTTCTGGCCTTTTTCTAGTTGAATTTAGTTACTGTTAGTGTAACTACAATTTTTTTTCCCCGTTTGGTCCCATCTGTATTGTCTCTTATAATTTAAAGTATTTTAACAAACTAAACACCATCGAAAACTCGCTGATAACAATTACTACTAGTGACATAATATGTGAAGATTGCGTTTGACAAGTTCATTCCAAACTATTTTGATAACATTAGTTTCTTTTCTTATAAATGAACATCAGACTTCCTATTAAAACGACTGTTAACTATATACTATACGTTAACCATGAAGTAAGTAAGCATGGCTTGATCATTTGTTGCTATGTGAGTCAAGCTACAAAGTCGATGTTTTAGGTAATGCTCTCAATCTCCGTGTGTACTAGAGGTGGCAATATGGGCTGTTCGGGTGTGTTTTGGTATTGGGAGACACGGGATGGGTTGATCCAAAACACCTTTTTTTTCAAAATTAGTATTTATACTGTATAAATGAACCGTTATAAGTTTTATCACAAGGAGTAAAATAGTTTCGTTATTTTGGGCAACTTTTGACCCGTTGACCATTTTTCTATTGCTTTTCTTTCAGTTTTAACTTGTATAGATAGATAAAAGCAAATCTCAATGGGTCCAAATTGCCAACTCAATTATGTGCCAATTTTGGGAGCACTTATAACTGAATGGGTTGAGTCAACTCTTTAATCCTTCTTTCAACGTGTTTAAACTCTTATAGCCAATATCTGTGTCAATTATGATGTATCATTGATCTCGTTCTGTTTAGCTGTATGAATTTTTTTTTTTAACGTTCTCGCTAAAGACAAAACCATTAACTGAATGTCTGAATCGACCCATTCTTAATTGAAGGGACTGAGTATATGATATCAGAACTTCCTTTCTATCTATTTAGGCTCTGATCGACAAACTGAATCCTTATCTGACACATTAGCTAATAGATCTTAATTCAACCTTGTGATGCAACCAGTTTAACATGACCTAGATCGATCAATTTATCTTGTGACCTTTGGATCCTATCAAGACCTGACCCATCAACTTCTTTTTCTTCTATCTTAATATGCTGTTATTACTTGCAGGCTTCGACTAGGCGCACGTACTTCTGCATATTTGATTGGATATTTATTCAAAAACAGTAAATTGTATCTTGTGGATGAAGCGCCAACTATGACATCCACCCTGATCATTTTACTAAGTGACACTGAGTCTGCTACAGTATTGGTAATGTTTTGGTTACCTTATTGTTAGCTGCCATAATCTCTTCGTGTATCTTATCATGTACTGTATTTACCAGGCTAGGAAGCACTTGAAAGAGTTTTCGGTTCAGTTCCAAAAGAAGTTCTTCCAGCATATATTAAGTTAGTTCGTGACACTGTTTCCACATCTAGAGACAAGGAACGTAGAAAGAAAAAGGTTAAAGATGTTCCTAGTTTCTTTTTAAATTGGTTCATATGTAACTTCAAGTATTTTTAACAAACTAATCACCATCGAAAACTCACTGAAAGCAGTAGGTTACATGTTATCACTAATTATAATCAACGACTCAATTCAAGCGTTCACTCACACAATAAAAAGTCAAGTATAAGTGATGATAATATGCGAAAGTTGCATTTGACAATAACTGTGATTGTGATAAAAATCAGGTTTTCAAGTCTTATAAATGAACATTAGGCTTGGAATAAAAAGCCACGGTTAACTATACGTTAACCATGAAGAAATTAAGCATGACCTGACTTGTTAAACTTTGAAGCAAAAGTTGAATGAAATATAAAATGTGTTGTGTCCATAGGCAAAGCTCTTGGATTTCATTCTCTTGTTTTATGTGCATTGCAACTTACCAAATTTGTAAAATACTAAAATGTGAGTCCATATAAAGTAGTGATTTATAATAATGTCAAGGTAGCATACTTTTGATAAAGATACTACTCGAATTATACGGTTTACAATTACATATGATCTAATTTAGTTGTGTCGTGGTTCTTTTACTTTTTTTAAGTCATTTTCATGTTTAGTATATTTAAAAACAGAATTGATTGAGGTGGTGTATTGGAGGAGATGGCAAAGGCTCATTCTTAGTAAAGCTTAGGTCATGAGTTCGAGTGTTATTAACCTCAATCCTCCTCCTTTTTTTTCTTTTTTTTTTTTCTTTTTTTTTTTTTAGTGTTTAATGGTAAAGAAGTGTTTTTTTTTTTTTTTTTAGTGTTTAATGGTAAAGAAGTGTAAAATGATTTTGTTTAAGGATGAATAAAAACCAAGTCCAAGTCTATACTTAACTTTTGATTGTGTAAATTAATGTATGAACTGTCAGTGTAACTACACAATTTAAATCTTTCTTTTCTAGAAAGGGTTAAAAATTTTAATAAGTGTGCTTGGTCGGGGTTTTAGAAAGTAAGGGATAATACAATGAATGATTACTGTGACAACTGGCAGTTTAGGGAGCTATTTTTAAAACCCGCATTTCAACTTAAGTTCGTTTATAATTATTATTTGAAATTTTTATTTCACAACGAACTTGTAAGACCTATTTTATGGATATTTTATTTAATGACGTTATGGAATTCGTGAATTATGTTCATAATTCATTTTTGATTATGTGATCGGTGATGTATATTTGAATTCTCACTTGATACTACGTTGACTTTGGCACTAGGATTACCTAACATAGTTTTATGATTCGTCTTAACGAGTCCGTTATATATTTTAATTAATTACGAGAGGTTCTCGTGTGATATGGAAATTTTAAAATGAGTTCGGGTTCGGGCCACGTGTTTTTACATTTACCCGTATTACCCGCTCAACCATAATAATATCTTTATTATTACTATTATATTTATTACTCTTATTATTATTATTATTATTATTATACCTTTAAAAAAAAAAAAAGTTAACAAAAAGGGGTTTGGGTCCGGTTCTACACACACACCAACACACAAACATTCACCACCTCTCTCTCTTTTCTTCCTCTCTACAACCTAAACCCTAGCCGCCCCTTAAATATTCCGGCCACCACCTTAACCACCGCCGCTCACCACTCTAAACCACCACCATATTCTTGATCTACAACATCTAATCTACTAGATCTAGTATACCACGCGCCTCCTACCACCACTTTTATCACACGAATCACCACCAAATTCACCACTATTCGTTGTTTTTGGAAAGATTATCACGGTTTGGGCTTTATAGATCGAAGGTGAGACGAGTTTTTACTCGTATTCTTGATAAAATCGTGACCTAGGGTCACGACTAGATGATATTCGATGGGTTTACATTTGTGAACGTGTAATACATATGGGTTTTGATTGGAAAAACGTTTTCTATAAAGTTTGGTATCCGGGTTTGGTTTATTTTCGTCGGGTCGAGGTGTACCCGAGGGTGAAACCCTCGGATTGTACTTGTTTGGCCGAACCATGGATCTTTGATGATTCTTGGTGTTCGATGAGGGTGTTTGGATCCTCGTTTTGTTGTTTGACCGATTCATTTTGGTCACGGTTGACCATGGTTGTCGTATGGATTCTTGGCCGACGACCCTAGTAGGTCGTGTGGTAAGTTTTGGCTCATGTAGAGCTAGCCGAGACCATGGAGGTCTTGGGTGGGACCCACACTAGTTGTGGTGAAGTGTTGACTCGGGTTCGGCTTGGTAAACCGACCCGAACTCTAACTTGGTTGATGTTATTTTGTGATAATTGTGAAATAATTGTTATATTATTATTGGTTATGATTGTCGTTGGTATATATTGTTGTGGTATTTATTTCTCGGCCGAATACTTTTGGGTCGAATTGGATATTGGATATTGATTTGGTAATTGAGAAGTTGTTGGCGATTGGTAAATGTGATACGAGGACCGGTTATGAGACGGTCGTTAGATGACGGAGATAGGTTAGTCGGGTACCGTAGTCGGACCTTATTGTTGTAGCCCGTGGTTGAGATTGTGATTGGACGGAGAATTATTATTTATGACTTTTCCTTATTGTTGGACTTGGACAATGAGCCGAGGGTCATGACTCGGACATATGACCATTTCGTATAACTCAATAACTAATAAAATTGAAACGAGAATAATAAAACTCGTAATAATCATTATTGATAATATGAACGTTTGTATGAAAGTATATATGTGAATAACGTATATATATAACTATATAAACGCGTATATTAATAATAATAATAATCACGAGTCGTATTATAAATAATACGATTAGATATATATTAGGCTACTAAAGTGGCGTAATATTATTAAACGTATTATTATTATTACAAAAATTGTGTTATAAACGGGAAACTCCCGACAATTATGAAACATTTAATAAAATGTCATTTCGAATATACAACGGATAAGTTTATTGAGTTAGGCGGAATTGTTGTCACTCGGGTCCAGGTAAGTCATTATTTGTGACATTCGTGTTGTCTCGGATATATGACGACTAATATAGACGTTTTCTATAAGTAAATAACCACTCAACCGTAAGGTTGAGCCGGGTTGTTTGGTTATATGAAACGAATATATTAGTGGGCAGCGTATCCTACGACGCCCACAGGTTGTAGTATATGTAAAGTGTAATAGATTGCGAGTGTATATATCGGGAAATCTGGCCAATTTGACGATATATATGAGGAATTTATTAAACTATGATATATACTATATAGTAATTATGTGCTATGTGCTTTATATGTGCTTTAGATTGGGTGTAATCTTGGAACGGTATATTACGTAAATAAATATGAGGATTATCAAATCGACGGATTTGGTAAACTCTGACGATTTATTTAAATGATATATTGGACTAATATTAGATCTATAGTTTATTTTATCTTTCTATGTGTGATCTTGTTGGTTTGTTTTGAGTCGACCCACCACCCGTATGGATACCAAACGCAAATACACCAAACTAATACGAAATGGATTTTCGGAAATAAAACGGATTCTCGTCCGGGTTTGGGAATATTATATATTTGAGGAAATGATTTCTGAAAGAGTTAATATTGTTAGGTCGTGCCAAGTCCGTAGTTGCTGTTTCGTGAGTTATCATACATCTTATTTCTACCTACCTCGTCTTGCTATTTTCTGGACTTGAGGTGAGTCATAGCCCCACTTTTTACTCTTGAACTATGTTTTCAATGATTGGGGTGAGAAACGTGCAAATCATTTTACGTGGACTGTTATCGCTTTTATATTATTTCTAAACTTGCTATGCATATGGACTAGGATGTATAGTCAGCTTTAGTCACTTCTTATGTGTACTATTCAAGGTTGGCTTATTTGTTATTGTCAGCTTTAGTCACGCGGTTCGTGTGTACTATTCAAGGTTGACTTATTTAGATACTGTAGCGTGCACCTATAGGTTATTAATACTTCGGAGGTTATCCGAGTATTTATTGGTATTGCGGGGGTTACCCGAATATCTATGATAGTACGGAAGGGTATCCGTGTGTGTTGGTTATTGCGGAAGGGTTTCCGTGTGTTATGTTAAGAGCGGAGGGTATCCGCAGGCTTTTAGTGAATCCTTAGTCTAGCTAGCAAGCGTTTTGCGTATATGTCCACTATATTATTAGTTGAACTTAAACCTATGATCTCACCAGCGAAAGCTGACTTTTAGCACGTCTTCTCAGGTAATTAAGTGTTGAGGTGCATGCTTGGATTGGAAGGCTCGGCTGAGGCACATGGTTATGGATCTATATTTTCTAAACTCTGATAATTAAATTTGGACCTATTGTTATTTTACTTTGGGCCTGACTCTGAAATGATGTTGGGATAAATGTAAACCTTAAAACCCCGTATTTTGGTTGTGTTTTTACTATGTTTACTTTATCTCGTTCTATATTGTCTTGTGTTGGATACCAATCCCCGTAGCACCCCGAAAGCTTGTTGAGTCTTCCGCTGTATCAAATTTTGGGGGTGTTACAGATTGGTATCAGAGCCAAGGTTATAGAGAACTAGGTAAATAAACGCCTAAACTATAACCGTATTTTTATAGAAAATGATCCTTGACTACCGCCCGCCAGCCCGCCAAGCCGAAGCATCTTCTATTATTTGAGGTATTACGAAACATTTGAGATGAGTTGAGGCTTATGGATTTTAGTAATAAGATGGCGTTCTCGAGGATTTATATGGTCTATATGTTTTATAAACATTTTAGTAATGCGGTGTTTGAAATTCTTTTATTGAGATTATATATGGAATTATTTGATGAGTATTTTTAGTATGGTATTATGAGTTGCGATTTAAGTTGTTTTTGAAACACTTACACCTACCCTACGCCGTTGTCACAAACCATGGCCTCCCATATGCCCGATGTCGTCGAGGATATTTTTACTGCACCGGTTTTACCTGCACAGTTCACGATGGCATCTGATGACCTTTACCAGATGGCCATGTCTTCAGCTACTGTATCACAGGCAGCTTCTACTTCAGCACTACCTGCTGCATCTACGCAGGGACCCTCATCTTCTTTAGGGCTCCCTGGTACATCGAGGCAGCTTACTCTTCATCAGGCTTTGGCTTGTGTGGCACCACGCTTTGCCCACCGAGCTACGGCACGCATGTCGGTACGCCCTACTCCATCACCTTTACAGATTGATGCTCATTCTCTTCTGTCTGAGGCACTGCCCACATCACTGCGTCGTCGTCCTAGATCACCTACTACATCTTCACATGGTTCACCCAGTAGGAGACGACGAGTGATGAGGTACTCTTCCGATGAGGAGGAGGAGGAGTACGAGGGTGAGGATGAGGCTGATGACCCTGAGCGGGAGGATGACCCTCAGGAGGCTGAGCATGGTGATGATGATGACCCTGAGGAGGAGGATGACCCTCAGGAGGATGAGATGCCTGATGATGATGATGATGAGTTAGCACCACCAGCTCAGGCTGAGGAGCCTGATTCACCTGTACACCCGATTGAGCCCGATTCACCTGATCATCCGTTCTTGTTTGAGTTGCCACCTGGTAGTCCAGTGGAGTCGGATGCATCTTCTGAGATTTCTGCTGAGCATGCAGAGTTGGGTGAGATTGGCAGGTTGTGGGCTCGGATTACTGAGCTTAGTGACAGAGTTGTACGTGTATCTGATCGACTTGAGCGAGTTATTGGAGAGTTTTTAGCAGATTTGAGAGTTGATTTGACTGTCGTTGTGGGCAGGACTACTGAGCTGAGGAGAGTTATGATGGATGTCCACGAGCATATCGATAGTTTGCAGCGAGGATTTGTTACTGCTCGTGAGGCCGACCGCAAGCTTTGGCAAAGGAATGCCGAGCTAGAGAAGGAGGTGGCTGACCTCAAGAGAGACCGAGACACCCATAGCGTGGAGTTAGGATCGTTATAGAGGGATCTTGATGGCTTGAGGCAGGAGTTGAGGATTCTCCGTCAGCCACGTGGCTAGTTGTTTGAGTTATATTATCTTGTTGCTTTCTTAGCCGAGGAGTGTTCGGTTAGAAAAGTTAGTTATCATATTTTGATGTATTTTGTACGGTATTCGTCTCTTTTGGAACGATTAGTATGTTTTGTGTTATCCGTTAGTTGGAACGATGTTAGATCGCTATTGTATGGTTGATGGTTATTAGTATATGGTATTATGTGATTTGGGTGTTATGGAAATTGAGTCCTTATTCGCTTATGGTTACGTGGCGTGTTGCTGCTATTCTGTCCATGATTGGTTTTGTTGAAATGTTTTGTTGAGCATATCGATAAGTTCTATTGGAGACTCATGAACTTGGGTGATGTTACAGATCAATGACACCCCGTCGAAACCCTGTTAGGTCTACCAGGACTGGTCCTGCTGTGACTACTCCTGCTCGCCGAGGTCGTCGACCTACTCGAAATGTTGAAACCCCTACTCCTGACAACCTGGACACCACTAACCGTAACAACAGGAATCAAAATGTTGATGTTCAGGGAGACAATGATCATGTTCCACTTAATGCACCAACTGTGGATCAAGCAATGATCAACCAACTCGTGGAGCAAAGAGTTGCTGAACTACTAGCTGAGTCAAATCATTCCAACAATTCTGCTGGAACTTTTCCACCTGTTCGTGCTAATGGATGTCAATACAAGGAATTCAAGATTTGTGGACCCATTGAGTTTGGTGGAAATGAAGGAGTGGTTTACTTAGTCAGATGGATTGAGAAGACTGAGTCAGTGTTTAATGTTAGTGGTTGTGCGGAGAATGCGAAGGTAAAGTTTGCTTCTTTTACTTTCAAGGATGAAGCTTTGACTTGGTGGAACAACTACCGAAATGCAGTTGGGAGTGAGGTAGCTTATGCTATGACTTGGGAGCAATTTAAGTCCTTGTTGATTCAGACTTATTGCCCAAGGAATGAGGTCAAGAAGCTAGAGATTGAGTTTTGGAACCACAAGGTGAAAGGTAATGATATGGCAACTTACAATCGTCGTTACCAGGAGTTAGCCTTGTTGTGCCCTGATATGGTGAAAACTGAGACTCAAAAGATTGAAAGGTATACTGATGGATTGCCTGTAGCTACGAGGAATGATGTAATTTCTGCTAGGCCTGCAAACATCCATGAGGCAATCACAATTACTCAACAACTTATGGATTCGTTGGAATTAGAAGAAGCTGATAAGGAGAAGAATGGAAAGAGAAAGAGAGACCGTCACTCTAAGAGTAATGATCACCGAAGCAAGAGACAAGCTAAGGCTTATGCTATTGGGAATGGAGATAAGAAGAATCAGAACGGTGATGCACCCAAGTGTGATCGTTGCCATCAGCATCACACTGGATGGTGTAGTGTGAAATGCCAGAATTGCTCAAAGAAAGGACATACAGCTAGGGACTGTAGAGCTCGACCTCTTGCAACGGTTCAAGCTACTCCTGAGATGAGAAATAAGGCAGATGTTACCTGTTATGGGTGTGGAAAGAAGGGACACTATAGGAATGAGTGTAGAGAATCGCGGAACCGTGGAAATCAAGGCTCGGGTGGTAATGGGTACAATTATGGAAACCGTGGAGCTGGAGGAAATCGTGGACGACTAGATAATGGGGACCAACGTGTGGAAGCTGGAGCTGCTCAGGGAAGAGTGTATGCACTCGGGAACGAGAGAGGAGAAGATCCGAACGTTGTTACTGGTACGTTCCTTCTCAATAATCGTTATGCTTCCATGCTATTTGATACTGGTGCCGATAGAAGTTTTGTGTCCACTACGTTTGCACCCTTACTAGAAAAGCCCCCGATGGCCTTAGGAATTGGTTATGATATTGAGTTAGCTAATGGAAACATAGAGAGGATTAATACTATCATTCGAGGTTGTACGTTAAATTTCTTGAACCACCATTTCAACATAGATCTTCTACCCGTCACGTTAGGAAGTTTTGATGTAATCATTGGTATGGATTGGTTGTCGAAGTATCGTGCTCACATACTTTGCGACGAGAAGATCGTGCGTGTACCCTACGGAAAGGAAGTCCTAAATATACTAGGAGACCGAAAGGATTATAGGAGCCCATCCCGATTAGCAGTTATATCTTGCACAAAATTACCGAAGCTAATGGAGAAGGGATGTTACCTTTTCTTAGCCCAAATTTCTGAGAAGGGCGAGACGAAGAAAAAGGAAAGGTGCATTGGAGATGTGCCTATAGTTCGTGATTTTCCTGATGTGTTTCCTGATGATTTGCCGGGAATCCCACCGACTAGACAAGTGGAGTTTCATATTGAGTTGATACCTGGTGCTGCACCTGTAGCACGAGCACCTTATCGTCTTGCACCTACCGAACTAGAAGAATTGTCGAAACAATTGGCGGAATTAGCCGAAAAAGGATTCATAAGACCAAGTTCTTCACCTTGGGGAGCCCCAGTCCTATTTGTGAAGAAGAAGGATGGATCGTTTCGTATGTGTATTGATTATAGAGAGTTGAATAAGTTAACGGTGAAGAATCGATACCCGTTACCTAGGATCGATGACTTGTTCGATCAACTTCAAGGATCGAGTGTGTATTCGAAGATCGATTTGAGATCGGGATATCATCAACTTCGAGTTCGCGAAGAAGATATTCCGAAAACGGCTTTCAGAACCCGTTACGGGCATTACGAGTTCCAGGTGATGCCGTTTGGGTTGACTAACGCACCAGCAATATTCATGGATCTCATGAATCGTGTGTGTAAGCCTTACTTGGATAAGTTCGTGATTGTATTCATCGATGACATCCTGATTTATTCAAAGAGTGAGAAAGAGCATGAGGAGCATCTAAGACTCATTTTGGAATTGCTTAGGAAGGAGAAACTCTATGCCAAGTTTTCGAAATGCGAATTTTGGATTCCGACGGTACAATTTTTGGGTCACGTGATTGATAGACAAGGAGTCCACGTGGATCCTGCAAAAATTGAAGCAATAAAAGATTGGGCTGCACCTACAACCCCGACCGAAGTTCGTCAATTTTTGGGCTTAGCTGGTTATTACCGAAGATTCATCGAGGGATTTTCGAAGATAGCTAAACCATTGACCAAATTGACCCAAAAGAGTGTTACGTATGAATGGGGAGATAAAGAAGAGGAAGCGTTTCAATTGCTTAAGAAAATGTTGTGTAGTGCTCCTATCTTAGCGTTACCAGAAGGTAACGAGGATTTCGTTGTCTATTGTGACGCCTCACATAAAGGTTTAGGAGCCGTGTTAATGCAACGAGAGAAAGTGATAGTTTATGCTTCCCGACAGCTCAAAAAGCATGAGAAAAACTACACTACCCATGATTTGGAGCTAGGTGCTGTAGTTTTTGCTTTAAGAATATGGAGACATTACTTGTACGGAACCAAATGTGTTGTATTTACTGACCATAAAAGTCTACAACACATCTTGAATAAAAAAGAGCTCAACATGAGACAGCGACGTTGGATCGAGTTGCTAAGCGATTATGATTGTGAAATTCGCTACCACCCTGGTAAAGCAAACGTTGTTGCTGATGCTCTTAGTCGAAAGGAAAGAGTACAACCATTACGAGTTAGGTCATTAGGAATGACTATCGTATCGCCATTACCGTCTCAAATACTTGAAGCTCAAACGGAAGCGTTGAAGGCAGAAAATAGACCTGCCGAGAATATATTTGGGATGGCTGATAACGAGAAAGGATTTGTCAAGCGTTCTGATGGATTATTATGTTTTGGAGATCGGATTTGGGTACCTTTACATGGAGGAATTCGGGAATTGATTATGCATGAGTCGCATAAGTCAAAGTACTCCATTCACTCTGGTTCCGATAAAATGTACCAAGATCTTAAGAAGTTCTATTGGTGGCCAAATATGAAGGCAGATATAGCATCGTACGTTAGTAAGTGCTTGACATGCGCCAAGGTTAAGGCTGAACACCAGAGACCGTCAGGACTACTAACGCAACCGGAACTTCCAGTCTGGAAATGGGAGCGGATTACTATGGACTTCATTACCAAATTACCGAGAACAGCTAGCGGTTGTGACGCTATCTGGGTAATTGTGGATCGTCTGACAAAGTCTGCTCATTTCTTAGCTATTAGTGAAGATGATAGTGTGGATAAGCTTGCGAGGTTATATGTGAAGGAAATTATTTCGCGTCATGGAGTCCCGATATCTATTATTTCAGATCGTGATAGTCGTTTTACGTCAGCTTTGTGGCGATCACTTCAAACGGCTTTGGGGACGAGGCTTGATATGAGTACTGCATATCATCCCCAAACCGATGGTCAAAGTGAGAGGACCATTCAGACGTTAGAGGATATGCTTCGTGTATGCATCATAGACTTTGGTAAAGGCTGGGAGAAGTATTTACCCCTTGCGGAGTTCTCCTATAATAATAGCTACCATACAAGTCTTAAGGCTGCACCCTTCGAAGCTTTGTATGGTAGGAAGTGTCGTTCGCCTATTGGTTGGGCAGAAGTTGGTGATAGTCAACTTACAGGCCTTGAGCTTATTTTGGAAACTACCGAGAAAGTAACTCAGATTCGTGATCGGTTGCAAGCCGCCAGAGATAGGCAGAAGAGCTACGCCGATCAGAGACGTAAACCTTTAGAGTTCCAGGTTGGAGACAAAGTGATGCTGAAAGTCTCGCCTTGGAAAGGTGTAATACGTTTCGAGAAACGTGGTAAACTCAACCCACGCTACATTGGACCATTCTTGATCTTAGAAAGAATTGGGCCCGTGGCTTATAGGTTGGAATTACCGTCCGAACTGAGCAAAGTTCACGACGTGTTCCACGTGAGTAACCTGAAGAAATGTCTTTCTGATGAAATGCCCGTCATTCCAATGAGGGACATTCGTGTAGATGAGAAACTGAATTTCGTGGAGGAACCGATTGAGATTTAAGATCGTGAGGTTAAACGACTCAAGAGGAGTCGCATTCCGCTCGTCAAGGTTCGTTGGAATTCCCGACATGGACCAGAGTTTACGTGGGAACGTGAGGACGAGTTCAGGAAGAGATATCCGAAGCTTTTCACTTCGTAGATGAATTTTTCCGAGTGAAACCCGGGACGGGTTTCCTTCTGAGACGGGGAGGATGTGACAACTGGCAGTTTAGGGAGCTATTTTTAAAACCCGCATTTCAACTTAAGTTCGTTTATAATTATTATTTGAAATTTTCATTTCACAACGAACTTGTAAGACCTATTTTATGGATATTTTATTTAATGACGTTATGGAATTCGTGAATTATGTTCATAATTCATTTTTGATTATGTGATCGGTGATGTATATTTGAATTCTCACTTGGTACTACGTTGACTTTGGCACTAGGATTACCTAACATAGTTTTATGATTCGTCTTAACGAGTCCGTTATATATTTTAATTAATTACGAGAGGTTCTCGTGTGATATGGAAATTTTAAAATGAGTTCGGGTTCGGGCCACGTGTTTTTACATTTACCCGTATTACCCGCTCAACCGTAATAATATCTTTATTATTACTATTATATTTATTACTCTTATTATTATTATTATTATTATACCTTTAAAAAAAAAAAAAAGTTAACAAAAAGGGGTTTGGGTCCGGTTCTACACACACACCAACACACAAACATTCACCACCTCTCTCTCTTTTCTTCCTCTCTACAACCTAAACCCTAGCCGCCCCTTAAATATTCCGGCCACCACCTTAACCACCGCCGCTCACCACTCTAAACCACCACCATATTCTTGATCTACAACATCTAATCTACTAGATCTAGTATACCACGCGCCTCCTACCACCACTTTTATCACACGAATCACCACCAAATTCACCACTATTCGTTGTTTTTGGAAAGATTATCACGGTTTGGGCTTTATAGATCGAAGGTGAGACGAGTTTTTACTCGTATTCTTGATAAAATCGTGACCTAGGGTCACGACTAGATGATATTCGATGGGTTTACATTTGTGAACGTGTAATACATATGGGTTTTGATTGGAAAAACGTTTTCTATAAAGTTTGGTATCCGGGTTTGGTTTATTTTCGTCGGGTCGAGGTGTACCCGAGGGTGAAACCCTCGGATTGTACTTGTTTGGCCGAACCATGGATCTTTGGTGATTCTTGGTGTTCGATGAGGGTGTTTGGATCCTCGTTTTGTTGTTTGACCGATTCATGTTGGTCACGGTTGACCATGGTTGTCGTATGGATTCTTGGCCGACGACCCTAGTAGGTCGTGTGGTAAGTTTTGGCTCATGTAGAGCTAGCCGAGACCATGGAGGTCTCGGGTGGGACCCACACTAGTTGTGGTGAAGTGTTGACTCGGGTTCGGCTTGGTAAACCGACCCGAACTCTAACTTGGTTGATGTTATTTTGTGATAATTGTGAAATAATTGTTATATTATTATTGGTTATGATTGTCGTTGGTATATATTGTTGTGGTATTTATTTCTCGGCCGAATACTTTTGGGTCGAATTGGATATTGGATATTGATTTGGTAATTGAGAAGTTGTTGGCGATTGGTAAATGTGATACGAGGACCGGTTATGAGACGGTCGTTAGATGACGGAGATAGGTTAGTCGGGTACCGTAGTCGGACCTTATTGTTGTAGCCCGTGGTTGAGATTGTGATTGGACGGAGAATTATTATTTATGACTTTTCCTTATTGTTGGACTTGGACAATGAGCCGAGGGTCATGACTCGGACATATGACCATTTCGTATAACTCAATAACTAATAAAATTGAAACGAGAATAATAAAACTCGTAATAATCATTATTGATAATATGAACGTTTGTATGAAAGTATATATGTGAATAACGTATATATATAACTATATAAACGCGTATATTAATAATAATAATAATCACGAGTCGTATTATAAATAATACGATTAGATATATATTAGGCTACTAAAGTGGCGTAATATTATTAAACGTATTATTATTATTACAAAAATTGTGTTATAAACGGGAAACTCCCGACAATTATGAAACATTTAATAAAATGTCATTTCGAATATACAACGGATAAGTTTATTGAGTTAGGCGGAATTGTTGTCACTCGGGTCCAGGTAAGTCATTATTTGTGACATTCGTGTTGTCTCGGATATATGACGACTAATATAGACGTTTTCTATAAGTAAATAACCACTCAACCGTAAGGTTGAGCCGGGTTGTTTGGTTATATGAAACGAATATATTAGTGGGCAGCGTATCCTACGACGCCCACAGGTTGTAGTATATGTAAAGTGTAATAGATTGCGAGTGTATATATCGGGAAATCTGGCCAATTTGACGATATATATGAGGAATTTATTAAACTATGATATATACTATATAGTAATTATGTGCTATGTGCTTTATATGTGCTTTAGATTGGGTGTAATCTTGGAACGGTATATTACGTAAATAAATATGAGGATTATCAAATCGACGGATTTGGTAAACTCTGACGATTTATTTAAATGATATATTGGACTAATATTAGATCTATAGTTTATTTTATCTTTCTATGTGTGATCTTGTTGGTTTGTTTTGAGTCGACCCACCACCCGTATGGATACCAAACGCAAATACACCAAACTAATACGAAATGGATTTTCGGAAATAAAACGGATTCTCGTCCGGGTTTGGGAATATTATATATTTGAGGAAATGATTTCTGAAAGAGTTAATATTGTTAGGTCGTGCCAAGTCCGTAGTTGCTGTTTCGTGAGTTATCATACATCTTATTTCTACCTACCTCGTCTTGCTATTTTCTGGACTTGAGGTGAGTCATAGCCCCACTTTTTACTCTTGAACTATGTTTTCAATGATTGGGGTGAGAAACGTGCAAATCATTTTACGTGGACTGTTATCGCTTTTATATTATTTCTAAACTTGCTATGCATATGGACTAGGATGTATAGTCAGCTTTAGTCACTTCTTATGTGTACTATTCAAGGTTGGCTTATTTGTTATTGTCAGCTTTAGTCACGCGGTTCGTGTGTACTATTCAAGGTTGACTTATTTAGATACTGTAGCGTGCACCTATAGGTTATTAATACTTCGGAGGTTATCCGAGTATTTATTGGTATTGCGGGGGTTACCCGAATATCTATGATAGTACGGAAGGGTATCCGTGTGTGTTGGTTATTGCGGAAGGGTTTCCGTGTGTTATGTTAAGAGCGGAGGGTATCCGCAGGCTTTTAGTGAATCCTTAGTCTAGCTAGCAAGCGTTTTGCGTATATGTCCACTATATTATTAGTTGAACTTAAACCTATGATCTCACCAGCGAAAGCTGACTTTTAGCACGTCTTCTCAGGTAATTAAGTGTTGAGGTGCATGCTTGGATTGGAAGGCTCGGCTGAGGCACATGGTTATGGATCTATATTTTCTAAACTCTGATAATTAAATTTGGACCTATTGTTATTTTATTTTGGGCCTGACTCTGAAATGATGTTGGGATAAATGTAAACCTTAAAACCCCGTATTTTGGTTGTGTTTTTACTATGTTTACTTTATCTCGTTCTATATTGTCTTGTGTTGGATACCAATCCCCGTAGCACCCCGAAAGCTTGTTGAGTCTTCCGCTGTATCAAATTTTGGGGGTGTTACAATTACTTTGTTTTGGGTAATGAAGCATTCTTCACTAAATTGAGGGGAAAAAAAAAAAAAAAAAAAAAAAAAAAAAAAAAAAAAATAGCACGTTAACTTCCTGTCTTCATTTTTTTCCCTCATGTTCTTCTTACAAACTATCTAATTTATATACTTCATAGAATTTCTTTTGCATTATTTTTGCTATTCATTTTCTCATTTCTTAAAGTGAACCAAGCACCCCTGAGCTTTTCTTATGGGAATATGAAATGTAATGTGTCCATAGGCAACTTACATTTTGTAAAATGTAAGTCTACATGAAGTAGTGATTTATAATAATGTCAAGGGCAAACATGTAATAAAGATAATACCACTCGGATCATGTGAACAACTTAATACGGTTTACATATGATCTAATTTAGTTGTGTGGTTGTCCCTTTACCTTTTTAAGTTATTTTCATGTTTAGTATATTTAAAAACACAATTTGTTCGAGTGGTGAGTTTGGGGAGATGGCAAAGGCTCACTCTTCCTAAAGCTTGGGTCATGAGTTCGAGTCCTACTAAAGCTATGCCCTCTTTCTGACCACTTGTCGACCACTTTTTTAAAAGAGCTAGTGTTTAGTGGTAGAACCGAGCCCAATTGAGTCGGGCCCTGTACTTGGATTTTGATTGTGTAAATTAATGCATGAACTGACTAGTTGATTTTAGTTACTGTTAGTGTAACTACAATTTTTTTTTCCCGTTTGGTCCCATCTGTATTGTCTCTCATATAATTTAAAGTATTTTAACAAACTAACCACCATCGAAAACTCGCTGAAAACAATTACTAGTGACATAATATGTGAAGATTGCGTTTGACAAATTCATTCCAAAACAATTGTGATAATATCAGTTTCTTTTCTTGTAAATGAACATCAGACTTCGTATTAACGCCACTGTTAACTATATACTATACGTTAACCATGAAGAAAACAAGCATGGCCTGATCACTTGTTGCTGTGCCAGTCAAGCTAAAAGTCAATGTTTTAGGTAATGCTCTCAATCTCCGTGTGTACTAGAGGTGGCAATATGGGCTGTTCGGGTGTGTTTTGGTATTGGGAGACACGGGATGGGTTGATCCAAAACACTTTTTTTTTTTTTTTTTCAAAATTAGTATTTATACTATATAAATGAACCGTTATAAGTTTGATCACAAGGAGTAAAATAGTTTCGTTATTTTGGGCAACTTTTGACCCGTTTGATCATTTTTCTATAGCTTCTCTTTCAGTTTTAACCTTTATAGATAAAAGCATATCTCAATGGGTCCAAATTGCCAACTCAAGTATGTGCCAATTTTGGAAGCACTAATTTTTAGTGACAATTTGTTTGATTCAGGTTGCTGGTTCGTCTGGAAAACCACTCCTTGAGGGTGGCAGTGACGAAGAAGGTGCTAGTACTTAAGCATAAGGACGAGCAATCATTGAGGTATAGTACTTGACAAATTTACAAAGATTGCATTTTCCGTTTGGTCCCATGTGATGTATTGTTGTCTCTCATATGTAACTTCAAGTATTTTAAACAAACTAATCACCATCGAAAACTCACTGAAAACAATAGGTTACATGTTATCACTAATTATAATCAGCGAGTCAATTCAAGCGTTCACTCACACAATAAAAAGTCAAGTACAAGTGATGATATAATATGCCAAGATTGCATTTGACAATAACTGTAATTGTGAGAAAATCATTTTTTTCATTTCTTATAAATGAACATCAGGCTTGGAATAAAAAGCCACGGTTTAACTATACGTTAACCATGAAGAAATCAAGCATGACCTGACTTGTTAAACTTTGAAGCAAAAGTTGGATGAAATATAAAGTAACAAATTAAAAATGACCTCATATATAGAACCATGAATCAAAGTGAGGTTGAATTCGTAGGAATATGAAATTAGTAAAATGTAAGTCTGCATAAAGTAGGGATTTGTAATAGCATACTTTTAGTAAAGATACTACTTGCATTATTCGTTTTACATATGATCTAATTTAGTTGTGTCGTGGTCCATTTTACCTTTTTAAAGTCATTTCCATTTTTAGTATATTTAAAAACAGAATTGATTGAAGTGGTGTGTTGGGGAGATGGCAAAGGTTCACTCTTACAAACTCATAGTCATGAGTTCGAGTCCTACTAATGCCTTCACCGCTAACACAAACATTTTTTATTTTTTATCTTTAATAAAAAGAGCAAGTGTTTAATGGTAGAAAATTTGTAAAACGATTTTGTTTGGCTTTTGATTGTGTAAGTTAATGCATGAATTGACTAGTTGAGTTTAGTTAATGTTAGTATAACTATACAATTCTAAAAAATTTATTAACTTTTTCATATAGGTAAGTGCCACAACCAATAAGTCTCAAATCGAACACAAAGGAGTATATATCAAGACAAAAGTACACATACAAATTAGCATACCTATATACATCCTAATTAAATGAAGTGATTTTTTACAAACAAACCTAAAGGCATCCACTAACCACTATGATGGTTTATGAAAAAGTTTATAAAATTATGAAAAAGTCTAAAAATTTATAAATAATAGTAAACATTGACTTCAAGTTTATGTGGCATGAAGAGATATATGATATTGAACTTTTTCATAATTTAATGCAGTTAAATTATGTGAGATATTTATAAAACTTGAAAAGGTTTATAGATAGTGGGCGTGAGGATTGTAAAACATAAAAGTTTTATAAATTAATGGCATAACACAATTATAAACATTTAGAAAAAGTTTTACCATAGTGGATGCTCTAACATAGACACAACTACCATTAAATCACGATACTTAGAACAAATAACTTCAATTATAAAGGAATAATACATTCAGGATCAAACTGAAAATGAAATTTACGCAAGTACCAAAAATCCTGAGATTTGATCAGTCATCACCATTGTAACTCAATAATGGCTTTGATGCTTGCGGCCAGCTTTGTTTATCTGGCCATATACGAACCCTCTATGATTATCTGAGGAAAGTTTGCTCATGATCATTTTGACTTTCTCAAGATTTAAGCAAATTAGTGGTCTAAAGTCTAAACACTAGCCAAGTGATGGTCTTATAATATGAGTGATCAACATGTAGAGGTTCATATATCATTTCATCTTCTTTCTTTGGCACTCACTTTGCTAGACTGATCAGAACAATTAGCATATATCGCG
Source organism: Artemisia argyi (assembly GCA_030686995.1). Classification (NCBI taxonomy): domain Eukaryota; kingdom Viridiplantae; phylum Streptophyta; class Magnoliopsida; order Asterales; family Asteraceae; genus Artemisia; species Artemisia argyi. Next base: position 224,307,226 of record CM060701.1, on the reverse strand, counting down.
TTACAATGATTATGGTGGATCCGTGAAGTTGCGCGATGTCCAGGTCGTAGTGACAAATTTACAAAGATTACATTTCCTTTTGGTCCCATTTGTATCGTCTCTCATGTCTCATATAATTTAAAGTATGTATTTTAACAAAATAAACACCATCGAAAACTCGCAGAAAACAATTACTAGTGACATAATATGTGAAGATTGCGTTTGACAAATTCATTCCAAACAACTGCGATAATATCAGTTTCTTTTCTTATAAATGAACATCAGACTTCGCATTAAAGCCACTGTTAACTAAGTATTTATTACTATCCGTTAACCATGAAGAAAGTATGCATGACCTGATCACTTGTTAACTATTAGAACCGGAAGTTGTGGTATCTAATAATTTTAGGGATTGATGGAGATGGGCGCTTGGTGAAGACGGTGTATTCACGGTCAAAGAGCTATCAAGTATGATTTAGGATAAGATTTTATATTCGGACAACGGAGGACAAGAGACGCTTTGGAACAAGTTGGTGCCTAAGAAGCGAAACATATTCGTGTGGAGGACGCTAAGAGGAAGACTTCCGCTTCTGATAGTTAACAACTGGAGCTCGATAGAAGAGGTATTGACTTGGACTCGGTTCTATGCCCAAGTTGTAATAATATGGTGGAGACGTGTGATCATAGTTTGATCACATGTGATTTTAGCTATGAGTGTATGGGATAAGATCTTTAATCGGTGGAAGGTGGGAAGTATTAATGCTTTCTCTATTGTTGAATTATTTACACCTAATGAAAACGTTAATGTCCCTATCAATGTTAACACGTTGACCTCATTGCTATTAGCCGAGAATAGGCTTATGAATACTATAACATAAACGTTAACACATTGACCTCATCTTTTTATCACTTAAATTCCCTTAACACCTTAGTCAATACTATAACATAAACATTAACACATTGACGATTGACCTCATCTTTCTATCACTTAAATTCCCTTAACACATACCTTAGCCAATCTATTCCTAATTCACACATAATAAACTAGACGAGTACCCGTGCATAGCAACGTGATTTTATAGCGGCATTTAATTATAATGATATTTTGGTTAAGTGGTTTGTATAACGTTTTGTGTAACCAAAATATCACTATAACTATCTGCCGCTATAAAATTCCGTTTCTATGTACGGCTACTCATCTAGTATTTAAAAGTTTATTTTTATATACGTGTGTATTCATTCTTAAGTTGACAAAACAATTTTACATTTTTACAAGGTTTTGAAACCCGGGTCAACCCGGTTCTCGAAACCCGACCGGGTTTCATTTTTTCAAAAATATTAAATAAAAACCCGGGTTGACCCGGTGGTCGAACCGGTTGACTCGGCGGTCGAACCGGTTGACCCGGTCAAAAAAATAAAATAATAATAAATTGAAAACCGGGTTGACTCGGACCGGGTCGATTTCGAACCCGGTTTACAAAACATTGCATTTTTATGTTTTCATTTATCAATTATTCATTTAACTTTTCATGTTTTTAAGTTGACAAAAAAATTAAATGTGTAATGTAAGTTTTCATGTTTTCATTTTAGTTTTGATTAAGTTTTAAATGAGAGGTATTAAGGAGTGTTAAATGCATTAATTAAAGGTAATTTAGACAAAACATTAATTTAAGTTTTTCACTTTTCACTTCTTGACTTTTTTGACCATTTACTCTTTAGTAAATAGTATAGATTAGTTATGCCAAACTAACCTTCGGTCCATAAATCATCCAACACACCATTGGACTGGGCTAAAAATGGGGCCCAATGGAAGATGAGTTGTGGTAATAGAGCCCATCCCATCCCAAGCTACACTAGTTATTACTGTACTAGCTAATAAGCATTTCTTCATCCAAACACCAACCTTTTAGTTAGTTTCTGCTGGTACGTATCATCTGCTTTTTTTTCACGATTATTATTATTATTTGATGTACACAACGTGTTCGATGAAATGCCCCAATAATAAGATTGTTACATTTTTTACTAATATAAATGTTTATATTGTTTATGTTTTAAGGAGTATTTAGTGAACACCATTTGTTCGATGAAATGTCTTCAATAGGTTGCTAGTTGTCACTCTTCTACAAATAGATAGGGAATTTTGATCTAACTGCATTTGTTTAGTGAAGTTCTTAAGGGTAAAACTGTCATTTTTCAAAAAGTAAGAAAGTGGTAATGACTTTGTTTTTCTTAAACCATTTTGTCGTTGAACAATTATTTTGGGACCGAGGCCGTAATATAAATGATTCTAAGGCGTAATTTTTCTTAAATTGTAGGCCACTAAATACTAGTTCATATTATCACTCCATATGCATTTTGTTTTAAGGTGGTATTTGGGGGTGTTTGTTTAAGTTCATATGTACGCTTATGAGCTTATTTGGTTTCGGCTTATGGGCTTATATAAGCATGTTATATAATAATAATAAGCTTATCTATGCCAGTAACTCTCAAAATAAGCCACAAATTTAAGGCTTATGAAATATAAGCACATAAGCCCACATATAAGCTTAAACAAACACCTCCAAATATTTAGTGCTATTTAGGCGGTGTTTGGGATTGCTTGTTAAAAACTGATTACTACTATATGCTTATGGATTTCTCAAATAACAAGTTAAATTAGCTTATTCACTTCTGAAATATTTAGATCAAAATTCCTTCTCTTATGTATTAAAACAGATCGAATACGTGGGCAAACAGGTTTAACAAACACCCCTACTAATATTAACATTTAGGCCAAACCTTAGAGCCTGTGTATTTGATTTAGCTATGACATATGGCATTGCTAGTGGTCTGTAGTGGTTATTCTTCATATTTCTATTTTCGTTTTTGTACAGAACATGAGACTAGAATCATAACGACTTTTATCTTCTTCTTATATTAGAATATATAATTCAGTTTTCCCGTTTTGACCACCCATCTTGCCACGTCTTGATATATCCATGGTTTCTAACATTTCATTTGTCGTTTTGTATGGCAGTTGGTATATCTACTCTGCAATCTGTTATCATAAGCAGAACGTGGTCACCAAAATATGGAAGGAGTAGATCGGTTGAATGAGTTAAAGGACGAAATGTTAGTTAATAATATCATCTCTCGTTTGGAGTGTACCACAAAAGAGGTGATCAAAACAACAACCACTATCTCTACACGATGGAAGAACCTTTGGACTTCACTTCCTCATCTAATTTTCTCAAGTCAGGATGACGTCAAAGATTTAGTAGATGAAGAAACTGATCTCCATGGTTACATATCTTTTATCGACAACACCCTAAATCAGTGTCCTACAAATCTCAACCTTAAAAAATTCAAACTTGATATCAATTACAGTAGTCTCATGAATGATGAGTTCAAATCGCGAGCAAATAGTTGGATTCACTATGCTATTAGCCGTAATGTTGAAGAGGTTGATTTACAGTTATGGGATGTAGGAGTAGGGGAGCCGTTTAGCTATGATGATTTGTTTTTCAACAATTTGTGTTTTAATCGTGTGAAGCTGTCCTGGTGTCTGTTAAATCCTCCCAATGGCGTGATTAGTTGGAAAAGACTTGAGTGTTTGTGTTTATCTTGTGTGACACTGGATGAAGATATGATTGAGAAGATATTATCCGGAAGTCCTTGCTTGGAATCTTTGGAGCTGAACAATTGCTATGGTTATAGGCTGATTGATATTACTTCAAAGAGTGTTAAGAAGTTGGTGTTCTCTGGATACAACTCTCATCATGAAATTGATATAGACGATGAGGCTTATATAGATTGTGTCGCAATCAATGCTCCTTACATATCGTGTTTAAATATAGAAGATGAGTTGGTTTTGCGGGATCTTGCGTTGCTTAATGTGTCTTCTTTAGTCAAAGCCGACTTAGATTATTTGGTCAATTGGGAACCACTCTTAGGTGGACTTTTAGATTTCGACAAAGCAGTATTTAATGAACTTTTAGAAAGCCTTGGCCATGTTGAAGATATTACATATGGGGATTTCTGTTTGTTGGTAATATTACTTATGAAAGTCTTTTTTTCATATAGTCTGGTTTTTTGTTTAGTGTAAAATTATACACGTTGCACTGCTCTAATATTTTTCACTTTTCAACAGAATCTTCTCTCTCGTGAGGAAGCTGTTAGTTATACGTCTGATGATGATCGATATGAAAGTGAAGATTGAGAGGAACAATTTGCTTAAAGTGATTAAGTGTTAGTTGATAGTTAGAAACTGGTTGTTCTTTTTGTTAAAGAATATGACTATTCGTCCCAACTTGGAAGCGTTTGGTGTGATGAGCATGGATAGTTGATAATTGCTAAGAAGTTATTGACACTCCATCGAGCATCTCCAATAGCCGAAATAGAACTATGGTAGAATTTGGTATTTTTCAAACCTTTGTTAACTGGCTAATCTTGAAATTTGTGAATTGAGTCGATGACAAAAAAGAAATGTAGTAATTGATTTTGAAAGTGGAAAGATTTTGTTGCATTCTGTGTTTTTGTTAGTTTTCTAGTTATACACATTGTTAATAGATCATGTAAGCGTGCCTTATTATATTGCCCTATTGCTATGATTGATTCTTTATAGAATGACTGAATGCATAATCAATATGCTTGCTTCGTGGATCATATCTCTTATATAGGGATAAGAAAGTGTTGCGATACCTTATGAACTGTGGTTTTACTGTATAATTTGTTTTCGCTTAGTTGTGTTTGTAAATAGAAAGTTAATATCTTGGAGCTTTTGCATCGGGACTGATATTTTGGTTATTTGGTCACTCTTTGGGGATGAGTTTTCTTTTATGTACCCGTGAAGGCTTTCTGATCAATATTTATACTGCTCTTTTTGGTTTCTATGAATGTCTATATCTGTCAAAGTGGTTACAAGTAGCTTGAAAGGGCTTACTCTGCCCCACCTCTTTGCTCTTGAGAAAATGAACTGCTATGCATATAGTGTATAATGTAGCATCTCAGCATTATGTGTGCTATAACAAATCATCTCTGTATGGTTATGCTTATCCATTTTTGGAGTTCTTTTGAAAAAATGTCAATCGTCATTGTATCCCTTCATGACAATTTGGTAAACGAGCATGTGTGCTATATAAGTTCCACATATGCCTTAAATCAAGAACGAATGTTGGTGACCACGGGCTGCAATCAGTTTTATACATAGATAGTTAAAACTTGTTTTGTTAATTGCATGGTTAGTTGTACATATGATTATCATTGAGTTAAACACATCTGGGCATTTGTTGTAGTTGCAAGAAGAAAACAAACATCATGTTCTGATTGTAAATATGTTGTTGCGTTTGAGCTGCATCTTTCATACTTCATACTTCATTTTCATTCCATTCCCACTTTCCCCGACACATCTGATTATAGATTAGCTTTTACACAAGAGATTGCTGGTAAGCATACGGTTCCACTATGAATATCGGATAGGTGTACGTGTACCCCCTTATTCATATAGCTGATATCTCAATGTAAAGAAAGGGCAAAGAGGTTCATATTTCATGGACTTCGGTCGTTCAGTTATTTCTAGCCATTCGTGTTCTGTTATATGTAGGAATTGGTGTTCTTCGAGGTTAACCCCTCTCGTTGCGCGTGGGCTTCTTAATGTGCCTTTTGCAGTAGCGCTTAAGTCTGATGGTAGTAATGTTGAACGTTCTGGTGCTACTCAAGGGTTGACTGAGGTCAGAATTTTTTTTTTTTTTAATTGAATAATATTGTTGCTACTATTTCTCTCCTTTGTCTTCATGCCTAATAACATTAAAGGAGTGTTTAGCTTATTATAACGTGTGCTTGATTCTCTGCAAGCCATACTCTTTATATGTGAATCATGTCTACTCTACTTGGGTGATTACTTATCTCCAAAACAAGAAATGAGTATTTTAACTATGAACAGTTGTACTTGAAATTTTGATTTCATTCTTTAATATTCAGTCTAGTTAGGAATTGGCCGATTTGGATCATTAACTATAGAAGATGTATCCCGCTATCTAGGCTGCATTAGGCTACAATTGTAATTGTCATAAAATCAGATTTTCATTTTTTATAAATGAACATCAGGCTTGGAATAAAAAGCCACTGTTTAACTATATGTTAACCATGAAGAAATTAAAGCATGACCTGACTTGTTAAACTTTGAAGCAAAAGTTGAATGAAATATAAACTAACAATATGGAACCATGAAATCAAAGTGAGGTTGAGTTCGTGTGAATATAAAATGTGATGTGTCCATAGGCAAGCTCATGGATTTCATTCTCATGTTTTACGTGCATTGCAACTTACTAAAAATTTGTAAAACGTAAGTCTATATAAAGTAGTGATTTATAATAATGTCAGGGTTGCATACTTTAATAATGATCTAACAACTTAAAACGGTTTACATATGATCTAATTTAGTTGTGTCGTGGTCCGTTTACTTTTTTAAGTCATTTTCATGTTTAGTACATTTTAAAACACAATTGATTAGGAGTGGTATGTTGGGGAGATGGCAAAGGCTCATTCTTCCTAGAGCTTGGTTCATGAGTTCGAGTCCTACTAAAGTCATTTCTTCTTAGTGACCTTCTTTTTTAAAAGAGCTAGTCTATTGTGACAACTGGCAAAATAGGGAGCCGTTTTATAAAACCCGCATTACATCTATATAATAAACATGGAATTTCTGAAAATTTATTGTAACGAGATATTTTACAAACGTTGGTACTTGATTTTAATCGTACGATGTTTATGGGAATTAGTTATTTAATTATGGTTTGATTTGTTTCGGACGTGATGAATTATTATATTTTGAGATCGTTATTGTTGGCACTACTTTGACTTCGGCACTAGGTTGACCTAACAATTTATTTATATTTTTACGGAATTCGGATGTTTTATTATTTTTGGAACGGGTTCGGTTGGAAAAGTGATTTGGTTATTAAAGGTTTCGGGTTTGGCCCGTGTGGTTACTCGGGGCTACTTAGCCCACTACACACTCCATATTATTACCACTAGTAATAAAAACAATTTATTTATTTATTTATTTTTTTTGTACATAAAAATCGTCCTTGTGTGTGAACCGACCCACACAACTCCCTCACCACCCTACTCTCTTTTCTCTCTCAAAAATCATCACCTCCAAACCCTAACTATCCTCAGCCGCCGCCCCTTTAGTCGGCTACCACCACCTCACCGCCGCTCCACCATCATTAACACCATCACCAAACGATTCCCCACTTCATTTCCTACTAGATCCATCACAACACGCGCCCAAACTCTTCATTTTTCTTCGATTTCACCTTAAATTTGTCACTCCTTGGTGTGGTATTGAAGATCCATTCGAGTTTTTATTTGGAGGATAAAGGTAGGCCGAGTTTTGACTCGGATTTGTACTCGAATCGTGACCTAGGGTCACGGTTTTGTTTTTGGTTTTTCGGGTTTCATGGATTTATAAACAAGATTCTTGGGTTTTGATGAAAAAGATTAATAGATGATGTTTGGTATCCGGGAGGGTTGATTGGAATCCGATTTTGTGGAAGAATTCTTGATTGAATGGTTTTTCTTGGTTGGTTTGGTGCTCGGGTCGAGCGTAACCGAGACCCTCGAGGTCTCGGAGTTAGTTTTTGTGGCTGTTGTGTCGAGCCGAGGGCTATGGGGACCCTCCCCACTTCATCTTGTTGTTGTGGTTGGATTGTTGTCGAGACCCTAATGGTCCGTTTGGTTTGGAATGGCTCGATGAGAGCAAGACCGTGACCCCCTTGGGTCCGGTCGAATGGGTTGTTTTTATTTGGACCTTGTGGTCGGTTGGTATTTGGCCGAACACCCCCCCTAGGGGCTGTTTTGGTTCGAGCAAGCTCAAAGAGCTAGCCGAGACTCTTTAGTCTCGGGTGTGGCTCCGTTTTATGTCTTGAACTTATAATTGACCCGGGTTGACTTGGTAACTCAACCCGTTGCATATTTGGTTTCGGACAATATATGTTACTTGATATTATTTATGTTTGTTGTGATTGTATTATGGGCATGTGGTTATTATTTGGACGCGTTGCGGTATCTTGTGATTATGAGTATATTTGGAGTTGTGTTGACGAAAGTGGATTGGGGACCGATTGTGAGACGGTCATTAGATGACGGAGATAGGATTAGTCGGGTGCCGTAGTCGGACCCTCATGTTGTAGCACGTGGATTTGAGATTGGTTGGACGGAGTTATTATATTTATTATTGCGACTTGATTATATTGTTTGGACTTGGACTATGAGCCGAGGGTCATGACTCGGACATTTGGACCAAATTCTATGACTCGATAAATCTTTAAAGGTTGATATTAAAAATAAAACTCGTAATAATATTATTAAGAATATAATCGTTTATATACGTATATAGACGTGTTAAACGTACATATATATATATAAATGCGTATATTAATAATAAAACGATCACGAGTGAACGGATAATAATAAAGCGATAGTTATTACACTACGATAATGGTGCAATAAATATCGGGATATTATTATAACTAATAACCATATATATATATAATGACGAACTTTACGTCGAATAACTAACAACTAAAAACGTGACTTTAATTATAAACTAGAAACTTATCGAGTTATACGAATTTTTGGGTCTTTAAAGTCCAAGTGGGCCTTATATTGTGACTTCGTGTTGTCACGGATATATGACGGTTAATATAAACATTTTATATATCAAATGGCTTATTCTAGATCGAGTTATTTGACGATATAAAATGGATATATTAAGGGGCATCGTATCCCACGACGCCCATAGGATGTGGTATATATTTTAGGGCAATGAATTACTATATGCCTCGTGGAATTTTGGCCGATTCGACAATATATATAGGGAATTCATTGGGCTACGACATATACCAAATAGAAATTTATGTGCAATGTGTTTTAGATTGGGTATAATTGTGGAACGATATATTACGTAAATAAATATGGGAGGTTACCAAATCGACGGATTTGATAAGCTTCAATAATTATTTAAATAATGTGTCGGGCTAACATTAGACCTGTAGTTATCTTGTTATTTGTTCTTTGTTGAGACTTTTGGTTGTGATGTGTCGACCCTCCACCCGTATGGATACCAAACGTCGAATTTCAAATGAATATGAAGTAAACTCGAGAAATGGATAATTTTGGAAAGTAAAAATGAATTACGTTCGGGAATGGGAATATTTGATTTTGAGGAAATGATTTCTGAACGGGTTTAATATTGTTAGGAAGTGCCGAGTCAGTAGTTGCCGTTACGTGAGTTGCTTGAGATTACTTACGTCTCTCTTCTATCATTTCTTTTGAGGATTTCCGGACTTGAGGTGAGTCATAGCCCCACTTTTACTCTTGAACTTTGTTTTCAATACTTGGGGTGAGAAACGTGCAAATGTTTTATGTGGACTATTATCGCTTTTTGATTTCAAAACTTGCTATGCTTATAGAACTAGGTAGAGCGAGGCCTAGACTAGATCTAGGTAAGCTATTTGATTTGGTTATTGAGCGAGGCCTAGTCCCCGAACTAGGTAAGCTATTTGATTTGGTTATTGAGCGAGGCCTAGTCCCCGAACTAGGTAAGCTATTTGATTTGGTTATAGAGCGAGGCCTAGCCTAGAGCTAGGTAAGCTAAACAACGAGGCCTAGACTAGATCTAGGTAAGTTGAACATGTCGTATCCTTACGAATGTTGGGTATGTCGTATCCTTACGCATACATATTGAGCGAGGCCTAGACTAGATCTAGGTAAGCTATTGGATTGATTATAGAGCGAGGCCTAGACTTGATCTAGGTAAGCTATTGATTGGATTGATTTGAGCTATAGCGTGCACCTATAGGGATGATTTGATATGGATTATTTTGGTTGGATGATTGAGCCCTAGTCTAGCTAGCAAGCGTTTTGCGTATATGTCCACTATATTGAATTAAGAACCTAAACCTATGATCTCACCAGCGAAAGCTGACTTTTAGCACGTTTTCTCAGGTAATTAAGTGATGCTCTGCGGATGCTTGGGATTGGAGGCTTGGCATTTGGCACCGGTTGTGGATCTATATTTCTAAAACTCTGATAACTATTGTGGACCTATATTTGTTTCTTCTGGGCCTGACTTTGGATGTTTTTGGGATAATGTAAACTTTAAAACCCCGCGTGGTTGTATTTTATCTTGTTTACTTTATCTCGTTCTTTTATGTCTTGTGTTTGGATACCAATCCCCGTAACACCCCGAAAGCTTGTTGAGTCTTCCGCTGTACCAAATTTTGGGGGTGTTACAGATTGGTATCAGAGCCAAGGTTATAGAGAACTAGGTAAATAGACACCTAAACTATAACCGATTTTTATGGAAAACGATCCTCGACCATTGCCCGCCAGCCCGCCAAGCCGAAGCATCATTGTTATTATTGAGGTATTATGAGATATTTGAGATGATTAGAGATTTGAGATTTCTTGAGATGATTTGAGGATTTGAGGTTTATTGATTTGGTGATATGATGCGTTTTTGAGGAATTATATGTGTTCTGAGGAATTATATGGCTTAATTGTTTTGAGAATGGTTTTAGTAATGCGGTATTTAAATCTTTCTTGATTATATACGATTTGGAATTTTATGATGATTTTGGATATGATATTTTGAGTTCACGGTTTAGTTGTTTTGAAACACTTACACCTACCCTACGCCGTTGTCACAGACTATGGCCTCCCATACGCCTGATGTCGTTGAGGATATTCTTACTACACCGGTATTGCCAGCACGGTTCACCATGGCCCCTGATGATCCTTACCAGGTTGCCATGCATTCAGCTACTATGACACTGACAGGTTCTACTTCAGCACCATCTGCTGCATCTACGCAGGGACCCTCATCTTCTCTAGGGCTCCCTGGTACATCGAGGCAGCTTACTCTTCATCAGGCTTTGGCTCATGTGGCTCCACGTTTTGCCCATCGAGCTACGGCACGCATTTCGGTACGCCCTACTTCACCACCTTTACAGATTGATGCTCACTCTCTTCTGTCTGAGGCGCCACCCACATCATTGCGTCGTCGTCCTAGATCACCTACCCCTTCACCACGTGGTTCACCTAGTAGGAGATGACGATTGATGATGTACTCTTCCGATGAGGAGGAGGAGGAGTACGAGGGTGAGGATGAGGCTGATGACCCTGAGCGGGAGGATGACCCTCAGGAGGTTGAGCAGGGTGATGATGATGACCCTGAGGAGGAGGATGACCCTCAGGAGGATGAGGTGCCTGATGATGATGATGCGTTAGTACCACCAGCTCAGGCTGAGGAGCCTGATTCACCTGTACACCCGATTGAGCCTGATTCACCTGATCATCCGTTTTTGTTTGAGTTGCCACCTGGTAGTCCAGCTGGGTCGGATGCATCTTCTGAGATTTCTGCTGAGCATGCAGAGTTGGGTGAGATTGGCAGGTTGTGGGCTCGGATTACTGAGCTTAGTGAGAGAGTTGCACGTGTATCTGATCGACTTGAGAGGGTTATTGGAGAGTTCATAGCGGATCTGAGAGTGGATATGACTGTAGTTGTGGGCAGGACTACTGAGATGAGGAGAGTTTTGATGGAGGTTCATGAGCATATCGATAGTTTACAGCGAGGTTTTGTTACTGCTCGTGAGGCTGACCGCAAGCTATGGCAAAGGAATGCCGAGCTGGAGAAGGAGGTGGCTGACCTCAAGAGAGACCGAGACACCCATAGCGTTGAGCTAGGATCGTTATGGAGGGATCTTGATGGCTTGAGGCAGGAGTTGAGTAGACTCCGCCAGCAGCGTGGCTAGTTGATTGATTTATGTTGTCTTGTTGCTTTCTTAACCGAGGAGTGTTCGGTTAGAAAAGCTAGTTATCCTATTTTTGATGTATTTTCCGTTAATTACTCGTCTTGTTGGAACGATTATTATCTTTGTGTTTTCAGTAGATGGGATGATGTTGGATCTTTCTTGTATGGTCGATGGTTATTTTGATATGGTATTATGTGGTTTTTGGATAGTATGGAAATTGAGTTCCTATTCGCCTTATTGATGTTTTATGGTGTATTGTTGGTTTTCTTTCTATGACTTGGCTTCGTTGATTAAATTCTTGTTGAGCATATGATAAGCCCTATCGGAGACTCACGAACTTGTATGATGTTTCAGATCAATGGCCCCCCGAAGAAACCCTGTTAGAGCTACCAGAACTGGACCTGCAACGACTACCCCTAGTCGTCGAGGACGCCGTCCAGCTCGAAATGTTGAGACCCCTACTCCTGATAACCTGGACACTACTAACCGCAACAACAGGAATCAAAATGTGGATGTTCAGGGAGACAATGATCATGTTCCACTTAATGCACCTACTGTGGATCAAGCAATGATCAATCAACTCGTGGAGCAACGAGTTGCTGAGCTACTAGCTGAGTCAAATCATTCCAACAATTCTGCTGGAACTTTTCCACCTGTTCGTGCTAATGGATGTCACTACAAGGAGTTTAAGATTTGTGGACCGATTGAGTTTGGTGGAACTGAAGGGGTGGTCTACTTGGTTAGGTGGATTGAGAAGACTGAGTCTGTGTTCAATGTCAGTGGTTGTGCGGAGAATGCGAAGGTAAAGTTTGCTTCTTTTACCTTCAAAGATGAAGCCTTAACTTGGTGGAACAATTACCGTAACTCGGTTGGGAGTGATGCGGCTTATGCTATGACTTGGGAGCAATTTAAGTCTTTGCTAATTCAGACCTACTGCCCAAGGAATGAGATTAAGAAATTGGAGATTGAGTTCTGGAACCACAAGGTGAAAGGTACCGATATGGCAACTTACAATCGCCGTTATCGAGAGTTGGCCTTACTCTGTCCCGATATGGTTAGGACTGAGACCCAAAAGATCGAGAGGTATACCGATGGATTGCCGATAGCTACAAGGAACGATGTGATTTCTGCTAAGCCTGCGAACATTCATGAGGCTATTACTATCGCTCAACAATTGATGGATTCTTTGGCATTGGAAGAAGCTGAGAAAAATAAGAATGGAAAGAGAAAGAGGGACGATCACTCTAAGGGTAATGATCGTCGAAACAAGCGACAACTAACTACTAGAGCTTATGCCATGAGAGATGGAGACAAGAAGAACTACAATGGAGATGCACCCAAATGTAACCGATGTTACAAGCATCATTCTGGTCGATGTACTATAATGTGCCAGAATTGCTCTAAGATGGGACATATAGCTAAGGATTGTAGAGCTCGACCTCTTGCTATGGTTCAAGCTACTTCTGAAACTATGAACAAGGCAAATGTTACTTGCTATGGATGTGGAAAGAAAGGACACTATCGGAATGAGTGTAGGAAATCGTGGAACCGAGGAAATCAAGGATCGGGTGGTAATGGGTACAACAATAGAAACCGTGGAACTGGAGGAAACCGTGGACGACAAGATAATGGGGACCAACGTGTGGAAGCTGGAGTTGCTCATGGGAGAGTGTATGCACTCGGGAACGAGGGAGGAGAAGATCCGAACGTTGTTACTGGTACGTTCCTTCTCAATAATCGTTATGCTTCCATACTATTTGATACTGGTGCCGATAAGAGTTTTGTGTCCACTAAGTTTGCACCCTTACTTGAGAAACCCCCGATGGCCTTAGGAATTGGGTATGATGTAGAGTTAGCCAATGGAAACATAGAAAGGATTAAGACTATCGTTCGTGGATGCACGTTAAACTTTCTGAACCGTCCTTTCAACATAGATCTTCTACCCGTCACATTAGGAAGTTTTGATGTCATTATTGGTATGGATTGGTTGTCGAAGTATCGTGCCCATATAATCTGCGATGAGAAGATCGTGCGTGTGCCTTACGGCAAGGAGATTCTGAACATACCAGGAGATAGAAAGGATTTGAGAGGCTCATCTAGATTAGCAGTTATATCTTGCACTAAGTTGCCGAAGCTAATAGAAAAAGGAAGTTACCTTTTCTTAGCCCAAATTTCTGAGAAAGGAGAGAAGGAAAAGAAGGAAAGGTGCATTGGGGATGTACCTATAGTTCGTGATTTTCCGGATGTGTTTCCCGATGATTTGCCGGGAATTCCGCCTGCTAGGCAAGTGGAATTTCAGATTGAGTTAATACCTGGTGCTGCACCAGTAGCACGAGCGCCTTATCGTCTTGCACCGACTGAACTAGAAGAGTTGTCGAAACAATTAGCGGAGTTAGCCGAGAAGGGATTTATAAGACCAAGTTCTTCACCTTGGGGAGCCCCAGTCTTATTTGTGAAGAAGAAGGATGGATCGTTTCGTATGTGTATTGATTATCGAGAGTTGAACAAGTTAACGGTGAAGAATAGATACCCGTTACCGAGGATCGACGATTTGTTCGATCAACTTCAGGGATCGAGTGTGTATTCGAAGATCGATTTGAGATCGGGATATCATCAGCTTCGAGTGCGCGAGGAAGATATTCCGAAAACGGCTTTCAGAACCCGTTACGGGCATTACGAGTTTCAGGTGATGCCGTTTGGGTTGACTAACGCACCGGCTGTATTCATGGACCTCATGAATCGGGTGTGTAAGCCGTACTTAGATAAGTTCGTGATTGTGTTTATTGATGACATTCTGATTTATTCAAAGAGTAAGAAAGAACATGAGGAGCATCTAAGACTTATCTTAGAATTGCTCAGGAAGGAAAAACTGTATGCCAAGTTTTCGAAATGCGAATTTTGGATCCCAACAGTACAATTTCTAGGTCACGTAATTGATAGACAAGGAGTTCATGTGGATCCTGCTAAGATTGAAGCGATTAAAGATTGGGCTGCACCTACGACACCAACGGAAGTTCGTCAATTTTTGGGATTAGCCGGTTACTACCGAAGATTCATTGAGGGATTTTCGAAAATAGCAAAACCGTTGACCAAATTGACTCAAAAGAGTGTTAAGTATGAATGGGGAGATAAGGAAGAGGAAGCCTTTCAGTTACTTAAGGAGATGTTGTGTAGTGCTCCTATCTTGGCGTTACCTGAAGGTAACGAGGATTTTGTTGTCTATTGTGACGCTTCTCATAAAGGTTTAGGAGCTGTGTTAATGCAACGAGAGAAAGTGATAGCTTATGCTTCCCGACAGCTCAAGAAGCATGAGAAGAACTACACCACCCATGATTTGGAGTTAGGTGCTGTGGTTTTTGCTTTGAGGATATGGAGACATTACTTGTATGGAACCAAGTGTGTAGTGTTTACTGATCACAAAAGTCTGCAACACATTCTGAACCAAAAAGAGCTTAACATGAGGCAGCGACGTTGGATTGAGTTGCTAAGCGATTACGACTGTGAAATTCGCTACCATCCGGGTAAAGCAAACGTTGTTGCTGATGCTCTTAGTCGAAAAGAGAGAATTCCACCATTACGAGTTAGGTCATTAGGAATGACTATCGTATCGCCGTTACCGTCTCAAATATTAGAAGCTCAAACGGAAGCATTGAAAGCAGAGAATAAACCTGCTGAGAATATATTTGGGATGGCAGAAAATGAGAAAGGATTTGTTAAGCGTTCTGATGGAGTGTTATGTTTTGGAGATCGGATTTGGGTACCATTGTATGGAGGGATTCGAGATTTGATTATGCATGAATCGCATAAGTCAAGGTACTCCATTCATCCTGGGTCGGACAAGATGTACCAGGATTTGAAGAAATTATATTGGTGGCCAAGTATGAAGGCAGATATAGCACTATATGTTAGTAAGTGCTTGACTTGCTCTAAGGTTAAAGCCGAGCATCAAAGACCGTCAGGATTGTTGACGCAGCCAGAACTCCCAGTTTGGAAGTGGGAGCGGATTACGATGGACTTTATTACCAAATTACCAAAGACAGCTAGCGGTTGCGACGCTATATGGGTAATTGTGGATCGTTTGACTAAGTCTGCTCATTTCCTGGCGATTAGTGAAGATGATAGTGTGGAAAAACTTGCGAGGTTGTACGTGAAGGAGATTGTTTCTCGTCATGGAGTCCCAATATCTATTATTTCAGATCGTGATAGTCGTTTTACGTCGGCTTTGTGGCGATCACTTCAAACGGCTTTGGGAACGAGACTTGATATGAGTACTGCATATCATCCCCAAACCGATGGCCAAAGTGAGAGAACTATCCAAACTTTAGAGGATATGCTTCGTGCATGCATCATAGACTTTGGTAAGGGCTGGGAGAAGTATCTGCCTCTTGCGGAGTTCTCCTACAATAATAGCTACCACACAAGTCTTAAGGCTGCACCATTCGAAGCTTTGTATGGTCGAAAATGCCGTTCACCTATTGGTTGGGCAGAAGTTGGAGATAGCCAACTCACAGGCCCTGAGCTTATCTTGGAAACTACGGAGAAGGTAACGCAGATTCGAGATCGACTGCAAGCAGCTAGGGATAGGCAGAAGAGCTATGCTGATCAAAGGCGTAAACCCCTAGAATTCCAGGTTGGAGATAGAGTTATGTTGAAGGTCTCGCCTTGGAAGGGTGTGATACGTTTTGGGAAACGAGGGAAATTGAATCCCCGCTACATTGGACCATTTCGTATTCTGGAAAGAATTGGGCCCGTAGCGTATCGTTTGGAATTACCTATCGAACTGAGTAAAGTTCATGATGTGTTTCATATTAGTAATCTGAAGAAATGCCTTTCAGAGGAAACACCAGTGATACCTATCAAGGATATTCGTGTGGACGAAAGTTTGAATTTCGTGGAAGAGCCGATTGAGATAATGGATAGAGAGATCAAACGACTCAAGAGGAGTCGTATTCCGCTCATCAAAGTTCGTTGGAATTCGCGGCACGGACCGGAATTTATGTGGGAACGTGAGGATGAGTTTCGGAAGAGATATCCGAAGTTATTCACTTCGTAGATGGGTTATTTCGAGAGAAACCCGGGACGGGTTCCTTCTGAGGCTGGGAGGATGTGACAACTGGCAAAATAGGGAGCCGTTTTATAAAACCCGCATTACATCTATATAATAAACATGGAATTTCTGAAAATTTATTGTAACGAGATATTTTACAAACGTTGGTACTTGATTTTAATCGTACGATGTTTATGGGAATTAGTTATTTAATTATGGTTTGATTTGTTTCGGACGTGATGAATTATTATATTTTGAGATCGTTATTGTTGGCACTACTTTGACTTCGGCACTAGGTTGACCTAACAATTTATTTATATTTTTACGGAATTCGGATGTTTTATTATTTTTGGAACGGGTTCGGTTGGAAAAGTGATTTGGTTATTAAAGGTTTCGGGTTTGGCCCGTGTGGTTACTCGGGGCTACTTAGCCCACTACACACTCCATATTATTACCACTAGTAATAAAAACAATTTATTTATTTATTTTTTTTTTGTACATAAAAATCGTCCTTGTGTGTGAACCGACCCACACAACTCCCTCACCACCCTACTCTCTTTTCTCTCTCAAAAATCATCACCTCCAAACCCTAACTATCCTCAGCCGCCGCCCCTTTAGTCGGCTACCACCACCTCACCGCCGCTCCACCATCATTAACACCATCACCAAACGATTCCCCACTTCATTTCCTACTAGATCCATCACAACACGCGCCCAAACTCTTCATTTTTCTTCGATTTCACCTTAAATTTGTCACTCCTTGGTGTGGTATTGAAGATCCATTCGAGTTTTTATTTTGAGGATAAAGGTAGGCCGAGTTTTGACTCGGATTTGTACTCGAATCGTGACCTAGGGTCACGGTTTTGTTTTTGGTTTTTCGGGTTTCATGGATTTATAAACAAGATTCTTGGGTTTTGATGAAAAAGATTAATAGATGATGTTTGGTATCCGGGAGGGTTGATTGGAATCCGATTTTGTGGAAGAATTCTTGATTGAATGGTTTTTCTTGGTTGGTTTGGTGCTCGGGTCGAGCGTAACCGAGACCCTCGAGGTCTCGGAGTTAGTTTTTGTGGCTGTTGTGTCGAGCCGAGGGCTATGGGGACCCTCCCCACTTCATCTTGTTGTTGTGGTTTGATTGTTGTCGAGACCCTAATGGTCCGTTTGGTTTGGAATGGCTCGATGAGAGCAAGACCGTGACCCCCTTGGGTCCGGTCGAATGGGTTGTTTTTATTTGGACCTTGTGGTCGGTTGGTATTTGGCCGAACACCCCCCCTAGGGGCTGTTTTGGTTCGAGCAAGCTCAAAGAGCTAGCCGAGACTCTTTAGTCTCGGGTGTGGCTCCGTTTTATGTCTTGAACTTATAATTGACCCGGGTTGACTTGGTAACTCAACCCGTTGCATATTTGGTTTCGGACAATATATGTTACTTGATATTATTTATGTTTGTTGTGATTGTATTATGGGCATGTGGTTATTATTTGGACGCGTTGCGGTATCTTGTGATTATGAGTATATTTGGAGTTGTGTTGACGAAAGTGGATTGGGGACCGATTGTGAGACGGTCATTAGATGACGGAGATAGGATTAGTCGGGTGCCGTAGTCGGACCCTCATGTTGTAGCACGTGGATTTGAGATTGGTTGGACGGAGTTATTATATTTATTATTGCGACTTGATTATATTGTTTGGACTTGGACTATGAGCCGAGGGTCATGACTCGGACATTTGGACCAAATTCTATGACTCGATAAATCTTTAAAGGTTGATATTAAAAATAAAACTCGTAATAATATTATTAAGAATATAATCGTTTATATACGTATATAGACGTGTTAAACGTACATA
This sequence comes from Artemisia argyi, assembly GCA_030686995.1. Classification (NCBI taxonomy): domain Eukaryota; kingdom Viridiplantae; phylum Streptophyta; class Magnoliopsida; order Asterales; family Asteraceae; genus Artemisia; species Artemisia argyi. The sequence continues at coordinate 224,288,562 of CM060701.1, read as the reverse complement.
TATATATATAAATGCGTATATTAATAATAAAACGATCACGAGTGAACGGATAATAATAAAGCGATAGTTATTACACTACGATAATGGTGCAATAAATATCGGGATATTATTATAACTAATAACCATATATATATATAATGACGAACTTTACGTCGAATAACTAACAACTAAAAACGTGACTTTAATTATAAACTAGAAACTTATCGAGTTATACGAATTTTTGGGTCTTTAAAGTCCAAGTGGGCCTTATATTGTGACTTCGTGTTGTCACGGATATATGACGGTTAATATAAACATTTTATATATCAAATGGCTTATTCTAGATCGAGTTATTTGACGATATAAAATGGATATATTAAGGGGCATCGTATCCCACGACGCCCATAGGATGTGGTATATATTTTAGGGCAATGAATTACTATATGCCTCGTGGAATTTTGGCCGATTCGACAATATATATAGGGAATTCATTGGGCTACGACATATACCAAATAGAAATTTATGTGCAATGTGTTTTAGATTGGGTATAATTGTGGAACGATATATTACGTAAATAAATATGGGAGGTTACCAAATCGACGGATTTGATAAGCTTCAATAATTATTTAAATAATGTGTCGGGCTAACATTAGACCTGTAGTTATCTTGTTATTTGTTCTTTGTTGAGACTTTTGGTTGTGATGTGTCGACCCTCCACCCGTATGGATACCAAACGTCGAATTTCAAATGAATATGAAGTAAACTCGAGAAATGGATAATTTTGGAAAGTAAAAATGAATTACGTTCGGGAATGGGAATATTTGATTTTGAGGAAATGATTTCTGAACGGGTTTAATATTGTTAGGAAGTGCCGAGTCAGTAGTTGCCGTTACGTGAGTTGCTTGAGATTACTTACGTCTCTCTTCTATCATTTCTTTTGAGGATTTCCGGACTTGAGGTGAGTCATAGCCCCACTTTTACTCTTGAACTTTGTTTTCAATACTTGGGGTGAGAAACGTGCAAATGTTTTATGTGAACTATTATCGCTTTTTGATTTCAAAACTTGCTATGCTTATAGAACTAGGTAGAGCGAGGCCTAGACTAGATCTAGGTAAGCTATTTGATTTGGTTATTGAGCGAGGCCTAGTCCCCGAACTAGGTAAGCTATTTGATTTGGTTATTGAGCGAGGCCTAGTCCCCGAACTAGGTAAGCTATTTGATTTGGTTATAGAGCGAGGCCTAGCCTAGAGCTAGGTAAGCTAAACAACGAGGCCTAGACTAGATCTAGGTAAGTTGAACATGTCGTATCCTTACGAATGTTGGGTATGTCGTATCCTTACGCATACATATTGAGCGAGGCCTAGACTAGATCTAGGTAAGCTATTGGATTGATTATAGAGCGAGGCCTAGACTTGATCTAGGTAAGCTATTGATTGGATTGATTTGAGCTATAGCGTGCACCTATAGGGATGATTTGATATGGATTATTTTGGTTGGATGATTGAGCCCTAGTCTAGCTAGCAAGCGTTTTGCGTATATGTCCACTATATTGAATTAAGAACCTAAACCTATGATCTCACCAGCGAAAGCTGACTTTTAGCACGTTTTCTCAGGTAATTAAGTGATGCTCTGCGGATGCTTGGGATTGGAGGCTTGGCATTTGGCACCGGTTGTGGATCTATATTTCTAAAACTCTGATAACTATTGTGGACCTATATTTGTTTCTTCTGGGCCTGACTTTGGATGTTTTTGGGATAATGTAAACTTTAAAACCCCGCGTGGTTGTATTTTATCTTGTTTACTTTATCTCGTTCTTTTATGTCTTGTGTTTGGATACCAATCCCCGTAACACCCCGAAAGCTTGTTGAGTCTTCCGCTGTACCAAATTTTGGGGGTGTTACATCTATATAGAAGAACTAATGTTGCCCTTCTTTTTTAAAAGAGCTAGTCTATATAGAAGAACTAATGTTTAATGGTAGAGAAGTGTAAAATGATTTTTTTTAAAGATGAATAAAAACAAGCCCAATTGAGTGTACTTGGCTTTTGATTGTGTAAAATAATGCATGAACTGACTAGTTGATTTAGTTAGTGTTAATGTAACTATACAATTTATTTTTATTTATTTTTTTCTTTTTTGAAATAGTTAAAAATTTTATTTAAGTTTTGCTTATAGAGTTATAGGTAATGCCATACCCAACAAGTCTCAATACCAACACAAGGGAGCATATATCATGATCATTTTGACTTTCTAAAGATTTAAGCCAATTAGTGGTCCAAACACTAGCCAAGTGATGGTCTTATAATATGAGTGATCAACTCATCAACATGAAGGGGTTCATATATCATTTCATTTTCCTTATTCAGGGCTCACAATCTGTTAGATTGATTAGATTCACTGGCAGATATCGCGTTACAATGGTTATGGTGAATCAGTGAACTTGCGCGATGTCCAGGTTCATCAGTGACAAATTTACAAAGATTGCATTTTGTGTTTGACAAATTCATTCCAAACAATTGTGATAATATCAGTTTCTTTTCTTATAAATGAACATTAGAATTCGTATATTAAAGCCACTCTTAACTATTTAGCATACTTTAACCATGAAGAAAGTAAGCATGACCTGATCACTTGTTAACTTTGAATCAAAGTGGGGCTAAATTCGTGGGAATAGGAAATGTGATATGTGTCCATAGACATACTAAAAATTTGCTAGGTGTTGCCATGGATAAAAAGTCATAAAGTGTAAAGGCTCTTTTGATGTAAGGTTATAAATAGCATGAGGCGTGACGTGGAGGAATGATAAAGCCTCACGTTTTAGTGTCCAATGTGAAGCTTTTATGTTTTTAAGACGTGACATAAGGCGACACAAAATATAAAATTATTTATATATTTATATCATATTTCATATATATCGAGTTTACAAAAAGTGTTGTGTATAATGAATAAGGTTAAGAAACTATCCTTACATGTAATATTCTTCATTTAAAAAATAATAATAATAAAATAAAAATAAATAAAAAATCAGAGTGAAAAAAAAAAAAAAAAGTCGCCACGCCTCATTCCTTAGCACGTCTTTTTCCGCCTCATCTCACGCCACGCCTAAAGTCGACGCCTTGGACTATTTCGTAACGTGGAGGTCACGTCTCACACTTTAGCTGCGTCTTGGCGCCGCCATAGCGCGCCTTTTAGAACCATGTTTTCATGTGAACCTTAGGTTGTGAATTCAAGTCCTGCCAAAGCCTCTCTTTCTTTATATAGTCAATGGTTAAAGAAGACACAAGTGATGTTTGGTTTTTAAAAGCTCCTAAACGAGACTTAAATTAATCAAAGGTTGTAAGAATTAACGTAGGTAGCAAGTCGTTTTTTATAGATTTGTTCGAGCTCCGATTTTACTTAATTTCACTAAATTTGAACAATATGGAGAAATCAATTGATCTGAAATCAAGCTTCTTTAAAAACTTATTTATGTGGGTGTATTTATGTATAAGTGGGATATATTTGGGTGGTGAAGTTGGTTGTCTTATTTCACTAAATTGGTAGTAAAGTTGATTATAGAGATAGAAAATGATGTGACGCTGAAATATCGGTGGTGAAGTTGATTGTTGCGAGTCTTTATTACACTAGTCTTATGGGATGCTTACTTTTCTCTTAGTAGAAAGAATCGTGGGCCCAAAATCTTTACTCTTTCTTAATTAAAAGACTCATTAAAACTACACTCTCCAATCTCCAGCATAAAAGACTAACCTCCAATCTCCAGCATAAAAGACTAACTAAGAGCTTCATATATAATCACTTAATTTAGTAAACACTCCCTTACGTATATTAATATCAAAACGTGGTACGAGTATCGTGTGAATTCCAATAATAATCAGGCCACTGAAGTGGGCTAAAAATCAGGCCCGATTGTAGATGAGTTATGGTAATAGAGACCATCCCATGTAAAGTAAAGTACTAACTAGCAATGAGTATAAAATGAGTTGTGGTAATAGATGAATTGTGAATTCCCGGTGCTAACTAGTCTAGCATAAACATTTCATCCATTTTCCAATAACACAAAACCATTTCATCCATTTTTCTAGTATTGGATTTATAGCAAGTACAGTACTAACTAGTATAAACATGTTAGTAAGTTAGTTTATATTGAATCAAATGTCAATTTTTCGAAGATAATGACAGTTTATATGATATTGCAATTTTATGTGACATGATATAACAAGTCAATCTTCTGTTTGATTAAAATGACTTCATGTGCAGGTGAAGCCACATTCATGGTCCAAACCAAGTAAATTACTACATAAGACTTAAAGTTGATGTATCAACACCAATATTATATGCTTTTTACATCACATAAATGCGACCATAAAACGAAGGTGGCCATTATATTGACTAGACAATATAGGAGCTGATTCATTTCCTATAGTCATGTCATATCTTTTATTTGGACAACAAAGTTATTATTTTCATACAAAACGTGCTCCTGCAACTAACCTAAATTCAGCTATATTCAAAAAAAAAAAAAAAAAAAAAAAAAAAACCCTTAATAAATCCATATTAATTACTACAAGTATTGTTGAGGGACAAAATATGATGTTTTCAGCATCACTTTCACACCTCTCATCACGAGTGATCCTTCATAAAAGACCCTCATCATTATCTTTATTTTTTCATCAACTTTGCACATACCAGTGGTCTACACCACCTTTATTATTTTTTTGAGTTATGAGTGTGCGTGAGTTATGTTTATATAAAATGAGTATTTGTCAGATTTTTAGTTTGGTGGTAACCAAAGGCAGAGCTTAGAGCATCCACTATGATAAACCTTTTACAAAGGTTTATACATTAATATATCAATAAATTTTAGACCTTTTGATTTTATAAACCTACATTCACTATAATATAAACATTTGCAAGTTCATAAACTGTCTTTTTTAACAAATACATTAAATGTATTGAATTTTTTAATAGGTTCAAGAATTAGGACCTCTTCATGCCACATAGACATGAAATGAGTGTTCACTATGGTTGAAATAAACATAAACCTTTTTATGTTTCTTAGACCTTTTCATAAACCCACCATAGTGGATGCCATTAGTTAGCACCGGGAAGGGTCCTGGCCCCTTAGGCCTAAGTCCGTTAGTATATATTTTTTTCCCGATTTCATTTGTTAATTTTTTTATTTTTTTGCATCTCAGCCTTCACATCTAATGTTTTTTCAGAAAAAAATTTGTTTCAACTCTCTCACAAAATTTTTTCTAGCTCTGCCACTGGTGGTAACCATAAAAGACAAAAAATAATGATAACGATGTTTTGTTGAATGATTATGTGACGACGTATAAAAACTACTGTTAAAAAACCAGTCATAGCTCGCACCCCGTTTCCGTCACTTGCCGAAAATTTATTACACGCTATAATACCTTATCCATGCTTTGTTGTTTTCAAAAATGTACCTAATACAAGGGGAGATGCACATTGACCCACCCATGACGACTTTCTTAACTTCAAGAATACGACATTGTCATATTGCCTAGATCCATTTGCATACCCATACATATCCTTTCACATGTGCCACGTCATCGTATCCATCCCACGTGTCACTTCCACGTAAGCAAACACAGAATCTGAATGTGAGAAGACACAGTGCCAGGTCATCATATGCTCACGTGGGTATATTTGCCATGTCACCGACATGGGTTCTTGTTAAAAATGCCACGTGGGCCCGATTAGTTGTCAAAATGAACGATAGCCATCCAACAAAGTTTGAAAACTGACTATCGATGCTTTTTATACCCAATCAATTCCACCATCGTGTGCTCCCTCATCTTAATCTCATCAACACCTTATCTCTTGATTTCTGAAATAATATCTTATTGGAAACATATACATTATTGTTGTTCGATACCAACAAGATATGTAAAGTTCGTTCACAAAAAAAAACAAAATAAGTAAATTATTTGGAGCATAAGGTATCCATTGGGGTCGTCGTGTGTTGTGGTGAGTAAAGTACTGTCATTTTACTTCATCCGTTTTAAAATATAAGTTTACTTTTAATTTTTTAAAGTTTTTTTTTTTTTATATTTTGACCGTAATTTTTTTTCATCGTATATAAATGGATTTGTGTTTCAAATGATACTTTTTATCACGTATCATATAGCACGGAAAAAAAATAATTACGGTCAAAGTCAGAAAAAAAAAATGAAAGTCAAACATGGACTTATATTTTACAACAGAGGAAGTAACATTTTTTTGCATTATCAGAATCTATCACATCACACAAAAAATCCCTCCCTCTTATTTTGGATGCAATGAGACCTATGAACCAAAAAAATAATAAAATAATAATAAAATAAATAAAATAAAAATACATGACTATTTGGGCTGGTGAGGACGGTGCGAAGCACGAAAACGCCACCCACGATGTGGGTCTAGCACCATCGTGTCACGTTTTCGGGAAAATATCATCCCGAAACGTAAGGTACTTTATGATCTTGACATTTTTCCAAAACTAGTAAAAGAAGCGATACTAAAGAACTGATACAGGTTTGAATTAAGAAATTGGTCATACGCTAATGGAAAATGTTGGATTTTCTAAATGTTATTTTGAAATAATGTATATGGAGGCCTTCTAAGTTTGTTAAATTTAACTTCTAGGCCATTCAACTATGTGTTTGTTTTCGTTTACATCTATTCAGACCAAATTTATACCCGAAAACTATAGTATATAAATAAGGAAGCAACCTCTAACCTATCAAAACAATATGAATTACAAATTTGGTGTAAAATACCAATTATACCTTTTGTTTAGTGTTAATATATCAGCAAAAGTACTTTTGAAGAATAAAAATCCAATTTTTGGACTAGATTTCCATTCTTATAATTTTACATATTTGTGTTAGGTTCATTCTTGACGTTTAATAATTATTTGTATTAATTTTGACTGAAATTGATGTAAAAAAAAAAAAAAAAAAAAAAAACTTGGATGGGTAATGCTAGACCCACATAAAATTTATGTAAAAAATTCACACATTGATGTGACTATGTGTGATTGGGTTAATTAAAGAGAAGAAAAAAAATGTAAATAAAACCACCAATCACACATAGCTACAACATTGTGTGATTTTTTTTTTTTTTTTTTTTTTTTTTTTTTTTTTTTTTTAATTTTTATGTGGATCTAGCATTATTTTACTTGGATAACCTATAAATTAGTTTCAATAAACGGGTGATACGTATGTAAAAAAGTTGAAAATTAGGTGGTCTTTTAAACATATACTTGGATGGCCTATGAGAAATGCATCAAATGTTTATCTTTCAACATATTAACCCAAATCCATCAAATGTTTATCTTTCTAACATATTAAGTTATTAACCTTTGTAAATAGACCGGACGCATACAATGTTTAGTTGTTGCTTTGATTTAAATAAAATAAAATTAAAAAAAAAAAAAAAAAAAAAAAAAAAAAAAAAAAAAAAAAACTGTATCATTCATCTTTAATCGGGTCAACTGTGCATTTACAATGAATAATGACATCACAGGATATCATCGTATGTGTGGTCAAGATCATTTTGATAGGTACAAACTATGGGCTAAGAAAACAAACCAAGTTTGCATTTACAAGCCATAAAAACTTGACAATGATCTCCCAACTGGTCTATGCAATTTGCAACATGTTGTCAAGAACGTCTATGAAATAATGATCCAAATAATTTTAGTCATTATCAACTTTATAATAGAGTACAAAATTTTCTAGAATCAAATTATTATAATGTCAACTACATGAATTTTCCATAAAGATTATAACAAGTGTCAATAGAATATTAGGAATAAAAAAATGTGTGGATATTTCGAAGTATGTGTGTATCACATGGGTCACAAGTTTTAGTGGCCAAGAGATGGCCATCTAAGCACAACAACTTTGAAAGCAAAAATCTTGTGGCCGGCCAAATTACCATTGTCTCCCCGGACCCGGATTATCGGGATCCAATCAATAATCATATGTCTCTTTCTTAATAGTACTTCTTGTGAACATATGAGATGCAATGTTTACTAGGAAAATCATATTAGTTCTATATCTTTTTATTATATTCTTAAATAATCACATCATGATATTTGAAAAGTCATTAAACTCAACCACAAGACTTAAGACTACCGGTAGTGCAAAGGTCGTCGCCTGCGGTCAACCCTTATTTAGACGCACCCTCCCTATTACGAGGACACCACAAGACGCGTCTTATATTGTAAAAAATGAGAAGTTGGTTTAGATAACGACCCTCTTGTCTGAGTATGAAAGTCGACGCTTAAAAAAAACATTCGAAGGATGTTGATAAGCTTTTATTTAACCATCAGTAGCGTCCAAGTTATTGAGACGTGAGATGTATGAAATTCGAAGTATACTTGATTCAAACAAAGCAACGTCAAACTATTTGAAAGAGATGATCATTCTTGAGATTGACGCTCATAACATATTATGTTTGTTTAATACAATACAAATTTGTTTCTCATTGACACTAATTATGAATATGTATCATAAAACCACTAAGCAATAGTAAAGATACATAATATATATGTCTAAACTCATGCTTAATTTATCAAGAATTTAACATATCACTCATGCACTTTTTTACTCCAATCTTCAATTTTATTTTATTTTTTACTTGGCATAATCTTGTTTTTAGACATATCTTTAAGCACTACATTCCTTTTTTAAAACTTGATTATTCACAAAATTTCTAATCATTATAAAACTACTATAAAAGCATTCAAAATGATCGTTGCAACCACCTCCCTACTGATGTTACGTTAACGCTACATCAACTTACTCTCTTCTCATTATCTAATCATTTTTACCTCGTAAAGATACAACATGTTAACAAAAAAAAAAAAAAAAAAAAAAAAAAAAAAAAAAAAAAGCCAACACGTTTAGACGCCTTGGCTTCTAGCCGACTACGAGCTCAAAATGATTTAACTGCGATAGTCTCTACAAGGGACCACAAACCCGTGCTACACCACTACGATCACAAGCCATTGCAGGTAAATGAAGAAACAATTTGATAATTTCTAGTAAATCAAAGAGACCATCTTTGTTTAGTTTTATATCTTGCTTTTGTTTTTGTTTTTGTTTTTTCTTTTTTCTTTTTTTTCTTTTTTTTTTTTTTTCATTTTAAATACTAAAAGACAATTACCAGCATATTACAACGACGAAGTATGGTAATGTTAATTTGTATGTGCGCATTCTTTTATATGGGTGTGGAGTAAATAAGATTGGAGAAAGTTTGTGGATTAAATTGTAATTAAGTATTTAATTTATTAATAAATTGGTATTTTGGTAAAATAACGTTTCTTATTTTGTAACTTAAATGAAAGGAATATGCTTTAAAAAAAAAAAAAAAAAAAAAAAAAAAAAAAAACTTAAATGAAAGGAATAGGGAGTGGTGGCACAGTAGTAGTTTCACACTTATCATTGTGAGAGTTTTTAAGAGCTTAAGGTGAAGTTGTTGTCGTGGGGTTGTGTCATGAGCAAAAGTGATGTTATCTTGACATTTTTTTTTAATAAATCAGAATCTATCACATCACACAAAACACTCATCCCTCATATAAAAGTAGTGTCGTGAATAAAAGTAGTATCATGGGTCAACGCATAACGCACTAAAAAATAAAAAATAAAAAATAAAAATCCCATCGCATGGGTTGATGGTGGTGGTGCTAGAGGCTAACAGCCCAACCCGGGTTTGGTTGTTGCTCCATGATGCTAGCCTGGTGGGATGGCGCAAAGCTAACAACCAACCTCATCGTGACCTCTAAACAAATATGTTTTATGTTTTATGTTTATATGTAGTATAAATAAAAAACAAAGACAACAATAGCAAAATTTTACCAGGCAAGATATGAAAAAGATAAAACATATAGAACACGCTCGTACCTCAATATAATCCCGAAAGTAAAAGAAAAAAACTGATGATGCAAGCACAACTCCACTAAGTTTCAATAGAATTATCTCCGTTTCATAATACGTGTTCATTTTAACACTCCACTAAGTTTCAATAGTATTATCTCCGTTTCATAATAAGTGTTCATTTTAACACTCCACTAAGTTTCAATAGTATTATCTTCGTTTCATAATAAGTGTTCATTGTAATAATGCAAAAAAAAAAAAAAAAAAAAAAAAAATCTCACTAATTAAAGTCTCTATCAATCAAATATTATGTCAACGGTCTGCCCACTGAATTATGTGGGTGTTTGTTTCGGCTTATATTGACAGCTTATAGCTTATTTAATTTTGGACTTATGTTTCATAAGCTCATTTTTGTAGCTTATTTTAAAATTTTTATGCTTATTTATATTTATTATGTCATAATAATCTCATATAAGTAAAAAAGTTGCAAAAGTAAGCCATGAAAAATAATCTTATGAAACATAACCACAAAAACAAATAAGCAATAAGTCTCCTATATAAACATAAACAACAATGTTTTAAAAACCGGTTTTCTAATTAACCCAACCAAGTCACCAGGTCACGATTCAATCGGGTTGTCGGCTCAAAACCAGCTTCCAGTCACCCAATTGATTCACGGTTCAACCGGCCGGGTTAACACGAGTTTTAAAACATTGCTAAACAAACACAGAAAAAGACAAAAAAAACTAGAACTCGTTGCTTATAAAGAGTCAAGACAACCAATCCCACCCACACTCCCAACTCCTTTACACCAAAACTCAAAACCACTACCGGAAAACCAAAAACCACCACCGGAAAACCACCACCATGACAAAAAAATGCGAATTATGCAACCAATCAGCTCAAATCTACTGCTCATCAGACACAGCCAGCCTCTGCTACACATGCGACCAAACAGTCCATTCCGCCAACTTCCTCGTAGCCAAACACTCCAGAACTTTACTCTGCCATAAATGCCAGTCGCAAACGCCTTGGACCGCTTCTGGTTTGCATCTAGGCCGTACTGTTACTGTTTGCGTTAACTGCGTTGGTGATGACGTGGCAGTTTCACGAAACGACGTCGTTGATGAAGATGAAGATGATGATGAGGAGGAAAGTGATGGTGATGAGAGTGAGAGTGAGGATGAGGATGCGCAGGTGGTGCCGTGGTCGTCGGATGACGTGGCGCCGCCGTGTGCTAGTGGTGGTTGTGAAAGTAATGACAGTAGTGATGAGTTTAGATCTGGTGTAAAACGGTGTCGTTTTGATGATCATATTGATTGTATTGATTCTTCTGAGGTTCGTTTTTGTAATGTTTAGTTAGTAACTTTTGTGAATAAGCTATAGCTTAAATATGTATGCAGGGGGCGTTTGTTTAAGCTTATATGTGCGCTTACGAGCTTATTTGATTTTGGCTTATATTTCATAATCCCCAATTTTCCGGCTTATTTTGAGACTTATAGGTTGGAGTATAAGTTTATCATATCATGATAAACTTATATAAGCCCACAAGTCTCAAAATAAGCGGCTTATGAAATATAAGCCAAAAAAACAAATAAGCTCATAAGCCCACATATAAGCTTAAACAAACACCCCCGTAATGTAAAGTAGTGAATCAGTTTGTTTAATGCTATGTGTAGCTTGTTACTGGATCATATGCCTGAAATATGTGATGCGGAGATACTGGATTAAAATAGAATTAGAAGAATTGGAATTAGGAGAATCGATTTGCTATTATTGTGTCTGTTTTTTTGTATATCCGAAGAAGATGAATATAAGCAAGAAGCAAACTGATTCATTACTCTTGTAACCGTTGATTTACAACTTTCGTGTATCTGGTCAAGCTTGTAAAGTTGTAAATTGAACCAGTTTACTTCTCGTGTATATTTAGCTTTGGATCCTAAGACTAATAAATCAACGATCATAAAAAAGGTAGGATTGATATGCATTATTATAAGAAGAATGGTGTAATGAGTCCATGTAATGAATTTTAATTTGAAATGTGATGCAGGATGATACTACATCGTGTTCATCAGAACGATCCAACACTAGAAAGAGGACGGAAACGGATGATGCTATGTCAAGACCCTTTGACCATTATTGGTGATTAGATCAGACATAAATGGATATCATGGTGAAGCATAACAACGGGATTGAAAAAAGTTTGATTATTCCTTTTTCGCTGGGAATGATGATCAGGAAGAGTTTCCGACAGTCTATAGGAGATGAGTGTTGAGCTACGACACGGTTAGGAATGTGATTAGATTGGATTTCACTAGCCAATGGATGGTATGATCTTTTGATGACATTGCTCCGGGAAATCCATTTGAATCTCGCTTAATTATTCATACTGTTTTGTAAAATTTGTAATTCATGCTTGTTACACAATATTTTTCACACTTTGTAAAGGAATAGTAAGGGGAGCATACATATTGCAAAAGCCCCCAATAATTGCTCAATGCCATGTCTATTACTCAATCATTACATCCGTGACTTCATGTTTGCATTCAATCATTACTTCCACGACTTCATGTATGTCTTAGGGCGTGTTTGGTTCATTAACTTTTAGGAGGTTAGAAAGTAAGCTAGCTTAAACTTTTAGGAGGTTAGAAAGTAAGCTAGCTTAAAAGTACTAGTATAAGATTTGTTTGGCTGACAAAGCTTATAAGAGCTTTCAGAAGAAGCTCCCTCTCTAGCTCCAGCTCCCGCATGAGCTAGTTTTGCCAAACACACGGCATTGTTGAATTATGGTCATTGAACATAAAATCAATCTTTACAGAGCCAACCCGTGACTTCAGTTTTTGCCTTTGGTTATCTGAACATGGAAAAGCAGTTCTCACACTATTAGAATTTCACCTCAACAACAAAAGAGACTGAAACATTTACAACCAAATGTGTGACCTTAATGAAAAGAGAAAACAAGGTCGGGTATAACCGAAGAAAATGTGGATGATAGAGTGAATGTCAGAGCATCGACCGGACTCGTTTCTGTTTGTTTTCTTTTACCACTTTGAGTTTTATGATTACTTCATTAGCATACAAGTTATTAACTACATAGCACATTTAAAGTAATATTAAGATTCAAAAGCAGTTCTCACACTATTAGAATTTCACCTCAACAACAAAAAGAGATTGAAACATTTACAACCAAATGTGTGACCTTAATGAAAAGAGAAAACAAGGTCGGGTATAACCGAAGAAAATGTGGATGATAGAGTGAATGTCAGAGCATCGACCGGACTCGTTTCTGTTTGTTTTCTTTTACCACTTTGAGTTTTATGATTACTTCATTAGCATACAAGTTATTAACTACATAGCACATTTAAAGTAATATTAAGATTCCTGACTTGTAATGTTTAAGAATAGCAAAAGGATTGATGGATTGTCTCTTTAGTGCAGTTGGAAGATGCTTCAAGTGTTCAAAATGTGGTAATTTGACATTCAGTCATGGGCAAAACATCAAGCGAATAGTTCCAATTTAGTAATGAGAAGACATTCTTGGTTACATGCTACGACTAATTTACCACGAGTAATGTGTTTTTGCCCACTTTCTAAGGAAGTCTGTTCAACATTGAAACATACCAAATATTAGGCAGATAATGTCCCATTCTATGTTTATATGTATTGCAATAACGCCATGTAGGGAAACTTTATTGGTAATAGCAGAATGTGGTATGAATTAGGGACATTGTAATTTGACCGTGCTCCTTATTTTATGTTTTAGTATTTTCGAATTATTACTCTGGTAGCACAGATGATTGGAAGCTGGTTTTCATTGACGTTAGCACTAATTCATTATTCTTTCATTTAATGACTTAAGGGTTCTGCATTACCTTTGACTCCGTTCACAGGCTAAGACAGTAGACAAGCACCCATGAAGCAACTTGTGATATAAACTATAAAGACGGTTCGGCAAAGGGAGGTAATTTGCATTTTGCGAGTTATTTTGTTCTTATATATATATGAGTTATTTTGTTCTTATATATTTTGTTCTTATACATATGGGCAAATGGAGTAGTGTTTGAATGTGGAATATGTTCAAATTTGAAGGAATGCTCCGAGTTTTTGTTGTGTGAAAAATATTACCTATTACGGAGTATATGAACTTTCAAATATATTGGGTTGAAAATAATCAAAGTTGTATCTGTCATCTCATATTTGTATCAAATCTTTTGATCCTAAGATCAGAGAACCTCATTTGAGCTTTCTTAACCGTTTTAGCCTCGGTTGTTGATACTACAAATTACTTATTGGTTTCTATATTATCATCTTCTAAACTTTGGAAGATTTTTAACCTGTTTCACCCGTCCGACCAATTTGACATGTTGGCCCCATTTTTAGCTACACTTTTTGACACGTCATTTGCCATGTTTAAGATACAACACAACTAAAATTGACCCATTCATAAGTATATGGGTTGAAACTGAAACCTACACCTTAATAAAATTTTCAGCTTGGATTAGGCAAGAATGCCTCTATATGTGCTTTTCCATTTCTTATTCACATCTTTAGTGTCAAGATTTGATAAAGTAATATCATTCAAAAGAGCCTGTCAATAATGCTCTCTCCCGTAGCCATCAGAGCCACAGTTATCTACTTATCGTTGATAGTTAAACTTGGAGTTAGATAAATTATTATCAATTTACTAGTCCTATATTATGGTAACGATTTTAAATGTATCCTCATTCGTGACAGGCTATTGATGCATAAGCCAAATGTAAACTATGCGTGTGCTGCTAGACCCCTTGAGAAGGTAACTTTCTTTTGACTCAGCAGGGATTGAATCTTCTACCACAACCATCTAGTTTCTAAGATCCTCAGACTTTCATGTTGTGGCGGTGGTCTTTAAAGTAGTAATTTGCAAGTCCTCACTAATTGTCCCAAGAGCCATTCTACACATTGTCCACAAAACCACGTAAACAGTGGCAGTTAGCAAGTGTGTGCACCCTTCACCTAAATGAAAAAGAGCTAGAACCTCATGGATTTAGTCCAAAGATTGTACATCACGATCAACAATTAGCATATAATAATATTGACCAACGGCGCACAGGATATGAACCTGTGAGGCGTATATTATTAATAGGATGGGCTATGAAAGAGCAAAAACAAAGTTTTGCAAAACCTAACATTTTAGGGGAAACCTGTTAAATTAACTCTGCATGCTAGGTCTAATTTGTTTGGCTTTGTGTTAATTAAGACACATTTATAACGAACAAATAATGCCATAGGCCAGGCCAATTCATACATAGAGCTGTGAGATGGCAAAAAAGTGTTAACATGTTCAACTTCAAAAAGATACAACTTTCAAATGGGAGGAGTTAGGACTGATTGGCAACCCAAAGAAAGTCTCGATGAGCCTGATGTTATGAGAAACCGCTCTTCGGAGATTAGGCCCGACCGTCAGACCCAAAATTATCACTTAGGGACTTGAGCATAGTTGTTTATATGTTTTTTTTCCTTATTTTTTGTTTATATTTCTGTCCATTTCTTAGGTAAATTGTGCGAAGTCGGTCATTTGTGTCAATAACATGTTATCTTTAGTCATGTTCATAGTTTACCTTTTTTGTTTGGTTGTAACGTTAAGAAAACAAAAGTTGATCCACCCTTGTAAGATCCACATTGTGTTTACTTTCAATTGCGGCAATACACCTAGACACATTTTAAGATATAGAATTTGTTGCATTTCAAAAGTTATATTCTAAACTTTACAAAGGTAGCCTTATATAGATGGTTCTCAGGCAACTCCAAATCTGCAAGTCATTGCCAAAACTCAAAAGCAAACATGTGATTGACCAAATAATTGATTTCAGGCAATTTAACGTTTGTTTGGAAATAGATAAGGAACTCGGAAGAGCAAAATCTTCTGCATTATTGGCAACCTTTAAAAAGGATTTTGGGCCCTAAGGTTGGGCAAATGTCCAGTCCATCAGGCCCTTTTATGAAAGTTATAGTTGTTCACTTGTTTGAAGTTGGTTATTTCTTGCATGTTAGTCATGGAGGTAATTCCCAAATGATGCCAAAAAGTTGTGGCTTTTTCAAAATCATGCCAAAAATAATTGTGTTTCCCAAAAGAGTCATGTGCGATTGTGCGAATGTGCGATTCCACCAGAAACTTGACACGTGTCCATCCCAAAGGTACAGAACCAATCATTTGCAGGCCCACACGATTTCAAATATACCCCACGTGCTGTTTGAGTTCTAATTACAAATGTGCGATTTCTTAATGTGCGATTTTCGGCTAATGTGCGAAAGTTAAAAAAAAGGTACCATTGGAAAAGAAACAAAATCTTCATTAGGTGTTGCAAAAATCTTTTTCGTGTATTCTTTTTCAAACTATTTTCTGATTTTATTTTTGAGATCTCTTTATTTTTTTATTCATATTTCATTTATACTTGAATCATGCAACAGATTATATTTAACCAACGGAAAACAAGAAAAAATCTTTTTTTGCTGTCTTGTCTCTTCTTTTATTCAAGCAAAACCCATTTGTAGTTTGAAAACCCATTTGGAATCACATGAGATCCCAGTCACCGGAGCTTTAAATCCGGTGAAATTCACCGATGTACAACTCTCAATGCACAATGTACAACTACGTAAAACTCATCAAGATGAAATTTAGAATACAGTTTTGGATACCCATTTGCCTCTTTTACGTAAATCTCATAGCTTGGAGGTTGAAACAGAAGATTTGAATGGTTTCCCGGGAAAAATGGTAAAGTGTCGAAAGCGTCGACTTTTATGGAGACGTTTGACCGGCATAAAGAAGGTGAGTTCAGGGCAAAAGTTAATGAGTTTTTTTAGTAAGAATGAAAGTTCTTGCAAGGTTCGTTTCTTTATGACATGGATATCATCTTTGAGTTCTTTTAGTTTAAAAGAGTTTAAAACAAGAGAAAATTCTAAAATGATGCCAAAATAAAAAAAATAAAAAGTTATAAAAGTTACTTCTAATGATGGAAAAAAAAAAAGGTACCTGCAAAGTTAAATTTTGTTTCTTTTCCAATGGTACTTTTTTTTTAACTTTCGCACATTAGCCGAAAATCGCACATTAGGAAATCGCACATTTGTAATTAGAAGTCAAACAGCACGTGGGGTATATTTGAAATTGTGTGGGCCTGCAAATGATTGGTTATGTACCTTTGGGATGGACACGTGTCAAGTTTCTGGTGGAATCGCACATTCGCACAATCGCACATGACTCTTTTGGGAAAGACACTTATTTTTGGCATGATTTTAGAAAAGCTACAACTTTTTGGCATCATTTGGGAATTACCTCTTAGTCATGCTTCACTGTTTCATTAAATCTTTAATTTGTTCTGTATCACATTTGGGATTGCATACTCCTTAGCTCATCAACCTTAGTTGGTCCCAGATGGCCAAATATAGAAAATGAGTCAAGTCAGCAAATCCCTGTTTAGCTATCCAATAGACTGGAGGGCCATGTGGTATAACAACTGGTCCTTTTAATTTAATCATATCATTTCTTACCATTTGAAACTTACAAAACTAATTATATATGCCAAGACTCAAGAGTAACAACTTTGCTGAGGGTGGTTGCAATGGGAGCGGGGTGGGCAGCGGTTTGCCCCAAACCGCCGGGGAACACCGCCGCCACCCAGCGGTTTGGTTCGTAGGTTTGGTCCAGCGGTGATATTCATTTCCACGGTTTGAACAAATGTGAATGTTGGGCATTAATGGTTTGTGAACGTTGAAGGTAAAAAAAAAAAAAAAAAAAAAAAAAAAAAAAAACCTTCATGAATACTACTTTGCCAATTCAAAAAACCACTTCCAATTCAAATTATCTCTTCCTTCTCTATTTCATATTTTTTAAAAAAAAGTGTAGCATGGATCAAAGAAAATCAAGAGGTGTTTCAAGCTCAACAAGAGGTCGTGGTCGGAGCTTTTTTAACTATATACTTTTATTAATTTATATACGTGTGTTAAATTTATATACTTTTGTTAATTGTATACTTGCAGAAGCGTATTCGGGAAATTAAAATAAAAGCAAGTCTTTTACTCATATTGAGGCATAGGAGGTTGTTAGGGGAGAACCGAAATGGTTGGAACAACCATGTTTTGTTCAAGCATCTTCGGCATCTAATTCCGACAAACGAAGAAAGTCGTCGGAATCTACCTACTACGAGTCGGGAAGCAATGAGAATGTCGAAACTGTTATTCCCGATCTAAATGACGACACAACTTCCACAAGGAAAAGAAAAGGGAAAAAGACCGTTAGCGAGACATCGACAAAGAATAGTGTTGTTGAACAATTCGAGTCCTACACGTCAAAAAAAACACAAATGTTGGAGGAGGCGATGGAAAAAAAACGTGCAAATGATGCATTGTCCGAACAGTTGATGGCGGCACAACTCGCTAGTGTTCAAGAAAAGGCTATGCTTTGGGCTTTGAAGTTCTTTAACGAACCGCATGATTACATAACCAATCCGGTTATGCGAGAGATCCATCTTGCCAAAAAACGTGAGTTCGCGGCGAAGTATGGATAGCCTATCGATTTTTAGAATAATTGTGTTTTTTTTCCAAGTATTATGTAATTTTCTTTTCAAGTATTGTGTATTTTTATTTTAATTATTAATGAAATATTACGTTTTTATTAAATTATTTATTTATGAAAATAAAAAATAAAAAAATAAAAAAATAAAAAGTTGGTGATTTGGGAGGTATGAAAAAAGTATGGTTGACACTAAAAAAGGGTTGGGAGGTATGAAAAAAATATGAGTGAGGTGAAATGATATTATTGATTGGTTGGGAGGTATGGAGGATTTTGGGAGTGACCACTGGCACCACCCTGATATTCACTTGTTTTGACCTGAATGATGGCATATTTCAGTTTCCACTGGTTTGGATTTATGGCAACATAAACAATGATATTGCCACTTTTCACGTGTGATTCGTCATCCTTCGTTATAAGGGCATCAGATTTAGTTTTGGGGCCGAGATATTCATATAGGACATGTTAAAAAAAAGTGAATAAAAAACCATCAAGCTAAATGTTATAAATACATAACACTAGAGAAGCCACCTCTTCTTTTGTTTAAATTAATTTAGTTGCTGTACAAACACAACTAACTTCTGTCTATCTGATACCAACATCATCTCTTTATGAACAAAATAAGCATGAAAAAAGCTCTTAGTTTTTGTACCTTATCATCCTATAACTGCAGTAACATAATTACATAACCCAGATGACAATATCCCATAAAATTATGCAAAATCTGGACGGTCCAGATCTGTCCCCAACACTCTGTGGGTTGCATGCAGGCATACATATGCTACTGCAACAATTAAACATACATACATATATGCAGGGGCGGATCTACATGTTAGACAGGGTATGCACTTGCATACCCTGTGAATTCTTGGCTTAGTGTAAAAAATATTGATTTTGTGTTTTTACTTGGTTATTTTACATAGTGTGCATACCTTGTAAAAATTAAATGCATACCCTTTTTAATCTCAGCTAAAACAAATGAAAATAAAATTTAAAGATTAAAGAAATTTAAGAAACAACAATGGTGGTTTGAATAGAGATTTTAAAGTTGCAGTGGTTTTAGTGAGGGAGAAGGTATTGGAGAGGGAGGCGTGTGGTTTTGTGGGTGGAGTGGGTCCAACAATATTTAATACAGTACATCATTTATCCCAATGTTTTGTTTTTTAGCAGTTATCATGTATTCATACTCGGTTAATAATTTTTTGTCTTATTTTTCTATATACAAACTACATATATTGGTTCTATTGTCATGGCAGCTAAATTACTGGTACTTTTTTGTTTAGCAAAAATGTAGATTTTTGATTAAAAGATCTAACATGACTTGAACCAAACACGGGAAAAAAAGAAGAAAAGAAAAGTTAAATAACCCGACCCGACCCGATAAACTCACACCGATTTTCTTTTGTATTAGTTTGTGCACACCCTGTGACGGATTCCTAGATCCGCCACTGCATATATGCATACTAGAATGGTACCTGCACAATCCGGCAGGGTACCCTATGACTATATTTTGCGTTGGTTAGACGTTTAGTTGTCTACAGGTTCTATATAGGTTATAAATTGTCTGCAAATCAAGGGCGGAGTTAGAAATTTTTTTAAGGTGGGGGGGGGGGGGGGGGGGGGGGAATTTTCTTACGCCCGGTTGAACCTTAGTTAGGTTTTGATATACTCCGTATTACTTTTCTAAAAATAATCTAAAAACTAAAGCTAGTGTAAAAATTAAAACAAAATTTTAAGAAAACTACACTGGAACACAAAACAAGTAAGACCAAAAGTTGTTTCTTTTTATTTACTCTCTCTTTCCCAACTCTTTCTTCTCCACTTCTTCATCTTTCTCAAAGTTCTAACAAAAAAAATCCAGGTTTACACTCTAAAAACCACCTAAATATTAATTTTGACTTTCAATAGGCAAGTCAGACACCATTTTGGGGGGGGGGGGGGGGGGGGGGGGATTAAGAAAATACGTCCAAAACTCAAAAAATTTACACTACAACTTTTTTTCTTTTTTTTGGGAGGGGGGGACGTGGCCACCATGACCCCCCGTGGCTCCGCCTTTGCTGCAGGTTGCCATAATTAGTAAGTAAAAGTCTAAATTTTTAAGCCTTTCTAATTATAAATGTCCTAAATGCATTATATAGTTGTATAGATATACATACATACCCTCTGCTGCAGGTTGCTATAATTAGTAAGTAAAAGTCCGAATTTTTAAACCTTTCTAATTATAAATGTCCTAAATGCATTATATAGTTTTATAGATGATAGATATACATACATACCCTTTAGTTTTTAATACAACATGTACTAGTTTTTGGCCTTTTAGAGAGTCCAATTTCTCTCTTTAGCTCATTATGGGTTCTGTACCTATTTCTCTACCCTCATTCACATCTTATATCTTACCTTTTTTTCTCTATATATTAGTATTTATTTGTACATATACTGAAAGTAGGGAAGCATGAACACAAGGATGCATAAAGCTAGAAATACAGTTACTACTAGGAAATAACTCATAAGTCTTTGCATCATTAACTTTAATGTCATCTAGCTTTATAACTTATGATTATATCTTACCTTTTTTTCTCTATATATTATTTATTTGTACATATACTAAAAGTAGGGAAGCATGAACACAAGGATGCATAAAGCTAGAAATACAGTTACTACTAGGAAATAACTCATCAGTCTGCAACTCTGCATTATTAACTTTAATGTCATCTAGCTTTATGATTAATACATGTTTGAATTGATGTATATGCACATAGCACAAATCTATATATGAGTTTATAGGTACATGTAGATAACTAGATGAGTGCTATCTTTTTTCCAGCTTATGTGTTTATTTGAATTTTATAAAGCTCATAAAGCCCACCTTTTTCAGTTTATGAGCTTATTAAGGTTAGCTTATAAACCTAAACACGAATAAGCTTAACTTGATAAAGCTGATAAGCCGAGAAAAGTGAGCTTATGAGGTTTTTTAGAATTCAAATAAGTCCATATAAGCAGTGGCGGATCTAGGAATCCGTCACAGGGTGTGCACAAACTAATACAAAAGAAAATCGGTGTGAGTTTATCAGGTCGGGTCGGGTTATTTAACTTTTCTTTTCTTCTTTTTTTCCCGTGTTTGGTTCAAGTCATGTTAGATCTTTTAATCAAAAATCTACATTTTTGCTAAACAAAAAAGTACCAGTAATTTAGCTGCCATGACAATAGAACCAATATATGTAGTTTGTATATAGAAAAATAAGACAAAAAATTATTAACCGAGTATGAATACATGATAACTGCTAAAAAACAAAACATTGGGATAAATGATGTACTGTATTAAATATTGTTGGACCCACTCCACCCACAAAACCACACGCCTCCCTCTCCAATACCTTCTCCCTCACTAAAACCACTGCAACTTTAAAATCTCTATTCAAACCACCATTGTTGTTTCTTAAATTTCTTTAATCTTTAAATTTTATTTTCATTTGTTTTAGCTGAGATTAAAAAGGGTATGCATTTAATTTTTACAAGGTATGCACACTATGTAAAATAACCAAGTAAAAACACAAAATCAATATTTTTTACACTAAGCCAAGAATTCACAGGGTATGCAAGTGCATACCCTGTCTAACATGTAGATCCGCCCCTGCATATAAGCCATGAAAATGCTTATGGTTGTAAATGGTGATTTGCCTGCCTTGATAACGTACGTGATCATTTTACAAACACATAGATATTACGTATTCAAGTTAGTGTCATGAACAGTGTTCTAAAAGGCACGCCTTGGCGCCGCAAAGGCCTCGCAAAGGCGCGAGGCGTCACCTCCACGCCACGTAATAGACCAAGGCGTCGTCTTAACGATTGACATGAGATGAGGTGCGATAAAGGGCGATAAGGTGTAATGGTATTTGAAACGTTTAGGGGATTTACTAGTAATTGGAATTTGGGCATCGTATTTGAGGTTTACTGGTATTTGGCGTTTAGGGTTTACTAGTATTTGAAGAAGATTACAAATGTAAAGAGAGTTTTTTGACTTTACTACTTATGTATAACACTTTTTGTAAATTTGATGTATATGAATTATGATATACTAATGAAATATAATATACTGTAAATCTATAAATATATAAATACTTTTTGCCGCCTTAATTCACGCATTAAAAACGTCATGCCGTCACGTGTCACGCTAAGGCTTGAGGCTTGACTATACTGCCACGCCACGCCTCACGCTATTTATAACCTTAGTTATGAACTACAATAAATGTATGGTCGAGGGCATCACTATGAACATGTTTACTTATCTATCTTATTGTTTACTCGTATTAAAATTTGTGATAGTTGATCTTAAAAAAGAACTAAGAGATTATAGATGGTTAACATTCTACCAACTCTGTTAATAATTTTGTTGGAGTCATTGTCACGTTATCACTTTTGATCTTATATATATCTCGTAGATGTAACTAAATCTTGAACCAAACTTCCACTATTGGTTTTTGAGCAACTAACGATAAGTACAAACATCCATATGTGGATTATTCCGTTTAATATATCCTCAAATTAGAAATCAAAAGTTATGGTGTTACCAAAAGGCGCGCTTTTTCGCGTATTTTCTCGCCTTTTTGCACAACGCATAGATCAGCCGTCAAGGTCCATTTTGTAACAGCGAGTCCACGCCTCGCGCCTTGTCGACGCATTTGTGACGCCTTGACGCGCCTTTTAGAACTCTGGCAATAACAAGTAATATTATAATGACTAATTAATAGTGAAAAGCAGTGACTTGTTTTTTCACAAACAAGCTTCATATATAAAGAGTAATTATAACTGGTAGTTACTGTTAATAACTTTTACTACTTCCACATCACTAGCATTTTTACTCCACTCAAAAACCAAAGGAAAAAAAAAAAAAAAAAAAAAAAACCTCTATATTGACACTCATCTCCAATCTCCATATCACTGTAGTAAAAACAAACACAACCTACAAAACCCTCATTTTCTCTCTCTAAAAAAACCCAAAAATGACCATCGACACCTCCTCATCCCAAAAGAAAAACAAACAAATACAACGCGGACTGGGCGTCGAACAGCTCGTACGGCTTCGTTTAGAAGTTGAACGAGTGAAAAAAATGACCATAATGACACCACCACCACCTTTTAACAACACCTTTGCAGCTCCTCAACTTAACGGAGCGTTTCAGTTCCGTCAACCTCCCGTTAACTATTTTAACGGCGTTGTTGGAGATCATCCTCATCATCATCAGCAGCATGTGTATCAGAACATGACGACGACTAATGAGCTGTCTTCAATCCAGAACAACCCGTATTTCAAATGTGTTTCTGATGGTTGTGGTGCTTGTTATGAGGTATATATAAATTTGGCTTATTTTTTGAACGGCGATTTTATATAAAACTAGCAAGAAGCGAGAAAAAAGTTTGTTTTGTAGTAATTAAAGTGTGTAAATTGTACTTGTTTAGTTGTTTGTTTTAGTTATTTAACGGTAACATGTTTTTTTTTTTTTTTTTTTTTTTTTTTTTTTTTTTTTTTTTCAGGAAAAAAGGATTAATGGTGGAGGAAGTAGTACTTGTTCAGTGAATCCGCAACGTAACTACGCGGCTAACAACAACGCCTTTGTCAAGACTATCAAAGCGGGAAGATCTCGCCTTTGAATAATTTATGTTTGAGCATGGCGGCTAGCGCCTTTGAATAATTTGCTGGCTTTGTTCTTGCTTTTCAATTCTAGTGTAATCGTCTTTATTTCCAGTGTAATCTGTTTTCATTTTAGTATTGTTCGTTTATCAAAGATATATGTGTTGAACATTTATCTTTTATATGTTGTGACTATACTAAAATTTTGAAATTTAAGAAATAAATAAAGATGAACCATTGTTAAAAAAGAGTACTCCGTATAAGAAATACTCTTTGTGGAACAAAGTCAAACTGTGCTAGAAACCAGTTGACCTATTAAATTATTGATGAACTAATCACATGTTGGATTGATATATCTTGATGACATGAGAAATCATTTTCAAATTGTTGTGTGATCAAAAGTTGAGATTTGACTCACGAAATATATATTTCGTAGTAAACATTTAGAGTATAAACAATTTATTATGTGACACTAATAAATTGAATTATATGATATGATCATAATATAAGCTACACAAAAGGTTAAGTTTGCAACCATTTGTATAAGGATTGTAGTAGTTGGTTTATTGTCCAAGAAGAGTAGATTAGTGTATGTGTGTAACAGTGTCATGAAATCGATAAACGGGCATATTTGGCTGACTTGGTATGCAACTTAAGTTGAAACCGTTAACCTATGATTCCGAATTGTGGACCTTCAAATGTGATCATGACTGATCATCTTGATCACAACTTTGGTCTAGAATTTCATAGCACTATAGTACACACATAGAAAGTCTACTAATCGTTTGCAACTTATAAATTGTGGACCTTCAAATGTTATCATGACTGATCATCTTGATCACAACTTTGGTCTAGAATTTCATGGCAGTATAGTACACACATAGAAAGTCTACTAATCGTTTGCAACTTAGACTGATGCTAATGGGAGTTGCCTCCCAACCACAACCCCATAAAAGCAACGCGTTGCTCCATTAGCTCACCCCAAAGCGACGCGTCACCAAGCAACCATTTCAAAGTTGTGGTTGCTCAGCCAACCGAAACATTCGCAAGATTTGTGTGTGTAGTTTTTTTTTTTTTTTTTTTTTTTTTTTTTTTTTTTTTTTTTTTTTTTTTATGAAGTATGTTTTTGGTTGTAGTTTTCGGGGTCGCTTTTGTGGTCACCACTAGCTAGTTATGGTTGGGGTGGAGTTGTGGAGAGAGAAAGCTTAAGTGGCGCTGACATGGCGGAGTTGCTTTTGTGAAAATGGTGTTGCTATTAGCATTAGTCTTATATTAAGCTATCGGATTTATTCGTGAAGGAATAAATTGTTACCATATTAAGCACATAAGCATTTCCTTGAGATCGAAAGGCAGTACTCTAAATTGTTTAACATTCACAACCAGGTGGATTAATCTATACTCATAACGATTGAGTTGACTTGCTTTTTGAATGATCAGGAAGCAAGTTAGTATTTGAGAATGTGAATTTAACTTTCTATATTGTCAAGTTGTGATAATTCTGAGAGGCTAGTATATTAGAAATCTAACACCTTAAGATTCCATAGAGTTGGAATGTATATAGAGAATAATGAGATGGTACCATTATAGACAAGTTGTAAAGTGATCTAGAAACTTGAGTTTGATACTACTATATCTTTGACGAGAGACTTAGTGAGTATTTGTGATGAGACCGATAAGAGTGAAGTGACTGGTCAGGTATATCATAATAAGTCTCTGATGAGAGATTTATTGAGGATTACTAGAGGCATGGGTTTGAAACCAAATGTGAATCGATTGGTGATGGAAACCCGAATTGATTGTAGAGCTCCTACATTACGAGTTTAATGGGTAATAACGAATTGAAGTCAATAATCAATAGAAGGTGCTATCAACCTAATTATCCCATGTATAGTAAAGATAGTACATCGTTGACGAGGTGTAGGTTGAGGTAAAACCTCTTAACCAAGCTTTAGAGGCGTCTTAGCAATGAGGACGACACAGAAGCTTAGCCTATGTAACCTAGAGGTGGTGCCACCTCAAATAGAGAGTAATGGTTTCTCTCTTAGAGGTGGTACCATATTCACGTGTAGTGAGCTGAGCATGCACAATATAACAATGGAAGTGCGTATGTATTCGCCAGTAAGGTCAAAAGGTTTTGGTTTAATCTTCGGGCACCATTATCTTGAGGTTCATGGTTTAATCTTTGGACACCATTGAATCGATCTTACTTTGTGTATGCATATCTAACGAGGTTTAATCTTCGTGACGCCTTGTAGCACAATATGTTCGAGTGAGTAGAGTAATTGTTCAACCTCATTTGAGCTTTCTTAACCGTTTTCGCCTCAGTTGGTAGTTGATATTACAAATTACTTATTGGTTTCTATATTATCATCTTCTCAACTTTGGAAGATTTTTAACCAGGTTCTCCTGTTCGACCAATTTGACACGTTGGCCCATTTTTAGCTAAACTTTTTGACACCTCATTTGCCATGTTTGAGATACAACACAACTAAAATTGACCCATTCATAAGTAGATGGGTTGAAACTGACACCTACACCTTAATAACTTTTTCGGCTTGGATTAGGCGAGAATGCCTCTATATGCTTTTCCATTTCTTATTCACATCTTTAGTGTCAATAATGCTCTCCCGTAGCTGCATTAGATAAATTATTATCAATTTACAAGTCCTATATTATTGTAACAATTTTAAATGTATCCTCATTTGTGACAGGCCATTGATGCATAAGCCAAGTGTAAACTATATGTGTGTTGCTAGACCCCTTGAAAAGGTAACTTTCTTTTGACTCTTAGCAGGGATTGAATCTTCTAAAACAACCATCGAGTTTCTAAGATCCTTGACTTTCATGATTTAGAATTTGAAATACATTGGTTTTTTTAATGGTCAGATAGGAATCATGTTGTGGCGGTGGTCTTTAAAGTAGGAATTTGCAAGACCTCAGTAATTGTCCCAAGAGCCATTCTACACGCATTGTCCACAAACCACGTAAATAGTGGAAGTTAGCAAGTGTGTGTTAGAGTTTGTGGATAAATATTAATATGTATATGCCTAGTATCGAACTCGAAACCACGGGATTGCACACTTTACGTATGAGAATTAAAGTATAATAATTTAATATAAAAAGTTATATTTAATTATTAATTACACAAAACAAATAAAGAACGTTAGTAATTAATGCAAATTGACAAACATACAAAAATAAGGACTGTGGATAAAAAATAGAGAACAAGAAAATTCTAGAACCCTTGTGGGCTTTTAGATCCGATCGGCCTAGGGTTGCTAACCCAACCCAAGCCTTAACTTGTTCTTTAAGTTTTGTATCCTATAAAAGCAATGTCAAGGATTTTAATTTGCTCTCTCTAGTACACATTAAAAACCTAAACAATTGTTGATTCCTTTTCTATATTTGCACTTCTCGACAATATCACAGAAACTTGATATACATGCATGTGTATTATGCATGTGCATGAATTTTAAAAGGGGCTTTCTTTTCATTTGGTTAATGTGATCGACAAAGACAAAAACACAAAAGAGTTTGGTGGTTTGCTTTTATTAGTCGATTAGTTTTGCTGTCTTATAACAAATATATTGTTTTGTGTATTATTTAAACTAGCATTTAACTTTAATTCGCTATTAGTACGTGTGTACAAGAACGTGGTACAATCACACTATTGATTGTATTTTGGATCGAATAACAAAACGGTAAGGGGTTATTCATTGATCCTTATAAACCCTAATTAGGGTTCATCAATTGTTCAAGAATTCAAGATTGCATATGGTACGTTCCTATTTATGTTTTTGTTAATAATTATATGTTATACTTGATCCATAGCTTCCGCATACGTGTGCACTTTGATTTATATGATTGTCATGATATTTAATTTCTAACAGTGGCATCACGAGCCATGTATAACATGTAATTGATTACTTAAACATAATAAAAATCGTATCTTTTATAGTTTTAGATACATGTTTTGGATCTAGGGTTTGTTTTTTGTTTTCGAAACCCTAACCCTAATTTGGGGGGGGGGGGGTCGATTTTTTTTTTCATGAACCCTAATTATGGTTTTTGGTTTAATTAATTAAATTGTAATTAATTAGAAACCTGTGACAACCGGCAATTTAGGGAGCCATTTTGAAAACCCGCATTACGTTAAAGTTCGTTTATAAATTTTATTTGGAATTTTATTCGTAACGAACTTGTAAGACCTATTTTACGGTTAATTATATTTAATATCGTTATGGGATTTGAGATTTATTTAATAATTCGTTATGGCATTATACTTGGTGATTTATTTTTAAATTCTCACTTGGTACTACGTTGACTCCGGCACTAGGAAACTGAAAAGTTTAAAATTTATGAGTTTTAATACGTTGAACTTTTAGTAACGTATTTATTATAAGTTTCGATGGAATAATATATTCAGTCCGACAAATGGTGAATATAACAAGTTTTGGGGACGTTTAATATTTTTTTTTTGTAAGTCTTTACTTACGCAAAGGGACGTTTTTATAAAATAAAGTTGGTGGTAAAAGGTTTAGTGTACAAAATATAAAGGAGACTAAATAGAGGGACCAAAGTGTAAAATACTCTTATAAACCCTAACCCTAACCTCATAATATCATTTTCATCTTCAACATCACACCCACTCCCTCCTCTCCACTCCTAACCGCCGGCCACCCTTTTCCGGCCATCACCGCCGCACACCACCATACACCGCCACTTCCAAAATACTCCCCACACCTCCCTTGTTCTTGTATTGTGACACACGCGCCCAAAAACAACCCCCCCCCCCCCCCCCCCCACCTTGTTTGAGCACCACCGACGAAGTACACCTCACCACCACCACTTTTCTTGGTTGATTCTTGTAGATCCACGGGGTGCATCGGGTTTGTTGAAAAACGAGTCAAACCCATGATTTTCTTTATGTTTAGGGGCGGTTTTGGAAGGAAAATGATGAAACAATAATGGGTTTTTGTTAAAACATGGTTAAATCTTGGTTTGGTATCCGGGTTTTGATATTTGGTTGCTTTTCCTTGCGTGGTCGACCCAAAAGCCGAGGGCCTCACCCTCGACTTGTGATGTTCCGAGTTGTTGGTTGACATTTTGATCCGGTTTCTTGTTTGTTGACCTTATTTGGTCCTAGTGATTGATTATTTTGGTTGGATTCTTGATTGATTGATTGTGTTGGTCGGTTTGTGTTGGAGCCGACGACCCCGTAGGGTCGGAGTTGATATTTTTTGGGTCGAGCTCTATTGAGCTATCCGTGACCCTTGTGGTCTCGGGTGGGACCCCCGTAACGCTTGGCAAATGATTTTGGACTCGGGTTGACTTGGTAACTTGACCCGAACATGGTTGTTTTGAGAACCGTTTGAGATGGCGAAATATATATATTTCGGCTAAATTCATTTTTATGGTTATTATTTATATAAATTATTGGTTATAGTCATTATTGTGGCTTATATGATTTTGAAGCGGTTGACGAGTTATTATGGACTCGTGGTATACTTTGAAGATGTGTTGACGAAAAGTGGTATTGGGGACCGATTGTGAGACGGTCACTTAGATTGACAGAGATAGGTTAGTCGGGTGCCGTAGTCGGACCCTATTGTTGTAGCACGTGTATTGGGATTGATTTGGACGGAGATGTTTTGATTTTATTGACTTACTCACATTATTTTGGACTTGGACAATGAGCCGAGAGTCATGACTCGGACATGTGACCATTTCGTATGACTCGATAATTATTTACAATTTAAAACACAAATAATAAAACTCGTAATAATATTATTGGTAATATAAACGTTTATATAAATATATAGACGTGAATAACGTATATATAATTGTATAAATGCGTATATTAATAATAACAAAAATCACGAGTTGTATTATAAATAATACGACTAAATATATTATGCTACGAGAGTAGCGTAATATTATTGGAAGTATTATTATAAATAAATATTATAAATACCGAGAAATTCTCGACGATTACTAAATATTAAATGAAATATTATTTTATATATGTAACGAGGAAAGCTATCGAGTTATGCGGAGTCGTGGTCACTTGAGTCCAGGTGAGTTATTGTTTGTGACTTTTGTGTTGTCACGGATATATGACGATTAATATAAACATTTTTTTATAACTAAATAACTTACTTAACCGACAGGTTAAACCGAGTTATTTGGCCGTACGAAATGAGTATATTAATGGGCATCGTATCCTACGACGCCCATAGGTTGTGGTATATGTAGAGGATAATAAATTGCTAAATATATATATCGGGAAATCTGGCCAATTTGACGATGTATATAAGGAGTTTATTAAACTACGATATATACCATATAGTATTTGTGTGCTATGTGCTTTAGGATTGGGTGTAATCTTGGAACGGTATGTTACGCAAATAAATATGGGGATTATCAAATCGACGGATTTGATAAACTTCGACGATTTATTTAAATGATATATTGGGCTAATATTAGATCTATAGTTTATTTTATTATTCTTTTGTGAGACTTTTTGGTTTGTTTGTGTCAACCCACCACCCGTATGGATACCAAACGTAAAAACTCCAAACTAATACGAAATGGATTTTCGGTAAATAAAACGGAATACGTTCGGGTTTGGGAATATTTGAATTTGAGGAAATGATTTCTGAGCAAGTTGATATTGTTAGGTCGTGCCGAGTCCGTAGTTGCCGTCTTGTGAGTTATTATACATCTTACTTCTACCGATTTCTTCTTGCTGATTTCTGGACTTGAGGTGAGTCATAGCCCCACTTTTTAATCTTGAACTATGTTTTCAATACTTGGGGTGAGAAACGTGCAAATTATTTATGTGGACTATTATCGCTTCTATATTCTTTCTAAAACTTGCTATGCGTATGGACTAGGATATATTGTCAGCTTTAGTCACATATATTTTGTGTGTACTATTCAAGGTTGACTTATTTGGAATTGTCAGCTTTAGTCACACGGTTTCGTGTGTACTATTCAAGGTTGGCTTATTTAGATACTATAGTGTGCACCTATAGGTTAGCAATACTTCGGAAGTTATCCGAGTATTTATGATATTGCGGGGGTTACCCGGATATCTATGTTAGAGCGGAGGGTATCCGTGTGTTATGTTGGAGCGGAGGGTATCCGCAGGCTTTTAGTAAATTCTTAGTCTAGCTGGCAAGCGTTTTGCGTATATGTCCACTATATTGATGATGAATTTAAACCTATGATCTCACCAGCGAAAGCTGACTTTTAGCACGTTTTCTCAGGTATTTAAGTGATGATTTGGATGCATGGATTGGAAGGCTCGGCTAAGGCACATGGTTTATGGATCTATTTTTCTAAACTCTGATATTGAATTGTGGACCTACTGTTATTTCTTTTGGGCCTGACTCTGAATGATGTTGGGATAAATGTAAACTTTAAAACCCCATTTTGGTTGTGTTTTTATTATGTTTACTTTATCTCGTTCTATTATGTCTTGTGTTGGATACCAATCCCCGTAGCACCCCGAAAGCTTGTTGAGTCTTCCGCTATACCAAATTTTGGGGGTGTTACAGATTGGTATCAGAGCCAAGGTTATAGAGAACTAGGTAAATAAACACCTAAACTATAACCGAATTTTTATAGAAAATGATCCTTGACCATTGCCCGCCAGCCCGCCAAGCCGAAGCATCTTCGATTATTTTGAGGTATTATGAGATAATTGAGATGACTTGAGATTATGGAATATATTGATTTAGTGATAAGATGGCGTTTCAAGGAATTATATGGTCTAATTGTTTTATAAATGTTTTAGTAATGCGGTATTTGAAATTCTTTATTACGATTATATGATTGAAATTATATGATGAGGATTTTTGGTATGATATTTTGAGTTGCGATTTAGTTGTTTTGAAACACTTACACATAGCCTACGCCGTTGTCACAGACTATGGCCTCCCATATGCCCGATGTTGTCGAGGATATTCTTACTGCACCGGTATTCCCAGCACAGTTCACTATGGCATCTGATGATCCTTACCAGGTTGCCATGCTTTCAGCTACTGTGTCGCAGACAGCTTCTACTTCAGCACCGCCTGCTGCATCTACGCGGGGACCCTCATCTTCTCTGGGGCTCCCTGGTACATCGAGGCAGCTTACTCTTCATCAGGCTTTGGCTCGTGTGGCTCCACGCTTTGCCCACCGAGCTACGGCATGTATGTCGGTACGCCCTACTCCATCACCTTTACAGATTGATGCCCACTCTCTTCTGTCAGAGGCGACACCCACATCATTGCGTCGTCGTCCTAGATCACCTACCACATCTCCACATGGTTCACCTGTTAGGAGACGACGATTGATGATGTACTCTTCCGATGAGGAGGAGGAGGAGTACGAGGGTGAGGATGAGGCTGATGACCCTCAGGAGGCTGAGCAGGGTGATGATGATGACCCTGAGGAGGAGGATGACCCTCAGGAGGAGGAGATGCCTGATGATGATGATGTGTTAGTGCCACCAGCTCAGGCTGAGGAGCCTGATTCACCTATACATCCAATTGAGCCTGTTTTACCTGATCACCCGTTTCAGTTTGATTCTCCACCTGGTAGTCCAGTGGCGTCGGATGCGTCATCTGAGGTTTCTGCCGAGCAGGCAGAGTTTAGTGAGAGTGGCAGGTTGTGGGCTCAGATTACTGCCAAAGGCGAGAAGATCTCACGATTATCTGATCGACTTGAGAGGGTTATTGGAGAGTTTATAGCGGATTTGAGAGTTGATATGACTGTTGTTGAGGGCAGGTCAACTGAGATGAGGAGAGTTCTGATGGAGGTTCATGAGCACATTGGGAGTTTACAGCGAGGTTTTATCACAGCTTGAGAGGCCGACCGCAAGTTATGGCACCGGAACACCGAGCTAGAGAAGGAGGTGGCAGACCTCAAGAGACACAGCGACACCCATAGTGTGGAGTTAGGATCATTATGGAGAGATCTTGATGGCTTGAGGCAGGAGTTGAGGAGCCTCCGCCAGCAGCGTGGCTAGATGTTTGGGTTATGTTGTCTTGTTGCTTTCTACACCGAGGAGTGTTCGGATCAATGGCCCCACGACGAAACCCTGTTAGAGCTACCAGAACTGGTCCTGCAGTGACTACCCCTGGTCGCCGAGGACGCCGTCCTACTCGAAATGTTGAAACCCCTACTCCTGACAACCTGGACACTACTAACCGCAACAACAGGAATCAAAATGTTGATGTTCAGGGAGACAATGATCATGTTCCACTTAATGCACCTACTGTGGATCAAGCAATGATCAATCAACTTGTGGAGCAAAGAGTTGCTGAACTACTGGCTGAGTCAAATAATTCCAACAATTCTGCTGGAACTTTTCCACCTGTTCGTGCTAGTGGATGTCACTACAAGGAGTTCATGATTTGTGGACCTATTGAGTTTGGTGGAACTGAAGAAGTGGTTTACTTGGTCAGGTGGATTGAGAAAACTGAGTCAGTGTTTAATGTCAGTGGTTGTGCGGAGAATGCGAAGGTAAAGTTTGCTTCTTTTACTTTCAAAGATGAAGCTTTAACTTGGTGGAACAATTACCGAAATTCAGTTGGGAGTGATGTGGCTTATGCTATGACTTGGGAGCAATTTAAGTCTCTGCTGATCCAGACTTATTGCCCAAGGAATGAGGTTAAGAAGCTTGAGATTGAGTTTTGGAATCACAAAGTGAAGGGTACTGATATGGCGACTTACAATCGTCGTTACCAGGAGTTGGCCATACTTTTACCAGATATGGTAAAAACTGAAACTCAAAAGATCGAGAGGTATACCGATGGGTTGCCTGTGGCTAGGAGGAATGATGTGATTTCTGCTAGACCTGCAAACATCGATGAGGCAATCACAATTGCTCAACAACTAATGGATTCATTGGAATTGGAAGGAGCTGACAAAGATAAGAATGGAAAGAGAAAGAGAGACCATCACTCTAAGGGTAATGATCACCGAAACAAGCGACAAGCTAAGGCTTATGCTATTGGGAATGGAGATAAGAAGAACCAGAACGGTGATGCACCCAAGTGTGGTCGTTGCCACCAGAATCATTCTGGATGGTGTAGTGTGAGATGCCAGAACTGCTCAAAGAAAGGACACACATCTAAGGATTGTAGAGCTCGACCTCTTGCTATGGTTCAAGCTGCTCCTGAAATGAGAAATAAGGCAGACGTTACTTGTTATGGGTGTGGAAAGAAAGGACATTATAGGAATGAGTGTAGAGAATCGTGGAACCGAGGAAATCAAGGATCGGGTGGTAATGGGTACAATCATGGAAACCGTGGAGCTGGAGGAAACCGTGGACGACAAGATAACGGGAACCAACGTGTGGAAGCTGGAGCTGCTCAGGGAAGAGTATATGCACTCGGGAACGAGAAAGGAGAAGATCCGAACGTCGTTACTGGTACGTTCCTTCTCAATAATCGTTATGCTTCCATACTATTTGATACTGGTGCCGATAGAAGTTTTGTGTCCACTACGTTTGCACCCTTACTAGAGAAACCCCCGATGGCCTTAGGAATTGGGTATGATATAGAATTAGCAAATGGGAACATAGAAAGGATTAATACTATCATTCGCGGTTGCACGTTAAATTTCTTGAACCACCCTTTCAACATAGATCTTCTACCCGTCACGTTAGGAAGTTTCGATGTCATCATTGGTATGGATTGGTTGTCGAAGTATCGTGCTCACATACTTTGCAACGAGAAGATCGTGCGTGTACCTTACGGAAAGGAAATCCTAAATATACTAGGAGATCGAAAAGGGTTCGAGGAGCCCATCCCGGTTAACAGTCATTTCTTGCACTAAGTTACCAAAGCTAATGGAGAAAGGATGTTACCTTTTCTTAGCTCAAATTTCTGAGAAAGGAGGGACGGAGAAGAAGGAAAGGTGCATTGGAGATGTGCCTATAGTTCGTGATTTTCCTGATGTGTTTCCCGATGATTTTCCGGGAATCCCGCCTACTAGACAAGTGGAGTTTCAGATTGAGTTGATACCTGGTGCTGCACCTGTAGCACGAGCGCCTTACCGTCTTGCACCTACTGAATTGAAGGAGTTGTCAAAACAGTTAGCGGAGTTAGCCAAAAAAGGATTCATAAGACCAAGTTCTTCCCCTTGGGGAGCCCCAGTCTTATTCGTGAAAAAGAAAGATGGATCATTTCGTATGTGCATTGATTACCGAGAGCTGAACAAGTTAACGGTGAAGAATAGATACCCGTTACCGAGGATCGACGACTTGTTCGATCAACTTCAAGGATCGAGTGTGTATTCAAAGATCGATTTGAGATCGGGATATCATCAACTTCGAGTTCGCGAGGAAGATATTCCGAAAACGGCTTTCAGAACCCGTTACGGGCATTACGAGTTTCAGGTGATGCCGTTTGGGTTGACTAACGTACCGGCGGTATTCATGGATCTCATGAATCGGGTGTGTAAGCCTTATTTCGATAAGTTTGTGATCGTATTCATCGACGATATTCTAATTTACTCAAAGAGTGAGAAGGAGCATGAGGAGCATCTAAGACTTATTTTAGAATTGCTCAGGAGGGAGAAACTGTATGCCAAGTTCTCCAAGTATGAATTTTTGATTCCGACGGTACAATTTTTGGGTCATGTGATTGATAGACAAGGAGTTCATGTGGATCCTGCTAAGATTGAAGCAATAAAATATTGGGCTGCACCTACGACCCCGACAGAAGTTCGTCAATTTTTAGGTTTAGCCGGTTATTACCGAAGATTCATCGAGGGATTTTCGAAGATAGCTAAACCGTTGACCAAATTGACTCAAAAGAGTGTTAAGTATGAATGGGGAGATAAGGAAGAGGAAGCATTTCAATTACTTAAGGAGATGTTGTGTAGTGCTCCTATCTTGGCGTTACCTGAAGGTAACGAGGATTTCGTCGTCTATTGTGACGCTTCACATAAAGGTTTGGGAGCTGTGTTAATGCAACGAGAGAAAGTGATAGCTTATGCTTCCCGACAGCTCAGAAAGCATGAGAAAAACTACACCACCCATGATTTGGAGTTAGGTGGTGTGGTTTTTGCCTTGAGGATATGGAGACATTACTTGTATGGAACAAAGTGTGTTGTGTTTACTGACCACAAAAATCTACAACACATCTTGAATCAAAAAGAGCTCAATATGAGACAACGACGTTGGATTAAGTTGCTAAGCGATTATGATTGCGAAATTCGCTACCATCCTGGTAAAGCAAACGTTGTTGCTGATGCTCTTAGTTGAAAGGAAAGAATACCACCGTTACGAGTTAGGTCACTAGGGATGACTATCGTATCGCCGTTACCGTCTCAAATACTTGAAGCTCAAACGGAAGCGTTGAAAGCAGAAAACCGACCTGCTGAGAACATATTTGGGATGGCTGAGAATGAGAAAGGATTTGTTAAGCGTTCCGATGGAGTATTATGTTTTGGAGATCGGATTTGGGTACCTTTATATGGAGGAATTCGAGAGTTGATTATGCATGAGTCGCATAAGTCAAGGTACTCTATTCATCCCGGATCTGACAAGATGTATCAGGATTTGAGAAAGTTATATTGGTGGCCAAACATGAAGGCTGATATAGCATTGTATGTTAGTAAGTGCTTGACATGTTCTAAGGTTAAAGCCGAACATCAAAGACCGTCAAGATTATTGACACAACCAGAACTTCCAGTTTGGAAATGGGAGCGGATTCCAATGGACTTCATTACCAAATTACCAAGGACAGCTAGCGGTTGTGACGCTATCTGGGTAATTGTGGATCGTTTGACCAAGTCTGCTCATTTCCTAGCAATTAGTGAAGATGATAGTGTTGATAAACTTGCGAGGTTGTATGTGAAGGAAATTATTTCTCGTCATGGAGTTCCGATATCGATTATTTCTGATCGCGATAGCCGCTTTACGTCAGCTTTGTGGCGATCACTTCAAACGGCTTTGGGGACGAGACTTGATATGAGTACTGCATATCATCCCCAAACCGATGGTCAAAGTGAGAGGACCATTCAGACTTTAGAGGACATGCTTCGTGCATGTATTATAGACTTTGGTAAAGGCTGGGAGAAGTATCTACCCCTTGCGGAATTCTCCTATAATAATAGCTACCACACAAGTCTTAAAGCTGCACCATTTGAAGCTTTGTATGGCCGAACATGTCGTTCGCCTATTGGTTGGGCGGAAGTTGGAGATAGCCAAGTCACAGGCCCTGAACTTATCTTGGAGACTACTGAAAAATTGACTCAGATTCGTGATCGATTGCAAGCAGCCAGAGATAGGCAGAAAAGTTACGCCGATCAGAGACGTAAACCCTTAGAGTTCCAGGTTGGAGACAAAGTGATGCTGAAAGTCTCGCCTTGGAAGGGTGTGATACGTTTCGGGAAACGTGGTCGCCTTGGACCATTTC
This sequence comes from Artemisia argyi, assembly GCA_030686995.1. NCBI lineage: Eukaryota > Viridiplantae > Streptophyta > Magnoliopsida > Asterales > Asteraceae > Artemisia > Artemisia argyi. The sequence goes on along the minus strand of CM060701.1, from coordinate 224,251,100 downwards.
TTATTTTAGAAAGAATTGGGCCCGTGGCTTATAGGTTGGAATTACCACATGAACTGAGTAAAGTTCACGATGTGTTTCACGTTAGTAATTTGAAGAAATGTCTTTCTGATGAGATGCCTGTTATTCCAATGAAGGATATCCGTATTGATGAGAAATTGAATTTTGTGGAAGAGCCAATTGAGATTTTAGATCGTGAGGTCAAACGACTCAAGCGAAGTCGCATTCCGCTCGTCAAGGTTCGTTGGAATTCCCGACACGGACCAGAATTTACGTGGGAATGTGAGGACGAGTTCCGGAAGAGATATACGAAGCTTTTCACTTCGTAGATGAATTGTTCCGAGAGAAACCCGGGACGGGTTTCTTCTGAGACTGGGAGGATGTGACAACCGGCAATTTAGGGAGCCATTTTGAAAACCCGCATTACGTTAAAGTTCGTTTATAAATTTTATTTGGAATTTTATTCGTAACGAACTTGTAAGACCTATTTTACGGTTAATTATATTTAATATCGTTATGGGATTTGAGATTTATTTAATAATTCGTTATGGCATTATACTTGGTGATTTATTTTTAAATTCTCACTTGGTACTACGTTGACTCCGGCACTAGGAAACTGAAAAGTTTAAAATTTATGAGTTTTAATACGTTGGACTTTTAGTAACGTATTTATTATGAGTTTCGATGGAATAATATATTTAGTCCGACAAATGGTGAATATAACAAGTTTTGGGGACGTTTAATATTTTTTTTTGTAAGTCTTTACTTACGTAAGGGGACGTTTTGATAAAATAAAGTTGGTGGTAAAAGGTTTAGTGTGCAAAATATAAAGGAGACTAAATAGAGGGACCAAAGTGTAAAATACTCTTATAAACCCTAACCCTAACCTCATAATATCATTTTCATCTTCAACATCACACCCACTCCCTCCTCTCCACTCCTAACCGCCGGCCACCCTTTTCCGGCCATCACCACAGCACACCACCATACACCGCCACTTCCAAAATACTCCCCACACCTCCCTTGTTCTTGTATTGTGACACACGCGCCCAAAAACAACCCCCCCCCCCCCCCCACCTTGTTTGAGCACCACCAACGCCGTACACCTCACCACCACCACTTTTCTTGGTTGATTCTTGTAGATCCACGGGTAAGTATGCACGGGGTGCATCGGGTTTGTTGAAAAACGAGTCAAACCCATGATTTTCTTTATGTTTAGGGGCGGTTTTGGAAGGAAAATGATGAAACAATAATGGGTTTTTGTTAAAACATGGTTAAATCTTGGTTTGGTATCCGGGTTTTGATGTTTGGTTGCTTTTCCTTGCGTGGTCGACCCAAAAGCCGAGGGCCTCACCCTCGACTTGTGATGTTCCGAGTTGTTGGTTGACATTTTGATCCGGTTTCTTGTTTGTTGACCTTATTTGGTCCTAGTGATTGATTATTTTGGTTGGATTCTTGATTGATTGATTGTGTTGGTCGGTTTGTGTTGGAGCCGACGACCCCGTAGGGTCGGAGTTGATATTTTTTGGGTCGAGCTCTATTGAGCTAGCCGTGACCCTTGTGGTCTCGGGTGGGACCCCCATAACGCTTGGCAAATGATTTTTGACTCGGGTTGACTTGGTAACTTGACCCGAACATGGTTATTTTGAGAACCGTTTGAGATGGCGAAATATATATATTTCGGCTAAATTCATTTTTATGGTTATTATTTATATTAATTATTGGTTATAGTCATTATTGTGGCTTATATGATTTTGAAGCGGTTGACGAGTTATTATGGACTCGTGGTATACTTTGAAGATGTGTTGACGAAAAGTGGTATTGGGGACCGATTGTGAGACGGTCACTTAGATTGACGGAGATAGGTTAGTCGGGTGCCGTAGTCGGACCCTATTGTTGTAGCACGTGTATTGGGATTGATTTGGACGGAGATGTTTTGATTTTATTGACTTACTCACATTATTTTGGACTTGGACAATGAGCCGAGAGTCATGACTCGGACATGTGACCATTTTGTATGACTCGATAATTATTTACAATTTAAAACGCAAATAATAAAACTCGTAATAATATTATTGGTAATATAAACGTTTATATAAATATATAGACGTGAATAACGTATATATAATTGTATAAATGCGTATATTAATAATAACAAAAATCTCGAGTTGTATTATAAATAATACGACTAAATATATTATGCTACGAGAGTAGCGTAATATTATTGGAAGTATTATTATAAATAAATATTATAAATACCGAGAAATTCTCGACGATTACTAAATATTAAATGAAATATTATTTTATATATGTAACGAGGAAAGCTATCGAGTTATGCGGAGTCGTGGTCACTTGAGTCCAGGTGAGTTATTGTTTGTGACTTTTGTGTTGTCACGGATATATGACGATTAATATAAACATTTTTTTTATAACTAAATAACTTACTTAACCGACAGGTTAAACCGAGTTATTTGGCTGTACGAAATGAGTATATTAATGGGCATCGTATCCTACGACGCCCATAGGTTGTGGTATATGTAGAGGATAATAAATTGCTAAATATATATATCGGGAAATCTGGCCAATTTGACGATGTATATAAGGAGTTTATTAAACTACGATATATACCATATAGTATTTGTGTGCTATGTGCTTTAGGATTGGTTGTAATCTTGGAATGGTATGTTACGTAAATAAATATAGGGATTATCAAATCAACGGATTTGATAAACTTCGACGATTTATTAAAATGATATATTGGGCTAATATTAGATCTATAGTTTATTTTATTATTCTTTTGTGAGACTTTTTGGTTTGTTTGTGTCGACCCACCACCCGTATGGATACCAAACGTAAAAACTCCAAACTAATACGAAATGGATTTTCGGTAAATAAAACGGAATACGTTCGGGTTTGGGAATATTTGAATTTGAGGAAATGATTTCTGAGCAAGTTGATATTGTTAGGTCGTGCCGAGTCCGTAGTTGCCGTCTTGTGAGTTATTATACATCTTACTTCTACCGATTTCTTCTTGCTGATTTCTGGACTTGAGGTGAGTCATAGCCCCACTTTTTAATCTTGAACTATGTTTTCAATACTTGGGGTGAGAAACGTGCAAATTATTTATGTGGACTATTATCGCTTCTATATTCTTTCTAAAACTTGCTATGCGTATGGACTAGGATATATTGTCAGCTTTAGTCACATATATTTTGTGTGTACTATTCAAGGTTGGCTTATTTGGAATTGTCAGCTTTAGTCACACGGTTTCGTGTGTACTATTCAAGGTTGGCTTATTTAGATATTATAGTGTGCACCTATAGGTTAGCAATACTTCGGAAGTTATCCGAGTATTTATGATATTGCGGGGGTTACCCGGATATCTATGTTAGAGCGGAGGGTATCCGTGTGTTATGTTGGAGCGGAGGGTATCCGCAGGCTTTTAGTAAATCCTTAATCTAGCTGGCAAGCGTTTTGCGTATATGTCCACTATATTGATGATGAATTTAAACCTATGATCTCACCAGCGAAAGCTGACTTTTAGCACGTTTTCTCAGGTAATTAAGTGATGATTTGGATGCATGGATTGGAAGGCTCGGCTAAGGCACCTGGTTTATGGATCTATTTTTCTCTGATATTGAATTGTGGACCTACTGTTATTTCTTTTAGGCCTGACTCTGAATGATGTTGGGATAAATGTAAACTTTAAAACCCCATTTTGGTTGTGTTTTTATTATGTTTACTTTATCTCGTTCTATTATGTCTTGTGTTGGATACCAATCCCCGTAGCACCCCGAAAGCTTGTTGAGTCTTCCGCTGTACCAAATTTTGGGGGTGTTACAAAACCCTAGATCATTAACCGGTTATTTGAATGTACTTGTGACCTATGTGGTAATTGTTATGCTTTAATCCGTGACAAAACATGCATGTTAGTCATGGATCATTAATTGTTTATTATTATTGTCACATGTTTAGATAGATATAATATTGGGGAAGACCTCAATTATATTATTAAAATCAATTATGTGCTATGTGGTATGTGATTAGCTTTGGCCTACGCAATTGACTTGTCAATGTATGTGGCTTACTTCCATTAAGAGGTGAAGGCCCTAGTTAATTATATGCATATAAAAACCTAGAATTGTTTTTATTAGGATCTTTTCTAATCTAGAATGCATGTGGCTAATTGTTTCACCTTATAATTGTTATGCTTATTAGTTGCTTGATTTGTCTTTAATTACTTGTTTTATTGTTTTATTTTGTTGGACACGTTGTAAGCAATAAAAGGGTAATTTTATAAAGAAAATAATATAGACTAATAATGGTGAAACTTTAAGTTATAAAGATTGAATCTTGCGGTGTCTTATGAGCCAACAACGGTTCGCTTCGCACGGTAATTCACTCCAAGGCGAGACTAGCAAGATTCATACTTTGTTACATGTTTTAAGATTTAATCCATAAACTTTTACCTGATTGATGTTTTGTACACATGGTTTTAAAAGTAACTCCTTTAAGACAAATTAATAGTCGTGGTAAGAAGGCTTGGAAAGAGCCTTAAAGTCTGCATTGGTTATCACACTTACGAATACATCTTAAACGATTTTCTTTTAAAGTCATTCTTGTACAAAGTCATCTTAAGGTATTTTACCTCAAGTAAAACTTTTTGTATTAATCTTAAGAATTGGTTATAAAAAGGTTTTGAAAACTTATGCTATAAAGATGAGTGCATGCACCTTTATACATGTTTTGATTTCACATCAAACTAAATACCCTAAAAATTTAAGTCACATGCCATCTAACTATAAGAAACACTTGAAGTTATTATTTAGTAAACGTGAGACGTAGGCTAAATTTTAATGACAAGGTAAATTTCCGAGTTTGCGTGAGACCACACATGGAGAATTTGCAGTTTCTAAGTTAGACAACTTAATTAAGTTGATGCGTGAGACCTAGAACTTAAGGCATGAGATGGGATGAAACATGCTTACATGACAAATTGATGAATCAATTTGATGTAAATCCCATAATGGTCTAGGAATTGGAAAAGTGTTTGCCAATTATTGTTCGACAGATTACCATCTTTTATACTTTCACCACTAGCAGATCAACTGATGTGGTGGAATCTATGTAAAGTTGGATCCTAGATTTTCAAGAAAATATGTTGTTTATATGAATATATCCTTGGGTATTATGTTTTCTTGAAAATTCATTATCGAAAATACTAAAATTGAATTTTGTAAATTCTTTTAAATGTATTAATGCAACATTAAAACCGTAAACGTAAGTTATTCTTTTATCAAGTAAATTGATCTACACTCGCATGAGTTTTTGGTTAGAGTCAATTTTACTAAAAGAATAAACCAAGTCTTCTTTCCATTAGGAGAAGTGTGAAACTTAATCCTATTCTTTCCATAGGATGATTAGAATAGTATAAATTCTAAATACATAACTCATAGCAAGATTTAATAGTAAGATTATTTGCACTTTATGAGTTATTAGAAGCTAGCTATACTAATTACTGCAAATGGTAAAAGACAAATTAGATTATTTTATCTAGTTGTTTAGATTTGACCATTTAAAAGATACTACAAACAATTGTTGGAATGGTAGATCTGTTCAGGAAGAAATTGCATGCTCAGTTTTTTCAAATTAATAGTTTGTAATGTGATGAATCGCATTTACGTAGTAGAATACATTTTTTTAGAACCTATATATAATTGTTGGAATGGGTTTTCTTAAAAGGTGTAGGAAAGTATAGTACACTTTTTCCTTTCAGTGATTAATGAAACATTTACAATGTTGTCAAAATCAGTGGGAGTATTGTGTTCTTATGGCTGAAGAAGGGATTATTGTAATGTTCTCTAATTCAGTGGGAGTTATAAGACTTATTGTCTTAACTGTAACTCAGATTATCTTTTGAATGTCTCAAGATAATTACTTTTCAAACATAGACACTAATATTTTCAAGGATAGTCATGTGCGTTTCCTTGATTGATTGAGTAAACTCTATATCTACTAGTTATGCTAATGACACAAATCATATTGTTCACATTAACAAATGCGTGCGTGTTGTTTATGTGGTACATGATGTTGTTCCATGCACAAGTGGGAGAAATCTACATTGTGTGCAAGGTACAACACATAAGAATATGATTTAACGGATTCTCTTAACTGCAAAGTAAGAGACTACAGTTCTAATATGATTAAATATACATATAATCTAAGAAACACTTGGTGTTGAAATTTAGTAAACGTGAGACGCAGGCTAAATATTAACAACAAGGTGAATTTCCATGTATGCGTGAGACCAACATGGATAATTTACTGTTTCTAAATTAGACATCTATTAGAACATGTGTCAATAACAATACTACTTCAACTTTAATATTTATGTATTATTGGAATGACATAAATGAATGAAGTAATATAATACTACTTCAATAATTATATATTCTTAGAATGACATAAATAAATGAAGTAGTATGTTAACTTGAAAATATTATTGAAACTAAATGATGGTGTTCATGATTACTTGAATTATACATGTTTACACTTTATTGTATAGTTATAAACATGAAGTTTTAAGTAATTACAAGACATATAATAAAGTAAGACGTTAGCTTGTTATGGTTAATGATAACTGAAGTGGGATTTGCATGTTGCCCAATACCAAAAGTAAATAAACATAATATGTTCTCATGCTAAGGTATAAAAAATATAGCAAGGATTGATATTATTTTCAACGTGATGGGATACTTGGTGTAGTTACTGTTTTGTTAAATGTTGTTCATAACATAGTTGATGAGATGTAGGTGCTAATGCTAATTGTATTGTTTCTGTATGTGAGATTCATTACTAAAACTTTACATATCATCAAGAGACTAGGGGGATATAAGAATAACTAGTGTGTTCTTATAATTAAGCAAGACCTTATTTCATGACTTATTGTTTATTTTTGGCCCCCAGAACTTCCATTTAATCATGTTCTCGATTCTCAAAGCTAATTCTGCAAGACTCAACATGAAGTTTGGTGTCTTAAAGAATAATTAGCATATTTCTTTGTACAATACTTCCTGTATAGACAAAGAGACCTATGCACCAACTTCAAACACAAAAGCTAGCAAGAGTATTAAACTTTTAGTGGGTCTTATAAGGTTTATCGGGTTAACCCGATAACTTGATAACAAATTAGCTAAAACCCTAACCCAACCCTATAAGACTATCGGGTCTATCGGGTTGACCTGATAAACCTGATAAGGTACAGTAAAACCTCTATAAATTAATACTCGATAAATTAATAACCTCGATAAAATTAATAATTTGTCCAGTCACAACTTAGGACCAGTACAAATTTAGACCTCAATCGATAAAATAATAAGATAATAATTTTTTTAAACCCCAATATATATATATATATATATATATATATATATATATATATATATATATATATATATATATATATATATATATATTATTCCCAACGAAATCATAAATTAATAATTACTGAAAATTCCATATATATGTATATATGTGTGTTTGTGAAATATACTTCAAAATCCTAATATTGTTTAGTAGAAAATAAATCCATAGTCACTTGTTTTTTTGTTGAACTTCAAATCCATGTTGAGTTTATATTAAAATCTCTTTATTGCACTAAAGAGTTGGTGCGTTATCTTCTCGTATTGCAACAAAAAGTGTTAATTTTATTTTCGTAAAGTGTGAATGTGAATTCATAAAACATTAATTGAAATTTTTTTTTCAAATTTATTTTTCGTCTCTAATGATTATACATTGTAACTAGCTAGTATATTAGACTTGAATTTAATGGTCATACGTAAAACTTTTTTAAATTAATAAATTATTAATTTATCGATATAATAATATCTCGCTAAATTAATAAAATATCACAGTCCCTACAGTATTTATTTATAGAGGTTTTACTATATATTGGACCCGAATCAACCCGACCCTATAAGGTCTTATCGGGTTCGGGTCGGGTCGGGTCGACCCATATCAGAGAGTATGATAAATCATTAGTACAATATAGAGTTGTATGGCTGTTTATGTATGTGACTGCCACCTTTTCTTTTGTTTAAATTAATTTAGTTGCTGTACAAACACAACCAACTTCTGTCTATCTGATAGCAACAGCATCTCTCTTTATGAACAAAATAAGCATGAAAAAAGCACTTAGTTTTTGTACCTTATCATCATATAACTGCAGTAACAACACCCAGATGCCTATATCCCATACAAATATGCAAAATCTGGACGGTCTAGATCAGTCCCCAACACCCTGTGGGTCAATGGCGGAACTAGAACATTTTTCTTGGGGGGCCGAATCGGAGATTTGTTTGTAACCTCAACTAAATTACCCCTAAAACCTATAATATTTACACTAAGTGCCGCAAATTTTGGGGGGGCCGGGACCCTCCCCTGCCCCTACATAGTTCCGCCAGTGCTGTGGGTTGCATGCATGCATACATATGCTACTGCTACAACTAAACATACATACATATATGCATATATACATAAATACCCTTTTAGTTTTTAATAAAACATGTACTACTTTTTGGCCTTATAGAGAGTCCTATTTCTGTCTTTATCTCATATGGGTTCTGTACCTATTTCTCTACCCTCATACACCTCTTATATCTTACCTTTTTTTCTCGATATATTATTTATTTGTACATATAGTGAAAGTAGGGAAGCATGAACACAAGGATGCATAAAGCTAGAAATACAGTTACCACTAGGAAATTGCATTATGGGTAACTTTAATGTCATCTAGCTTTATGATTATTACATGTTTGAATTGATTATTACATACTGAAAGTAGGGAAGCATGAACACAAATGTATGTATGAGTTTATAGGTATATGTAGATGAGTGGTATCTTTTTTTCGGTTTATGTGCTTATTTGAATTTTATAAAGCTCATAAGCCTACTTTTTTCGGTTTATGGGCTTATCAACAGTGGCGAAGCTTGGATTTTGTAAGTGGGGGGTCGGGATCTAAATTTTTTTTTTCCTAAGGCTATATTTCAGGTATACCGAAATTTTTGGGGGGTCGAAACCGAATATACCGAAATTTTTCTACACGAAAACTATATACCCCCTACATCGCAAAAAAAATTTCGGGGGGTCGGGCGCCCCCCCCCCCCCCCCCCCGGCCCCTATGAAGCTTCGCCTCTGCTTATCAAGGTAAGCTTATAGTTATAAACCTAAACACGAATAAGCTTGACTTGATAAAGCTCATAAGCCCAAAAAAGTGAGCTTAAGAGGTTTTTTCAAATTCAAATAAGTTCATAAGCCGTAAAAATGCTTATGGTTGTAAATGGTGATTTACCATGGTAGGTTTGAAATGGAGTCATAAGATATATACATGGGCGGTTTTGGGCCGGCGCAGCATCAGCAACCGAGCCGGCCCCAACCCACTAAGGGGCACTAAATTTTTTTATATCTATTATATGTACTAGGCCCAACCCATTATAGAAGTACTTTTTATACCCATTATATGTACTAGGCCCAACCCTTTATACCCATTATAGGGGCACCTTTTTTTCCTTTTTGTGCCGGGCCTAATTTTTTTTGACGTTCTCAGCACCGCCCCTAGATATATAGATACACTTGGACGAAAAACAAAAGTTGGATTACTTAAATTGGAGTTCTTTTCTTATTCTAGTATTCGATTTAACTTTACATGAATTGAAAACCTATTAGTTTTATAGATCAGTCGTAAGTCATGTGAGACACCAAAAAAACATGTATCTATGCATTTTATAAATCTTTGAAGCATTAGCCCATTTTAATACATGAGGTTACAAAATTTTTATAGAAGGATAATAATCATTAACTTGCAGATAGTGAAAAAGAAAGCAGCTGCTTTCTCTATTTTGTGCTTTAAGTGGAAAAAGGTACTCCATATAATTTGTGACAATTTGATACAGAAAAATAATCCTACAAGCTGATATGTTATTTTTTGTAGAGTGGGTCTGATTATTTCAGGGTGGCATGAAATAAACATGTACTTTTCAGAATTTTAATATTTTTATGACATTCACTATATATGTAGGATTGTGTAATGATCGGCTACAGATTCATGGATTAAGATAACACAAGTTACTAAAAGTATCCTGTTTAAAACTTATAAGAGATCATATTCATTAAAAGTTTCAAAGTATTTTGTTTAAAAGCGCTATAGCAAGAAACTAGGTAGAGACAAGGGAGATTACAACGTTTTTTAACAATCATGCTCTGAGTTACTAATCCGATCAAACCAACTACGATTTGCTTTGAGTTTGCCTATGTCGATTTTCAATAAAAACTTGTTAAATGGACCCGACTTTCTTGGGTATAAGATTGAGTTTCTATGAAACGCGTGAATGTTCGGGAACGTTTACCAGCATACGTACCCCGTTCAAAAGATACTATATTGAATACAACTTTAGAGAACGTGATCGTTTTCTTGCAAACACGTACATATATATTGCATATTTAAGTTAGTGTCTTGAACTACAATATATGCGTGTATGGTCAAGTGAATCACTATTTTAAAGTGAACATCTTTACTTATCTATCTAATTGTCTACTTCCACACCACTAGTGTCTTTACTCCACTCAAAACAAATACAGTAAAAAGAAGCATTAGTAATTTGTTCCCAGGTAATAACAAAAAAAACAACCCCTATATATTGACACTCATCTCCATCAACCCACAAAACCCTCCTTTTCTCTCACTAAAAAACTCAAAAATGACCAAAAAAAACAACTCATCATCATCCCAAAAGAAAAACAAACAACCACGAGGCGTCTATCGCGGAGAAGGCATCGAAAAGCTCGAACGCCTTCTTTTACAAGCTGAACGACGGAAAATAATGAACGAAATAACACCACCACCACCTTTTAACAACACCTTTGCACCTCCTCAACTTAACGGAGCGTTTCAGTTCCGTCAACCTCCCGTTAACTATTTTAACGGCGTTGTTGGAGATCATCCTCATCATCATCAGCAGCATGTGTATCAGAACATGACGACTAATGAGCTGTATTCAGTCCAGAACAACTCGTGTTTCAAATGTGTTTCTGATGGTGCATGTGGTGCTTGTTATGAGGTATATATATATATATATATATATATATATTTTTTTTTTTTTTTTTTTTTTTTTTTTTTTTTTTTTAACGGCGATTTTATATAAAACTAGAAAGAAGCGAGAAAAAAGTTTGTTTTGTGATACTTAAAGTGTGTAAATTGTACTTGTTTAGTTGTTTGTTTTAGTTATTTAACGGTAAATGTTTATATTTTGTTTTTTGTTTTTTTAGTGATAACTATATGTTAACTTAACAGTTAATAATAAAATAACAATACGTACATTGTTTGTTTATTATTTCATGTGTTAGTTATTTTTTTTTAACTTGTTTAACATTTTTTTTGTTTTGTTTTTTTTTTTAAATGATTAAGGATATTTTTATAGTTTGTTGATATTTTATGTGTGTACGTGTCTATTTTTTTTTTCAATTATTTTTTGTAAAATTAAATAGGTCAGTTAGTTAATGATCTGTCATTTAACGGTAACTGATTAACTAGTATTAGTACTTTTTTTATATTTTATGTGTTTGTTGTGTTGTATAACTTGTTCACCAAGTTTTATTAACTAACCTAGCCTTTTTTTTTTTCCAGAAAGAAAGGATTAATGGTGGAGGAAGTAGTACTTGTTCAGTGAATCCGCAACGTAACTACGCGGCTAACAACAACGCCTTTGTTGAGGCTATCAACGCGAGAAGATCTCGCCTTTGAATAATTTATGTTTGAGCATGGCGGCTAGCGCCTTTGAATAATTTGCTGGTTTTGTTCTTGTTTTCCAATTCTAGTGTAATCGTCTTTATTTCCAGTGTAATCTATTTTCATTTGAGTATGATTGTTCGTTTATCAAAAATATATATGTGTTGAACATTTATCTTTTATATGTTGTGACTATACTAAAATTTTGAAATTTAAGAAATAAATAACGATGAATTATTGATGAACTAATCACATGTTGGAGTGATATATTTTGATGACATGAGAAATCATTTTCAAATTGTTGTGTGATCAAAAGTTGAGATTTGACTCACGAAATATAGAGAGTAGTAAACATTTAGAGTATAAACAATTTATTATGTGACACTAATTATATGATATGATCATAATATAAGCTGCACAAAAGGTTAAGTTTGCGACCATTTGTATAAGGATTGTAGTAGTTGGTTTATTGTCCAAGAAGAGTAGATTAGTGTATGTGTGTAACAGTGTCATGAAATCGATAAACGGGCATATTTGGCTGACTTGGTATGCAACTTAAGTTGAAACCGTTAACCTATGATTCCGAATTGTGGACCTTCAAATGTGATCATCACTGATCATCTTGATCACAACTTTGGTCTAGAATTTCATGGCAGTATAGTACACACATAGAAAGTCTACTAATCGTTTGCAACTTATATCGTGAAGGAATAAATTGTTACCATATTAAGCACATAAGCATTTCCTTGAGATCGAAAGGTAGTACTCTAAATTGTTTAACATTCACAAGCAGGTGGATTAATCTATACTCACAAAGATTGAGTTGAGTTGCTTTTTGAATGAGCAGGAAGCAAGTTAGTATTTGAGAATGTGATTAAACTGTCTATAATGTCAAGTTGTGATAATTCTGAGAGGCTAGTATATTAGAAATCTAACACCTTAAGATTCCATAGTGTTGGCATGTATATAGAGAATAATGATATGGTACCATTATAGACAAGTTGTAAAGTGATCTAGAAACTTGAGTGTGATACTACTATATATGTGACGAGAGACTTAGTGAGTATTTGTGATGAGACTGATAAGAGTGAAGTGATTTGTCGGGTATATCCTAATAAGTCTCTGACGAGAGATTTATTGAGGATTGCTAGAGGCATGGGTTTGAAACCAAATGTGAATCAGTTGGTGATGGAAACCCGACTTGATTGTAGAGCTCCTGCATTACGAGTTTAATGGGTAATAACGAAGTCAATAATCGATACAAGGTACTATCAACCTAATTATCCCATGTATAGTAAAGATAGTACGTCGTTGATGAGGTGTAGGTTGAGGTAAAACCTCTTAACCAAGCTTTTGAGGCGTCTTAACAATGAGGACAATAGAGAAGCTTAGCCTATATAACCTAGAGGTGGTGCCGCCTCAAATAGAGAGTTATGGTTTCTCTCTTAGAGGGTTACGAAAGGGATTTAAGCGCATGGCCATATGTGAGCGTAGTGAGCTGAGAATGCACAATATAACAATGGTAAGGTCAAAAGGTTTTGGTTTAATCTTAGGACACCATTATCTTGAGGTTCATGGTTTAATCTTTGGACACAATTGAATCGATCTTACTTTGTGTATGCATATCTAACAAGGTTTAATCTTCGTGACACCTTGTAGCACAACATGTTCGAGTGAGTAGAGTAATTGTTAAACATAGTGGGGGATTGTTGGAAATTAATGTATACTCATATTAATTTCTTACATTAGGTTGAACATTTTAAGAAAATAAGTTTGTTTATAAGTTGATAAACATATTGACTGTGAATAAGGATATGGTGGGGGTAAGCTAGTGATATAAGTAAACATGCATGCTCCAACGTCTTTGTACAAGTCATTCTTGCTTGGCTTGACTTATTCAAAGTAGTGGGTTGTTACATGTTTACTTAGTCCAGTGTATACCACGAGTTAAAAGGGATATGAGAGTGATTCTTGGAAGTGATATGATGGGAAAACCGTTTGATAATACGTGGGTTCAAACTGGTTTTCTTCATCTATAAATTGGGATGCTAAACTCTATTATAAACACAATCAAAAATCACTGTTACTCCATATACTCTTGAATATTTTCTTACTCTTCAAACCGATTATGCATTACGGGATATTGTTTCGCTTGCAATAAACCGTTACGAGACTGCATCAATCCTGGGGTGTACGGTACGTAGGCTCGAAGCGATCAAACGGACTACGTAGAAACGTTAAAAGGACAAAGAAGTTCTTCTTGTGCAGTTTCTGTTTTCGGTCCTTTTTTGGGTTTTATTTACTGTTCTTATAAGCTATCAAACGGGTCATATTGCAAAAGCCCCCATTAATTGCTCATGCCATGTCTATTACATATTTACATCCATGACTTCATGTTTGTCTTCAGTCTTTACATCCACGACTTCATGTTTGTCTTAGGCATGTTTGGCTCACAAACTTTTAGGAGGTTAGAAAGTAAGCTAGCTTAAAAGTATAAGATTTATTTGGCTGACAAAGCTTATAAGAGCTTTCAAAAGAAGCTCCCTCTCTAGCTTCAGCTCCCAAATGAGCTAGTTTTGCCAAACATACCCTAATGGTGTTGTTGAATTATTTAGTACATTGGTCGTTGAACATAAAAAGAAAGATGTTAGAAGCAAGTTTAACTCTATATGAACCGACTTGTAAAATCTTGTCAATGTTCAAAAGGATACATACCTACCAAAATCAATCTTTACATAGCCAAACCCATGGCTTCAGCTTTTGCCTTTGGGTTATCTGAACATGGAAATCAGTTTTCACACTGTTGAATTTTCACTTTAACAACAAAAACAGACTAAAACATTTACAGCCAAATGTGTGACCATGATGAAAAGAGAGAACACAGTCGAGTATGACCAACGACATTGTGGATGATAGAGTAAATAGTAGAGATCAACTAGTGGACTCAGTGCAGAGTTAAGACATACATTTGAGTGCGATCATTACTTCATTATCATATAAGTTATTCACTATTAGCACATTTATAAAGTATTGCTAAGATTCATGAACCTGTGATGTTTGAGAATAGCAGGTGCATTGGTTCTCAGTGATGTGCATAGTAGAAAGGCAGTCGTCTTTAAGTTACCAGAATTCCCTTTTCCTGAATTTTACCCTTCATCGTGTTGTCTTTCTGCATCTTCCATGGATTCTCCTCCTCTGTCTCTTCTATTTCCAAGGTAAAGCAAGGTTTTCTCTACTACACTGCTATTGATTTATGTTAGCCCTAATTCGTTATTCTTACATTTAATGACTTAAGGGTTCTGCATTACCTTTGACTCCGTTAACAGGCGACAGTATACAAGCACCCATGAAGCAACTTGTGATGTAAACTAAAAAGAAGGTCCAGCAAAAAGAGGTAATTTGCATTTTGCGATTTATTTTATTCTTATATATATACGAGTGTCTATCTGTTATCAAGGTACCATTTAAAGCTGAAATGTACTAGTTATCACATGCCCCAGGGAGTTAGATGTTAGTGATAGACTGATAGTATCATGTTTTAGCCGGATAAACCACCAGCCAGCCAAAGACTACCAAACTGCCATGTATCAGTCTCTGCTCTTTGTAGTTTTGGTAAACAGGCGGTCGTTTGGTCCTGAAAATCATGATTGACTTAACCTTAATGCCATATGTAACGAATGAAGTATTACATTGGATTTTTCTAACAAGTTTGTAGTTATCAACATATGGTCCACGAGCCTGAATGTTTAATGTGTGCCAAAAGTGTCGGTATATAATGAAGTAGCAAGTAGCAACTACAAATTTACAGACTAAGCGTCATCACAAAAGTATTTTTTGTTATATTTTCACAGGTCTTCAAACAGATATTTCAGGATCGATATATGCATAAGATATACAAGAAGATGATTCATTTATTAATCGATATAATAGTGGTTACTTTGTATTTTGAGACACACTTTCTAAACGATACATTGTATCCTATATATACTAGTCGAATGGGTATGACCCAAACAACATGTCGGTTCAAGTTGGCTGTTAACCAAACGACACATCCATTCAGAAATAACTAACTTCCTACAAATAACTAACTTAACCGCTATTCGGTTATAAACTTTCTATTTAACATGTTTAGTCCTTTGTCTTTCAAGACTTATACAATTATAAGGTCCAACATTTTCCCCCCTAATTGTTTAAGTCTTGTTCTTCGAGTCTTCATACTCTTCTCCGTGTCTCTTTCTTTCCTTATTCCTGTCTTGCCAACATGTTGGTGTTTTCGTTGTTTACTCCTTGTTACTAAACCAATTCGTAAAGAAAAACTCTCGCTCTCCTTTTGATGTTGTCGAATTGTCTCCTTTTCTTCAATAAACCAACGAACTTCTTCTTGTTGCTGTATACTTCCACGTTGTCTTTCTCTTTCTCTTGTGTCGACTTGGTACAAGCGTGTGTATGCCCTAGACCTCTTTTGTCTCGGCTTCTTTCTCCAAAAAACACCCAACATGTTCTTGGCCACAATCAAACTTTATTGTTTGTTGTTGTTTCGTTCCAAGTTCTTCACAAGTATCCTTTTCTCTCAAATACCTCTCGGCATTTCCAAAAAAACAAGCGAGTTGCTTATTTTATTTTCCTACTACTACTACGGTAGTATTCCAGCAAGGTAAGCGACTTGCTTAAAACCTTGTTGCCCTCGTTGCTTGTCCGCGTTCCACAATACTTCTTCTTCTTTGTTCCACACCGTATAACTTCACAACAACCTCCAAGAATACTCGACGGTATTCCTTGCAAACAATTGATCATATTGTTCCTATTGTTGTCTTCCTTGTATTGCGAGCGTATTTTCCAATAACAATCCTTGATTGTTTTTCCAAATCGGTATACCTTCTATAAACCAAGCAATGTCCCTTTTCTTGCGTTTATAACGAGTATTCCCTTTGTGTTCTATTTTGTCAACCGGTTGTCTTAACACAAAGTATCCTTCTTCTTGACGTCGTAACCTTTCTTCTTGTTGCGTTGTATAGCAACAAGGTCTCTTCTTCTTTGTTGTCGTGTGCAAGACACTTCTTTGTTGTCGTGTGCAAGACACCAATAAAGGTATCTAACAATTGTTCTTCTAAGTTTTCTCCCACCAATACGTTTGGTGTCTACGTTTGCTTCCTTTTGTGTCGGTTATCAAAACTTATCAAAACTTGCCACTGCCACAAAAGTTTCCTTCAATCTTCATTGGATTGAAGTATGTTGCTAATTTGCAACTTCTATTGGTTCTGATCATGCATTATCTTCCCCAACAATCCTTGGTGTCTTCCTTCTCGGTCTCTTGATCCTCTTGATCAAAAACTTGAATCACAACTTGTTATCTTGTAAACCTTCGGCTCTGTTGCCATGTTATATTTTCACAGGTCTTCAAACAGATATTTCAGGATCGATATATGCACAAGATATACAAGAAGATGATTCATTTATTAATCAATATAACAGTGGTTACATTGTATTTTGAGACACACTTTCTAAACGTTACATTGTATCCTACATATACTAGTCGAATGGGTATGACCCAAACAACATGTCGGTTCAAGTTGGCTGTTAACCAAACAACACAACCATTCAGAAATAACTAACTTCCTACAAATAACTAACTTAACTAACTTAACCGCTATTCGGTTATAAACTTTCTATCTAACATGTTTAGTCCTTTGTCTTTCAAGACTTATACAATTATAAGGTCCAACATTTTTTGTTTCCAAATTTGACATGTTGGCCGCCCCTTCTTCAGCTAAACTTATTGACTCCTCCTTTGCCACGTTTGAGATATAAGTACAACAAAACCAAAATCGACCCATTCATAAGTGGATGGGTTGAAACTGACACCTTCAACTTATTAAGTTTTTCGGCTTTTGATAAGGCATGAATGCCTCTATATGTGCTTTTCCATTTCTTATTCACATCTTTAGTGTCAAGATTTTACAAAGTAATATCATTCATCAGAGCCTGTCAATAATGCTCTCCCATAGCTGCACCAGAGCCACAGTTATCTACTTATCTTTGATAGTTAAACTCGGAGTTAGATAATTATTATTTTACAAGTTCTATGTTATGGTAACGATTTTAAATGTATCCTCCTTTGTGACAGGCTATTGATGCATAAGCCAAATGTAACATGTTCAACTTCAATAAAATACAACTTTCAAATGAGGAGGAGTTAAGGACCGACGGGCAACCCATACAAAGCCTCGATGAGCCTGATGCTTAGAGAAACAGCTCTTCAGAAATTAGGCCCGACCGTCAGACCCAAAATTGTCATTTAGGGACCTGAACTTCGTTTTTTATATGTTTTTTTTTCCTGATTTTTGGTTTATATTTCTGTCCAATTCTTAGGCAAATTGTGTGAAGTCAGTCATTTGTCAATAACATTTTACCTTTAGTCATTTTCATCGTTTACCTTTTCTGTTTGGTCGTAAAATTAAGAAAACAAAAATTGATCCACCCTTGTAAGAATCTTTTTTTAGTTTGATGATATTCATACAACTTCTTTTATCTTTTAAAAAAATAACTTGTGTCACGCATTGTCTTTACGTTCAATTGCAACAATACAACATCTAGACACATTTTAAGATATAGAATTTGTTGCATTTCAAAAGTTATGTTCTAAACTTTACAAAGGTAGCCTTATATAGATGGTTCTCAGGCAACTCCAAATCTGCAAGTCATTGCCAAAAGCAAACATGTGATTGACCAGATTTCAGGCGATTAAACGTTTGTTTGGAAATAGATAAGGAACTCGCAAAGAGCAAAATCTTCTGCATTATTGGCAACCTTTAAAAAGGATTTTGGGCCCTAAGGTTGGGCAATGTTCAGTCCATCAGGCCCTTTTATGAAAGTTATAGTAGTTGTTCACTTGTTTGAAGTTGGATATGTCTTGCATGTTAGTCATGCTTCACTGTTTCATTAAATCTTTAATTTGATCTGTATCACATTTGGGATTGCATACTCCTTAGCTCATCAACCTTAGATGGTCCCAGATGGCCAAATATAGAAAATGAGTCAAGTCAGCAAATCCCTGTTTAGCTATCCAATAGACTGGAGGGCCATGTGGTATAACAAGTGGTCCTTTTAATTTAACCATATCATTTCTTACCATTTGAAACTTACAAAACTTATTAGATATGCCAAGTCTCAAGATTAACAACTTTGCTGGTCTTCACTAGTTTTGACCTTCTAAACAATGATATTGCCACTTTTCACGTGTGATTCGTCATCCTTCATTATAAGGGCGTCTAATTTAAAGTTTTGGGGCCGAGATACTCATATAGGACATGTCGGTAATTCTAGTTTTCTTCCACAAGCACCTCATCACTTGGGGAGACGTCAAACTACAATCCTTCTCCACAACTCAATAATGATCCGTATTCAAAACAAAAAATACCTCACTGTTAAAAAAAGTGAATAAAAAACCATCAAGCTAAATGTTATAAATACATAACACTAGAGATGCCAATATTTTGTGGGACCAAAATCTAATTGAGAGAGTATGATAAATCAGTAGTACAATATAGAGTTGTATGGCTGTTTATGTATGTGAAGCCACCTCTTCTTTTGTTTAAATTAATTTAGATGCTGTACAAACACAACTAACTTCTGTCTATCTGATAGCAACAGCATCTCTCTTTATGAACAAAATAAGCATGAAAAAAGCACTTAGTTTTTGTACCTTATCATCATATAACTGCAGTAACAACGCCCAGATGCCAATATATAAAATATGGTCCAGATCTGTCCCCAACACCCTGTGGGTTGCATGCATGCATACATATACTACTGCTACAACTAAACATACATACATATATGCATATATACATACATACCCTTTAGTTTTTAATATAACATGTACTAGTTTTTGGCCTTATAGAGAGTCCTATTTCTGTCTTTATCTCATATGGGTTCTGTACCTATTTCTCTACCCTCACTCACCTCTTATATCTTACCCTTTTTTCTCTATATATTATTTATTTGTACATATACTGAAAGTAGGGAAGCATCAACACAAGGATGCATAAAGCTAGATATACAGTTACTACAAGGAAATAACTCATCACTCTTGCATCATTAACTTTAATGTCATCTAGCTTTATGAATTATGATTATAATACATGTTTGAATTGATGTATATGCACATAGCACCAATGTATATACGAGTTTATAGGTATATGTAGATGAGTGCCATCTTTTTTTGGGCTTATGTGCTTATTTGAATTTTTCAAAGCTCATAAGCCCATTTTTTCGGTTTATGAGCTTATCAAGGTTAGCTTAATTTAGCCCATTTTAATACATGAGGTTACAAATTTTTTATAGAAGGATAATCATTAACTTGCAGATAGTGAAAAAGAAAGCCATTGCTTTCTCTATTTTGTGCTTTAAGTGGAAAAAGGTACTCCATATAATTTGTGACCATATGATACAGAAAAATGAATCCTACAAGAGATGTTATTTTTTGTAGAGTGGGCCCTGATTATTTCAGGGTGGCTTGAAAATAACTAACATGTACTTTTCAGAATTTTTAATATTTTTATGACATTCAATATGTAGGATTGTGTAATGATCGGCTACAGATTCATGAAAGCAAATACTTGCACATAAGTACATAACAGAGATAAATTCAATAGCTTTTAACCCAAATAAGTTTGTAAACATGCCTTTGGATTTGAATAACGCATTTCATTTTATCTAAATATGGTTCATCAACGTAGAATGGGTATCTTATACTATTAGGTGCAAAAGGTTAATAACCGGTGACCCGACTGTTTCACAATCGGCTGCCTTTCACAATATTGGGACATATATGACTCACTCAATGGTTGTGGCTATAAGGATGTCAAGGTGCAACCACGCCATCACTCATTACCAACTGAACTGCGCGCTACTGTTGGTATATGATAATGTTTCCAACCATCATGCATAATCTTACAAATTAAATAAATAAATAAATAAATAAATAAAAAATAATTAAAAAAAAAAAAAAAACTTTCTAGTAAATGTAACAGCTATTTGATCCAACACAAACCTAAAATCTTTCTAATGTTTTAAGCAAATTTTTCTAGTAAAAATGTAATAAACGATTTTCTGTTTTTTTCTTACAGGGACATTTTAATATAAAGTACTTTCAAACTATTAAGTCTACCTATAATGTAAACATTATGATTCAAACTCACGACATTTCGGTTAGGGCTCACCTAAAGTACTTTCAGACTAAAAACTTCTTAATTTTTTAATGTTAAATGTAAGAGTAAATTGCAAAAATCGTCTTTGTGGTTTGTCCAAATTGCATGTTTCGTCCCTAACCTTTCGAAAGTGCAGGCACCGTCTCTGTGGAGAACTTTAGGTTGCAGTTTTCGTCGATGTCTAAAGTAAAATGACCAAACTGCCCTTGTCAACAACTGCAACCTACGGACGAAAATTGCAACCCAAAGTTTCTCACAGTACGGTGCCTACACTTTCAGAAGGTTAAGGACGAAACCTGCAATTTGGACAAACTACAAAGACAAATTTTGCAATTTACTCTAAATGTAAAAAAGAAAAAGAAAGAAAAACTGTCTAGTACGACAAGATTTATGGAACTACTGGAAGGTGTTCGTTAAAAAAATTTGCACGACAAGTTTTATAAAATTCGATCTACATATGAAATCTTTTTCACTTGAGAAAAAAGTGTTATTGTGGGGTTAAATGAGTAGTTCTTCACAAATCCCAATCATTCCATGCAGAGTGCAATCTTCACATAGTACCCATATGAATCCACTGTTGTCTGCCCCATTGTAACATATGGACCCCACTTCCTTCACATCAAACCATCTTCTGACACGTGTCACACTTATCCACCAATGGTTTCTTTCAACCTACAGGATGCCGCCTTACTCGCCGTACACCATCATCACTTCCCTCCTCGTACGATTTTATGGGCATCTTATCCTATGTATGCCACCACATGGTAGGCTAGCTAGGGTCATGAGTCATGACAATGAATTTTGATGACTTTCATAATCCTAAAAGTAATATTGCATGATTAGCATACTAATGTAATGATTATAACTTGATACATATAGCTAATTATATTATACTATATACTAAAATGCAGAAAACAGTGAATCCAAAAAACACTGTTACAAGCACTGTAGCAGCTACAGTGCTTGCTACAGTATTTTTTTTATTTATTTATTTATTTTTTTAATTTTGTTATGAAAATTTGTTTTTTCAAAAAAATAAAAATAAAAAAACACAAAAAATAATACATTTACAAAAAAAAATTTAATACCGAAAAAACAAACAACACAAAAAATATTCAATCGCAACGCAAAAAAAAAAAAAAAAAAAAAAAAAAACCGCAAACATAAACAAAGTATGGTTCCAAGTAAACATATGCATACTTCAAATAACAAAATTATTAATTACATCGTACAACCCACAAAATACAAAACGCAAAACACACCCGCCGCAACGCGCGGGCTACCCGACTAGTTATAAAAGAAAATGCACTATGGTTTAACTCTTTGTTAGACTAGCCAACCGTTGAACTTAATTTTTCGCCAACTCGCCTCCAACACGAACTTCTGTCTTCATAAACCACCTCATTTCTACATATCCAAATACACCATAATGTAATAATAACACATGTATCCCATGCAACCTAAGAAACAAAGTTCTGAGTGCTTGATAATTTTGACTCCTAACATGCAATTTTAGATTTTGATCATGTATGAAAGACGATTTAAGCTCGCTAAATTTTGTGTATATGATACTATATGTTTTGTTGTATAGAAATAAAAAATGAGTGTGTGCAAATTATCTTCAATCATGTATATGTTACGATTCAGACTTTTGGTTAAGTTTCATACACCCTTGGATGTAAGTCAACCTGCCAAAGCACATTAAATCCTTGTGAATTTATCTTCATGTGGGTGTTTCTCTTTTGTTTATGTTGTTTCCTCAAACACAATGAAAAAATAAAGCCTTTTTTCTCTTTTTGAAAAGCAAATGCGTTTTATTAACCATACTAGAAACACTAGATATTCATGATCAACTTATAACAATAGTCACATCATCTTTTCTATGAGATACAAAAAGGACCACAAAAGGACATCTACCCATGATATCAACTTATACTAAAACATTCTAAAAGTGTAGTTTTTGCTCCCCAAAAAACCAAAGTTTTTTTTTTTACTTTGACTTGTTTTTTTTGTCACAAAAACTTATCGCAACAACAAATGTTGTCGCTACAAGTTTAGGCGGCAATTTTCACCCAAGTAATTTTTCGTCACAAAGCTTGTAGTGACAACATGGTTGTCACTAAAGAATAAAATCAAAAGTCAAAACAAGTAAAGTTTTTAGTGACAACATTGTTGTCGCAACAAATGAAAAAGTTGTCGCAAGAAAAAATAGTCAAAAATTAGAAACCGGAATACGTCTATTTTGTCGTACAGTAATTCTATTGTGACAACATGTTGTCACAAAAGAAAAAAAAAGTTGTCACGAAAAGTTTTGGTTGAAGATGGCCCAAAAATGCCAAGTTTTTGTCGTTTAGTGGACTTGTTGCGACAACAAATGTTGTCGCGAAAAAAAATTCGTCACTATAGCTCCAGAATGGTGTAGTGCTTAGACACAAAAGAAACAAAGTTTTGATTGCTTGATAATTATTTGAGTTGACTACTAACATGTAATTTTAGATTTTAATCATGCATGAAAGATAATTTAAGCTTGCTAATTTTTGTGTAAATGATACTATAGGCTTCAGACTTTTAGTTAAAATTCTATAATCTTTTGTATGATATCATATGAGAAAAAATTGTTCATAGTTTCATATACCCTTGGATGTAAGTCAACCTGCCAAAGCACATTAAATCCTTGTGAATTTATCTTCATGTGAGTGTTTCTCTTTTGTTTATGTTGTTTCCTCAAACACAATGAAAAAGTAAAGCCTTTTTTCTCTTTTTGAAAAGCAAATGCGTTTTATTAACCATACTAGAAACACTAGATATACAAGATCAACTTATAACAATAGTCACATCATCTTTTCTATGAGATACAAAAAGGACCACAAAAGGACATCTACCCATGATATCAACTTAGACTAAAACATTCTAAAAGTGTAGTTTTATGTAGATCCCAATTTCCAAACCTTACATTAAAGTACTTTTAAGACAAGTTCCTCAAAAAGGTGGATAATAAGTTCTAGATAGTTAATATTTATATATGAGAAACAACACACCTGAAAAATAAAACAAAAAGAACACGACTTGAACATCACCAAAGAGAGTATTATCTAGGGCTGAGTAACGGGTCAAACCCGACCCGACCCGACCTGACCTGAAAAGCAACAAATAAAAAAACAAGAACCGTGAAATAGCTACCGAAACCGAACCGAATAAGGTCGGTTCGGGTACTTCCAACCGAAAAACGTGTACCTGAGCCGAACCGACAAAAACCAAAATAACTATACAAAACCGAAACTGAAAGGTCGGTTCGGCTCGGTTTTGGTCAGTTTGTCGATTCGGATCGATTTTTTGATGATTTTGCTTGGCCCTAGGCTAAACAACCTTACATGTCGACTAAACAAGATGAACACACAGACATTAGTCTAGAAAGGATGTTTCATTTTCTTTCATACAAAATACTCCCTTCGTCCTAAATTTATTGTCCACTATTAATTTTTTTAGTATTTTTTTTTTCAACTTTGATCCTAAATATTTTTGTAGTTGTTATATAATATTTAATGCAAAATATATAAATGGATTGTGTTTTAAGTGTACTTTTCAATGGTATAATTTTTCATCAAGTATTATATAATAAAAATATATATTTATGGTCAAAATTAAACTAGTTTGACTTTAAAAATTTTAACTGGACAATAATTTTGAGACGGAGAGAGTATTGAATAAAATTTTTTATTGAGTTCTTTTGGTAACTCCCTTTAGCATGTGGTTAACATTGTCAATCATCAAAGTTTTGCCAAGAAAAAATGTTTATAAACAAAAAGTTAAACACTAGAAATATTGCTAACTATATCACCAAATTATAATGCTATATATGCATATATAGTTGTACTTACAACTCACAAGTAGCTTATTTTCCCTTACAAATTTTTAGGTATCGCACCATCAAATCCTCCCTACAGTAAAACTAGTGGACCAGCAACATAGCTTACCATATTTACCCCAAGATTCTATAATATTTTCAATCGGATTTGCCATGTTCTATCAATCTACGGATCAGATTAACTGATCAACCTTTGATGGGTAAACAATGTGGGACCCACATGATGACGTGTCAACATATTATTGGTGAGATGAAGGACCCCACAATTATCATGGGGATTGGTTAAGGTGAAGTGAGGTCGGCGGAGGTCAGATTTGTAAGGTCACGCGGTTCGGTTTTTATTTGATGCCTGATTTTTCATGGACCACAATATATATATGCTTTGCTTTATGTGTCTTTTTTGCAAAGTAAAACATTTAAATATGTTATTTTTTGTCTGAATATTTAAGGTTATACTAACACTGCTTATGGATTAGATAACAGAAGTTAATAAAGTATCTTGTTTAAAAGGGAAAATTCATTAAAACTAGCTTTAAAAGTATTTTGTTTCAAAGCGCTGTAGCAAGAAACTAGCTAGAGACTAAAGGAGATTACAACGTTTTTTAACAAGCATGCTTTGAGTTACTAATGTCAAACCAACTATGATTTGCTTTGAGTTTGCCTACGTCGATTTTCAATAAAAACTTGTTAAATGTTGAAAAAAAAAAAGATTGTTATTGGGAAAATATGTAAAGAAAAGGCACATTTGCGGTTAAGTATAAGATTGAGTTTCTATGAAACGCGTAAATGTTCTGCAATGTTTACTAGCATACGTACCCCGTTCAAAAGACAATATATTGAAGACAACTTTAATGTTTCGAGAATGTGATTGTTTTCTTGCAAACACATATATATTGCATATTTAAATTAGTGTCTTGAACTTGTTGGCGTATGTACCCTCCGGATTTAGGCCGTACAAATTAAATACCTTCCAGATCTATATCAAACAGGGCGTACGCAAATGTATTTAAACAAGACAGACCAATATCCGAAGGGTTGAGAATGTCCACATGACCTCAACCCTCCGGAGATCATGACCGTTCGGATAAACCAGTGAGTACATGAACCTAAGTACAAACAAGTACACCAAGTATATGGTAATGGAGCATAAATTAGCAAACATTAAGGAACTAAGTACAAACCAGTCTGGCACTCCATATTGAAGGCCTAAAAATAGAGAAGAAATATCCACTTAAAGGTTAACTAATTCTCTCATTCTCTAACTTCATATATACTTTCTTTCTCTAAAAACACATACTTACTCTTACGCCGGAGGTTGGTCCTGGGATACATTCCCGGGGCGAGACTAACGGACGTACCTGTTTTGCAGATATCCGAAGTAGCCAACTACCAACAAGGATCACCCCGAATGGGAAGGACCAATCCAGAGTCCGAAGGATTCATCTCGCTTGTCTCGAGTAGAAGCAAACTTTTACTTCAACTAATTGGCGCCATCCGTGGGACCCGTCATTCACTCTACCCGAACTTAGAAATGACAGGTCCTACTCCTACAACACCTGAAGGAAGTGGGAAGGACTCAGAAGTAATTCCCAACAGCATAGAACAAATCCAGAACCACCTCACTGCCTTGAAAGCTCTAATCCAACAACACAATGCCACAGGGGTAACACCGATTATGCCTATCCAGCTCGACTTCGAAGACGAAGAACCCCAAGGTACCGAAGGTCAGAAAGCAGAAGAAGAAACGACGGACGACCTTTCCAAGCCTTTCAAAGCAGCGTCCAAGAGTCCATTCACCCGAAGGATAATTGATTTTTCCGGACCTAAAAACGTAAAATATCTTATGCCTTCCCACATAAAGTTATACGATGGATCCACAGACCCGGACGATCACGTCACAAGATTCGAAGGAGCTGCCAACCAGGGTGCTTGGCCCATGCCCATATAGTGTATGATGTTTCAGCAAACTTTGGACGATGCAGTCAGAGGATGGTTCGATAGCCTCCCGCGGGGAAGTATCGACAATTGGGATACCCTGTGTGAACAGTTCGTGCTAAGGTTTGCTCTCCACAGAAAGTGTGTCAGAGACCCCATGGAAATAACTAAGATTGTCCGGAGGGCTAATGAAGCTCTCTCAGAATTCAAGGAACGATGGACAGATGAAGCTAGTCGTATTTCAGGGGTTCCGGAGGTAATGCAAATATCCTCTTTCATGGATGGGTGTAAATGCCCAGAACTAGCAAAGAGATTTTCTGAAAAAATTCCCCGGACAGTAACCGAGATGATGATGAGGGTGGATGACTTCATCCGTTCCGAAAGAGCATATCGGTTGACGGAAGTACCAAGGGGAGAACGGACAGATAACTACAGAAAAGATTATCATCCTAACCCGTATAACCGAAACGATCAGAACACGCAACGATCTTCCTTCAGAGGGAATCACAGGAGAGATATTCATCGAGAGGAATTCAGACCCCGGCGGAATGACCATTATGCACCCTATGGCCAAATAAGAAACGAAAACCCTAACAGAAATGACTACAGAGCGGACTACCGCCGCAACGATGGAAACCGGAGGGATGTCAAGCCCTTGGACTTAAACGTGCTCACTAAAGCTCCTAAAGAAATTCTCGCAACTGAACACCATTTTAGACTTCCGGCGCCACCCCCGTTGAGAGGACGACCTGCCAGAGAAAACATGGATAAGTACTGCGACTACCATGGAGAAAAAGGTCACCTCACCAACGACTGTCACAATTTAAAGGAACAACTTAAAAAAGCTATGGAAACAGGCAAGCTGGACCACTTAATCAGGGATGTCCGGCAAAGAGAGAGGGTACCTCCAAGGAATAATAACAACACCAACCAAGGTCGAATCATCAATATGATCCGATACCCGGAGAGAAAAAATAAACGAAAAATCATGGATCAAGAAGAAGAATGGATGAATACTCCTATAAGTTTCCCTCCAATACTTCCCGGAGATGCTTCCGAAGAACCGCTAATCATTGAAGCAGAGATCGAGGGATACACTGTACATAGGGTATATGTGGATCAAGGCGCTTCGATAGAAGTGATGTACGAACACTGCTTTCTAAACCTTGACCCCTCCATCCAATCCCGACTGACAAAAACAAACACGCCGCTAGTTGGATTCGCTGGAGAAGCCATAAACCCGTTGGGCAAAATAGAACTAGAGGTGTGCTTCAGAAACGAAGGATTATATCGTCGAACGACTATGAAATTTGCAATAGTAAGATCCCCCTCCCCCTACAACGTGATACTGGGACGTTCCGAAATCAAGAAGTTAAGAGCTATCCCTTCGATAATACATGCCATGATGAAATTCCCAACACCAAGAGGTATCACCACTTTGGTCACCCGGTCAGTCATCATATCGGAATGCAGAAAGCTGGAAGAAAAATTCTTGCTGGAAAAAGAAACTAAGGTTGAAAGTCTTCCGATGCCCACAATAGAAGAAAGGACAATAGAAACCGAAGAAATACTGGTTCATCCGGCATACCCAGAGCAATTGGTGACAATAGGAAAAAATTTCTCAAAGGAAGGAAGAAGACAGCTAATAACATTACTCAAGAACAGCAGGGACGTTTTCGCATGGGAACCTTCGGACATGACTGGCGTCCCTCGATGGGCGGCTGAGCACAAGCTTAATGTAAATGTCCAAGACAAGCCTATTGCACAAAAGAAGAGGTTCTTTTCAGAAGAAAAAAATCAGGCTATAAACAAGGACGTAGAAGAGTGGTTAAAAGCTGGGATAATCAGGCCCGTTCGATATCCAACCTAGATATCCAACCCTGTGTTGGTAAAAAAGCCGGACAAGAGTTGGAGAATGTGCATTGATTTCAAGAACCTCAACTCATCGTGTCGCAAAGACTACTATCCGTTGCCTGAAATAGATTGGAAGATCAAATCAGTGATGGAGTTTCGATACAAATGTTTCCTAGATGCTTATAAAGGATATCATCAAGTACAAATGGCAAGGGAAGACGAGGAGAAAACAGCCTTCTATACCGATCATGGGACATACTGTTACGTCAAAATGCCGTTCGGATTGAAAAATGTCGGAGCAACCTATCAAAAACTAGTAGACTCCGCCTTTCGGACGCAAATTGGCCGAAACTTTGAAGTATATGTGGACGACATGGTCATCAAAAGCTAAACAGAGAAAGAGCTTTTAGCCGATATAGCAGAAACATTTGATAATCTCCGGGGGATCAATATGAAACTAAATCCTAAGAAGTGTTCCTTCGGAGTGGAAGAAGGTAAATTCCTCGGATATATGGTAACTTCCGAAGGGATCAGAGCAAACCCCAAGAAAACCAGAGCAATTGCCGATATGCAATCACCAAAGTCATTGAAGGAAATGCAAAGCTTAAGTGGTAAGCTAACGGCACTAAACCGTTTCTTATCAAAATCTGCCGAAAGATCCCTACCCTTCTTTGAAACATTAAAGAACATTACTAAAGACAATAAGGAGAAATACCAATGGACGAAGGAAGCTGAAAAAGCTTTTCAAGAAATGAAGAAGATGATCCTGGAGCTACCTTGCTTAACGACGCCAAAACCGAAGGAAGACATGTACCTTTATCTATCGGCCGCAACGGAGGCGATAAGTGGGGTAATGTTGGTCGAAAGGGAAGGACGGCAGATCCCAGTTCATTACATAAGCCGAACGTTGCATGAAGCCGAAAAAAGGTATGCTCCGGTTGAAAAATTGGCTTTAACACTGCTACATCTGTCTAGAAGACTAAGGCGATATTTTGAAGCTCACCCTATCAAAGTCATAACGGACCATCCTATCAAGCAAGTACTAAATCGAGCTGAATCTTCCGAACGGTTAGCCAAATGCACAGTAGAGCTAGGAGCTTACAACATTACCTATATACCCTGAAATGCCGTCAAGGGACAAGTGTTGGCCGATTTCATCAATGAAGTACCCATCGACACCGTTTATCCGGATCCAAAAAGGAGGGGCAAGGAGATATGCAACATCTCCTAAACCGGAGAGTGGATCTTGTACACTGATGGAGCTTCCAGCAAAAAAGGTTCCGGAGCAGGGCTAGTACTGATCAGTTCGGAACAAGAAGAATATACTTATGCCCTCAGATTGAATTTTGAAGCTACTAATAACGGAGCAGAATACGAAGCACTCCTTGCGGACTACGAATCGCAAGGGAAATGCATATAGAAGCGCTGGACGTACGAGTGGACTCAAACCTTGTGGCAAGTCAAATTAACGGAGAGTTTACTGCGTACACGGAAAGCATGACCAAATATCTCGCCAAAGCCAAAGAATATATCGCTTGCTTCAAACAGTTTAAGATAAAGAATATTCCGAGGGCACAAAACCAAAAAGCAGACGTACTAAGCAAGTTAGCATCCGTAGCATTCAACCACTTAACAAAAGAAATCTTAGTGGAAGTGTTAGAGAAACCATCCACTGAGGAAGAGATAATCAACGCAATAGTATAAGAAGAAGAGGAAAACTGGATGTCGCCCATACTCCGATGCTTAAAAGAAGGGATATGGCCGGAGGATCTAAATGAAGCCCGAACCCTTCGTATGAAAATAAGCCATTATACACTAATCGATGATGTACTATTCAAAAAATCCTATCTAGGACCAATGCTACGGTGCGTAGGACCTCTCCAGGCCAATTATGTCATCCGAGAAGTACACGAAGGAGCGTGTGGCATGCACTCCGGACCACGATCCGTTGTAGCTAAACTTATGAGGCAAGGCTATTACTGGCCAACTATGCACCGGGACGCCAGGGAAGTTATCCAGAAATGTGACTCATGCCAGATGCACGCTCCGATTCCTAAGTTACCAAAAACAATGTTAACTTCCGTCATGGCTCCATGGCCGTTCTTCCAATGGGCAATAGACGTGTTAGGACCTTTACCCGAAGCTCCAGGGAAGGTCAAATATGTAATCGTAGCCATTGACTACTTTACCAAGTGGATGGAAGCAAAGCCTCTAGCCAAGACAACCGGAAAGGAAGTGAAAAAATTCGTGTGGGATAACATCGTCTGCAGGTTCGGATTACCTAAGATAATTGTTACGGATAATGGAAGCAATTTTGTAGGAGATCCGTTCAAAAGTTGGTGCGAAAGATTGAATATCACACAAATCAACACGGCCGTAGCTCATCCTCAAGCCAACGGATTGGTGGAAAGAGCAAACAAAAGCCTAATGAAAGGATTCAAGTCACGGCTCGGAAGGGAAAGATCCGGATGGGTAGATGAATTACCGAACATATTATGGGCGTTCCGTACCACCCTAAAAACTAGCAATGGAGAAACTCCCTTTAGCCTGACCTACGGAAGCGAGGCAGTCATCCCAGCGGAAATCGGTATGCCCACCTTTCGGACCATGATGGCAAACGCAGAAGACAACGACGATGAGATCGGCTTAAACCTAAATTTGTTAGAAGAAATGCCAGAAATGGCAGCAATAAGGGGAGCCAAATACAAAAAGAAGGTGGAGCAATACTACAACCGAAGGGTTAGACATGAAGCGTTCAAGGTGGGAGACTTTGTGTACCGGAAAAATGAAGCCAGCAGGGTGGAAGATCAAGGAAAATTAGGGCCAAACTGGGATGGTCCCTACCGGATAACGGAAGCCTACCAACGTGGTACGTACAAGCTGCAAACTATGGACGACATAGAAGTACCTCGAACCTGGCATGCAATCAATTTAAAAAAGTGTTTTATGTAATCAATTGTTCCGATAGACTTATTGTAAGGCATGAGCCATTTTCCTATCATCAATAAAACATCCTATGCAGTTAGGCCATAAGAAAAGTTGTTTTTATCTAAACGTCAAACTACCTAGTAAGGGAAAAACCCCAAGTGGGTATAATCTAAGGCCAAGAGCCGAAGGACACAAGTTGTCCAATATAATAAAACCCCAAGTGGGTATAGTCTAAGGCCAAGAGCCGAAGGACACAAGTTGTCCGATATAATAAAACCCCAAGTGGTATAGTCTAAGGCCAAGAGCCGAAGGACACAAGTCGTCCGATATAATAAAACCCCAAGTGGGTATAATCTAAGGCCAAGAGCCGAAGGACAGAAATTGTCTGATATAATAAAGCCCCAAGTGGGTATAATCTAAGGCCAAGAGCCGAAGGACACAAGTTGTCCGATATATTAAAACCCCAAGTGGGTACAATCTAAGGCCAAGAGACAAAGGACACAAGTTATCCAAAATAATAAAACCCCAAGTGGGTATAATCTAAGGCCAAGAGCCAAAGAACACAAGTTGTCCAGTATAATAGAACCCCAAGTGGGTATAATCTAAGGCCAAAAGCCGAAAGACACAAGTTGTCCGGTATAATAAAACACCCAGATGGGTATAATCTAAGGCCAAGATACGGAGGAAACATGTTGTCCAATAAATTAAACTCAGACGAGTACAATCTAAAACCAATAGTTGAAAGGCACAAATGTCCCAGAACGTACATAACACAAAAATAGCATAAAGACAAATAATAAAAATAACAAAGAAGGTAAATGATATATATTCGGTTGATCAAAATCGGTTACATCAAGTGCTCCGGAATAACGGAACAGCAAAAGACGAAAACATTAACAACCTACTCTATTACACAATACTACTAAGTACATCAATTGTTCCGAAAGACCTATTCCACAAAATGACGGAACGTTTGTAGCTTATACTATTACATCAATTGTGTCAAAGAAAATGAGATAGCTTCACAGGGAATCCGGAATACCTAAACCCATGGTCAAATTAAAAGTATCCGGACTCCGACATATAGTCTCCAATGGAAAAAGTTCAAGAATAGCAGCTTCATAAAGAATTTGCAATACCTATGTCCATAGTAAAAATGGAGGTATGCGAACCCTTAAAACATCAACTTTAGACAAAAGCCGAGGCAGTCTGATCCGAAGATTGGTTACCGGAGGGATTCTCAGTGTGAGATTCAACCACCGGCTCTTCAACTACCGGAACAGGAGCAGGATCTGGAACCAAGGCTATCAGCTCATCAAACTTTTGATAAATGGTCTGGCGGATTTTTTGGATGAAGGGGTAGTCCTGGGAGAGAGCCTGATCATATAATGAACGATATTTTTCATCGGCCTCCATATCCATCCCTTCGACCTCTCCCAACAGCTTAGCCGCCTTCTCCGGCTCATCAAATAGCCCAGCCCCATCTATCAACCCAGACTGATAATACAAGTTAAAGGGTTCTGCCAGTGCCGTCTGGAATTCATGACTACCGAGAAAGCGGTGGATAGCCTCCGGAATGAACTCGTTGATAATATGATTCCTCTCCACTTCGGCATTACCGGCGGCTATAGCAATATCTTGCTTCTCTTGATAAAGCTCTTTGTAAGCTTTCTCTTCATCAGCCAACTTCAACTTAGCATCAGACAAGTGACCCTCCAACAACTTGATCTTTTCAGCCTGCTCCCTAGAAACCTTCCTCCACTCCTCTTTCTCCACCTCGAGTTGAGAGACCATGTCTTCCAGACTAGCATTCTCGGCACGCAACTTTTGAATCCCCTCCGGATTCACCGTAGCACACTCTGCATGTTTGTCCTTCAGATTCTTCAGCTCCTCGGCCATCTCCTCAAACCTCTTACAATTATCATCAAAGGTATGATCACACACCTTATGAGTTTCAGACAGCTTCTGATGCTCACGAAGAAGAGACTCAAAACGGAAGATGAGATCCGCTTGAGCCGTAGCATTTTTGCCCAGTAATAACCAAGACCTTCGGATAGCCTCACCATCGTCCTGACCATCCAAGTACCTCTCCTCACCCGGGGTGGCCAAATTGATCATCATATCCCGGCAGACATTCGCATTATTCATACGAGTCCCCCTCTTCACCACCCACGCAGGGACGAAGGTAGCATCATCCTCATCGTCCCCCTCTATATCCACCTCAATATCCTCCTCGTCCATCAAAACCCCCTTTCCCGGACGCTGGGACGCACCCTTCGAACCCCCTGAAAATAAAGAACCTTCATCAATAAATGGTAAAAACAAATCAAAGAAATAATTATGGGCAGAAAGATTATTCACAAAGGCATACCAGATGGGATATCTTTCGGGTACACCAAGCGGATTGGCTCCGGCTCCTCAACCCCTTCAGCAGCATCCAAATCAATGACATTGTCAGCAGACTGCTTGTGCTTCTTGTGAAGCTTGGAAGAAATACTCCCTCCGGCTCTCTTCGCCGGAGGTTTCTTGGAACCCAGCTTTGCGGCCTGCTCTTTCTTTTTGTCTTTGGCAGCCAGCACCTTGTTGTCCAGAACCTCGACCCTCTTCAACTCCTCATCCTTCTACGGAACTTCGGTATTGGAGGCCAGAGGGCGAGTAACATGCATCTCGCGTCCCTGCCCCTGCGGAAGTGGGTCCCCATTCACCACGTTCACGGTCTTTCGTAGAGGTGGTTTCTTCAAATAACTCGACATGGTTACACCTGCGAATAAAAAAAACCTATCGTTAAAAATGAAAAAAGATGCACAACTTAAAAATTCATATTTATAACAAAGGCTATACCCCTCCCCTGCTCATCCCTCAAAGCCGGACGGAAGCCGGTAAATTCCCAATGATCCGATAGGCCCAAAGCATATAAGAACGACTGAGGAACTTGGCATGGCTCAATGATCGTCTCGGCCAGCCTTTCGGCATTAGAAGCATCGTACTCATTTCTCTTGGGAAACGGATCAGACACATCCAAATCCGAATGCCTCCAAGGTATAGCAAAGGGAATAGCTCTCCTATCAATCAAGAAAAAGTGATACTTCCATCCCTTCAGACAGGAAGGAAATTCGCCGAAACAAATTTTCCTATCTTTGTGCACACGTTTTTCGAAAGAAAACCAGCAACCCTATTTGCTGAGTTTATAAAAGACGCGAAACAAAGGAGTAGTAGGAGGAATGTGCATGCTCCGGCAATACACCTCCAAAAGGGTAGCACGATGCATACCCAACGGGACCAACTGAGATATATGAATCTTAAAATATTTGATAACATCTAAAAGAAAAGTAGAAAAAGGGACGGTAAGGCCTCCGTCAAAGAAATACTCCGCGTATAAACCAATGGCATCCGCAGGTAATCGATCCATCGTCATACCCGACGGAGGTACCCTCGGATGTAAATCCTTCGGTATCCCAAAAGTCTCCACTACGACGAGTACTTCACCTTCGTCCATCGTAGACGGCCTCAGATGTATATCCTTCTTAACGTGTGAACCCTCCGGCATGGATACATCCTCATACTCAAACGACGCGGTAGATTCCGACATAATGAGTCCGATAAGGAGAAGAGTATAGCTAAACAACAAAAAACTAAACGGACTAGGACGTACCTCAAAGACGATGAGAATAATCGTTCGGAATACGGAAGATATAAAATGTGTCAGAAGTCTGTGTGTATGGAGAAGAAAATTTACAGTGGTGTAAATGAGAAAAAAAGGAACTATTTATAGGCGGTAAAAATTGGGCGCGAAACGACACGTCACCCGTAGGGCAGACGTGTCTCCATCCAAACCATATAACAGGAAGAACGTACACGTGTCCCAATCCAGTGGACGCAGTAAAAAACGACGGCGCACCTTAAATGACACATTAATTACTTTTGGCACTTTGTACACGACTCTAGCAAACGACGAAGCTACGACTCGCCCTCCGGAAAATTACAAAAATAAACTAAGTATCACACCATTGGCATAACCAATACTATGATACTGGGGGGACATGTTGGCGTATGTATCCTCCGGATTTAGGCCGTACAAATTAAATACCTTCCGGATCTATATCAAACAGGGCGTACGCAAATGTATTTAAACAAGACAGACCAATATCCGAAGGGTTGGGAATGTCCGCATGACTTCAACCCTCCGGAGATCATGACCGTTCGGATAAACCAGTGAGTACATGAACCAAAGTACAAACAAGTACACCAAGTATATGGTAATGGAGCATAAATTAGCAAACATTAAGGAACTAAGTACAAACCAGCCTGACACTCCATATTGAAGGCCTATAAATAGAGAAGAAATCTCCACTTAAAGGTTAACTAATTCTCTCATTCTCTAACTTCATATATACTTTCTTTCTCTAAAAACACATACTTACTCTTACGCTGGAGGTTGGTCCTGGGATACATTCCCGGGGCGAGACTAACGGACGTACCTATTTTGCAGATATCCGAAGTAGCCAACTACCAACAAGGATCACCCCGAATCCGAAGGACCAATCCAGAGTCCGAAGGATTCATCTCGCTTATCTGGAGTAGAAGCAAACTTTTACTTAACCATCTATATTTAAGTTAGTGTCTTGAACTACAATATATGCGTGTGTATGGTCAAGTACTCAAGTGAATCACTATTTTAAAATGAACATCTTTACTTATCTATCTTATTGTTTACTTATCTATCTTCAAAAAGAACTAAGAGATTATAGATGGTTAACAGTCTACCAATTCTGTTAATACCCCGTTTTATTTTAAATGACTTGCACCAATTTTGTTGAAATCATTGTCACGTTACCACTTTTGATCTTATATCTTGTAGATGTAACTAAATCTTGAACCAAACTTCCACTATTAGTTTAACGATAACTACAAGCATCCATAAGTGGATTATTCCGTTTCAGTAGATTCTCAAAATAGAAATCAAAAGTTAAAGTCTTGTTGGAGTAGATTTTTGCCACTCTAGGAACTTCCTCAAATCATTTAAGATATGTTTGATCTTCAAAAGATTTGATAGTGAAACACCAAAGTGGCCAACTATTTGACCTTTATTAGCTTTTTGGCCTTCATCTATAATAGTAACGAGAACATATTTGCTTTAAGCACATATCTTATAATTTCATGTGGATTGTTGTATGGTAGCAACATCGTAAGAATAAAAAAAAAAAAAAAAAAAAAAAAAAAAAAAAAAAAAAAAAAGTCACATTGGCTCGCTTAACGTGAGACATGTGAACTAATCATCGTTATCATTATCGATTATCAACATTTTAAGAATAGTATTTCAAATATTGCTATTATATATTTTAGACTCTAGTATTTTATGTTACAAATAACTCATTACTCAGAATTCAAACTCATGGGTGTCATAGTGGCGAACGAATTTGTGACTATTACATTAAAATATGTGAGGCAATTTCTGCTATGAAGTAAGTTCGGTATAGATCCGAAATTTGTCACAAAACCGGATATGTGATCTCATCCATCCATCTCAATTGCCATCTATGGTCATGATAAATCGTTTTTTCTTTTTTTTTCTTTTTTTTTTTTTTTTTTTCTCAATTAATGAAAGGGTAATGTGGTCAATTCCCTACCACATATTCAACTCCATCTACGGTTTCCAACTTACCAAACACACACACACCACCAAAATTTATCCATCTCATTTCACCTCTCATCTTTTCTCACACTCACCAAACACTCATTAACTCCATTTCAAAACCCTAATTTGTGCCCTAATTTCTGTTCTCATTTATGAATAATGGATGTTCGAGACGAAATATCAAGGGATAAGCGTAAATCGAAGGTCGAATCATCATCTGTCCATTCTGATGATACTGTTGCTGGTATTTTTTTTATGATTTTTTTTTCTTATTAAATTCATTAAATATTGAATATAATGATCTTCTTAGTAGTTTGTAGTCGTTGATGCTGTTATTGATGCTTAAAGTAGTTTTTAGTTTTTAGTTTTAGTTGATTTAGTTGTTATTGATGTTGTTTTAGTTGATGTTAATTTTTTGATGAAAATCACATGTGATTCCTTTTTTTATTGATTATTAGATATTGAAGGTTTTGAAAAATATAAACGTGAAATATAATTCGTTTGATAAATATGGTTTTATCCGTCAACTAGGATTTGAATGGTGGATTTAGGTCTTGATTGTTGTAGTTGTTGATGGTGTTGTAGCTAAGAAAAGGGACGCAAGTTCCGTTTGGTTTGCTGTAATGACGAGGGTAAGCCGAGACCATTAGGGTCTCGGCAATGGGATGTTGTAGTTGTGGTTATTGTCGAGTGCTATTGTTCTTGATGTGGATATTGTTGTTGTGCTTGGGCTGCCGAGATAGAGTGAGCCGAGACCACTAGGGTCTCGGCCATGTAGTTGTTAAACATGGTGTTATGTGTCGGTGTTTTATTTATGGATTAGTCAGCAGGGAGTTATGTGTCGGTGTTTTAGTTATGTGTCGTTGTTTTAGTTACAGTCTTTGAAGTTATGTGTCGTTGTAATGGTTGTTCTGCTGTATGCTTTGAACAGGTTATGCTTTGAACAAGTCATGCAGCTGTAATGGTTTTTTAGAGAATCACATGTAATTTTTTCAGAGAATCACATGTGATTGTTTTTTATACAGCTAGGCTTACTAATCCATGTGATTCATTAGTTTAAAGTAGTTTTTAGTTTTTTTTTTAGTTTTTAGTTGCTTTTAGTTATTTGTAATCATCTAGAAAATTGACACAACATGTTCCGTTTGTTTACAGAACTTTGTTTGGTCGATGAAAACGGGGCGATTGTCGGATGTTCTTAGTGGTCATGAAGGTCAAGTTCATGGATTGATGTTTTCTCCTGCAACCGTAAGTAGTTGTTGTTTGATTAAAGTGTCTAGAAGTCCTTATTATTCAACGGATCTGATAAGAGATTGTTTTCATATGCTTATGCTGTTTTAAGTTTTAGTACTTACTACTTAGAAAATAAGATGTTTGAGTGTTTGGAAAATTTTGATTATAAAAAGTAAAATGGCCAAAAAACCTTTTTTAATGACGGTAAAGATGTAAAAGGCTTTTCTTAATCTGATTATAATAGAGGGTAAATAGGTAATCTTTTTTTACCTTTAAATAATTTGTTTTGTTGCAGCTGGTATGAAATAGATTATTTCTGTGTATCAAACTCTCAAAACGAATCATAATATTCAGTTAAAAAACAAAAATGTAAACACCTCCTTATATTAAATTTTTATCTATGGCGTATGGACTTATTATTCCATCTTTTATATTCATATATGTAGGCAATTCTTGCTTCATCTTCATGGGACAGAACCGTTTGATTATGGGGCGTATTTGATGGAAAAGGTTTAGTAGAAACATTTTCTCACACTCACGATGTTCTTACCATTGTTTATTGCCCAGATGGCAAGTATTTGGCTTCCAGCACATTAGATGGTCAAATTCATTTATGGGATCCGATTGATGGTTTGTTAATGTACACAACTGAGGGGCGTAGAGACATTGTTGGAAGACGGTTGATGACTGATCGTAGAAAATCACATGTGATTTTTAGAGAATCACATGTGATTTTCAGAGAATTATATATTGGCTGAGGAAGTAGTAAATATATGTGTATGTATGATGTTGCTAACGAGGTTAGTTTCTTCTTTTACGCGATTACTTACAGTTGGGTTCTTTTAAGTCCTAAGATGGACGGGTGTGATTGGATGGACGGGTGGAATCTCTAATAACATCCTTTTTCTATGAATAGGCTTAGACCCGGCCTTCGGCTTAGGCTTCTCTTCAACTCTTTTATGCGAAAAGGGTTCATTTTACGATATATCAACTGATGTGTGTTTGTGTTGTGCCACTTCAGGTTCTCCTTTTATATCGATGCTTGAGAATGATTTTTACTTAAAACTTGCAGCTAGAGCTAATTTTGCAGCTGCAAGTACAGACGCCATAAGGTATATTTCTATCAATCTTCGTATATGACAAGTAACCATATCATAAACATATGAAATGGTTGATTTGGGTTGTTTTCCAAATGAATCAAACCAAGGGATTTAGATAAAGGGGGAACAAGTTACGGGTTAGTTAGTAATGAGTGCTAAGACAACTTGAAAAGCTAATAAGACTTGCACCAGATAGTCAAGTGATCATCGTTGAGTAAATTTCTCATAAGATTGATGACGTTCATTGGATAGTTAAACATGATGAATTTGTTGCTTTGTAATCTAAAAACCATTAGGTCGTTAACTGTTAATATGTGATTTGTTTTGAATCACATGTTATTTGTTTTCAATCACATGTGATTTTGTTCTGAATCACATGTGATTTGTTCTGAATCAGTTAAACCAGTTAAACATCATCATCAGAAGTAAAGAAGTCAAGGTTCAAGTACTTAAGCCCCCATCACAGAAAACGAGAGATGTGATTGAAGATATTTATGTAGTTGAGAAACCAAAGCAAGATAAG
Source organism: Artemisia argyi (assembly GCA_030686995.1). Classification (NCBI taxonomy): domain Eukaryota; kingdom Viridiplantae; phylum Streptophyta; class Magnoliopsida; order Asterales; family Asteraceae; genus Artemisia; species Artemisia argyi. Next base: position 224,211,041 of record CM060701.1, on the reverse strand, counting down.
GTCAATAATCCACAAGGGGCTCGAAACAAAGGTGGATGCAGGTGAACAAGCGACGAGAATTGATGCAGCTGAACAAGTGACTAAAGCTTCTTGAATATCATACTTTGTTTAGATTTCGTTTTTCATATCATACTTTGTTTAGATTTGGTTTTTTCTTTATTTTTATTACACTGTTATGCGGATCTTAACTCAACTATATTTAATTAATTTTTTTTGATGTTCTAGCAGATTTGGTATTTGTTACTGAATATAAATGCAAGTTGAAAAGTTGCATCACTAAATCACATGTGATTTCGTAAATCACATGTGATTTCGCAAATGACATGTAATTTACAAATTACATGTGATTTGTGAACAAATCACATGTGATTTCGTGTAATCACATGTGATTTCGTAAATCACATGTGATTTCGCAAATGACATGTAATTTACAAATTACATGTGATTTTTGAAACAATCACATGTGATCTAGATATAAAAATATTCCTTGTTGATGTTTGTGTCTATCTTCATCAATTAAGGGTCAATAAATCTAATTGGTTTAGTTTATAATTCTTGCTTCCTAATGTTTGTTATTGATTGTTTGGTTGATTGTGTCTATCTTCATCAATTAAGGGTCAACAATCACATGGTGTGCATCTGGATCATCAACAACTTCATCCATAACCTGAATTTCAGAATCCACCACACGATTTTCAACATGCATAACTTGAACAAAAAGTAAATTACAAGTGATATACACTTTTCGATATCAAAAAAAAAAAAAAAAAAGAAAACAAAAAGAAAAAGAAAATCACACGTGATTTTACCTACAATTTCTGGTACATCATCTTCCAGATCTGTAATTTCTTCATCATCTTCAATAACCTCTATTTCTTTCAAGTTTGTTCAATTAACTAATTTTAACCATTTTTAGATCAGTAACCTACAACGGATCGACGGACGGACTTCAGATCGATGGCGGATGACGGCGGCAGATCGACGGCGGATGACGGTGGTGAATTGATGGCGGAGCAATGGCGAATTGACGGTTATATGCAGGATCGCCAACGGATTGACGGTTAATCGAAATTTAGATCGGAATTTGAGAGTGTTTTGTGTGTGTGTGTTTTTGATCTATTTATTGGGGAGGAAAAATGAATCCCGATATTTTTTGTTTTTTATATTTGTCCTTTTTACCCTTGTTGTGTAATTATCAAATACAATCTCAGCCTTTGGATCATATCGAGATGGATGGTTGAGATGTGCTCACCAAATCTATGACAATTGGTGGATCTATGGGGATCTTATCTCCAATGTACACTAATTCTGAAGTGATCATGCCAACTTCTGAAAAATAAAGGCTTTAGCTGGTTTGAGACTGTGTGGCAATGGGTTTAAACCTCGTGGATTAATCGATTAAAAGGCCGGAAACCATGGTTACCCAAAAATATACTCCTTCCATCTCATAATAAGCGTCCACTTCTAATATGCATAAAGTTTTTAGAAATTTGAGTAGCTACATTTTCGGCCAATCAAATAGCATCTCTTCTCACTAAAACTTTTCTCATTAGTTGAAATAGTAAATAGACATAAATTTTGAAACATAACAGTAATGTGCACATTTATTATGAGACGGAAAGAATAAAGAAAATAAATTAAATGGACTTTTAACCATTGTTCATGATGAACCAAAAAACAAGACAACCTTTTGGATATATCATGTATACTACATATAAAGCATGGATAACTCTCTTTTTCTAAATTTTAAGACTTAAAAGAAATTAATCATGGTTTACAACACTTTAATGCACATAATTTTCAGACTTACAACAAAATAAGCATAGTGTACAATAAAATAAGCATTATGTAATTTTTAGACTTATTTTCAGACATACAACATTAATGTTGTTAAAGTGGTCAATGTTATTAATAACTATAATGACTACTACTTACAAAAAAAGAAACATAGTGTACAACACTTTAATGCACATAATTTTCAGACGTACAAGACAAGAAGCATAGTGTACAACAAAACACCACATTAATGATATTTAATGTAGTCAATTAATTAACTGGTCAATAAATACAATTAATACAGTTATTAAAACACCCCTTACATAAGAAATACAAATTATCAAGCATATTGTACAACCAAATTAAACACAATTCATGTATTAAATTTCACTACTACAAATAATAAAGCATATTATACAAATATTTAAGCCCGAACGAGAAACGAGCCAAATAGCCTTGAGCAGGCGCGGGCTAAACGGGCTCGAGCCCGAACTGACATGGGCCAACTGGTTCGAGCCCGAACAGGCACGGGCTATACGAAATTTTTGATATACATAAATTTATTGTAAAAAGGAAAATAATAAATTAAAAAATTTATTGTAAAAAAAGAAAATAATAAATTAAAATACATGATTAATAAAAAAAAATTATTTCAAGATACCTGCCGCTACAATGCGCGGGTATCCTGCTAGTTCTATTTGAAGCCCATACATGTACGTAAGAGCAAAGTTAATGAGGGTATCAAATGTGTGTTGGTTAAAGTACGTAGCATGTAGTTGTCGAGGACAGAGGCATGAAAATTGTTCCTGCCATGAAAATATTGTTGGTCATTATCGTAATCCACATTAAAAAGCGCCACCCTCTAGCTACTTATCCTAATCATTTCTAACTTATTTTAGCCAATCCCTACTAATATGCTCCTCTGGCCCACTCTATATAGGTATATGGGGCCCAAATCATATCCCAAAACTAGCAAGGTTGCCCGCGCGTTGCGGCGGGTGTGTTTTGTGTTTTGTATTTTGTCGGTTGTACGGTACAATTAATAATTTTGTTATTTGAAGTATGCATATGTTTACTTGGAAGCATAATTTGTTTATATTTACGGATTTTTTTTTTTTTTTTTTTTTTTTTTTTTTTGGCGTTGCGGTTGAAATTTTTTTTGGTTGTTTGTTTTCTCGGTATGTTTTTTTTTTTTTTTTTTTTTTTTTTTTTTTTTAAATAAACAAATTTGTATAAGAATTTTTTTGTGAGTGTATTATTTTTTGTATTTTTTTTTCAAAAACAAATTTTCTTAAAAAAAAAAAAAAAAAAAAATCTGTACCGAGTACTGTAGCGACGTAAAAAAAAATGTATTATTTTTTGTATTTTTTTTTTTCAAAAAAAAAAATTTTCTTAAGGAAATTTATGTAAAAAAAAAAAAAAAAAAAAATATTTCAAAAAACAAATTTTCTAAAGGAATTTTTTGTAAAAAAAAAAAAAAAAAAAAAAAAAAAAAAAAAAAAAAAACGTACCGAGTACTGTAGCAACGCAAAAAAAGGTAGTGTAGCGAATCACTGTAGCACTGTAGCTGCTACAGTGTTTTGACACGTGTCGCGGTGTGGTGACTTGCCTGGGTTTTAGAATATACTAGCGGGGTTGCCCGCGCGTTGCGGCGGGTGTGTTTTGTGTTTTGTATTTTGTCGGTTGTACGGTATAATTAATAATTTTGTTATCTGAAGTATGCATATGTTTACTTGGAAGCATAATTTGTTTATATTTACGGTTTTTTTTTTTTGGCGTTGCGGTTGAAATTTTTTTTGGTTGTTTGTTTTCTCGGTATGTTTTTTTTTTTTTTTTTTTTTTTTTTTAAATAAACAAATTTGTATAAGAAATTTTTTGTAAGTGTATTATTTTTTGTATTTTTTTATTTTTATTTTTTGTATTTTTTTTTAAAAACAAATTTTCTTAAAGAAATTTATGCTATAAAAAAAAAAAAAAAAAAAAAAAAGATCTGTACCGACCTAGCACTGTAGCGGCGCAAAAAAAAATGTATTATTTTTTGTATTTTTTAAAAACAAATTTTCTTAAGGGGGAAAAAAAAAAAAAAATTACCGAGTACTGTAGCAACGTAAAAAAAGTTACTGTAGCGTATTAACTGTAGCACTGTTCATGCTACAGTGTTTGGACACGTGTCGCGATGTGGGAGAGTGCCTGGGTTTTAGATAGTATATATAATTCCCATGTTTTTTTGGTTGTTGCTTCACGCGCCTCTTGTTGTTAGTTGTTACTTGTTTCATCATAGGTTGTGCAATGAACTTCAACTTAGCATGTATCTTACTTGTATCTTGATGTTTTCATTGAACATTGTAAGTTTTCTAAGGACAAACAATAGTCTACATGGTTCATCTTGACACATGAAAATTTTTGGTAGCTATGTTAAGAATAAAGTTAGGAAAGTGATATGCACATCACAAATAAATGATATGCACATCACAAAATCATACATGTAATATATTAAGTATAATATTATTATATATATTTGTAATATGCATAAAACTTATTGGGTATGTTTGGCGAAAGTAACTGTTGCTGGTGCTTGAGATGGTGCTGATGCTGGAGATTTCAAAAAATGATTGGCGAAAATTTGAAGAGAGAAAGTACATAATAAAATTGTACAAGTGATTTATGCATTAGACTTGTTTTTAGGCTTGTGTTGTAGGTCTAAATAGCACTACTCTTTGACTATTTTCGTGCAATTCTTCCTGGACACCACAAAATGTTCATCCATCGAGATTTAAAACTTGTATCGTATGAGATTTTGAGGGCATTTACCACTAGGCTACATAATATGTAATTCATCCTAATTAATTCGTATAAAACAAAACAAAATTTCAAACACTTTTTATTTAGTAAAATACTAAATTTACTTTAATGCATATTATTATATATATTAAAAGGGGAACCACTTACTGTTTGACACTGTAGCTATAGTGGACGAAACAGTACCAACTTGCAAAATAGTCCATACGGTGAAACTGTCATTGCAAGATAGGTCATTTGGGGACTAACGATGCAACACGCTGGGGACTAACGATGCAACACGTCGAGAATTTTAGGGACTTTTTACGTAAAGAAACATATTATTTCCGGAATTATTTTGTACCTAACGAACTAGTTATAATACCCGCGCACGCGCGGGTTTTTTTTTTAAATTTTTTGAATCATATATTTTTATTTATTAAAAAAAAATTATCTTTGTTTTGTTTAATTTATGATTTTAATTATAATTTTTTATTATTAAATATAATTATTTAAAAATTTTAATACTAATATTAATTGCATCTTATCTATGTTTTTTGTATTTATCTTCTACTTGTTTTAATTGCATCTTATCTATATTTTTTGTATTTATCTTCTACTTGTGTAATATAAAATCTTACTTAATAAGAAAATATATCTTTTTTTTAAATACAATTATTACTAAATAAGGTATGAATGTATTTTTTGAAATGAAAAATTACCAATAGGGGTTTTATTTTATTATATAAAAGATTTACAAAAATGGTGTCTCGGGTTAGCTGTAAATAGCATCGTTAGTCCCCCGTTAGCGATCTTTTGCAAATTTAGTCCTTAATAATTTTTTTCCCGATCGTTTTATTTCGATTTTAGATTAGACACAACATTCTTGCAGCAACGCGCGGGTGCCCACACTCGTTTTCGATAAAACACAATTTAACATCAATGCTTTTATTTATTGCTACATTTAATAAGTAAAATACCAAATTTACCTTAATACATACGTTTTAGTAAAACACAATTTGAGATAAATACGTGTATTTATTGCAATATATATGAAGTAAATAACAAAATTACTTTAATGCATTTATTTGAGCAATTCACCATGAAAATCTAAATATGTCTAAACTAAGAGGTTTAATCAATTTCAACTTTCCATAGTTGAACAAGACGTAAATTTATGAGATACACCATTTTTTGCTCTTGAACAATATGAGATGCGCCATTTGAAAGTCATTTGTAAGTTGAAACACACTTTTGGGTCAATTTTTCACTACTTTATGTAGACATAAACATAAACTTTACCATATAAAGATTCAATTTTACAAAAGTACTAGCCCAATCTACCTTATAATTAAAAAAAAAAAAAAAAAAAAAAAAAAAAAAAAAAAAAAAAAAAAACTCGTTTTATAATAGGTAGAGTAGTAACTTTGTATGTTTTTACATTTTACTAATAATTTCTATTAGGGTAAAGGGAGGGGTAAGTGACTCATTCACCGCCATCTCAACGTTATTTCAACTCTCTCTCTCCTCTCACTTTCAATCACTTCCCCTCGCAATACATCCGTTTTGGTCACCCTCTCTCACATTTCATTAAAATACCTACTTTATATAAGGGTTTTTCTAACTTGTACCCTAAGGGCACAAGTTAAGCATACCAAAAAGTATATAAAAATATCTAGAGACCTACATAAAAAGTAGGATAGTGTACTTTTGTGTGAATTCTTACGTACTTTTTCGTGACTCTTATAGTCTTATAGTACTTTTTGTGTGCTTAACTTGTGACCAAATGAACAAGTTAAAAAAACCCTTTATATAAATATACTCAACTAAATATCTCACACACACTCACAAAATAAATAAAAAATAATTATTTTTACATGGGCCCCACAAATATTGAACACACACTATGGTGAGTCAGTCATCATAAACACAAATATTCCATCGTGATCCTCTTTCGGAAGTGGAGCGTGAGTGAGTTAGTCACGACACACACTCACCTTCCACTTCGTCTAGTCTTATTTGCACATAACTATTTCTTTCTTGGAAAAAATCCTTAACCATAGCCTCAAATATTATTGACAACTATAGTAACCAATTAACTTTTACTACTTATGGTAACCGTCAACCAGAACCATAGTAACTAATTAACTTTTACATGTAATACATTAAGTACAATATCATTTATGTATATTTGTGATATGCATTACACTTATTATGGTGTTCTCCCTTAAAGTTATTTAGCCATTTAAGTTAGTAAATTTATTAATTAATTTTTTAGTTAATGAATTGTTACAATACGGGGAACAAAATCTACAATAAATTGAGGTAATAGATTAAATTTAACATCTTTTGACCAATATGATATATATGGTTTTTATATACTACCTCCGTCCCAAAATATAAGTCCATTTTGATTTTTTCAAAGTCTTTTTATTCCGACTTTGACTTTAATTATCTTTTTCCGTGTTATATAATACTTAATGCGAAATATATAAACGGATTTGTATTTTAAATGCATTTTCATTGGTATACTTTTCATCAATTATTATATAACACGAAAAAAGATAATTAAGGTCAAAGTCGGAATGAAAAGACTTTGACAAAGTCAAAATGGACTTATATATTGGGACGGAGGGAGTATATATTTGAAAAGAATAGATCGAACAAAGTGTTAAGATGATGTTATTACCAAGCTTAAATACATAATAAGATTATGCACATGTTTCTTTTAACGCAATACTTAAAATGAAAAAAAGATCCTAGTTTAAGTCACCAATTAAAGTCGAATATTTTTTCATCTAATATAAGCGTGAATATTTTTTATCTACTATAAGCGCCTAATTAATTGGTATTTTGACTACTTTCTTGCTTGTTACCACAATTTTTCCTGGACACCACAAAATGTTCATCCATCGAGATTTAAAACTTGTATCGTATGAGATTTTAAGGGCATTTACCACTAGGCTACATAATATGTAATTCATCCTAATTAATTCGTATAAAACTAAACAAAATTTCAAACACTTTTTATTTAATAAAATACTAAATTTACTTTAATGCATATATTTACTAAACACAATTTAACATCAATGCTTCTATTTATTGCTACATTTAATAAGTAAAATACCAAATTTACCTTAATACATACTAGTACATTTTAGTAAAACACAATTTGAGATAAATACGTGTATTTATTGCAATATATATGAAGTAAATATAGATTTGAGCAATTCACCAAGAAAATCTAAATATGTCTAATCTAAAAAAGGTTTAATCAATTTCAACGTAAATTTATGAGATACACCATTTTTTGCTCATGAACAATATGAGATGCGCCATTTGAAAGTCATTTGTAAGTTGAAACACACTTTTTAGTCAATTTTTCACTACTTTATGTAGACATAAAGCAACATTATCATAAACTACTTCCTAAAAATTGTCTAATCATAATTAAGGAGTATGTACGGAGTATTTAACAAATCCTTCTTTTAAGATAGAAAGTTGTAACCTTAAAATGGTTCCATGTTTCCTATTTCCTATTTCCGGACAACAACTTAATTAGTGTTAACAATATTTTGTAACTAGATTTTTCTACTTATGTAAACAAACAGTAAACCATAAACATAAACTTTTACCATATACAGACTCAATTTTACAAAAGTACTAGCCCAATCTACCTTATAATTAAAAAACTCATTTTGTAATAGGTAGGGTAGTAACTTTGTACGTTTTTACTTTTTACTACTAATTTCTATTAGGCTAAAGGGAGTGGTAGGTGACTCAGTCATCGCCACCACAACGTCATCTTAGCTTTCTTTCTCTTCTTATTAAAATACATACTTTATACAAACTAAGCGAGTACTCGGGTATAGCAACAGATTTTCCTAGCAGTAGAAAATTAACGATAAGCGATATTGTGTTAACTGTTTCGTATAACGTTCAAAATAGAACGTGAAAATATCAAAATGTAATTGCAAACGATTGTAACATGCGACAATTCAACTCTAGCAAAAATTCTTATCATGTATCAAACAACATATAAAAATATTTTGTCTTTTTTTCTTTTCTCAAATCATATCTTTATACGATTAATATTTTCTTTACACGATTAGCATTATTCTTAAAATATTAAATGAATAATTAAAGTTTCAAGTACTATTAGAATTAACTTCAAACCGTCTTCAGTTTGTCGTATAAATCAATTCGTGTGTTTAATATGTTTCTTATAAAAGTTTTTAACTTTTTAATAATTCAAGAATTAGTTTCAAATCGTGTTTCAATTTTCGATATAATCCAATTGAAATGGCCAACAAGATTGACTAGCTCTCATAATCGATGAAAGTGGGTTACAGCTTTTACTCCATGTATGATTATTCATGTGAAAATCACCTTTCAAAATATATACAGAGTTATATGTATTCCATATGTGAAAATCACCTTTCAAAATATATACGGGGTTATACGTATAATTCAATTTGTGCGTTTAATATGTTTCCTATAAAAGTTTTTAACTTTTTAATAATTTCAAGAATTAGATACTAACTAACAATGCATGTTACTCGTCATGTAAAACTTCTTGATAGACGACATTTGAGGTGTAGACTCTTCCTTGATCGAACTCTTTGAGTGGCTTCACTAATACCTTTGTAGTTCTACGTGATATCCCTCTAGCCAAAGCAACATAAAGGTAGCAATGTGAGAAAATAGAGTCAGGCAAATAGACACCTACATTAGTCTTCTTTTCTTTTCTCAAATCATATCTTTATACGATTTTTATTTTCTTTAATCGATTAGCATTATTCTTAAAATCTTAACTACATTATAATGCATTTAGGTCATTCCTAAAAAATAAGTCCTAAGAAAATAAGACCAAAAACATTTCTTTAATTGGAAGGATTTCAAACTAACACATATATATGAATAGGAGTTAAGTTACATTATGAATTTTAATCTCTTTAATTGTATGAGCCACTAATATTTATGAACCTCATTAATTTGCAATAGTCCATTTGATCAATGTGTTATAAAAGCCCAATTAACTACCTTTTAATGCATATTTCATATATATATAAAGCCTACAAACTAACACAGCTTTATCTCAGCTTCTAAACACACATTACACTATTAATAATTTAAATGTTTTACTTTTAAAAAACATATATCTACCACGTTTTAAAGTATTTGAGACAATACTAAATAAGGAAGGTTAAAAATGAAAAATATTTGCTCGCCATAAGCAGTCACCGGGTACCCGCCGCCGCATTACGCTGGTACCCTTCTAGTATTAAATGAATCATTCAAGTTTCAAGTAATGTCAAAGTCAACTATTAGAATTAACTTCATACCGTCTTTAGTTTTTCGTATAAATCAATTCGTGTGTAGTTTTTCGTATAAATCAATTCGTGTGTTTAATATGTTTCCTATAAAAGTTTTTAACTTTTTAATAATTCAAGAATTAGTTTCAAACCGTGTTTCAGTTTTTGATATAATCCAACTGAAATGACCAACAAGATTGACTAGCTCTCATAATCGATGAAAGTGGCGTACACCTTTTACTCCATGTATGATTATTCTTGTGAAAATCACCTTTCAAAATGTATACGGGGTTATATGTATTCCATATGTGAAAATCACATTTCAAAATATATTCGGGGTTATACGTATAAATCAATTCGTGCGTTTAATATGTTTCCTATAAAAGTTTTTAAATTTTTAATAATTTCAAGAATTAGATACTGACTAACAATGCACGTTACTCGTCATGTAAAACTTCTTGATAGACGACATTTGAAGTGTAGACTCTTCCTTGATCGAACTCTTTGACTGGCTTCACTAATACCTTTGTAGATCTATGTCATATCCCTCTAGCCAAAGCAACATAAAGCTAGCTGATTGAGCCTAAACCGTCAGATAATATTGACCAAGGAATTTGGTCAACAAAGTCAAACAGCCTAAGGTCAATGCTCCGTGGATAGTATAGTGTTTCCCCGGGTCGTTATGTCCCGACGAGATTGCAATGGTGCTTGAAAACGTTTATGGGAATGAGTGGCACTGAGGACAGTAACCAAAGATGATTTGGAATTGATTATGCTACTGATTACTTTGTATTTGAATAACTGAAACAATACTAACAATTACATAAACATAGATATGATTACAAGTACACAAATCAGAAATCAGAATTGATTACAGACAGAAGAAAAGGTGAGTTTTAAACAATTTACAACTACAGGGGGTGCAAATGAAAATTTTACAAACTTAATTATAAAAAAAATTAATTAAAAAGAAAATTATTTTTTGATTATTTTATTATTTAATATTAATTATTTAAATAAAAACTATTTAACTATTTAATTAAAACTAATTAACTTAAAAACTTTATAATACAAATTTTAACTAGAAAATTGCAAAATTAATTTCTAAAATTCTAAAATGACTTAAAATTAATTTTAGAAACTAAAAATACCTATTTTTGTCTTTTTGTGGAATTTATATTAATTAAATACTAATTATTTTAATTAAACTAATTTAAATTACTAATAATACTAAAAATGACTTAGAAAATTCTGAGGAAATTTATAAAACTAATTAACCATCTCATGAATCCTAAAAAAATTATAAAAACTTTTAAAAATTATTTTTAGACTATTTTACTAATTATTTACTTGTTTATTAATTATTATCTAATTTAACTACATTAATTAAGAAAATTTGAAAATTAACAGTAGAAATTAAGAAACTATTTTCTAAAAATACTTAATGATTTATAAAACCTAGGAAAAATATAAAAAAGCACTATTGTTAATTAAAAATTTATAAAACTATTTAATATACTATCATTACTTAATTATTAATTAAACTAAAATTAATTCTAATAATTACTAAATTAAAATAGAAAAATCTAGAAAAATTACTGAAAATACTTTAAGATGACATACAATTAAGAAAAATATAAAAATGATGAAATGCTTAATAATAAGCTGAAAAGAAAAATTAAAAAGATAAATCTTATTAAATAGAAGCTATCATTATTTTTAAAGTTGTTTTTGCTGGTTTTTCTTTTTGACATGTGATTATAAGCTAAAAATAAACAACTTTTATGAAACCACTTTTGTTATAGCTTATTAATAAGCTATGTGCACCCCCTTGTGCTTAACAGTGAGATTAATGGCTTATTAGGACTTGTGGTGGTATGAAAAAGCTAATATTAAGCCACCAAATGGACAAGTGAGACAAAACAGATGAAATAAACTTGAAACAAGCAAAATAGCACAGATAAGTACTCTGAATAAGCTATGGCGACCAAATAAGTACTAAACAACTACAAGGCCAAAACAGGCCTTACAAAAGGACTTTTGGACCTCTGTGGGGTCCACAGAAGTAAATGGGGGTCCAAAGAAAGCTTTGACCCTCAAAGGTGAGCTGGTTAGCTTTCAAATAAGCCAAAAATTAAGGCTTAACTCCTACAAATAAGCTCTGTGAGAGCTTATGAAATTTGGCAAAAAGCCAAGTGTGCACTGACCTCTCAGTGTACACAGACAAATGGAACAAACTCAAAGCTACTTGCAGCCCTAACTAACAAGCTTGAAATGGTGAAATAAACCCTGAACTATCAAAATGGGTTGCTTGACTTTCCAAAAAGCCAGGAATCATGCATTGGGGCCCACTAATAAGCTCTGTGCAAGCTTATGAACTTGGGTGAAAAGGCTGTGCACGGGGGAGGTAACAGACAAAAGTGGGTACTTTGACACTGCTTATTTATAAGCGAATGAATTCCAAAATGGGATTTTCTTTTTGGAAAATGTTAACAACCAGCAAAATAACACAAATCAACAAAAGTTTTGGATTTCCAACCTAGATTAAACCCTGTGCAAGATCTGGGAGATTTGCACAATTTGACAGATTTGAAAATTTTGACTTTTGAAAGAACACTAAGGTTTGACTTTTATGAACTTTGATCTTGATTTATTGACTGATTATGACATATTAGGCTATAATAAGACTAAATTAAGCTAAGACCACTACTTGTGAAATGATTTGATGAGATTTGGACTTAAAAACTTCAACAGTTAACAAGTGAGATTAAATCAAAAGGCATTTTGACCTTTTTACAAATGGGACCTGTTTTTTATGGTTTCTATGACCTAAGTGAACCTAAAGCACCATGTACCAACCAAAAACAATAACACAAACAAGCCTTAACACAGAGGAACCAGCTAATCCAAACAACCTGTTAAGCAATGGGATTTTTTATTTTTAGATCAAATGGAAACAAGGGGCTTATGAAACTGTTTTTAACTGATGAGTTATGACTTATTAGACCACAATAAGCACAGGGATAGGATCTGAGACCACAAATGCTTATTGTACTAATTTATACTAAAAATGACAGATGAAAATGAAATATAAAGCTATAACTAAAAATTACAAACAAGCATAAGAGATTAAGTTTTAATACTACTAATCTATACTAAATAAGCCTTAAAAATGCAGAAACAAGCAAAGATAAGCAATTACACAATGAAACAAGAAAGTTGAGAAAAATTCTTACAACTGCCTTCCAGCTTATACACAAGGACCAAGGATCAAGAATCAACCTATAGGCCTTCCACAAGACCACTAACCCAGGGCCATCCATGATTCACCATGCTCCAGCTTGATGATCACCATAATCTCCATTTTTGATTTTTTTTCTTTATTTTTCTTATTTTTTTGTGTTGTTTGATTTTTGATACTAGATTGTATTTTAAGGTTTCTAAAAGCTTTATTAAGCTTTCTGGGAGCCTAAGTGAGCTTAAGAGTCCATAATATCAAACAGAAATAACAATGAAGCTTAATAGTAATTTTTGAAATAAAAAGTGAAAATTGCATATACTAAAACAGATATTGAAATTCAATTTGATTGAGGAAAACAGTTGAGATTACACTTGAAATCACTGATTACAACCCTAAAAAGCTAAAAGTTACACTTGAGAATGATAATTTTACTACTACGACACTAATTATGCTAAAAATGAACTACTCCTCTTCGCTGCTTCATCTTTGTCCTTTTATAGGCACTAATTAGGGTTCTTGATAGTCTCTGAGTGAATTCTTGACCATTGGATGCTTTATCTTTGATCTGAGCCCTTGATTGAGTTTTGGCGCCAAAATGGTTTTATAACCAATTTTCTGTTTTTTTATTGCGAGAGGGGGGTGGCAGCATTAATTGTTGTTGTCTTTGTAAGGTGCAATTGGTGGTGAATGGGAAGGGCGGTGGATGTGATGGAGGAGCGGGTGGTGATGGGATGCTGCAAGTGGGAGTGAGGGAGAGGGTGAGAGGGAAAAGGCTGTTTGTTGACCGGTTTGACCCAGGGTCAAACATTGACCCTGGTGTAATATCAAAGGGGATGGGATGTTGGGCTTGTGGGTGGAGTTGGGCCTTGTGGGTGGACTGGACCAGTCTTTGGTTTGGATTCGGCTTTGGGTTTATAATAATACAAAGGGTCCGGTTGGTTTTTACTAGTAGAAATCACAAGGACCAATTGTGTAAAATGCCGAAAGTTGAGGGACTTGATTTACCAATTTCCAAAAGTACTCACAAGGTTAAATTCTGCCAAGTTACCATAGTCCAAGGTACCATGTTGATTTTTCCATTTTTGAGTTTCCAGAAACTAAATCTGCCAAACTTGTAAACTTTAGGGACCAATATGTAAATTCACCAATCTTTCAACTTCAAGGACCATTCTTGCCAAATATTAGTAGCATAAGGACAAAAATTTATTTTTTCAAAGTTTTTACATCCCAGGGACCAATATTGTCAATTTTGCAAAGTTGAGGGACTAAACTTGTAATTTTATGAAATTTTACACCAAAGGACTAAGTATGTAATTTGTGATTCAAAAAGGACCTTTGGTGACTTTTTCATGTTTTAGAATAACCAGGGACTAGTTTTGACAAGTTTTGAAAGTTGAGGGACTGAAACTGCCAATTATGCAAACTTTGTTCATTTTTCATTTGTTTTTTTTTATCATTTTGCATCTGAAACATATAAAACACAATCCTGAGATATTTTCAGTATTTAGATGTATATTTGAGTGTTTTTGAATGTTTTGGCAGCTCAGATTAGGTACAAATAATTAGTATTTACACACTCATCACTAGCAATGTGAGAAAATAGAGTAAGGCAAATAGACACCCACATTAGTCTACTTTTCTTTTCTCAAATCATATCTTTATACGATTATTATTTTCTTTACACGATTGGCATTATTCTTATAATCTTAACTACATTATAATGCATTTAGGTCATTTTTAAAAAAGAAGTCCTAAAAAAATAAGACCAAAAACAATTATTTAATTAGAAGAATTTCAAACTAACACACATATATATATATATATATATGAATAGAAGTTAAGTTACATTATGAATTTTAATCTCTTTAATTGTAGGAGCAACTAATATTTACGAACATCATTAACTTGCAATAGTTCATTTGATCAATGTGATATAAAAGCCCAATTAACTACCTTTCAATGCATATTTCATATATATATAAAGCCTACAAACTAACACAGCTTTATCACAGCTTCTAAACACACATTACACTATTAATATTTTAAATGTTTTACTTTTAAAAAACATAATATCTACTACGTTTTAAAGTATTTGAGACAATACTAAATAAGAAAGGTTAAAAATGAAAAATATTTGCTCGCCACAAACAGTCACCGGGTACCCGCCGCCGCATTACGCGGGTACCTTTCTAGTATTAAATGAATAATTCAAGTTTCAAGTAATGTCAAAGTCAACTATTAGAATTAACTTCATACTGTCTTTTGTTTTTCGTATAAATCAATTCGTGTGTTTAATATGTTTCCTATAAAAGTTTTTAACTTTTTAATAATTCAAGAATTAGTTTCAAACCGTGTTTCCGTTTTTGATATAATCCAATTGAAATGGCCAACAAGATTGACTAGCTCTCATAATCGATGAAAGTGGCGTACAGCTTTTACTCCATGTATGATTATTCATGTGAAAATCACCTTTCAAAATATATACGGGGTTATATGTATTCCATATGTGAAAATCACCTTTCAAAATATATACGGGGTTATATGTATAATTCAATTTGTGCGTTTAATATGTTTCCTATAAAAGTTTTTAACTTTTTAATAATTTCAAGAATTAGTTTCAAACCGTGTTTCAGTTTTTGATCTAATCCAATTGAAATGGCAACAAGATTGACTAGTTCTCATAATCGATGAAAGTGGCGTACAGCTTTTACTCCATGCATGATTATTCATGTGAAAATCACATTTCAAAATATATACGGGGTTATATGTATTCCATAAGATATACATTAGAAAGAGTTAATAGATTAGCCGTAGATGTTTCTCATATAGAAACAATTGTTTCCTATAATAATTGTAGTCAACTCTTATATGTATGTATACACGAGTGAATGTGTAGCAAAGAATTGTTTCCCATAATAGTTGTAGTCAACTCTTAGTTCGAGAATTGTTTCCTATATGAATTTTCAACCGTGTGAATGTGAATGTGAATGTTCAGTAAACATTGATGTTGGAACGTGTGAATGGGTAGTAAAGAAGTTGCATATAATTTTTTTTTAACATTCTTACTTTTCTTCAAACTCAGAGCCCCCGCACTACCGTCAACACCATTACTATTGAAGAGGGTGGCTTAACCACTACGGATGCCTAAAATGAAATTTCAAAACAAGTCCTTACATATTAAAACCGTTTGTGGGAACTTTCGTTTATGTAACCTTTAGCTTTTTGTCTTTTTTACATGTGATGGCTAATCTGTGTGATCGACTATTTACATATAGAAGACAGTCAAAAGATTAAAGCCTCAATAAATCGACGCCTAAAGTCTTAGCTTTAGTAACCTTGCCTTAAGCTACCCCTGCCAGACTTGGCTTACGCCACCCCTACCATTGTGCCACGTCTACCATTCAGGCATCCACCACTATCAATAAGTTTACACCTCAAAGTACTGAGATGGCCTCCTGTTATCACTCAACGTCTTCATTTCCTTGTCTCAAGAACTAAACCATACTTTTTCACATTATCAATTAAAACATGTTATAGAAGTTGCAGATTACAGCCTTTGAAATGACTATGAAACATCAAACATTATATATATTTAGCACTGCAAAAGAACTTGAGCGGCCAATCTAACATTTTAATTACGCTAGAAACCAACATTCTTTTCGCGGGAATATTCGGGATAGTGTGGAGCGTCATCAGTTTTTAGAGTGGAATTCCATGCTTGAGGTTGTGTCTTTGTCGCCGGCTCAAGATAGATGGTGTTGTGATTTATCTAGCGATGGTGAATTCCGGGTTAAGGAGGTACGTAATATTATTGATGACTTACTTCTTCCGTCGTATTCGGATTCTACCAGATGGGTGACATACATTCCCATCAAAATCAATGTATTTGCTTGGCGTCTTTATCGTGATTGTTTGCCGACTAGATCCAACCTCAATCATCGTGGTGTTATATTGGATTCGGTTTCTTGTCCGTTATGTCAGTCTTCTGAGGAAACCATTAATCATATTCTGTTTCGTTGTGAATTGGCCAAGATCGTTTTGCATAAGATTTTCCGTTGGTGGGATTTGTCTTGGGAAGAGTTGACATCGGTATCGAATTGGGTTTCCTGGTTTTCTTCTATTCGCCTCTCCCAAAAATTTAAGGCTTTGTTGGAAGGTGTTTTTTATATTGCTTGGTGGTTTATTTTGGTGTTCGGCAATCGCTCTATTTTTGATGATTCGCCTCCAAGACGATCGGTGATCTTTGATGATATTGTTTCTTTCTCTTTTATTTGGTGTTCTAGTAGATGTAATAGGGTTTTCTCGTAGGAGACTTGGTTAAAAAAACCCTTATTTGATTTCTTTGTAATGTTTTTTCTAGCGTCTTGCTAGTTTCAATAAAATTTGTCGTTAAAAAAAAAGAAACCAACATTCATGGCTTCTGATGACATGAAAAATTAAGGTGCCAGCCCAGAATCAAGTGTACAGTTGCATCAACACACCAAAATATTCTCATAAGGCAACATGCCTTAGAGATTTACATATTTAGATTATTAAGCTCCTTAATGTAACTATGCCTTTTTGCAAACTAAAAAACAAAAAGAAAAAGATTTTTTGGAGAGACAAACTTCTCCACTTTGATGAGCTTCGTTGATCATTTGTCATATTCATCTTCATCATCTTCGGCTTCAGCTTGTGCTTCGTTCTCACCCACTTCTTTGTCTTCATCGCTGTCTTCTTCCCCTGCCCCACCCAAACTCTCTAATCGAACGAGAAGTTACAGGAGCGGAACTTGCTTTTTCCACAATTTTCATGATATCCTCTACGCTTTGTGGTGAAAATGTAGGGTTTTCCTTCCTATAGTATACACTATACAGTTTGAGCTGCTTCTATTAATTCTCTTGGTATGTTCTTCAGAAACCATGGGTGGCTTTTGATATCTTGGAGGTTGATCCTCTGTCGAACAAGGTAAAACAATGTCAAAGTTGATGCAAATTCTCTATTTCACTTATCAAAAGTCAAACACACAGGAGATTACGGTTGGAATCAGATGAACGCTAAAAATTTGAGTATAAATATAGCTGTCAAGATGACGTAAGAAGCTAATGTGCCAATCCATGATTGACAGTATCATAATCAAATATGAATATCTTTCCTATTGCATGTTTATGAATTCAAGATTCATCATGTATAAAACTAAGTTTGCAAGTATAACTAAGAGGCGTGTAGTTTTTAGTTTGACTTTCATTGTTGCCATGTAGCTGCTTGACATTCCATATTCAATATGTTTTTCACAATTCTCTCACATTTGACCATTTTAAACATTTCATTTTTTCACATTTGACCATTTTTCTTTTATATGTAGTTATGTAGTTAAGAGATAATCCACTAAATATCTCACACACACTCACAAAACAAATAGAAAAACATTTACTTTTTCATGGGGCCACAATTATTAAACATGGATCATGGTGAGTCAGTCACCATAAACACAAATATTCCCGTGACCCTTGCAAGTGTTTTGGAGGTGGAGCGTGAGTGAGTCAATCACAACACACAATTACCATCCATTCCCTCTAGTCGTATTTGCACACAACTATTTCTTTCTTCGGAAAATCCTTAACTATAGCCTCTAATATTATTGACAACTATAGTAACTAATTAACTTTTACTACTCATGATAGTCAACCAGAACCAGATCATTTTACAAATCATATTTGTTAGGTGTGTTTGGCAAAAATAGCAGTAGCAGTAAGCAGTAGCTGTATTTTTGAATAAAAATATTGGTAACATAGTCGTAGTTTTATTATAATGTGTAAAACAATTAATCCCTAAATGCTCAAATCTTTTAAATGTTATTTCATGATGCGTAAAAAAATAAGCATTCCGAAAAAATAGATAAAACTACTTGGTACTTGCTAAACGAACATTAAAAATCACAACAATTAATGCTCACCTCTCCTAAAAGCTATGCGCCAAACACACCTTAACCGAAACAATAACTTTGTGCTTTTACTTTTTACTACTCCATCCGTTTCAAAATTATTGTACCCTGACAAAAAATACACAGTTTAAGAAAATATAATCCTTACTGAATTCTCTCTCTTACTTTTTTACAAAATGACAGTTTTACCCTTATGCAATTAATTGAATCTTTGAATGATCTTTGTAATTTTTATTATCATTAAGTGCAATATAGTAAACTTGTTATATTATTCACAACTATATTTGAAAAAGAACAATAATTTTGAGAAAACTCAAAATAAAAAAATAAAAAAGAAAACTATTAATTTAAGATAGAGGAGTACTTGAATGCCAATAAATATACCAATAAAGCAATTTGTTCCCTGGTAAGCCAAAGAAAACCTCTATATATTGACACTCATTTCCATCACTGTAGCAAAAACACACAACCCACAAAACCCTCATTTTCTCTCTCTAAAAACCCCAACAATGACCACTTCTTCCATGACCATCGACACCTCCTCCGGCCAGAAACACGTCTCCGCTAGCGGAGCCTCAGGCCGGAGGAGAACAAAAAACACCGACTCATCATCATCCCAAAAGAAAAACAAACCACCACAACGCGGAATGGGCGTCGAAAAGCTCGAACTCGAGATTATTCGTTTACAAGCTGAACGAGGGAAACAACCACCACCACCTTTTAACAACACCTTTGCACCTCCTCAACTTAACGGAGCGTTTCAGTTCCGTCAGCCTGCTGTTAACTATTTTAACGGGGTTGTTGGAGATCATCCTCATCAGCAGCAGCATGTGTATCAGAACATGATGATGACTAATGAGCTGTCTTCAATCCAGAACAACTCGTACTTCAAATGTGTTTCTGATGGTTGTGGTGCTTGTTATAAGGTATATATAAACATTTTATATAAATTTTGTTTTTTTAACGGCGGTTTTTTATAAAACTAGCAAGAACCAAGAAAAAAAGTTTGTTTTTTAGTACTTAAAGTGTGTTATTTGTACTTGTTTTGTATGTTGTTTTTTTTTTTTTTTTTTTTTTTTTTTAATTTTTATGTAGATTTTTTGTAAATGATAACTACATATGGTAACTTAATGGTTAATAACAACGATACGTAAATAGTTTGTTTATTATTTTATGCATTAGATTTTTTTTTTTTTTTTTTTTTTTTTTTTTTTTTTTTTTTTTCTTCTTCTGTAAATGATTAAGGATATGTTTATAGTTTGTTGATATTTTACGTGTGTACTTGTTTAAAATTTTTTGTAAAATAAAATAGGTCAGTTAGTGAAGGATCTGTCATTTAGCGGTAACTGATTAACTAGTTTACTTTTTCATATTTTATGTGTTTGTAGTTATGTATAACTTGTTCACCAAGTTTTATTAGTAACAAACCTAGCTTTTTTTTACCAGAAAAAAAGGATTAGTGGTGGAGGAAGCAGTACTTATTCAGTGAATCCGTACCGTAACTACGCGGTTAACAACAATGCGTTTGTTGAGACTATCGACGCGGGAAGACCTCGCCGTGTCCAGGTATTTAGTTATTGACTAACTTATTTCACCAAAAAAAAAAAAAAAAAAAAAAAAAAAAAAAAAAAAAAAAAATTGTATAAAAACAAATGATGACGTCATTATCTGTTGATTAATTGATTCTTTTTTTGAAATGTAGGTTAGGGAAGTGAAGGAAGTGATGCCAGTTAACCGTAATGGGATGAACTTGATGACTGAGTACCAGTTTTTCCCGAGGAAAAACAGCGTGGGCGACGCAGGAGAGATGATGAGAACCGCGTCCTCCGCGTGGTATGGGAGTGGTCTTGGTGTTGGCGTTAGTGGTATCGGTACTTCGGTTGATGGAAGCATGCTAGGGTTACGCGCTGGTGATGGATCATGTGTCACAGCCATAACTGGAAATGAAGAAGGATGTGTTTCTTCAGTTGATCTGTCTCTTAAGCTTTCATATTGATGAGTGTTTGTTTGTTTAATTAAAGACTTAAAATCTTTATTGATTTTATTTTGCTAGCTTTATGAAAAGTTAAATGTATGGATTTAATTAGCTATTAAGATGAAGATACAGTTATGTAGCTAATTACTTACCTTGGATTTTAGTGAAATGAAATACAATGAATATGATATGGTTATGATTTTTGTACTATAAAGTTTCATATTTGGTCAATCTTGTATGAAATTTTGATGGATGAGTTAATAGGTACTTCATACAAGGAGTGTGTGAGTACACATGATAATGTTACATATATTCATGTAATATGCAACATATCATTTTTGTTCTCATTCAAATTATATGAATCACCAATTGACTAAAGTTAAAAAGTGGCACTTGATGTTTAGGAACATACATGACGTGCTAAACCGGATAAAAATATGCATGTGTTAAGTGTGGATTTGGGTTAAAAATGTTGTGATCTTTTGTTACCACACATGTAGAAGGTGTTTAGTCCATGTTTACCACAAAGGCTTTTGCAAAAAGCTCTTTTGTAATTCTATGGTAGTTTCAAAAAGCAATATATAATAAGCTAAAAAGGAACTTAATTAGAACAAGCCCAAAATGGCAAAACTGTAGAGTTGAATATAAAGGGTAGACAAGGTAAAGCTTTATACTGAAAAGCTACAAAAAAACTTAGCTAGCTAGCATGAAAAGATAGATACATGATCATAGTTAATAGATGTATGTATGAGAGAGTTGGAAAAAATGAAGAAGCTTTTCTGTTAAAAAGAAGAGACTTTAAAGGTTATGAGTGCTTGTTTGAGGTAAAGTGGTAGAGAAACAGTGGTCTGGAGATGAGCAGCAGTGGCTGCTATTTGCAGTTTATGCTGCAGCAGCAAAAGAATCAGGTGCAGTGAAGTGGGATCTCACATTATATGCTGTCCATTTGTACTATATTGTTAAAAATATATTATATTGTTATTATTTTTTAATATTATTGTTATTACTACTACGTATTTATTTATAGACACCCATCCATAAATACTGAAGTATATACTGTTACATTGTATATGTCTTGTGAAGAACTACTTTGTTAGGTATTTATTTCAAGTTGAATTAAGTTCATAGAGTGGTGATGGAGTGTTGCAAATATTGATAACTGACAATGTTTTTATGAACGGCCCTCTTCAAATACAAGTACAAGACTATGTGGGGCGTGTTAGTTTCACGCAAAAAATCTGACAACAAAAATTAGGATTATCAATATTTTGAAAAGATGTACAAGCTTATTAGTAGAATATTTGATAATTTGATAGAATCAAGTGTTTATAGATAAAAATGAAATGATTAGATTACGCGCGGATCCTTATTGGCTTCAAACAGTAGCTTAGCATATAGGGTCTATCGTGTATATATGTCACTGAGGCCGAGCATCGTAGACCCAAAACCGACCGAGACTGAGAGGACCGACCGGACCGAAGGACCAGCGGTCCAGTTTCGGTCCGGATTTTTTCTTTATTTTGGTCTGGTTCGGTTCGGTCTTACGTAAAACCCGGATATTATGCCTTCTTGGACAGGACCGAACCGAACACATTCGGTTTGGTCTTCGGTCTAGGTTTTTGGGCTATTTCGGTATCGATTTTGGTCGGTCCGATCCGATCTTAGACCAATGCTCACCCCTATATGGCACAATCCTTTAAAATTTACATAACTCCCTTGACTATAAGACCACCCCAGAAGAAGGCATAGTTCAAGCGTGGTCGTCTGATGTGGCACCACCATGACACACAAAACATTGCTACATTTCTTCTGTTCACGCGTGAAGAGAAAAAAAATGTTGGTGCCTTGGTTGTTGGCTTTACCAAACAACAAAATAATAATAATAATAATAATAATAAAATTGTATTTGTGTGACCGTATTGTGAGATATGTTTGCATTTAAGTGCATCATGTTTGTGTGATGAGTTTAGTGAACCTAAAAAGGGTTGTTGTAAGTTTAATAATGGAATTGTATGATGATATATTACTGATATGACGGTGACCTAATGATAAGTCTAGTTAATCACCCTGTGTAGACAATAACCCTACTCGAGCTTAACTCAGTGACGGAACTAAAACACAAAGTGACCATGAGAAAAATCAAACTATACAATACGACTTTTAAAGATTGGGTGCATTTAAGAAAAATCAAAGGTTTTTCTGTAAGCATTCATATGTGTAGACATTAACATCAAATATTCATGATGAACACATTCAACAATTATGCCACAAGGATCTTAGAATACGATAATAACCACATAATAACATGAACGAGTAAAACATACCCGAAACGGAAGCACATGTCGACATGATATAGAAACACTTGAACACGACTAGTATCTCTCCCTTTACCCACTTAAGTGTAGAGAGCTTGATGGATAGTTATGTCATTCTACTTGTTGTGTATATTGGGTAGAGAGAGGACTAGGCATATATATAGGCTTAAGAGTTAGTATGTTAGGGCTGTAAACGAGCCGGACGAACACGAACGGAGCCCTGTTCATGTTCGTTCATTTAATTTTAGCCGGATAAATAAACGGACACGGACACTTAAACGGACGAATTTTATTGTTCATGTTCGTTTATCAAGAAAATGAATTGTTATGTTCGTTTATGTTCGTTCATTAAGACACTAAACGAACGCTAAACGAACATAAACGAGCGAACATAAATGAAAATAGACAAACAAACATAAACTTTATTGAATTCTTCACAATATATCGTTTTATAAGTGTTGCTTTATTTAAACAAACCAATTTTTAAAATTATAAAATTAAAATATGTGATATATGAACATAAATAGATAAATAAACATAAACGAACTTTAATGAACGCCTAATCAGACGTTCACGAACATAAATGAACGAACGAGACTTTTGTTCATGTTCGTTCATTTAACTAAACGAACGTAAAATATTGTTCATGTTCGTTCATTTAATAAACGAACGGACATAAACGAACTTTTTACCGAACCGTTCATGAAATGTTCACTGAACGTTCAGTTCGTTTACAGCCCTATGTCCATCAATACTAACAAATAAAACGGTCAAGACTTAAAGTACCATTAGGAGCAATCGTTATAATATTGAATTATTTGATTACATAATAAGTATACATTTAAGTATGGGCGATTTTTTTCTTCTAAACCCTTACCTTCTCATAAACGAATTTTAATCTTCAATCTTGTTCTTGTTCCTTTAACGATCATGTTTCTAACAAATTAACTGTGTTTAATTGTGTTGTTAACATTATTTTTATTGGGATTCAGACCTGATTGGATTAGGGTTTCGTTTTTCTTAGGGGTTTAGTTTAATCGCTGCTTAGTCTTAGGGTTTTTAGGGTATCGCTAATCTGCTCTCCTATTTTGTTGCGATCTCATGATGGAAGTCGGTTAGTGTGTGCTGGGTATTTAATTCATGCCTCAACCTTGTTGAGGCCATCGTTTCTTTGAAGGTTTGCCGTGGTCCTTCTTGTTTTTATTGCGATCGTTATTTCTAGGTTTTTAGGGTTTTCTCGTTTGCTTTTTTAAGTCGATTATGGAGAGAGTGGGTGTTCCGAATGTTAATATGGATGATGTTGATTGTTTACAAGCTGCTAATGTTGATTTGTCAAAGGTGACTATGAGGAAACATAAGAAGCCTAAGGGTTCATTTAGTGAGCATGTGGTTATTAAGGAATCGGTGGTCACTACTGGTCCTAATACGGAGGTTAACTCTATTCAAAGTAATCATGACTTTATTAAAGGGGTGTTGGGGGTCTCGCTTAAATCAGCCTTGGACATTGATGTATTTCTCAAGGAGCTTGAAGCGGGCAAACATCCGACATGGCCTAGTTTGGATAGCGAAACTCAATCACTGGTGTATGAGGCTATGTGTGGCTTATGTGAGGCTTATGGGATTGACATGAAGAATGATAATACTAAATCTGATGTGAATGACATAGATAATACATCTAATGTTAATGTGGATGCGAATATTCAAACTACACAAAACTCTACTGCTGAGGCTGTTTGTGAAGGTGTTAATGTGTCTATTCCACGTAGAGTAGTAGAAAAGGTTAGTGCCCGTCTTGAACACACTCTGTATGGCTACTTTATTGGTAATAGAATGACGTTTCCAGTGGTTGAATACTATGCTAGAAATAATTGGGCTAAGTATGGTTTGAAAAAAATCATGATGAATGCTAAAGGTTTTTTCTTTTTTAAATTTGATACTCAAGCCGGTTTAGAATCCGTTTTGGAAGATGGCCCTTGGATGATACGTAAATCTCCAATCATTCTCAAGCAATGGTCTATTGATACTAGATTATGTAAGGAAGAGCTGACACGTATCCCGATATGGGTTAAATTGCATGATGTGCCTATCCAAGTTTTTGAAGATGATGGTATTAACTTGATTGCTTCTTTTATTGGCAAACCTATTATGTTGGATTCGTACACAAGCTCTATGTGTAAGGATTCTTGGGGTAGAAGTAGTTTTGCTCGATGTTTAATTGAAGTGGGTTCAGAGGATGAGCTAGTGGAAGTTATCACTATTGGGGTCCCATCTCTTACAGGGGATGGGTTTACTAAAGAATCTATCCGAATAGAGTATGAGTGGAGGCCTCCTAGGTGCACATCATGTAAGATTTTTGGGCACATCTATGAGCATTGTACTAAAAAGGAGATTCCTCCTCCTGTTGTTACTAATGCAAATGTGGTTACTACTGCTACTATGCATGCTAATGATGATTTCCAAAAGGTGAGTCGTAAGAAGAAAAAAGGTAAAGCCCAGTCAGGTATAGGGAGTCAGGTTGGTACTTCTGTCAAACAGTCTGTCAGGTATGTGCCAAAGAAGACTACTAGTGAACCAAAAAAGGGAGCTACTAGTAATGTGTCTACATCGTCATCTATGTTGAAGTCTAAAGGTCCCCAAGTGTCTACATCCAATCTTTATGATGTTTTAGCTACTGATGAAGATGGTGATGATGATTGTGTTGATAACAGGTTTAATGAATCGGCTAATTTATTTCCTTGCTTTGCTAAAGGTGGAAGTTCTTCTTTCACGGATGCTGCTGGTTAGCTTGTTTTGTCTTGTTTCTTGTTCTAGGTTCATTTTGATTCTAGAGTTGTTAAGAGCTTTTGGCATGTCATAAGCTCTAGTTTAGTTGTCTTTCAAGCTGTGTTAGCTTGAGGTTAATGTGGTATTTCAGCCACATTCCATTTGTACTCAAACGTTTTGGTTTTAATTTATTTACCAGGGTGCAGGATTACTCCCCTTTACCCTAAGTATATGTAACCTACAATTCAATATGAGATGATAATGAGACATAATAACATGTCACATTCTTACATTTTCTTAACAAAATGAACACTATGCTACAAAAATCTATGAGTGTCCCAGGACCTCGCGAGACCCACCCTGGTTCCGTCACTAACTGAACTCATTTGTTAATTAGCAATCTTGGCCCATAAAAGAAAATTACTCTTTGACATTTGAAGATTTGAAGACAAAGGAGCAAGAATATTTTACTTTTCAAATCATATACATGTAATTCATCATAAAAGATTAATAAGTAATCTACTAAAATAGTATATATGATCACGAGAAGGAAAAAAGTAAGATTTTAAAAGATATCACAGAAAAAAAGTAAAGCATGTTTGTTGTTGTTGAGTCAAAGAATTGAAAATCTATATATTGTTTGTAAACTTACGTATTATAACTACTTTTTCACAACAACGAACTTTATTGATTTGTCTAAGGGAGGTGTTATAAGAATGAGGTCTGTGACCCATAGGCATGCAGCTAGGACAAATCCTCCCTAGTGGAGGTATTTTTTTTTTTTTAATTTTTTTTTTATTTATTTTTTTTTTTTACAGTTTTGTCCCCCTTTGTCTTTTGGTGTTTTTTTTTTCAAAGTTTGTGTCCAAGTGCAGGTTGTACTTTTTTGTTCCATGTTTTGTCCAAGTGCACATATTTCAGCTTCCAAGTTTTGTCCAAGTGCAGTTTGCACACAAAACACATTTTGCACACAAGCAGATTGCACACAAGCAAAGCAGGCTCATATTTAACACGTAATCGTCATCGCCTTATAGTCTGAAAATAATTAAAACACAAATATGTTAGGCACGGATATGAAGGTTGCAAAGTGCCTTTTTAGAAAACCATTTGTCCAAGTTTTGTCCAAGTGCAGTTTGCACACAAAACACACTTTGCACACAAGTAGATTGCACCTGAGGTGTTATAAGAACAGGGTCTAGTGGGACTAGGCTGCAGGACTGCATCCAAGTGCACCAATTGCACAAAGCAGTAAAGATTCTCAAACTGCAAGTACTCACAAGACAACAGTAAAGATTCTCACAAATTCCACACAATACACATGTTACACAAGGTTCACAGATTCCACAAGCTCAGTCAAGATTCTGAAACTGCGAGTACTCACAAGACAACAATAAAGATTCTCAAACAGCTTTGCTCCATTATAAACAAGGCTCGTGATATATTGAACCTCACCACAAAGCAGTATCACAAAGCAATCTCAATCACAAAGTAGTATCACAAAGCAACTCTCAATCAGTATCACAAACAATATTGTAAGGGTTGAATTATAATGACCCTCCTTTTTATGATATTTTAACCCTCTCTATTAAGCTGTATCACAACAATATATTGTAAAACAAACAACAAAGAAGCAGATTGCACAAGTGAAAGCCGCAAGTGAAAGCAATTGTCAATCAATATCACAAACAAAGCAACATAAGCCAAGTGAAACTCAAGCCGCAAGTAACAAACCACAAAGAAGCAACAAATATCTTAGGCTGTCGAAATGTCTCAATCACCATTTTACACACAAGAGGTAACCATTTTACACATTAAAAAGACATTGAGAACATTAGGCTCAGATTATAAGCCACACAACCGTAGATAACAGAAGAAGCACAAATTCAAGATCTACACAAGTCCCGAACTTCAACAAAGAACATGCGAGACATAGTTTTTACACGGGTCCTAGTGTTCAACAGAGAATAAGGCACGGGTTGTACGTTGGAGATGCAGATAGTGAATATTTTATGGAGCAGATTCCAGTGATTTTCCATCCATACATAATAAGTATATATAATGTGTTAGGTGATGGAAATTGTGGGTTTCAGAGTGTTGCCCACAGTATTTGTGAAGAGCAACATAGGTGGGGAGAAGTTAGAGAGATGTTATTGCAAGAGTTGGACCTACATAGTGAGGTTTGCATACGTATGTGGTCGCAAGCTGGCTTTAACGGAATTCGCTATTCAATAAATTGGTTGGGAAATGGAGCTACACCGTTAGATCGCTATATGATTATGCCAGACATGGGGTTGGTTATTGCATCATGGATTAACCGACCTGTTGTATTCATATCCCGGCGGGGTTGGAATACATGTTTTCCGCTTGTTCCCGGTCCAGATTTCTCACAAAGAACTGACCCCCTTGTGATAGCCCGTGTAGGGCCAGACGAATGTGGTCACTACATTTGTCTTACGCTAGACAAACAATCTCCACTTCCGCATCTCCACCCACAATGGAGGAGGCACAGAGCCCAAGATGCATCCCAATGGGAAACATTATATTCCGATCAACTAAACTAGTTGTAAATAATTATACAGACAAAACATTGTAAATGATTACTGATTTATGTTGTAAATAATAGAGATACCGACAAAACATAGTGAATGATTACTGATTTATATTGTAAATAATTATACTGACAAAATATTGTAAATGATTATTGATTTATGTTATAGAGTATGTTGTTTGAGAAACCTTTGAACTCAAATGTTTATTTATGCAATTCGAATGATTTTTTTTTTTTATTATTGCAGAAAATTAATTTGTTTAAATTAGTAATAACATTATTGATTGATGTTGTAAATTATTATGTAAATTCCTTTGTCAGGTGGAACGCAGAAATCCTTTCTTGTGTCGATGTGAGAGAGGATTCATTATAGAACGGACATCCTGGAAAAAAGCTACTTTTGGGCAACTATATTATGCATGTTCTTATTCAGTGGTAAATAATCATACGTTTGCTTAGTTATGTAAATATGTAAATATTTTTTTTTGTTAAAAATACATTTCTTATAATTTT
The DNA here is from genome assembly GCA_030686995.1 of Artemisia argyi. Taxonomy (NCBI): domain Eukaryota; kingdom Viridiplantae; phylum Streptophyta; class Magnoliopsida; order Asterales; family Asteraceae; genus Artemisia; species Artemisia argyi. Next base: position 224,181,894 of record CM060701.1, on the reverse strand, counting down.
CTTAACATGTAACAGCCAGACTCAAAGGACTATGGGTGTCGATACTTCATGTGGAAAGATGAATTTCAAATGAGGTACTTTAATCAAGCCTCTTCTTCAATGCAGTGCTCAAACTGCGTTGCTAAAGCTAATAAGATTGACCAGCTTGAAGCAACAAACAAGCTGTTGATGATAAGAATAAAGAAGCTGGAGATGGAGTTAGAATTGGTAAGGAATCATGAGGATCACGCTTGTTAGTCGGGTGCAAGGCTCCATGATCTTTTAAATGAAATGAATAATCTTCATATGTCGTAGATGTTGTTGTTTTTAAATAATATGTTAAAGTTGTTATTTAATTGAATAATAACAGTTGTTGTTGTAGTTATTTAATGTGATAATGTTTAACGTGCTATTGTTGTTGTTGTTAATTAAATTAAAACAAATTAAACGTTAATTATATAAGCATAACAAATAAGCACAACAAAAACCATTAAGCAAAATATATTATACAAGCAAAATACAAACACAAAATAAAATAAAAAAATAATAATAATAAAAACTCTATTATGTAGAGAAGGTTAAAATATCTTCTATGTATGTATTATGTACTTAGTGTACTTTTGTCAAGCTACACTTTATATGGTTGTTGTATCAGTCAAAGCTCACTCGGGTGATTCTCCTCACCTTTGAATGGTGTTGCTGTAGGCTGTCTCAACTATTATGGGGTATGTCTTGTTTGGCTTAACTTGTTATGTTTCGATGTAACTTGTTATGTTGTATCTTCGTCCTTTTGTGAGATATGAAATGAAATGAAACCTTTGTTCAAAAAAATTATAACCCATTCCCGCCTTTGTCTAAATATATGATCCAAAAAGTTAGTTTAGACACTTTTAAGATTGAACTTCCTAAAAGTTAGTCAAGTCAGAAATTTCGTCTGCAAGTATTTAATGTACCTGAATATGTTTTTTGTATGCTACATGTATTTTATTTTTTAAAGGATGTGTTGACCGCACCCTCCCTACCAAGGGGGTCCACCTACTTTTAGTCAAAATATACAGGTTTTAGGTTATGTTTGGCAAAAGTAGCTGTAAGCAGTAGCTGTGAGCAGTAGCAGTGAGCTGCGAGCAGTAGCTGTGAAAAATGAGCTTTCCGCTCACAGCTTCCTAAAGAAGCATTGGAAAAATGAGCTTTTCTAAAAAATAGCAAAGCTCACCGCTCTTTTGCCAAACAACACTGAAAATAAAAAAGCTCATTCTCACTGCTCATTGATCAAAAAAGCTCCAAAAAAGCTCCGTGCCAAACATAGCCTTAATGCAGACAATACAAGCGACAGCAGCGGGTCAAATAAGGAGGGTGTGGCTTAGGGAGGGTATGGTTAACTCATGCCTTTTTTAATTAAAAGTGTCATATACTAATGTTTTTACATCCCCTCGCCCGTTCTAGTTTTTGTTGTAGTGGTTAGCGGTTAGCGGTTAGCCTATATATTTATTACTTCTAGTAAAAAAAGTCGACACCGTATATTTTGATATTTTCAGCAAACTTGCACAAAATACACCACACGTTAAGATAATGCATCAGCCATAATGTTACATTTCATATAGTTTAATAAATATCAGGCAAAATTGACAAACTTAATTTTAAAAAAAAAATGGTTACTTCTAAATATTACGTATCTTGTAATAAAATATTGAAGAAGGATACTCCTTTTAAAATAGGGTTTTTCTAACTTGTGACCTTAGGGCACAAGTTAAGCACACAAAAAGTACATAAAAGTACTAAGAGACCTATACAAAAGTACAGACAAGTGTATTTTTGTGTGAATTCTTATGTCCTTTTTCGTGAGTCTCATGGTACTTTTAGTGTGTTAAACTTGTGCCCCAGGACACAAGTTAGAAAAACCCTTTAAAATAATAGCCTAGTACTGATAATCATTGTTGGATATTTTGTTAAGTGTTTCGTGTAGAGTTTATGCACACAATGTAAACTAATATGAATTTAATCGAAAAATATTATAACATACTATAATTTAAGTAAAAGAACAATTGGGATTAAAATACGAATACGAATTGAGAGTAAGAATGAGATAAATCTGTAAAATACAATATATATATATATATATATATATATATATATATATATATATATATATATATATATATATATATATAGGTATATATATATACCTATATAGGGTGGGGTTATTCTAAAAAGGGCCTTATAATAAAAAGTGTAGGAAGGATTGTGGGAGTGACATGTGTCACCCACATGCCACATCATATGACACGTGTCACCCCCCCCCCCCCCCCGCTGAAAAAAAAATTTCCCGCAAAAAAAAAAATTTTTTTTGGGCAAAAAAAAATTTTTTTGGCGGGGAATTTGTTTTTTTTTTTTTTTTTTGGGGGGGGGGGGGGTGTGGGTAGGGGTGGCGACATGTGTCATATGATGTGGCATAGGGGTGACACATGTCGCCCTCACAATCCTTCCTACACTTTTTATTATAAAACCCTTTTTATTTTAACCCATACCTATATATATATATATATATATATATATATATATATATATATATATATATATATATATATAATTTTTTAAGAGGCAAATTTATTAAAATAAAAATACAAATGTACAACAACATCAAAAGGCCAAAAAGCCTATATGAACCTGTTAAAAACAATGGATCATAAGCAATATCAACCACAACTCAGTAAACTCACCCAACCAACCACCCCTTGGTGAAATCTTTTATTAACCAAAGTTTCAAGAAGATAAGTCCACAACTGTGTGCTTACCAAACAAATACAAAGCAAAACAGATCGTCCCCTTCAGAAGGGTCTAATCTATCACACTACAAGAACTGATTACACAAGACCTCACTACAATCACTCTTTAGACTAATACTAGAAGACTAATGATCAAGATGATCAAAACCCAGAAGAATACCAAATACCAAACTATAAGAGAAACTGTGTGTAAATCTGAGATGAAGAATGAGTTGTTATCAAACCCTAGATCCGTAGCTCAGCATATATAGTCCATATTTACATCCAACACCCTGCATAATAGAAACATACCAAACAAAGATAAAAGTTATAAGTTAATATAAAACTTGTCACAACTAGTCCCTCTAGTTATAACAAGTATGAGTTTTCCAGTCAACACAAGTCAACTGACATATTCCAACACCCCTCCTCAAACTCATACACCAAACATATCCACCAGTCTCAACTTAGAGCAAAACAATTTATGTTGAGGAATACTCAATCCTTTAGTAAACACATCTGCAACCTGACTTGCAGAATCAATTTTCACAGTCTTAATAACACCAGAAGCTACCTTTTCCCTTACAAGATGTACATCTATTTCAAAATGCTTAGTCTTTTCATGAAAGACTGGATTAGCTGCAATTTGAATAGCAGATATACTATCACAATATAAAGGAACAGGTAACAATCCTCCAACATTCAAATCCTTTAACAGATTCACAATCCAAATGACCTCACAAGTAGTAGAAGCCATACATCTATACTCAGCCTCAGCTGAAGATCTAGATATAGTAGCTTGTTTTTTACTTTTCCAAGAAACAAGATTCCCACCAAGAAAAACACAAAAGCCAGAAACTGACTTTCTAGTAACCAAACACTTAGCCCAATCTGCATCTGAAAAAGCATGCAAACTAAGCAAACTACTATTACTAAACTGAATACCACATCCTGGAGCATTTTTAAGATATCTAAGCACTCTTAAAGCAGCAGCAAAATGTGACTGCAATGGAGAATGCATGTGCTGACTTAAGCAATGCACAGCATATGAAATATCAGGCCTAGTTACAGATAAGTAAATAAGCTTGCCAACAAGTTTTTGATATTCAGTTAAACTAGTTAACTTTTTATCTTTCTCAGTTTCAACATGATTAAGAACAACATTCTGTTGCATAGGTGTAGAAGCAGGCTTACAAGCCAGCAAACCATATTCACACAACAACTCAAGACAGTATTTCCTTTGTGACAAACACAACCCCTTTTTGTTGTCCAACACCTCAATTCCCAAAAAATACTTTAAAGTACCCAAATCTTTGATTTGAAATTTAGAAGACAAAAACTGTTTGAACTTAACAACCTCATCATTATTATTTCCTGTGATAACAATATCATCAACATATACTAACAAAACCAAGAAAACACCATTATCATCTTTAATGAATAATGAATAATCATTCATACTTTGTTTAAAACCATTTTCTTTTAAAGCACAAACCAGTTTTTCATTCCATTGTCTTGGAGCTTGTTTAAGTCCATAAAGAGACTTGACAAGCTTGCAGACTCTGGTTTCATCTTTATCATAATTACCAGGTGGTAAATCCATATAAACATCCTCATTAAGATCACCATACAAGAAAGCATTATTAACATCCAACTGATATAAAGCCCAACCATAATGCACAACAATACTAATAACACATCTAACAGTGACCATTTTAACTACAGAACTAAAAGTTTCCTCATAGTCAATTCCTTCTTTCTGATTATAGCCTTTAGCTACAAGTCTAGCCTTATACCTATCAATTTCACCTGAGGATTTATATTTTATTTTATAGACCCATTTAGCACCAATAGTTCTTCTACCAGGAGGCAACTCAACAAGCACATAAGTATGGTTCCTATGTAATGCCTCCATTTCATTATCCATAGCCTCAATCCAAAATTTTTGTCTAGAGGCTTCATTATAAGACTTAGGCTCAGTGGTTTTATTAAGAGTAGTAGAAAAACATAAATTCTGAGCAGAAAGCTTAGCATAACAGACAAATTTTTCAATACCATACTTAAGACAACTATTAACCACAGTCATTAAACCTAGAAGGCAAGTTACTAGTTCTAGAAGACCTCCTCAGACCAGATTGAGGAGTACTCCCTGTGTTAGTATTTTCTTGACAATTAAATCTTAAATGTCTAGAACCTGATCCATGAACTGGAATAGCATACTGTGTGCCCTCAGAATGGAAATTTTCATCTACTTGGGTTGCCATGGTTACATCCTCATCAGCATCAAGTGCACTGCTAATGTTAGTGGATGTCATACCATTACCTTCCTCAACAGATGAGTCTCCCTTATCATCATTGGGACTTTCCTCATTGGTGTGGTCATCAGTATTATCAAAAAAACTGAATAGCTTTGACTCAGACTCAATATTATCAGAATCAGACATATTTTGACTCAAAACATCTTGTTTATTACACTCAGACTTCATTTTAAAAGGAAAAATTGTTTCATAAAACTGTACATCTCTAGAAAAGAAAATCTTTTTACTTTCAAGACTATAAAGTTTATAAGCCTTCTTTGTACTAGAAAAACCAATTAAAACACAATTTTCAGACCTTGAAGAAAACTTATCATTATTATTTAAGACAGTTGCATAACACAGACAACCAAAACACCTGAGGTGAGAGAGACTAGGTTCTATACCATATACTAACAGAAAGGGAGAAGATCCAGACAAGACTGAGGAGGGCAACCTATTGATCAAATACACAGCAGTTATAATACATTCAGACCACATATTCAGAGGAATTCCCCCCTGAAACATAAGACTTCTAGCAACATTAAGCAGATGTCTATGTTTCCTCTCAGCTATACCATTTTGCTGAGGTGTGTGAGCACAAGAAGTTTGATGAATAATACCTTTAGAAGCAAAAAAGAGAGCTAACTTATTATTCACAAATTCTGTTCCATTATCAGATCTAAAAACTTTAATTCTTTTATTGAATTGTGTAAAAATAAGTTCAACAAAATTTTGAATATAAAAAACAACTTCATCTTTAGTTTTAATCATATATGCCCACACAGCTCTGCTATAATCATCCACCACAGTTAAGAAATATTTATACCCTTCCTTACTAACAACTTTATAAGGACCCCATAAATCAAGATGAACCAAATCACCAACATTTTTAGACTTATGTTCAGACAATAGGAAAATGTTCTCTAGTTTGTTTAGATTTGTGACAAATATCACAAGGAGAAATATGATTATCCCTTTTAAGACCAATAGTTTTACTTAAGATAGTTAAAACATTATCAGATGGATGACCAAGCCTACTATGACATAACTGTTTAGAAACATGACAAACAAACACACTATTAGACAGAGCACTAAGCTTACCACATTGATCAACATCAAACAAGTAAAGACCACCAGATTCATTACCAGTCCCCACAGTTTTGACCAGATTCAAATCCTGAATATAGCATTTATGTTCATCAAAACCAACAAAGAGTTTACTATCTTTTATCAACTTATGAACAGAAAGCAAGCTAACACAATATTCAGGAACAACAAGAACATCAAATAGCACAACATTATTAGTTAACCTAAGATTACCAACAGCAGTAATCTTAGCTAAAGTACCATTAGGATGTCCAACAGTTAAGTTTAAACCAGAGATGTCAATCACATTAAACATATCAATAGTAGAAACAGTTAAGTGTTGATTAGCTCCAGAGTCAATAATCCATCCCATAGAAACATTGTACTTATAAGAAGAAGTTTGAGCACAGAAAAACCTTTTGAAATGAAGATTAAAATAAACATTAGCATTAAAGAACTGAGTCCTCATACCTGCCATATTGGCATTAGCACTTCCAGAAGGTTTATCATTGATAAGAGAGATAATTTTCAACATTTGATCCTTGGTAAAAGCATTATCAAAAGAATTAGAACCATTAGAAGTAGACACATTTTTAGGTGCCTCAGCATTACCATTAAAACTTTTACCAGGAACAGATTGTCTAGTCAGATTAGGATTCCTTTTAAAACCGGGGGGTAACCAACAATTTCAAAACATCTATCCACAGTATGACCAAGTAATCCACAATGAGTACAAAGAAGATTAGGATTAGGACCTCTACTGTTATTATTATTATTATTCCTTTTAAAAACACCATTAGTTTTGAAATTGTTAGATTTAGCAACAAAAGCAGCATGTTGCACTTTGCTACCATTCTTAGAATCAGAGCTAGGATGAAGCCCCCTATGAGACTCTTCCCTAGAAACAACATTAAAAGCCTCTTTAACATCAGGTAAGGGATCTCTAGACAGAATGTTACTCCTAATTGGCTGATAAACATCATTTAAACCCATTAAGAATTGCATAAGTCTAATTAACTGATTATGTTTTAAAATCCCTTCATGAGCAGCACAAGTACAAGTAGGCAATAAAGTCAAAGTATCAAATTCTCTCCAATAAGAGTTCAACTTATGATAGTAATCAGGAACAGACAATTCACCTTGTTTAAACTCATTAATTTTATGAACCACATTAAAGATAATAGAACCATCCAATTTATCATAAGTTTCCTCTAATTCAGTCCAAACTTCAGAAGCAATTTCAGAGTAAATTTGACCTAAGTACAATTCAGGAGATAAAGAACCAAGAATCCAGCCTAAAACAATGGCATTACATCTTTCCCATTGCTGGGATAACACAGGACTAGTAACAGGTTTAACACAAGTACCATCAACAAAACCCATCTTATTCTTGCCTCTAAGGGCAATTTTCATAGCAGTAGACCACATTTTGTAATTATCAGTACCAGTCAATTTAAAATGCACAATAGACACATTAGAACTATCACTGGAATGCAGGTAAAGAGGATTACCAGCATCCAGAGAACTAATTAAGACCTCAGCCATAAGAGAAGCAACAAAACAAACAGATAGCAGATACCAGAGAAATAACAAGAAATACCAGACAAATACCAACTAACTAACAATAACCAAGAATCAATTAAACAATTAAACAATAGAAAGAAACTCACACCCAATTCTACTGAAGTGCCTAGTTTAACACCTGTCTGTGGGAAGAGCAGGTTTCCGTACCTCTCAAGGAGGCAGGTCAAGAAGTTACCCACAGCGTTTGCGATGTTAGAACTAAAACACTCAGAGAACTAAAAGAAAAGAGAAACCTTACAGTGCTATGAGATACGCATCGGAAGAACAGATCACCAACACTCTTGATTCACTTAGTCAAGAGTGTTAATAATCAAGAAAAGCCCCAATAACACCACAGCTCACCAAGAAACCCAAGATCTCCAAGATCCCCAAATCAACCAAATTAGGGTTTATAAAACCCTAATCCAATTAATCCAAGAACCACACGATACAAGATCAAACCACCACGGTCGTTGAGATAACAGCCAAAAAACAACCAATAGAATCACCGGAACAAGAAACCCCCAAAATACTACAAACCCTAAATCGTAACAACCACCAAGAGCCACCGGAGATCACAGCCGTCGCTCTGATACCATGTTAAAAACAATGGATCATAAGCAATATCAACCACAACTCAGTAAACTCACCCAACCAACCACCCCTTGGTGAAATCTTTTATTAACCAAAGTTTCAAGAAGATAAGTCCACAACTGTGTGCTTACCAAACAAATACAAAGCAAAACAGATCGTCCCCTTCAGAAGGGTCTAATCTATCACACTACAAGAACTGATTACACAAGACCTCACTACAATCACTCTTTAGACTAATACTAGAAGACTAATGATCAAGATGATCAAAACCCAGAAGAATACCAAATACCAAACTATGAGAGAAACTGTGTGTAAATCTGAGATGAAGAATGAGTTGTTATCAAACCCTAGATCAGTAGCTCAGCATATATAGTCCATATTTACATCCAGCACCCTGCATAATAGAAACATACCAAACAAAGATAAAAGTTATAAGTTAATATAAAACTTGTCACAACTACTCCCTCTAGTTATAACAAGTATGAGTTTGCCAGTCAACACAAGTCAACTGACATATTCCAACAGAACCAAACCAAGGATGATGTCAAGGAGCTAGACACAAACATGCGACACTCTTTAATTTATTGTCGACTCATTCGGATACAACCTCCGGTTCTCCAACCAATTCGACCACATTGGCTTCTCGTTACGCGACATATTAGAAATCCACTCGAAACCTTTTTAATGAGTTTCTTTAAATAAATCATAAGCCGAAAAGCACCTTTTTACCAAAGACGAAAGTTACGATTCTTCCATTAGAGTATCCAGAATCCACAAAACCACTTGAAACAATTTCTTATTAATGACCGGAACCACGTTACTACCATCATGTTGAAACATAGCTAAAGACGTATATGAATATAGATGATTAAAATGAAGAATGAAATAAATAAAAGATAACAATTATACTAACTTAATCATGGTTTGAAACTTGTTTAACAAATTACATTAACAGTTGTTGATCATTTATTTTTATCAACTCTGAACTAACACAATAATACAAAGAAGTTATAATATAATGCCTTATATAGTAGAGTTCTTGGATTAACTTTTAGAAATTATTAATGTTGTGATACAAAAAAAAAAAAAAAAAAAAAAAAAAAAAAAAAAAAAATCTTAAAACAACTACGTTCAAAAGAAGCGGGTAAAAGTTTTCATGCATATTTTGAAAACTTTTATTTGAGAAGTACTTTTTGAAACGCATTTAAGAATTGTTAATGGATTAAATTTTAAATTAAAAAAAAATAAAATAAAAAAATATGAAGATTAGACAAATACTTTTTCTCTCTTGATACGGTAGATATAAGTCAAATGGTCAAGTGGCGTTACAAGCCCACATCTAATGGGCCAATTAAAAGCAATGAAGCAGTGAAGCATTAGAAGCAGTGAAGCACATGCCAACCTATTTAAAAGAATTAAATTGTCATAAAAACCATTCATGCATATCTTTTGGTACCAAATAGACTTGAACTTATTAACTAGCCTTAGAGAGCTGGGCGAAGAAGCATACCAATAATTGTTATTGATATATCATTTTAGCGACACCTTAACATCTCTCCAATAACACCATAATAACTAAAATATTCACTATAGCAATAACACTCAATAACTGTTATTGGTACATGTGAGTCTCATAACACATCACCAAAAATACCCCACTAACTCACAAAACAAAAAAGGGAAAAAGCCAACAACGGCCGCGGGTGAAACAACGAAGGGACGAATAGCGTCATTGGGTGGTGCAATATGACGCCGATGTTAGTAAACAAATGGAATTGGCGCCATTGTTTATCCCTATACCGTGCTCCCTTAGAAAATGAGTACATGTTTTGTTGATTTTAAGACAGAATTTATAATTGAACCCAAAACGTATTTCAACAAAGCCTCATTAACCGACCAACTAAACATTTTCATATTTGGTTGTATTTCGTAAAAGCATATTTATTACAGTACTTTTGTTATGTTATATGAATGAGCTTACAATCCTATAACAGTATATAGCTTTAGTGGGCCGTCAAATAAATTTGGAGGCTCTGTGCGAAAAAATAAAAAAGGGCCACATCAATACTAAAAAAAATTTAAAGGTGCGCATAAAATGTGTTTATTTATAATAATTTCTTATAATAAGACATCTTAATATATTTTATTTATTGTGTCAAGATGAGTTGTATTTAACTAATTAAATTTACAATGAAGAGGCATTCGGTAGGGCTGTAAACGAACTGAACGTTCAGTGAACATTTCATGAACCGTTCGATAAAAAGTTCGTTTATTAAATGAACGAACATGAACAATATTTTAAGTTCGTTTAGTTAAATGAACGAACATGAACAGAAGTCTCGTTTGTTCATTTATGTTCGTGAACGTCCGATTAGGCGTTCGTTTATGTTTATTTATCTATTTATGTTCATATATCGTATCTTTTAATTTTATAATTTTAAAAATTTATTTATTTAAACAAAGCAACACTTGTAAAACAATATATTGTGAAGAATTCAATAAAGTTTATGTTTGTTTCTCTATTTTCATTTATATTCGATCGTTTATGTTCGTTTATCGTTCGTTTAGTGTCTTAATGAACGAACATAAACGAACATGAACAATTCATTTTCTTAATGAACGAACATGATCAAGAAAATTCGTCCGTTTAAGCGTCCGTGTTCGTTTATTTGTCCGGTTAAAATTAAATGAACGAACATGAACAAAGCTTCGTTCATGTTCGTCCGGTTCGTTTACAGCCATCATTCGGTACACAAACGTAGCTATAAATGTTACTGGACTAAAAAAAAAGTGGACCCTGTACAACCACACCACTTACATACCCTAGCTCTACGCTGCCATCGTAGCTTTATCAAGTTCGTTGCAGTTTTAATATAAGAAAACATCTTTCAGAAATATTCAATTACATTAAATAAAAGCAATAATGTACGAGACATTTAATAAAATCTTGAATTTCTTTTGGCTCAAAATTTGTTAGATTTTTTTCACATTAATTTAGGATTTTGACTCTTCCTCTACGGAGCTTTATTATTTTTGTATGTATACTCATTTTTATTTATTTATTTATTTATTTATTGAATGATCACAAGCTATTGACCTTAATGCTAAGCACACCCTAGTTCATGACTTATTCTTGGTTTGTTTAGAATGATCTTATGCTAAATGTTGAAATACTCGAACAATTGGTTAAACCTTATGTTAAATGTTACGTATAAACATTAATAAGTAAATGTCTAGTATCGAACCCGAGACCTCGGGATTGCACACTTTACAAACGAGAATAATGTAAAATAAATATATATATATATTAAATGTATCGAATATATATATTTATAAACACTTAATGGACTAAATGGTTGTTAGTTATTAACCGTATGGACTAACTGTCATTAGTAACGAAAGATATGGACTAGAGTGTAACTTGGGAGTCAAGAAAGATCTAGAAACACCCTTGTGGGTGCTATGGCCGGTCGAAGCCCACACCATGGGTCGACCCATGCTTTCTTGGTCACCAAGTTTCATCTAGTATAAATACAAGGCCAAGGATTAGGGTTTCACATCTTTTGTGCACACACACTAACCCTAAATCTTTCCTCCTTGTGGTTTCTTTCTTGGCCGATCGTACAACCCCTCCCCAAGGGTGTTTGGATCGATTTTCCATAAGCAAAACTAAGTGTTTTGTTTACTTGCATCAAACCTTTATTCGTTGGTAGTTTGTGTGTACAAGAACGAGGTAATTACTTAATTTAGTAATTATCAAGAGATCGATAAACAAAACGGTAAGGGGTTTATCATTGATCTATTTGTACAAGAATCAAGGTTAATTTGAAGTGCATCGGGTACGTTTACTATTTATGTTTTAGTTAATATTTATGTGTTATACTTGATCCTAGCTTCCGCAATACGTGCTATTTAATTGTTAAACTCTAACAGTGGCATCACGAGCCATGTATAACATGTAATTGATTACTAAAACGTAATAAAAACCGGATCTTTAATTGTTTTTGATACATGTTTTTTTTGATCTAGGGTTTTTCTTTTTTTTCTAAAAATTTCAAAACCCTAACCCTAATTTTGGGGGGGGGTCGATTTTTCCATGAAACCCTAATTAGGGTTTTGTGGTTTTCTAAGATTATGTGTAATCACTAGAAACCCTAGGTCATTAACCGGTTAATTGAACGTATCTTGTGACCTATTTGCTAATTGTTAGGTTTTAATCCGTGACTTACATGCATGTTTGTCATGGATCTTGTTTTATTTATCACATGTTAAGATAGATCTTAAATTGGGGAAGACTCCAATACATATTAAAATCAATTTTTATATGCTATGTGGTGTGTTTTTAGCTTTGGCCTACGCAATTGATTCGTCAATGTATGTGACTCGCCTCCATCAAGAGGAGAAGACCTTAGTTGATTACATGCATTATTATACCTAGAATTGATTTTATTAGGATCTTTTCTAATACGGATTGCATGTGGCTAATTGTTTCACTTATTTATTATTGGTTGTTTTAATTTCTTTGATACTTGTTTTATTGTTATTAGTTGGACTTGATGTAAGCAATAAAAGGGTTGCTTTTTATAAAGAAAATTAATACGGACTAATAATGGTGAAACCCTAAGTGATAAAGTAAGAATCTTGCAAGGTCTTAGGTGCCGATAGTGGTCCGATTCGCACGGTAATCAGCTCCCAGGCGAGACTAGCAAAATTCATACTTTATTACTATTTTGAGATTGAATCCATAAACTTTTGCTTGATTGATGTTTTGTGCAAATATGCTTTTAAAATTAAGTCTTTTAAGATGATATTCATAACCGTGATTTAAAGGCTTAGAAAAGAGCCTTAGAGTCACTACTACAAAAAAGCCCATTTAGATCACTTTAAAAAGATCATTTTTCTAAATACCCGATCTATTTAATAAAAAATGGGTGGGCCTTAAGAAACCAAACTTATTTTAGAGCAAAAAAGTGATATATTTGACAAATAAACACAAAAAGATCGGCTATTCACTGAAAAGACGTTCTAAATAAGTAGAGCGGGATTTATCTCCCTTTTTACCTTTCGACTTTTTCATATCCCGCTCATTATCATCACACATAAAACCCTACCTACCAAACTCTCCCCTCTTGTTCTTCCATAACACCGCCTCTCCACCCCAACCTAACCCTTACCTACCAAACTCACCATTCTCACAGATGTAACCACCACCATCTCTGCCGCTCACATCACCAACAAATCCCCACAGTCACCACTAAACCACTATTATATATGGTATAAGTTTAATAAATGTTGAAAAGGTCTATTAGGATGCATAGTGAGAAGACTGGTGTTCAGGCTTATTTGAACCTTATTCCACTCCTTGTTGTAAGTTTTCTTTTTTTACCTTTTTTTGTAAATTTATTGCATTACATGTTTTATATTGTTGTGTTTGCTTTTATTTATATGAAGTCTGGTGATATATGTAAATATAATTTTTTTTATATGATTCGAGTTTTAGAAAATTGGTCTGTCAAGTATTGATATGATAAACTCATATAAACCCATAAATCTCAAAATAAGCTGAAAAATTGCGGCTTATAAAATATAAGCCGAACTCAAATAAGCTCATAAGCTAACATATAATCTTAACAGACACCCCTTATTGTATCTTGGGCAAATAACATTTTAGTAATAATGTTTTGCAAGACAGGTTTAGCTAATGATTAATGTTTGATGTGTTTTAGTATTGTTATTATTTTAGTTACTGTTTATGTTTGTGAAAATGACTAGTAATCAGTGGTGAAACAAGTTAGGATAAAACAAAGATTATTATTTTTTTTTTTGAAAAAAAGGGATAAAGCCCCGGTGTAGTTTTGCAAGCTAGGTGTAGTTAATGAGTAATGTTTGATGTGTTTTGGTTTGGTTATTGCAGGGAAATGTTGGTTTGATCTTTACCAAGGGCGACTTGAAGGAGGTCGTGAGGAAGTTGCCAAATACAAGGTGAGATTGATTACACTTACATTTCACATATATTTTTTTTCTTCTGTTTATTTAGTTAAATGATTTATAATTTTCATTGAATTTTGGTACTTTGATGCTAGCTAGTGTTTGAATTAGCATACAGTGTGTTGTATTGTCTTGTTACTGTTTCAAAATACGTTAAGGTCACAATTTTAAATTTGATTAAGAACAGGCCACTTGATAAGCTCATTTGTTGGGTTTATTATTTTTTAAAATTACAATAAGGAGATACTCTCTTCTGTGTGCAATTTCAGGCATAATATGTAGTGTTTGTTTAACTCTTTTTTTGGGCTTATGAGATGGTATATTAGTATGTCAGAAATTGAACTACTAAAAATATAGCAAGGCCATGTTATGGAGCTTATAGGATGACTCATTATTTTTGGATTTCGAGTATTATGTTTCTTTAAGCTGTGCCAGTTGTTGGATGACTACACTCAGGTGTTGGTTGTTGTTGTTGATAACATTGGGTCAAACAAGTTGCAGAATATCAGGCAAGGGTTGATAAGGTCCATTAGGATGCATAGTGAGAAGACTGGTGTTCAAGTTTGGGTTGCAACAGAGGCATATTCAGTTCTTTCAGTTGTGCTCCTTTCTCATTCACCTGATGCGAGGGCTTCATGGTTTTTAGGATTTCAGAGTCTCATGCCTGGTTAAGCCATAACATGGAAGTAGCTGATAAAGTAAGTTCTTTTGTCTAGTTATATGTCCCTTGCGGTTTACTATATATTGCTCTATGGGCAATCTAATGTTCTTGCATAATATATTTGGGTTGCCAAGTATGATTAATTACCAAAGTTATAATTTTCACTCCCTTAATGTTAAATATGTCCTTGTCGTTTTGGAGATTGGTTTCTGATTAATAAATAAGATGGTATCCGATAAACAAGAAATATTCTCAACTTTTGCATGTCTCAGGTGTCGTGGGCTACGTACTCTAGTGATGACAGATAAGGTGAGTCTCTACTCCTGTCACTCTATGCTGGTGTACATTGCGTTGCAGCTGGAAATTAGCTTTAAATGCTCATTACTTTGTGGTGCATACATATGTTACTTTATAAGTTTATATTGTTCATTACTTAGGGTAACAATCATTAACTCATTGTATGTTCTCTTTATGACAGTTGACTGATATAGTCGAAGCCTTTATGGTGGAAGGCGGAAGTTGAATGGGATCGCAACATCAGTGCAGTACGGTGCATCTATCATTTCTCATTGGTGATCAGTACACGTAATAACATGCTATACAACAATTATCGTACGAATTATGTTCTTTGTTCCACGATAGTTAAATGATGTTGTATCTTTTGAAACCGTTTGGTTTGGTATTGTAAGATGATGATATTGTTGAGCACATATGTGTCCGATTATTAGTGTATTATGTGTGCAATTGAACATATATTTCATGAAAATCTGGGTTTCAATAAAATTTGTTTCTTTTTTTTTTATTTGAAAATTAACTTAAAAGATCGGTTCTTAGGTATCGAATGATCTATTTGTTATATTAGTTAGATCGGTTCTCAACCGATCTATTTGTGTTTCCCTCAAATAGATCACCCTTACATAGAGTAGTTCATAACCGATCTATTTGAGGGTTTTCAACCGATCTTTTTAACGTTTTTTGTAGTAGTGAGTCTGCCTTGGTTATCACAATCTTGAATATGTCTTAAACGAATTACTTTTAAAATCATATATTGTAGAAAGTCATCTTAGGGTTTTGGCATAAACCTCAAGTAAAACTTTGTGTATTAATTTCACGAATTGGATATAAAAAGTTTTTATGAAAACTTATGTTATAAAGATGAGTGCATGCATCTTTGTACATATTTTGATTTACATATAAAAAATAATACCCTAAATAATTTAAGTTACGTGCCATCTATCTATAAGGAACACTTGGAATTTTAATTTAGTAAACGTGAGACCTAGGCTAAATTACTATAACAAGGTAAAATTCTTTTAACGCGTGAGACCATAATTGTAATTTTACAGTTTCTAAGGTAGACGACTTAATTAAGTTGTGCGTGAGACCTAGAACTTAAGGCATGAGATGGGATGAAACATGCTTACAAGGCAAATTGATGAATCAATTTGATGTAAATCCCATAATGATCTAGGAATTGGAAATCTTGTTTGCCAATTATTGTTCGACAGATTACCAACCTTTGTACTTTCACCACTAGCAGATTAACTGATGTGGTGGAATCTATGTAAAGTTGGATCCTAGGTTTTCAAGAAAATTAGTTGGTTATATGAATATAGCCTTGGGTATTTGATTTTTCTTGAAGATATTGATTATCGAAAATATTAATATTTGAACTTTATCTGTAGATATGGCTCAACCCGATAACCAAACTGTGATTTCTGCTTTCAAGAGTCATCTTGAGAGAGAAAAACTGACTGGAAAGAATTTCAATGACTGGCACCGTTCGCTCAGAATTGTCTTGAGGGCGTCTGGTAAGATTGACTATGTGACCGAGGAATGCCCTGCTGAACCTGCTGCTACTGCAACACCAGAAGCAAATGCAGCATGGAAGGTGACTAATGCTAAATATAATGAGGTTGCTTGTTTAATGCTCACTAGCATGAGTGCTCAATTACAAAAGAAGTATGAGTACTCGTCTCCTAAGAATATGCTTGATAACCTCAGGCAGTCTTATGAGAAGCCACCTGCAGTTGAATTGTATGATGAACTCGACAAGCTACACAACTGCAAGCATGGTGATGGTAAACCAGTAGCTGATTATGTGGATGAGATGAAAGATTCGTTTGATCAACTTCACAGAATTGGTTTTGGTTACCCCGACAATGTGCAAGTGCACTTGATCAACAGATCCCTCAACAGGGATTTTGCTGGTTTTGTGCAGAATTACAACATGCATTGCTCTGGGAAGACAGTCTCAGAATTACTCGCATTGCTTGTTGATTATGAGAAAAGTCTACCAGCCAAGGTCAAGGACAAGTGTTGGCAATTCATGGGGCGAGAATCCAGAAGAAATCGCATGTGAACAAAGGCAAAGGTAAAGGTGATAAAGGCAAGCAGGTCATGGCCTATCAACCACAACCAAAGATGAAACAGCATCAGCCTAAGCAGAACAAGACAAATCCTCCAAACAAGAAGGATCAGGCTTGTCACCACTGTCATGAAAAGGGCCATTGGAAGCGCAATTGTCCTCTCTACATTCATGACTTGCGACAAAAGAAGCAGGGGAATGATGCTGGTAACCCCAGCTCATCAGGTGCGTTCTTTATGATTGAATTATTCACTCTTACTCCTAAATTGAATTCATGGGTATATGATACGGGATGTGGCATTCATATTTGCAATACCATGCAGGGGTTTAGAGTTGAGAGAAAGCTGGCCTATGGACAACAATTCTTGCACGTTGGTAACGGAGTGCATGCAGGAGTTGAAGCTATAGTTTTTAATTTAGTGTTGCCTTCGGGCTTAGTACTACCTTTAAATAATTGTCATTATGCACCGTCAATTGTTAGAGGTGTAATTTCATTTTCATGTTTGTTGAACCAAGGTTTTCATCATACTATTTCAAGCAATGGAATTTCGGTTTCTTTAAATAATGTTTTTTATTTTAATGCTATTGCTGTGAATGGTGTATTTGAAATTGATATGAATGATAATGATAATGCTTTTGTTACAAATAATTCAATGTATAGCATCAACAATAAGAGAATCAAGAAAGGTCTGGATTCGTCTTATCTTTGGCATTGTCGACTTGCTCACATTGGCAAAGATCGCATGAAAAAGCTGCAACATGATGGGCTTTTAAATAAGATCAATGATGAATCATTTGATAAATGCGAATCTTGCATTGCTGGGAAGATGACTAAAAAACCCTTTAAAAATAGGATTGAAAGGGCTACTGATCTACTTGGTCTTATTCACACAGATGTGTGTGGACCACTTAGACATGTGTCAAGGAGGGGTGCTAGCTACTTCTTAACATTTACGGATGATTACAGCCGTTATGGTTATGTTTATTTACTTAAACATAAACATGAGGTATTTGAAACATTCAAAGTGTTTAAAGCAGAAGTAGAGTTGCAACTTGGAAAGAAGATTACAGCTCTTCGATCCGATAGAGGTGGTGAATACCTGAGTCAGGAGTTCATAGATTATCTAGCAAAGGAGGGAATTGTCCAGCACCTTACTTCTCCATATACTCCACAACAAAATGGTGTATCTGAAAGAAGGAATCGTACATTGCAAGACATGATACGATCTATGTATAATCTAACAACTCTTCCTTTCTCGTTTTGGGATTATGCCTTAGAATCTGCGGTTCGCATTCTAAATATGGTTCCAACAAAGAAGGTTGATAAGACACCATATGAGGTATGGACTGGAAAAGCTCCAAACCTGTCTTATCTAAAGGTCTGGGGTTGTGAAGCGTATGTTAAACGTGACTCAGCAGACAAACTCCAACAAAGATCTGTGAAGTGCATCTTCGTAGGATACCCTAAGGAAACTATGGGATACTACTTTTATTACCCACCTGAAAACAAAGTATTTGTTGCAAAGTATGGAGACTTCCTTGAAAGGGAGCTCATATCTCAAGAATTCAGTGGGAGAATATATGATCTGGAAGACGGTCAAGAAGATGTAGAAACTTCTGAAAACACTAACCAACTTCCGGTAGAACCTGAAAGTTTAGGTCCTCCACATGAAGTTGAAGTGATTCCCATTCGTAGGTCAACAAGACCAGTAAAAGCTCCTACTCGTCTATGTCTTAATGTATAGAGTGATGAGAATATACTGGGTGATCTTGATGAGCCTACAAGTTATAAAGCTGCCATGAATGGTCCTGAAAAGGCCAAATGGAAAGAAGCTATGGATGGGGAAATGCAATCCATGGAAGACAATGAAGTCTAGGAAGAAGTAGACCTACTTCCGGGTGCCAAACTAGTTGGGAGTAAATGGCTCTACAAGAAAAAGACTGACATGGATGGCGTTGTACACACCTATAAGGCCCGTTGTTTAGCTAAAGGCTATACACAAACTTTTGGAGTTGACTATGAGGAGACCTTTTCTCCTGTAGCTGACATAAGGGCAATTAGGATTCTTATAGCCATAGCCGCTTACTATGACTATGAGATTTGGCAAATGGATGTAAAAACCGCCTTCTTAAATGGTCGCCTAGATGAAGACATCTATATGGCGCAGCCTGAGGGGTATGTAAATCCAGAATTCCCAAATCGTGTATGCAAGCTTAAAAGATCCATTTATGGATTGAAGCAAGCATCACGACAATGGAATAAGAGATTTGATGGTGAAATTAAAAAGTATGGATTCACTCAAAATCTTGATGAGCCATGTGTATATCACAAAGTTAGTGGGAGTAATGTAATTTTCCTTATATTATATGTTGATGACATATTGATCATAGGAAACGACATTCCAAGTTTGCAAAGGGTTAAGGCATATCTTGGAGAGTGTTTTTCTATGAAAGATTTAGGGGAAGCTGCATTTATTCTGGGAATCAAGATATATAGAGATAGATCTCAGCGATTAATTGGATTAAGCCAAAGTGCTTACATTGATAAAATATTGAAGAGATTCAATATGCAAAATTCCAATAAAGGATATTTGCCAATGCAAGAACAACATGGCTTGAGCAACAAGGTTTGTGCTTCAACACCTGCAGAGGTGCAACGCATGAAGAGAGTCCCTTATGCTTCGGCTATGGGATCTATAATGTATGCGGTGAAAAGCACAAGACCTGATGTAGCATTTGCTCAGAATTTAATCAGTCGATATCAGCAAAATCCAGGTGTAGCTCACTGGACTGCTGTTAAGAATATTCTTAAGTACCTTAGGGCTACTAAAGATATGTTTTTGGTTTATGGGGGAAATCCATCAGCAGAACTTGATGTTACAGGTTACTGCGATGCTTCTTGGAAAGGTGATAAGGATGATACGAAGTCTCAGACGGGTTATGTCTTTGTCATTAATGGAGGAGCTGTGGATTGAAGGAGCAGAAAGCAGAGTATACTAGCGATGTCTGCTACAGAAAGTGAGTATATAGCTGCTTCAGAAGCTGCAATGGAAGCTGTTTGGATTAGGAAGTTTGTTTCAGGGCTTGGAGTCATGCCTTCGATTCAAAGACCTATTAAAATGTATTGTGACAATTCAGCTGCAATTACATTTGCTAATGAGCCTGGAATCATGAAAGGCACCAGACATTTCCCGATTAAGCATCACTATGTTCGAGAACAAGTCGAAATAGGCGAAATCGAAATGCTCAAAGTTCACACAGATGATAACTTGGCAGATCAATTAACAAAGCCTCTACCTGGCACTAAGCTTTACAAGCATGCTGAAGGTGTAGGACTTAGATTAGCTGAAAGTTTCATGCCCATTTGTGATTAGTATTTGGATAAAGGATGTAATGTACAATTATTATTTTAATGGAATAAAATATGTTTTATGTTTATTTATCATTGTCTTAATAATATATCCTATATTTGCATGTTTAAGATCCATGAATAATTTATTATTCTAAATTGTCCATTGTCGATTAATGATATGAGAATATCATTAAACTAAGACAAATTTGAGTATTGGTTTAGGATATACTTGAAAGTATATTGATGCGTAGTCATACCAATTTCACATGATATTCGATGAATTGAATATTGGACTTATCCCAATAATATGATTTAATATTTAATGTGAGAATCATATTTAAAGTTATCCTCAGACTTGAGATACCAGATAAGTGTCATGGATGTAGTGCATTTTTGTGAAGCAATCTACCACTCACCGTAACAGGGAGTTATAAGGGTTGTTTTCAGAAGTGTTGCAAAGTTCATGGGTTATTCTTGTAGTCAAGAAAGAATTTATTCCTTCTGATTTGTTTAGAAGTTTAATACTGCTAGGCCCCTCGTAGGGTTGACAAAATGTTTGCATGGCCATGCCCAAAGTCTATCTGGAATACGTTCAGATATTTTGGTAATTTTGTTCAATCATATAGAAACGAGAAACAGAAATTTAATAAAGGAACTCACATCTTTATTAATGTGGTATTAGTAATGAAAGGATAATTATAATGATGAATCATTAAAGGTTTTTCCAGGAAACCTAGCTCGGATTGAACTAGGGGCATTGGAGTGTTGCAAGACGCTAACCAATGTCATTTTACTATTAATGGATATACGAGTGGGAGCTGTTAAATGTTACGTATAAACATTAATAAGTAAATGTCTAGTATCGAACCCGAGACCTCGGGATTGCACACTTTACAAACGAGAATAATGTAAAATAAATATATATATATTAAATGTATCGAATATATATATTTATAAACACTTAATGGACTAAATAGTTGTTAGTTATTAACCGTATGGACTAACTGTCATTAGTAACGATAGATATGGACTAGAGTGTAACTTGGGAGTCAAGAAAGATCTAGAAACACCCTTGTGGGTGCTATGGCCTGTCGAAGCCCACACCATGGGTCGACCCATGCTTTCTTGGTCACCAAGTTTCATCTAGTATAAATACAAGGCCAAGGATTAGGGTTTCACATCTTTTGTGCACACACACTAACCCTAAATCTTTCCTCCTTGTGGTTTCTTTCTTGGCCGATCGTACAACCCCTCCCCAAGGGTGTTTGGATCGATTTTCCATAAGCAAAAATAAGTGTTTTGTTTACTTGCATCAAACCTTTATTCGTTGGTAGTTTGTGTGTACAAGAACGAGGTAATTACTTACTTTAGTAATTATCAAGAGATCGATAAACAAAACGGTAAGGGGTTTATCATTGATCTATTTGTACAAGAATCAAGGTTAATTTGAAGTGCATCGGGTACGTTTACTATTTATGTTTTAGTTAATATTTATGTGTTATACTTGATCCTAGCTTCCGCAATAACACCTTATGCCAAATATACACAAACTGATTATAACTCATTAACTCATCCAAAAGACCACCAATATGAAAACCGCGAGAAGGACCAACAAACACCAATGATATGTCGCGTCGTCTAAGGTACCACATTTGCTATCGCTAGCAAGATTTGTTTTCGCTAATGGTCTTGATTTTGATGGTAGGGGTGGCTTCTTTTTCATGGAATTTGTTCTAGGAGTTACTTTTCGCTCGGTCAATATTTGTGAATCAACGTTGATAGAGGAAGTACTTGATGTAGCAACTTGAGACTCGTCGTTTGAATCATTCTCTTTTGATGATTTTGGAATTACATTTGAGCTATCATTCGAAGAACTGCCTGTCTCTAGTTTCTTCGCGTCATTTGAATTATTTTCTTTTGATGACATTGAGATTACATTTGAGCTACCATTTGAAGAATCACCCGTCTCTAGTTTTTTCGTGTCATTTGATTTATCCTCTGCATCATTTGATTTATCCTCGTCTGATGACTTTTCTATATTCTCGGGTTTTTCATCTCGTACAGGTGATGAATTTTCTGAATCGAATGTACCTTCTTTCGTGATGTTCATATCATTCTCAATGAATTGGTTCTCTATTGTCTCAGTTTCATCTTCTCGTACGGGTGATGAATTTTCGGACTCATAAGGTTTTGAAGATTTCTTTCGACCCATCTTCTTTTTCTATTGTTCAAATATACCGAAAACAACTCAATTCAAAATAATGTTATTAACAATATTAAAAGTGTTATATTCCATGTGAAAAATGCCATGCAAATGGAGAAAAAAAACAACATGAAATTTGAGCAAACGACTTACCATGGCTGTATCAAACAAAACAGCTTTGAATACACGAGACACACGACCACGAGAAGATGTCGATTTCTTGATTTCAGGTTCACAATTACCGTTAGCATCACAATAGATCAAATTGTCATCCGAAGCCAATACCTTCCCTCGATTTCTCGAACTTGGTATATGAAAACATTTTATACTCGTAAAAATCAAACTTTTCCCTCTTTTCTTTTTCTTCCTTTTTGAACCTTCATCCATCATCTTTTTCACAAGAAAAAAAAAATATACAGAGAATTGTATGCCTTTGACTATAAGTTTTGGGTTAATTAAATATATTTTTAACATGCAACATTTTTTAGATTTTTACATGACTTTATGTGAGAATGGCCTCTTTTTTCGCTCATTGCCATATCAAATATTATACGCACGTATACAATCCCACATGTCACAACATGTTTAAAAAAAAAATTTTTTTGATTAAAGTTAAAAGAAAGAAAAAAAGAAAAAGGAACCCGACTTATTTCACGACCAACATAACATAAGAGAAGCAAATCGCGTAACACCATGATTAAAGGAAGATGGAGGTAACAATCTAACACATCATCTCTGCTTTATGTTGCATGTCTTCCATCATCGAGCTCACTACAGAACCTCATTTCGTGTTTAAATCTAATTATCATATCATAATCATAACTCTAATAAGAATTAACAATAGACAGAATTTGATAACATGCTATAAACTGTAATCGCAAACTTGATCAATAGTTTATCGGGCCTGTTGTTAGCCCAATGGGCCTGAAAACTGGACCAACAAAACTGATGTATTCTTTCACTCAGACACGCAAAGTTGAACAAGGAAGCCAGTAACTTTGTAATGTGCAGTTAGACCCCTTACATTTATATTTTATAAAATTTATCCCCATAAAGTATCTTATACTTAGTCTATGATACAAGCAAAGTATTTTTCAATCTTTTAGCAATCATAAAATGTTAATACAAAATGATCAATATCACATTCAAATTAGGCTGTTATTTCATGTCATATCTAAAACCACTTCTTTTAATTTGCAAAAGCATAATAAATCGTTGTTGGTTTATACAACCAACCTCTTTTTTATGCGCTCTCGTGAAAGTGGTTTTTGTTTTTGTCTTCAAGACGTCACTAAAAGAACAAGGTATTTAATTAACACCTTAAACTAGTTAAACTTTTATTTCGTAATTCAAAGTCATTCATGTCAAGCTTTTATCGTGTTCAAAATTTTTCAACCCACTAGTCATGAATCCATCAAATTATAGCCTTAAATTAGCTGACCGCACCATCAAAACAAGACGAATCTCCCCCTTTCCCAAAGTGGCAAAGTAACAAGATGTGTAATGCTACGCATACATGTTCCCAACCAAATCACAAATTCTGAAAGACATTTGTTTTTTCCTTCTAAGTTTTATAGTAGGTAGAAGTCTACGAAAAAGAGTGCTTGTTTTTTCTTTTATGTCTATAGGCATGTACACATTAGTGTTCGTTTACTTTTAGACATAATAGCCAAAAAAAAATATATATATATCCCACTACAAATTATTAGATTATTTTTAAACTATAGAAATAGTCTTCTCGATGACCAAAGACTCAAAAAATGGGAAGATTATGGAGATTCCAAAAAAGTCTACTAATAAGTAAGTGAATGCTTGTCTTACGTGCTCAGCTCAAGTGGGAAGGTTCTCGTCGAACCGGGTTCCGATCGAATAGAGCGCGGAGCTAATGAGTTTAGTAGAAGAGTGTTCTTTCAGGATTGGCCGTTGTTTGTCACCACCTCCCACCTATCCTACACATTCGATCTTTTGATAATCACTTTTTGTTTCTTAAATATTTTTTCACATTTTATCATTGAACTGTTTTTCACCTGGAGTAGTCACCGTGGTTTAAAAGGGTTACGGATCCAATTCAAATTCGTTACATACTTACATAAATGGTCACTGAGGTTTGCCAAACTTGGACTAGTTGTGTAACCATTGAAACCTTAATAATAACTGGACCAATGAAAAAAAGTTGAGTGACTAAATGTGCAAAAATGCCGCAAATTTTCTCTATGTAGACCTCATATCACAAATCCACATAATATACGTGGAGGAAAAACCAAACTTTCTAAACTACAGGGGAGTAGAGTGAAAAAGTAAAAAAGAATCGATTTATTAATTTATTATTAATTTACAATTTGGCAAAAGTGTAGAATTGAACAGAAGGACTCCTCCCCAAGCAAACACACACAAACACACACACAGTTAGGGCACACTCATTCATCAGAATTGACAAATCAGTTTTTCAGAAAAGAAAATGGAGATGGAGCTTCTCCGAGCGAATCTATCAAAAGTCCGTATTCCTGAGCCCACCAATCGCATTTACAAGCAGGAATGCTGTATCAGTTTCGATACTCCGGTCAGTCACTTTTTTCACTTTTTTTTTTTTTTTTTTTTTTTAATAATAATAAAAAATTAGTAGATAAATTAGGTTATTATTGCTTGTTTTAAACTGTTTATCTGTATCTATTTAACTGTTTATTGTTTGTTTGTAACGGTTTTGATACTCCGGTCAGTCAGTTTATTCACTTTTTTTATTTTATTTTTTATTTTTTTTAATAATAATAATTAAATTAGTAGATAGATTAGGTTTTCTGTTAATTTGTATATATAATTGTTTGTTGTTTGTTTAAAACTGTTGTAACCGTTTTGATATCCTGATGATATTCCTACGAGCTTATTTGTTTGCGACTTTGCGTATTCAATTGAGTTTTATGAATTATTTGCTTGTGTGCGTTATTGTTGAACTGTTTATTGTTTATTATAGGTTAATTTACGGTTATTTTTCCACTATTTGTTTATCGATTTCTTCATGTTAATAGATAAACTAAGTTTTGTGCGTTATATTGTGATTTAACTGTTTGTTGTTTGTAAATAAATTAAGGCTGTATCACTTTCTATACACCTATGCCGTTTTCCGTGGTTAACTTTCAGTTATTTGTATATATTAAATCGATTTTTGTTAAAATAGTAGTAGATAAACTAGGTCTTGTGCCATTATGTAATTGTTTATTGTTTGCGCCTGTGCCTTTATTATCAGTTAATTTACTGTTTATTTGGTTGTGTTTTGTTTAGAGGCTTATCAGTTAGTAGTTGATAAACTAGGTTTTGTGCATTATTTAATTGTTTATTCTTTGTGAATGACTGCTACAATACTTTTGATATAAAAATCGGTTAGTTTTCGTTTATTTGTTTGTCCATCGAACCGCGGTTTATGAATTATTAGTATAGTATATAAACTAGGTTTTGTGCCGCTGTTATTGTTACATATCTGGATATTGTTTGCAAATGAAAGCTGTATAGGTGTCGTTACTGTGGTGAGGTTATGCCTTTTTAACGGTTTATTTACAATATATTTTCTGTTTATTTGTTTGTGTATTGAATTAAGTTTTGTACGTTAGTAGATAAACAAGGTTTCGTGCTGTTATTATTGTTAATTTAACTGTTTATTGTTTGTAAAATGAATTATGTATCGGTTTCGTTACTACGGTGAGGTTATGCACTTATGCCTTTATTATCGCTTAACTTTTGGTTATTTTTATGTATGTTTGTATATTAAATTGATGTTTATAGATATAGTAGATAAACTACATTTTGTGTGTTAGTATTGCTGTTT
The DNA here is from genome assembly GCA_030686995.1 of Artemisia argyi. Lineage (NCBI taxonomy): Eukaryota > Viridiplantae > Streptophyta > Magnoliopsida > Asterales > Asteraceae > Artemisia > Artemisia argyi. The sequence continues at coordinate 224,155,224 of CM060701.1, read as the reverse complement.
AACTGTTTCTTATCCGGTTTGATCCTACGGTGAGTTTACGTTTTTGTTATTGGTTCGTTTATTTGCTGATAAACGAAGTTTTGTACGCTTATTTGAAAAATTTAGGAATTTTGGGGCACAAATATGCATGTGCGTTATTATTGTTATGTGCTATTTGTTTGTGTGATGTTTATGAATTAGTAATTTAGGATTTCTAGGGTTTGAAATGATGATATGTATGCTGTGTATATGTGCGGATTAATTATAATGAAATTGTTTATTGCTTTTAAACGAATGGTGTATCGGATTCGATATCTCTGAGTTTACCCTATAGTTATTGGTTAAATTTTGTTTAGTTGTTTGTGTATTGATTCAGGTTTATGAGTTGTGGATAAACTAGGTATTGTGGAGAATTTCTTTTAGTGAAATTGAGTAGTGTAGGGTTTCTAGGCCTTGTATCGACGATACGCAAGTTTTGTATATCTGTTTATTGTTTGCGATTAGTTGATATTGGGAGAGATGATATAACACTATGCTTTTAGATGTATAATAGACTTATTTTAGAATTATGATGTGCATGTGGTGTATATCTCTTTAACACTTGCGTGGTTTATTGTGAGACTGTATATCGCTTGTAATCCATTGATTGTGTGTGAGATACACTATGATTTTAGATGCTATGGATATCGGGCTACTACATTTGCTTTAGTTATATTCTCTTTGTTGGTTGGTTTGCATACACGCTGATGATGTGTGAAATATGGTGGATGAAACTAGATATAAAACGAATTTATGCAAGTTTTAGTTTGATGGATTGACAGGATGGTTAACTTTTGGGTGCATAATAAGCTTATATGTTTAGTGTTTAAGCAATTTTTAGTTGGTGTATGATGGTATGATTGCCTTGGATTTGTGCATAATGATGTCAAATGGAAATTCATTTCTTTTGCCAGACGTAACACTTCCTAAATGCTAATTTGTGTGGATTTGCTCTTTACTTTCTACGAGCCTGCTTTTGCTGTTAGAAGTTTGTTCCTGAAGAATTGAAATACCTTGCATTTTATAGAACGAAGGCATTGGCTTATGATTCTAGCTTAGAACTTCGAAAGATATTGTTAAGAGGAATCATTGGTTGTAATAAAGTTTCAATGAAGTATTTGTATGCATTTTATACAAATTGATTGGTCAACGTTAATCTGCTTGCTCTGTAAACGTGCTTATGTAATGTTCTTGTACCTGCTTTCTGATTATTTTTAACATGTGACTTTGTTGCTTCAGAAATCTGAAGGTGGATTGTTTGTGGACATGACCACGTTTCTTGCCTTCGGGAAGGATTACGTTGGTTGGAACTTTGAGAAGACTGGTAACCCAGTTTATTTGCATATAAAACAAACTAAGAAGCTGATTCCTGAAGATAGACCCTTGAAGAAACCTACCCGATTGGCTATTGGTATTGCCTGTTTATTCATTTATCTTTTTATGTAATTTGACTGAATGAATTGGGTTGCATGGTTGATTATACATATAATGGCTTGTTTTTGTAGGTATTGATGGAGGATTTGATAACCTAGAATCCGAGTATGATGAAACTTATAGCATTGTGATTTTGCCAGATTATGCAACTTTTCCATTTCCATCAGTGGCATTGCCTGAGAAGGTTTTCTCTTTCACCTGATGTTTATAATAAGGCTTATGAAGCTTACATCTTGTTATTAGAAGTTATCTAAAGTGAGGCTATATTGTGTTTCTGCACAGGTCCGGTTGGCTGTTGATGCAATATTAATTGCAGAGGGTGCTGAGCGGAAGGAGTTAGTTGCAACTTGGACAGCTGATAAGAAGCAAATTAGCGAACATGCATTGACCCTGAAACAGATAGATAATGGCGTCATAATCCCACCATCTGGATGGAAATGTGCCAAGTGCGACAAGACTGAAAATCTGTGGTTGAATTTGACAGATGGGATGATCCTATGTGGCAGGAAACTTTGGGATGGAAGTGGTGGTAATAACCATGCCATTGAACATTACAACGAGACTCGTTATCCTCTTGCTGTTAAGCTAGGGACAATAACTTCTGATCTCGAAGGAGCAGGTAATGCCACCTCGTTTGCTCTGCTTTGGATTATATATTTATATAGAAATCTAATTAAGAGTTACTTATTTTGGCAGCTCAGATGTTTTCTCTTATCCGGAGGATGAAAGTGTGACTGACCCTCTTCTCGCGGATCATCTAGCATTTTTTGGTATTGATTTTTCCTCCTTACAGAAGGTAATGCATCTTTCATTGTTATATTAGTATAGTATAGATTTGTTATTTTTTGATTGTGTTGTTTGAATTGCATCTTATGAACTAAAATGTTAAGACACATGATATTGGTTGAAGGAAATGCCTGATTTATTACAACCTTATTTTCTTCGCTCTTTATTTCGAAATTATTTTTTGCATCAGAAGTTGTTTAATATTAAGTATAAAGCTTAAAAAATGATACACATGTGACCTTTAAAAATTTCAGACAGAAATGACGACAGCTGAGAAGGAACTTGACCAGAACACTAACTTTGATTGGAATCGGATTCAAGAAAGTGGAAAGGAAGTTGAACCAATTTATGGACCTGGGTATACAGGACTTACTAATCTTGGCAACAGGTAATTTTTGTTCCTTTACAATGAAGTTTTTTATTGGGTTAAGTCCAAAGATAGGAAACGAATTTTCTCAATTTTCCAGAGTTACATAAGTAACTAATTTTTTTAACGATATAGATAACTAAACATTCAAAGTTTTAACAAAACCACTAATTTTGGGCAAAAATGACCGGTTGGTACCTGGTTCCAATGCCACTATTTTTTTATTTTTTTTTAATGATGATATGTATTATCAGACATGTCTCTGGACCATTTGACTCTTCGACTTTCACTTAACTCTTTGACAAACACTTTAACACACTTTTAGTGAAGTAAATCTCAAAAGAGGTGGCAACTCACAGGTAAATCTCAAAAGAGATGGCAACACATCGGAACAAGATAGAACAGATTGTCAACAATAACCATTCACACAACCAACTATAAACCACACTTTACTGTACCGTTCAACAATAACAACTTTAACAAAAAAAGCCATATATATCCTAATCCCTTCACCACCGGCATCCACCATCTTCTCCGATGAATATTCCGGCAACTACCATCTTTTCCGACAACCACCATCTTTTCCGACGAATATTCTATTTCATTAATACCCATATCCAGCTGCTCGAAAATAATATCAACAAAATCAAACCAAACAAAAATTACCACTTATTTATAAACCTTAACCCACATTCAAACATACCCAATAAGTTGTTGTTGTTGTTGTTGTTTTTTTTTTTTTTTTTTTTTGTATCTAAAATCTGTATATACTAAAAATAAAAATAAAAACAACAAAGTCAATATTCCAATCAAACTCCAATTCCATAATAAGTTTACTGATAAATTACAATGACCCACACACTCCTTTCCTTCAACCAAAGCTAACACGAACAAACTGTATAATATTCACGAATCTTCAAGATTGTATCCTGTTCGAAGTTGCAAGACCTACAACCAGAGCTAACTCTTGAACATAATCAATAAAGTCCGATATTATATTAATAGCCTTTTCCATTTGGTGAATCTCTCAAACCCGCATTAAAACAAAAATCTCATTGGACTTCTTTTGACCAATCTTGCAGTTTGACTTCATTCGGGTCGGGGATTTTTGAAAGAGAAGTGGATGCAGAAGACAGGTTTAGATTTAGGATTGTTTCATTTGGGGAAGAACACAAGTAAATGTGTTATAAAAGACTTGGTAACCGGTTCAAGTGAATCGGGTTAAAAAAATCCAACGAATTACTTAGGTGTATAATACATTTGGACAAAAATTAATGACGTGTAATAAAAATTTAATGCATAAAAACTCAACTGGTCATAATAGTGATACCCGGTTACAACAAGTTTCATTACCTATATTGTTAAAAAAAATTAGTTTGTTAGCTAACTCGGGAAAATGGAGAAAGTTCGTTTCCTATCTTTGGACTTAAACCCTTTTTTGTTTCGGAAAATCATAGTCGTTCTTGCTTATGTCTTGTGGTTTTGTTTTGTATTTTGCAGTTGCTATTTGGCTGCAACTATGCAAGTTGTCTTCTCAACTCACTCATTCTGTTCACGGTCTGTATACTATTGCTTTTGATGAGCGTGGATAGTTATATAATGTTTTTTAATGTGAAGGAAGATTCTTACCCCTTTATGGATCCTGCCAGGTACTACATGAATCAAAGTTTGAAACAGGCTTTTACTATTGCTCCTGCTGATCCAACAGTAGACCTGAATATGCAATTGTAAGTATACATGATTCACGTTATTTCATAGATAGAGTGCCAACAATTTTTTCACATACAACTGAAAAAGAAAGGAGTTTTAATTATAGTAAATGGGAAACAGTTATGGAGTCTGTGTTGAGAGATTATAAAACTCTATAATTTGCCAATTACTATCTAATTCTTGAACTTTAAAATTGTTTGGCAGAACAAAGCTTGCTAATGGATTGCTTTCTGGCAAATATTCTGTTCCAGCTGCACGGGTAGGTTCAGATTATAAGTTAACTTTAAATTTAAATATTCTATTTGTCTATTGTGCCTTAATCATCATGTGCTCATTTCCCAGAATGATGATATGGCAAATGCTGTGGACTCGTCTCCAAATGTGGTAATTTTCTGGCTGGACTTCTTCTTCTTCTTCTTCTTCTTATATATATATATATATATAGTGTATCTTTATTTTCAGAACCCTGTTAAGTGCGGGAACTGCGAGAACTCTAATTTTGCATTAGAAAACATGCATGTTCATATAAAACATATATGTTTTCCTACATACACCTTAATACACATACATGCATAACATACATGTTCATATAAAAACCTGTTAAGTGCAACAAATCAATGCAAAATGATTTTATTTTTAGAACCCTGTTAAGTGCGGGAACTTTGGGAACTCCAATTATGCATTAGAAAACATGCATGTTCATATAAAACATGTATGTTTTCTAATGCAAAATTGGAGTTCTCGCACTTAACAGGGTTCTGAAAATAAAGCTCCCCTATATATATATATATATATATATATATATATATATATATATATAGAAAAATAAATAAATAAATAAATAATTTTATATATATATATATATATATATATATATATATATATATATATATATATATATATATATATATATATAGTGTATCTTTATTTTCAGAACTCTGTTAAGTGCGGGAACTGCGAGAACTCAAATTTTGCATTAGAAAACATGCATGTTCATATAAAACATGTATATTTTCTTACATACACCTTAATACACATACCTGCGTAACATACATGTTCATATAAAACCCTGTTAAGTGCAACATATCAATGCAAAATGGTTTTATATGATGTTACGCATGTATTTGTATTAAGGTGTATGTAAGAAAACATACATGTTTTTATATGAACATGCATGTTTTCTAATGTAAAATTGGAGTTCTCGCAGTTCCCGCACTTAACGGGGTTCTGAAAATAAAGCTCCCCTATATATATATTATTGTTATTGTTATTGTTATTATTATGTTTTATCAGTGCTTTGCAATATTGCATCTACTAAAGTACTAACTTATTACCTTTTCTGTTATTTATATAGAAACAAGAAGGTATACGTCCCAGAATGTTTAAGTCAGTAATTGCAGCCAGTCATCCCGAGTTTTCAACCATGCGTCAGCAGGTACATTCAGTATTCTACAAGTTATTGTGTTTATGCTGTCCATAATTTTATATTAGCATACTATCTGCGCAGACTACTGAAACTGATTTTAATGCAGGATGCACTAGAATTTTTTCTACATTTCATTGACCAAGTTGAGCGTGCCAATGCTGGCAAGCCTGAATCGGATCCTGCAAGAAGTTTCAAGTTTGGCATTGAAGAGCGCCTACAGTGCCCTTCTGGGAAAGTTGCTTACAATAAAAGAAATGACTACATTCTTTCCTTGAATATTCCACTCGAAAAGGCTACTAACAAAAGTGAGCTCCTCTCTTAACTGTGTACTTTTGACTTGCAATAAGAGAACCATTTTTTTACTATTCTTTTGGTTAATTATTATTTCAGAGGAACTAGAAGAATTTCACAAATTGAAGGCTCAGAAAGAGGCAGAGGGGACCAAGATGTAAGTTGGATGTAGCTTTGTTTTGGTGGTCTTTTCATTGTTTTTTATTGCCGGCAATTCATGCTAAGAGTCTTTTACTGTTATCAGTGAATCAGATGAAATTGTACGCCCGAGGGTTCCACTGAGTGATTGCCTGGATAGCTTTTCTCATCCAGAGGAGGTGCAAGGTTTCTATAGCACAGCATTGAATGCTAGGACAACTGCAATCAAGTAATCTTTCTGTTAATTAAAAAAATTATAGTAATGAAATATTGGACCAAATCACAGGCTCTGTCTATTTCAACCTGTAACAGAATTGCTTTTGACTAGTTACCTGAACCCCTGAGTTTTACCACCTCTGATTTAGACTTTGGTCTTTGTTACCTGTTGTTTTTCATGTGACCTTCTAAGGTTATTAAGTAGATATGACTTTAAAAAGTTCATGTAGAACACAACATCTTCTTGTTTGATTTATTTATTTATTTTGCTTTTGCCTTTAAATAGAACTGCAGGTCTGACTTCATTCCCTGATTATTTGGTGCTGCATATGAGAAAATTCGTTATGGAAACTGGTTGGGTGCCAAAGAAGCTTGGTATGTACTCTTTCTGTTTGCAATTTGTTCTAATGTCTTTGTTATATACTTATATATCATATTGAAATATTTGCTTGTCTTGTAGATGTCTATGTAGATGTTGACGATGTCATAGACATCAGTCACATGCGAAGCAAAGGTCTTCAGCCAGGCGAAGAGTTGTTACCTGAAGAAGGTATGGCATGCTACATATATACTATTAGAATTCGTTTAGCAACTTGTGACTATTTACGAAAAGCTTTGTACTAATTTATTGTAATTGATGATATTGTTGTAGCTCCTGGAGGCCAGGAAGAACCAGCGAAGCTTCTGCCTAATGATGATATTGTTTCTCAACTTTCTTCAATGGGATTTAATCAACTTCACTGTCAAAAGGCTGCAATTAACACCTCAAATGCTGGGGTTGAAGAGGCAATGAATTGGTTACTTTCCCACATGGACGATCCAGGTTTTGCTTTTTATCAAGTCACTTCTTGTAATAATGCTAACTAAATCGACGTTTTGATGAGTGTCTTAATTTTTTAAACTTATTTAGACATTGATGCCCCCATTGATAACAAGGCGAAAAGTAATGATGTTGATCCATCAAAAGTTGCTACACTGGTGTCATTTGGATTTGATGAAGAGACAGCTAGCAAGGCATTAAAGGCTTCGGTAAATATGTTTTGTATTCTGCCTTTGCTTTCATTTTTCTTCAAACTTTTTAATTAATTTGTTTAACTGTTTGTTTTTGTAGGGCGGTGACATTGAGAAAGCAACAGATTGGATTTTTAACCCGCCTGCTTCATCTGGGCCAACTGATATGGATGCTACATCAAGCAGCGGGCCTGCTGTGGATGGCGCTCTACCTGATGGCTCTGGAAGTTAGTTTTCCGTACTTTTATCTTTCATGTGTTTGTGCGTGTGTGAAACTGAACCTGACGTGTTACTATTGGTGTATATGTAAAAGATCGGATCAAGAGTTAATGGTGTGAGTGTATGACTATTTATCTTATGATTTAATATTTGGTTTTGCAGAATACCGACTAATTGGGCTGGTGAGTCACATGGGTACCTCCACACAATGCGGTCACTATGTTGCTCACGTGTACAAAGAAGGAAGGTGGGTGATATTCAATGATGATAAAGTGGGTGTTTCGAAAGACCCTCCAAAAGACATGGCTTACCTCTACTTCTATGAGAGGATTCAAAGCTGAATTATTAACCTCTTATATCCATCAAACGATAGAAGTTCCAGTCATGGTTTCCTTTACTGTCTTTTCTGGATCTCTTTTATAATCCCTGGGATTTTGGTTCGTATTTGAAAGAGGGAAAGGAAGACGGGTTCTTAGAGTAGATGATGGATTTACTGATTATCATTTTATCACTTTTACCCGCTTTGAGGGATCGTATACTTTTTTTTCTTTTCTGTATCGGTGCTAAAAACGGCTTATAATCCAAAATTGATACTGAATTGTTGATCTTGTTTCTCTCAGCCTACAGCATGTGTGGGACAAGTGATATCATTAGGGATCTGCTCGTTTAGTGATTCATTATTCTAATGATGAATTTAGCAAATTAATATTCGAAGAAAAATTGTTGTGGATCCAAACTTGAACATGGGAGATAATGGTAGCATGGGGAAGGAAGTAAATTTTGAAACCACCTGACTTGGTTATATGCTATTAAAGGTACAAGTTTTATCAAGCACCAACCATGCTTGACAAATCTAGCAAATTAATACGGACTTGGTTATGCTTGACAAGACTAGTTGCCAACCTTAAATGTTAGTATATGTTTTGGTTTTGGTTTACTGTCCCAATTCACTTTCTTACCTTTGTGATTTCTATCATACAAATTCTTTTCGAGCATTGATTAGCAGCCTAATTGGTATGCCTAATTTTTTGTGTCAGCATCTTGTTTGTGACAGCTGAGTGACTCACTTTTTCGCAAACCAATAAACAATTTTCACATCTATTTAGTCACACCCGTTTAAGTCTCGATCATTTTTCATGCTTTTCATTGCAAGAAAGTAGGTAAATTGAATCAAGTCCCTATTTCACAACAAAAAAAAAAAAAAAAAAAAAAAAAAACAGTTTAAGAAACACATAATTATCATTGTGTTCTCTTTCTTTTTCTTTTACATAATGATAGTTTCACCTTTAACTAGTTAATTACTACTGTACTTACTAAAAGTTTGTGATAATAATTTCAAGCAATGGTAGTATAATAATCTCGATCAAACTTCCTTATCTATTTTTAGTAGTGGAATATTAATTTGAGACAACCCGAAATAAAAATGTTAATGATAATATTGGGACGGAAGGAGTAGAAAGCTTTTAAAAAATGAAAAACAAAAAACTCTCATAAAATAAATTTATTAGAATTAAGTCCAACTTATTTGCTTTTATTGTGTAATTATGTAATTTTACAAGTATTGTCTATACATATATTCTCCAAACAATATGTGTCCACGTATGATTGTTGGATATTAACCATAAAATCAAAGAAAAATGAAAAAAAGAAAGTGTGGTGGGATATCTCAAATATGTGGCTGTGTAACGTTACTTGTCCTCCATCCACCATTTGTTTATCCAAAATCAATCATTTTACATATTTCATCTTCATATTCTTTTCAACATTACTACTACTTCACCTTTCTATCTTCCAATGGCTGCCTTTACTCTCTCTCCTGCTACTTCTTCTCAGGTTTTTTCATCCTCATTTTTTATATCTTTATATAGTTGAACAAGTTATTTTTAGAAAGTTTAGTGTAACACTATAGTATGTCATTTCTAGCATGCTTCACTTATATAACTAATGTTAGCTATGAACCCATTTGAGTAGTTTATAGTTCCATGCTTAGTAAACGCGTAAACGGATGAGGTTTTTCCTGTTTAGGTTACCCGTGAAAGGGCGCGTCTTTGACTCAGATGTACGCGGTCTTTTGAGTTTCTGAATCCTTTCCCTACCCACCCCAAAGATGTTTACCTAGTGATAATGTATATAAAATGGACAGATTTGTGAATATATCATTAAGAAAGTGTTGGAATTGTGTTTAGAATCTGTTTATCAACTAATGCGTTACGATAAACAAGCCCTTTTAACTTTTAAGTGTTTGGATGAATTTGCTTATCGTGTTTTAAAGAAATGGTATATGCCCTTCTCAAAAAGCAGTTTTAGATTGCCTTAGTACTTTAAGTGTTTATCTATCCTAAAATAAGCAGTTTAGTAGTCCTACCCACATACTCAAAACTGCTTATGTGCTTTGAAAATAACCAATAAGCACTTAAATAAGCAATGTTCAACACCCTCTTAATAATGCGATGCCCAACATACATAATTAAGAGGTGACTAATATTAGTTACTTGCATGATAATTATATTCTTGTAATCTCTGTACAGTATTATATAACTGACGATATTTTTATTCATCGTATGAGACTTTTTACTAATATATTTGTGAATGAATTTGGACAGTTACGTTCGGGTAACAATGGACCTTTCTTGCCGGCTCAAGGGCTAATGGCGAAATCAGCCGCAAAGACCCAAATGGTGGGAAGGGAAAGAGGAATGAAGGTGACATGTCAGGCTACAAGTATTCCAGCTGATAATGTACCGGATATGGAGAAGAGGAAGCTCATGAACTTGTTGCTTTTAGGTGCTATCGGTCTTCCAACCGCCGGCATGTTGTATCCCTACACTTATTTCCTAGTTCCACCAGGGTCCGCTCTCTTTCCCTAAGTTTATAGTATTGTTTTAGCATCTGTTTGCTTAACCGAAAATTTGAGGATGAAAATGAAATTTTCTGAATAATTATGACGGGTGCTGTTGATTGGAAAATTTTGATTATCTTAAAAGCACGAGTCTCTTGACCCTCTCTTTAAAAAACTTGGTAATTATTTTTCTTATAATTACCTACATGGGTGGATCTACATGTTGATTGGCGACGTAATGTTTGTTTTAGCTCCAAAGTAAAAGTTATTGTCACTGATTTTGGCTTATACGCCACAAATATGATGCAGAATTGCACAAATAATATTTTAGATTCGTCCCTTAATTTAAAAATACATGCAAAGTAAATAATGTGACACCTGCTTTTATACTGATCTTTTGTTATGTATTTGCGTAAAACAGTACAGGAGGTGGTGGTGGTGGTACTCCCGCTAAGGATGCGCTTGGTAACGATATTATTGCAGCTGAATGGATAAAGACCCATGGACCTGGTGACCGAACCCTTACTCAAGGTCTAAAGGTACTTTGATCTAGATCTAGTAGATGGGCTCACGACTTAATTTATGTTGCCAAATAACCTTCATTTTTACAAAAAAAAAAAAAATGGCGAATCTAGAAAAATTATGAGATGGTTTTAGACTTTTATTGACTGTGATGTTATTTTGATGATGGAAATTTGTAGGGAGACCCCACATACCTAGTGGTCGAGAATGACAAAACCCTAGCAACATACGGAATCAATGCCGTGTGCACACATTTGGGGTGTGTCGTCCCATGGAACAAAGCTGAGAACAAGTTCATGTGCCCATGCCATGGTTCGCAATACGACAACCAAGGAAAAGTTGTTAGGGGTCCTGCTCCTCTGGTAAGACTCGATAACCCTTCCTTAAATTACATACCTTTTTTTATGCAGAGTAGATGTACTGATGCAATAATTATTTTGAATTCTCGACAGTCATTGGCATTGGCTCATGCGGATGTTAGTATTGATGATGGGAAAGTTGTGTTTGTACCATGGACAGAGACAGATTTCAGAACTGGTGATGCTCCATGGTGGTCTTAGAATACTCGTTCTTTCGTTTATTCCAGAAACAAATTATGTACACACAACTTAAAACGTATTATTTCGTGTATCCAACAAGTTTATAAATTTGTCAGTTGGCCACCAATAATAATATTTTTGTAATCACATTTATGGCTTTTATATGATGATATGCTCCAAAATTTTATGGCTTCTGTATAATTTTCCTGCTTCTTATGCAAAATTATATCAGATGTTCCTATAAGAAGATTATCAAGACAGGTTTACTAATGTTTTAGTACAAAACTCGACTAAATTGATGGTTAATAGTAGAAAATTGACCCACAGGCGCCCCACACCAAACAAAACATATGAAAGATAAATCGCGTAACACCATGATAAAAAAATGTGAAAAAATGAGGGACAAGAATTGACCTTAGACCTCCACACATTATGCTCCATGTCCCCACCATTGAACTAGTATCACGAGAGGAACGTTCATGGTTAGTAGTGTCCAACAACACTCGTATTCCAAACGCTGACCAATCGTATAATAGCTTAGGGGTGTAAATGAGACGAGACAGCTCGCAAGCTATTCGAGATCGACTCGTAAACTACTCGAAATCGACTTGATATAAACGAGTCAAGCTCGAGCTCGAGCTACTCGAGTACACTTTCGAGTTGAGTTCGAGCTCGAATATACTCAGCTCGTGAAGCTCGCGAGCCCTTATCGAGCTTCAATGATATTACACTTTTACCCTTTTATATACATGTAGTTTCGTAATTGTCATAAAATCGAGTCGAGTCGATCTTGATATGCAGATTTTTCATCGAGTTCGAGCTTTAAATGTGGCAATAATCGAGCTCGAGTCGAGTTTGAGATGACGAGCCGAGCTTGAGCTTGAAATCCAACGCTCGAACGAGCTCGAGTCGAGTTTCGAGCTCGAGTTTTACTAATCGAGTCGAGTTTGAGCTTGGCAGTAATCGGCTCGTTTACTATTGAAGCAGCTTCAATAGTTAAATAAAACATTGCCTAAAAAGAATGCTATCAATAGTCATCGACTTATCGCCCGTGCATTTTATTATTTTTCTACATTGACTTCTAGTTTTTAACAAGTCACATATTGAGTTTGGACATTAGAGTGAAAATAATCCTGCTAAATAAAATAAAATAAGGGGCATATGGGTGAAAATTATCCCTTGATATTAATCCAATTCATAACTATATCAAGAGGTATAATGGGCATAATCAGAATGAATGTTTATAACTTTTACAAGTAAAGTAGTGAATGTTCAGTTTTAACAAATTAAATATATTATGTTATCTTGGCAATTATTTTACTTTTTATTACATATAAACTTGACAATGAAAGAGTAAAATATCTTTCAAAACTTCAAAACTCGTTTAACAATTAGGCTGATCACAAGGGTGCCAGGAGTCGCCTTTCGCTACACCCCTCACGCGCTACCCCCATTGTGAGGGGTCATCCGTCACGCACCCTCGAGAAAAAAAGGGTGAAAGGTAAGCCTGCTCACCACTTGATGTGTTTGTGAGCCCATGAATGTTTTTATTATTATTTATTTGATTTGTAAGTGTGTGTGAATTATTTTGTGAAGTATGTTTGTATAAAGTGAGTATTTTTAATGGTAATGAGGGGAGTGGTGACCATTGTGGGTAAAAGATGAGGGAAGTGGTAATGTAGAATGATGATGTAACGCTGAGATGAAAGAAAAATGAATGGTTACTATTGTTTCTAGTCTTAAAAGTATAAATTAAACAGAAAACCAAGAATCATAATTCCTATAGGGGTTATGTTATTAAGACCCCCTATATGATGTGACAATAGGAGATTTTGATCAAAATGTATAAAGCATGATGCACAATACACACCATACAAACCCGCAATGCACATGGCTCCACGAAACCCCTAGTGGGAGTGTCGTATAAACTCCCCCTTCCTCCTTCCTATAGACCAAATTGAATAAAGAAAAGTAAACATAATACAATATTTGTAGTACAAACCATGACCAAAAACAGTACAAGAAGTACCAGCTTTGGGAGTACAAATAGTAAAAACCATGTCACCCAAATATCTGGAGGTAGGCGTGAAGTACAATGCATGACGAGTACCACATGGCTCAACTACTTAATCTATTCTCCAACTTCTATAAATAAACATCATCCGATGAGCTAACAATGACCCAATAATCGAATCAAGACTTTCAGAGAACTTAAAACGTCATTGAGTGCAGCGTTGATGAATCGCCTCAAAGCATGGAGATTCGTCAACACTGTACTCAATTATGTTTTTGCTTCTTTTCTGATAAATTTTCAGTCTACTTCAAACTTGTAAGTCTCTTTATTTCTATATCTTGCATAACTTACTCAAACAAGTATGCATTCATTAAACGATAGCGAAAATCAATTACTAATCCAAACATCTTATATCATTTTTGTTGTTATTATTTCCCTCACACTCAATTCTGTTTGTTACTCGTGCACAATAGACAGATAGCAATATCATACATTCGTCAAATCAGACGGAAAACTTACATTACACAGTATACAAAAAGTGTTTCTAAGGAAAGAATACAAAATCGACCATATAGGTCTCGAGGGTGAGTGTATACGCTTATTTCTTGTTACAATACAATAGGGTAACTTAGTTCAGTCTTTGAATTTGATTTTGATTATGTTCTTATTTCTGAAGGGTACATGTAAAGTACAATAAATAAGAAAATGACATGACGTTTGGGGGGATGAAGAGAGGGCACCTTTGTTATGGAGCCATGACTCCTTCAATTGTATACACGAGATCCTCCACCAAATCGTTTTTAAATAGAAGATTTTGCAATGTGTGCATCACATCATACTCGGGGTCCAGCTTCCGTTGCCAACTCTGCACCAAAATGAGAAACGTAAATCAGCTGTAACATAATGGGTTGCAGGAGATAGTGTTTAGATGTGTTTCTGTTGTTTGAAGTTGTGATGTTCGGTTGTTTAACTATTTGAACAATTCTGATTATTTGAAGTACATGAAAATTAACCCTAAGATTGTGTAATCTGGTTAGAATGATCAGTAAGTTGATTTTGAATTTTATTTAACTCCATTATTCAGCAAATATTCAGTAAGTTGGTAACAATTGACGCAATTAAGCTGAAAAAAGTAACGTAGTTTCACCGAATTAACGAACAAGAAAAAACTAAGAGTTAACTACATTTTTGGTCCTCGTGGTTTACCGGGTATAACAGTTTTGGTCTAAAATTTTGAAATGTAACGGATCTTGTCCAATATCCGCTGACCCGTAACATTTTTGGTCCATTTTTTGTTGACCGCTAGTTTGACTAGTTAAAAGCCTATGAAATGACTAAAATACCCTTGGATAATAATGTACAATGACTAAAATGCCCTTTTCTACATATTATTATTATTATTATTATTATTAAAAAATAAAAAACACGCTAGCAAATCAAGAATGAATCCAATTCATGTATGGAGATCCAACACACCCTTGTCACCATTCTTTCATCACAAATAAGAAATTCTCATACAAACTAATCTCTTTTTTTTCCTTAATCAAACAAATACAATAAATCAAAACTATAAGCTATAACAACACTATAAACTGCCACTGGCAAGAACAAAACCACCCATCACCGCTGTCACTCACAAACAACACCACCGTTGATCTATAGATTGTTAAAAAAAAGGATGAAACCTTGTGCAAAGAATAAAAAATGACGAATCCTTAAAATTAAACACATGCCCATCTTCACTCTATTACATCAATCCATCTTCTTTGTTTTAACCCCATTAACCCAACCATCTCAAACTTAACAAAACCCAAATAATCCAAGCAATTCCACTTCTCTTTTTTTCACTTTCAATGGTTCAAATTGTTCTAATACATCTTTTTTCAATGGTTCAAACACCAACCTTCATCATCAAAACCCACCAACAATTCCCTTCCTTACTGTCACCACCACGAAAGCCTCACCGCCGCCACCAACCCCTCTCCCTACTGCCACCACCACGAAACCATTATCACCACCACGAAACCGTTACCACACTCTCCTTCTTCCCCATCCACAACCCCTAAAATAACTCCATACCCACTCACTCAGATACCCATCAAATATAACCTATAGCGAACCTCATATTCACTTCAGTTAACCTCAGACCCATAGCAAAACCGAATGGCTATGGTGGATGTGATGGTGCTGCAGATATGGGGAAGCAATGGAAGTGATGTCACAGATCTAGGCATGTGATGGTGATGGTGGTGGTGGCCTCAGATCGGTGTTAAGTAAAAAGAAGAAGATGTGATGAGTTTGGGTGGAAAGAAAAAGAAGAAGATGTGATGATAGTGTTAAGTAAAATGTGTTTTTATTGTGTTATAATGTGAAAGGACAATGATACCCTCTTATTTAACGGTCAAACAAAGTCAAAGTAACGTTGTTAGTGAAAATGGACCAAAAGTGTTACGGGTCAGCGGATATTGGACAAGATCCGTTACATTTCAAAATTTTGGACCAAAACTGTTATACCCGGTAAACCACGAGGACCAAAAATGTAGTTAACTCAAAAACTAATGCTTAAAGATGCAAGGCATTACCTCCAAAACCAATGTGGTTACTATTACAGTGCATACATTGCCATCGACGTTAACTTTATGACGCCTAACTTGCTCAAGCAATTGTTGCATGCATTCTGCAGGACTCATGGAGTCACCTTCCGTAGAACTCCATGATATAAATGATTTCTCGACGTCCTGTCACACCATAATTTCTTATAAGAACACCGCAGACTCTTGACCCATTTGAGATAATAATTAAAAAAATAACGCAATCTAAATCGACCAAATGGTTCGAAATTGCCACATATAGTTACGGTAAGGAATTGGGGTTTTTACTTGTCCAAAATCTTGTGTTGGAAGTACACAAATGTGTGTGAAACTTAAGAGAAACGAAATACATACAAAATAGTATCACCTTAATGAAAGCCAATGGGTTTGGGCAGCTTTGATGTTTTGAGAACTTGAGGGTGTGTTCGGCAGCAGCACGCCCGTCTTGAAGAGCAACAGCCTTAAAGAACTCGATCAGATTAACTCTATCCTTCTTGCCAAGTTCAGCAGTCATGCCCACATCAAGGAAAACTACATGAGGCTTAGATTTAAACAGCACCATATCCGCAGCAGTGCCATGAGTCATTCTTACGAGAATATTTCCTGGATGCATGTCTGCATGAATAAAATTGTCAACCTGGCAATGAAGGATAATAACAAGTTTAGTAGCAGTTTGGCAATCAATATACAGAAAAAAGGACCACTTGCTATGCACGTGCATGTGGTTTAGTGTATGATCCAGGAATCACGTTTACTTAAAAAAACGAATTTGTTCAATGGAAAGGCTATAGATCATCAGATCTCATTATCATATATGCTTATGCTACCTCAGACTTCTGTCTAGTTTCCGGACAAAGAAATATCTATGAAAATTCTTGAGTTCCTTAATTCCTACATAAATAAAAGCAAGTAGAATAATAGAGCACCGATATATAAATACATACCAAAAGCATCTTTAGAAGTGCATGAGTCCCGATGTGAGCAAGGCCAGATTTGATGCCTACATGACCTT
Source organism: Artemisia argyi (assembly GCA_030686995.1). Classification (NCBI taxonomy): domain Eukaryota; kingdom Viridiplantae; phylum Streptophyta; class Magnoliopsida; order Asterales; family Asteraceae; genus Artemisia; species Artemisia argyi. The sequence continues at coordinate 224,138,091 of CM060701.1, read as the reverse complement.
CTAGATCATCCACATAGTGCAAGATATTTTCCCCATGCTCAAAAGTTTCCACTAAAACAGCAGGATGCACGAGCGGATATAGAGGCCTGGGGAATGACACATCCTTCCATCTTCTAAAATTATAAATAAAACGACTCAAATGAGCTGCCTCCCTGGCCAGATCGACTTGAGACATCATGAAGACAGCAAACTGTTGAATGCTTTCATCCAGTCTCAGCCATTTTAGAGTAGGAATATATGACGACACTTTAGCGATTAGATTTAACAATATAAAATCCCTTCTGATTGCTTCGCTAACTCCTGGATGTCTAACCTTTACAGCAACCAGGATAGGCTTAATGCGTTGACCAGGATGGCGATACTTTAAAGTTGCTCGATGAACTTGAGCTATACTTCCTGATGCTACAGGTTCCTCCTCAAAATTTTCAAATATCTCAGTCAAACAACGGCAAAATGCTTTTTCGATAGTCTTCTTTGTGTATGCATAACTATGTGCTGGTGCTTTTGTTTGAAGTTCTGCGAGCACTGCGCAGAGATCCTTTGGAAAAAGATCTGGTCTTGAAGCTGCCCACTGACCCCACTTAATAAACGCTGGTCCGGCCTTTTCTAAGGTGTAATGAACACACTGTAGCCAAGTCTTACGAAACTCAATGCCAAAAGAATCAGCGAAAGGAGCCATAGCTATGCAAGGTGTAAAAAGAAATGCTAAATATACTGCTCTAAGACACAATACTACTAATTCTACAAGGGAGAACAAAAACGAAGTCAAGTAAACATGCCCATCTTGTGCATGTGTATAAAGATCATTCTTATAGGAGAACCCTTCGGCCTCAGCCCATGATCTTTGGGTCCATGCCAGCTCACCAAGTAGAAAAGCTAATATACCGGGAGCAATCAACTGGGACCTACTCAAAGCGAAGCTCACCGCACAAGCAATCCTATTCATTGGTTGGGGTCGCAGATTATAGGCACAAATTTGAAAAACCCGTCTCCATGCAATTTGAGCATGACGTGATACTTTACTACTTGCTGACATGAAATATAATCTTCTAAAATGTACAGAGTTCCATAAGCTCCTTTTTGCTTGATATAATGCAGAACAAGTAAGGTTTCTGTTATGAACCTTAAATTGTGAATATAGACTATAACTGGAGTTGTGAAAACCAACTGCGAATTGGGTTCTATGATTATTTATTTCAGATATACAGCTCTTACGAGTCGGAATAAAGGAATGAGCTGCTCTTCTAGCATTGGCAACAGCTAACAACCTGCATAGAATTAACATATCAACTCTATATCATGCCATCTGCGTGAGGTTGTATGATCAATATGTTAAGATACTGAAAAAGAATAATAACCACTTGTTGATGGAATGATTATCTAGAGTAGAAGTCATGAAAATTAGAGGTACTAATATGACTATATGCCTCAAAATCCTACTAGTGATTGTTTAGTTTAGTCCCAACTCCCAAATGTGAGTCTGTTATCTAAACCTTCACCATTGTTATTACAACGTAAGAGGGTCTATAAATCTATAATTGCAAAGTGATCACTACTGCCTTGATTAAAAGGTAAAAGAGCCTGCCTAGCATACCCTTCGGTCTTTCTTAATAGTGTTTGTGAAAGCATATGGTTATTTACATAAACATCTTATGAGCTTACAAAATGCTGAAGATAGGCCAATGGCGCATAACTAAGTTGGTAATGGGTGGGGTACCTAACAAGCAAAGGGTCCAGGGTTGGCACCCCCATAGCCAGAGTAAGTCATGTATGCCCCCCACATTATGGAATGGCAGCCGGTTCGGGTTACCAGTTATGAACCTTTTGCACCTAACAATGCTGAAGATAGTGTCTAGATTGGTTGACCAGCAGCCTATGTCAATAAGCTGGTCCATAATAGCTCTCTCAGATGTTGTTCTTATTAGCTGTACCAAGCGCAATAAGCCTTTGATTTCATAGGTAGCTTAATGATTATTATTATACTTTTTTAAACACATAGAAAAAATGTTGGTTTTATAAAATCAAAAAATAAATAAACAATCCAGTCCCGCTATAATCTAAATAAATTGTTAGTTAACAATATATATACACTAGTACAAAGAAATATGATTATAAAATAACTTGATACCTTAATATTATTAAGGCCATATCATATGATATGGTATGAATCAGATATAACAATAATTCGATAGAAATTTGCAAATGATACAGCCAGCTGGCATTGTCGTTGCCGTTGCCGGCGGTGTGTCGGTGGTTTATTTTCCGGCCTTGTTAAAGGGGTTAACGGGAGGTAAACGCTTTTACCTAATTTTCTGGGAATAATTAAGAGTTGACTACGTTTTTGTCCTTCTACTTTGCAGGACTTTTCATTTCCAGTCCCACTTTAAGGGTGTTTGGTTTGAGGGTATGGAAATGAACTCTTTCAGGTGCAGTTTGGTTTGGTACTTTACTATGGGTTTTCATTTGATGTGACAGTTAAAGACGTCTGTTTAGAGCTTTCGGATTCAAATTAGGGAGTCACTGCTAAAAATGGTGGGCCATTTGAATCCTAGCTTCATATCAAGTATTAGAAAAAGATGTAGGCCTTCCTTAATGGTGTCTCTGTCTCTCTACTCGTTGATTTTTATAAAATAATAAAATATATCTAAATTTCATCTACTACTTATTAAATATTATTTTATTAATTATTTATATTATTTTATCTTACCTTTTTTTCTTTCATACCATACCAAATCTAAGGTGCCGTTTGTTTTGCTAGTTGGAATCACTATAGGTATGAGATTGATAAGATGATAGAATCAGTATAAGTATTATAAGTTTATATTAAATCCCGTTCAGACGACGCCGTTTTGCGTCTTTTTTTCCCGCCAAAAAAATGGCCCAAGGGCTTAGCCCAGTTTATCCATCTCCAGTGATCCATCTGTTCTGCCTGATCTATTTTCAGTGTTATAGTGAAGCTTCTCGATCTTCAAATAGTATGTGGTACACATTTCGTCAACCTCCTTCATTCCCATCATGATAAAAAAAATCACTCTCATCCGGTGGTTTTCACCGATTTCTAGGGTAGAGGCTGTGGTGGTGGGATAGGGATCGTGGTGGTCTTGATTCAGGTGATGATCGGGGTACTAGAAGACACCTACGCAAATAAAAAAGGTATGTCCTCTGATTACTATTGGTTTTTTTGATTTTTGATTTTTTTTTTGTTGATTATTGATATGATTTGTGAAAAAAAAAAAAAAAAAAAAAAAAAAAAAAAAAAAAAAAAAAAAAAAAAACATGAAACTAAGGGTTTACTTATGATTTTGGGATTAACTTTTGTTATTAATATCTTTGGTGGATTTGATGCCTACCATGTGTCTGATAAATTGCTTGAGAAGATTGCGTTTGTGCTAAGTTTTCCTAACTGCTTAGATTTAGGGTTAGAATTGATTTGCGTTTAACATCATTTGGGTAGGGTTTAGTTGGTATACTTTAATTTGGGGTTAAGGTATCTGAAATAAGTTTTCGATTTTTAAGATTTTCGGAAAGCTCATAAGATTACCTTTGTCGCCTTATGAGGTTGCTTATTCTTATTGGAAATTATGAGTGTTGATTGCAGCTTATCGTCAAGGGAACAGAGAGAAGAAAATGGTTGCAGCTCGAGCAGTAGCGGTAAATGCAGTTGCTAAGGTTGTCAACATTTGCCGCTTATTATCCAGTTGTAGCTGTCGGCCTTTTTTTCTTAGCAGGGCTGATGTTGGGCCGTAAAAGGTATACACACTTGATTCTTTATTATGAAGTATATTCACATCGTTTTTAGTAATCTTTTAAGTCGAGCTTTTAAAAAGTGACCTTAAATTTGGTCGAACAATACTTTTGCAGGTTCTGATTAATGGAACTGATGTTATCACTATTCACAAGGGTTTCGTGTGCGTTTATTAGTTAATACTTATTCTAAAAACAAAACGGGTCTCAACAAGCTGTGATTTTGGACGACCTGCTGTTGCAACCAACGTCCACTCAAGTAAGGATATTTTGTTTTGCTTTTCCGTTTCGTCCTTCAGTTGGAATGACTCTACCTGCAACTAGCACGCAAAAAAACTCGCTAACTGTACTTTAAATCTGTTATTTGCAAGCAAAGTAGTTTCAAAATTGACTATTGGTGCCTCTTTAGACACGCACACTACTGACACGGTAAGAAAATGTCTACAAAATGAAACGTTAATTAGATACAAGTTTTTACCATTGGTGTCCGTCATTATCTTTCGCTTAACCCTGTTATTGCACCCCTTCTGCAGGTACATCAGAACAATGCACAACCTCACAAACAGGAAGGAATGTACCTGGCCCAATGATATCGCAACTTGAAGTTCCACAAGAGGAGAGAAGAAAAGCTCTACAAGCCAGCCAATACCCACTGATAGGCCAAATGTCAACCCCTCTCGCGCTCTCATATGCTTTTAAATCGATTTCTATCACAATAGTTAAAAGATTTTCGCGACATTCATAATATCAGACTGTTTATAATTGTAGTCGTGCTGGCGGGTCAACCTGAAACGAGACCAAATGTATCAGGCGGTGCCTCAACATCAAGAGAAAGTGAGCAAGCTACTGCGACAACCAGTTTTGGAACGTGCTGACATATGTGTTGATCGGTTCATAATCAGATATCATATCTTCTAGTATGTAAATTGATCCACCTCTTTGTTTCAGGTATTCAAACTTTATCTGACTTTTTCTTTATAATTGTTACAATTTGATGGCGGTTGATTCAAATTGTTAATATTTACTTTAATTTGTGCACATATAGGGAATGTTCTCTTAATTTAAAAGAGCCGATTTCGAGTCTTTGGTTTGCTGTACCAACATGTGCAGATTTTCCTGAACTGATTCAGGCTCATAGGTTTTTGCTGAAAAATATGGTAAAGAGTTTTTGGCTGCTGCACCAATACTACTTCAGTTATCTACCATGTTAAAAGCTTCAAATGACATGAAAAAAGCTTCATTTCTATGATTAGTAGATGATACGTTGACATCTTATGTGCAAGCCTGCTCTGAAATGGATTGGTCTGCACATTGACCATCACCAATGGGTAGAAATGATACAGGTAGTTCTGCACCTTTTACCTTCCTGCATTTTGCACACATTTAACGCTGATCATATGTATCTAAAACTCATGGCCGGATTTAATACGTCTATTAAATCAATTTTCACTGTAAAATAAAGGGCGCCTGTAGTACACAAACAACAACAAAAAAGGTAGTTCGATATTTGTACCATCTAACTTTGTAGCGGGTTCCTCTAACAGTACTTGCCCTGCATCTGGACAATCAGATGAACCTGGTATGTATAAGTACTGTTGTTGTTGATACTAACTATGACGGTAGAATACGTATGTATCTCTTTATTTCATATTTACTTTGCTAAATGTGATGTTATTGCAGTTACCGATCATATTTGCCCGAACGAACCAGCTCAAGGAACTACACCGCTAACAGGCGTGAACATTCCAAGAACGTTCATACCTCATCTACAAGATGTGATGCCTAATAATATCCTAAAATAGGCTCCTCAAACCGGAAGTAGCAGCCCAGGTTTAGAAAGGTACTTACATTAGGGAACAAAATATAACAACAATGATTTGAACTGCTGAATGAACAATGATCGGAGAAATAGATATGTTAATATCCTAGCATATATCAGTTAAGTTTGTTCTTAATTTTCCCATGAAATATTATGCATCTAAATACATAGGTTTTTCCATTTTAGATGCCACAAACTAAAAATTATGGCTTATGAAAATGTTTTAGGTCCTATGATACAGATGTCACTACATTGATATCTAAAATGATTTTTTTGCGATTTTCAGTGCGGGACAAGTGCGACTTACGTTGTTTTGGAAATTATTTCAGGAACTTTTTCTTAGGTGAATGTGTCAAATGAAGACAGTTTCATAGAAAATTGAAATGTTTTTGTACATTTGAGTTTTTGTATAATGGAATGTAGGTTAGGGAGACCGAGAGAAAAGGTCGTGAAGAAGTAGAAAGTGAGCAACTGACGCACTCTCGCCACCAGAGATTGCTGATTCTTCGGAGTTTGGAACACGACGTTTGATAAGTCGTGTTCTGCAACTTCAGGTAAAGCTATTATACACATTTGCATTAGCTACACCTTCGGCTCAAACTGGAATGAACCGGAGCCTACTTTTACAGGATAATAGACATAAGGCCTTATGGTAGTTGCAACGGAAGAGTAATGACTCATCACCCTGCAACACCAAGAAGTGACCTCGAGAAAGATACATGTCTTTGCGATCAGATCTGTTTCCTGAATGAAGGCAGCAAGGTGAGTTTCTCATTCATGTTGAATACTGGGTCAAAATGGATTCAGATCAAAACATGCTGGTCAGGTTCAGTTGATCACTAAAAAGAAACATGTTTTTGATCATTTCACTTTCATGTTTTTGATCACTAATATACCAGGAGTTTTAACGCCACGGCTTATCTTAAACTTAAGAGACATGTTTTTGATCATTTCACTTTCATGTTTCTATTATATTTGATAATTGATGTTACTAGAATTACAAAAAATAACAGTTATGTAACTTGGCTTCATGATAGTGAATTTATAATATTCTGCTATATGTAGTTGATTTTGGATGAGTTAAGAGATGAATAGCAACAACAAAAAAAGAAGGGTAGAAAGTAGGATCAATCCCACTGTTAAGAATCCATTACATACGGCATTACGTACGTAGACTAAACTTGCTGGGTCCTTGACTGAGTATGGTAACTTGACTATGTAGGAGCGTTTTCTTTTGACCTCATACAATTTCCTTTACAAGTTGAAAATGATACAAAAGACGATGCATATATCTTTACTGCAAATCTCCTTAATAATAATCTCATTGTTACTAAGGGTTCTTAGTGTTTCCCATTTAAGTAATAAGGTTGCTCAGGCTATGTACAATCATTTCGGCATAGCTCAATTGTTAAACATTGGCCTCTAATCTCTTTAGTAGTCCCCACTAGCATGAACATTTCACAAATATTTCCTGTTTCTTTTTGCTTTTGCTTACATTGATCTACTAACTTCATAGTATCTAAATCTACCATGCTTGAGTTGACACATAGATATATAAATTGTTTGAATATTAGACTATTAGTCACTGTCTTACTCAGTTATGATTTCTGAAAATTGCATATGTTCTATTTCAGGGTGTTTCACCAATGAAAGAAAAAGGTTTGGCCATTCCTTAGCCAGAAAGAAAAGATTTTTACTAGCTACTTGGTACATCTTACTTAAGCATTGTCTTTATACTAGCTGTAACGGGCTTTCAAGATACAAAAGTTATACATGTATAGCAAAGGTTGCAAGATACAATACGAATATATCGATTCATGTGACGAAGCCTAAATATTCTACTTTCTTTCTACAAAATCGCCCCGCCTAAATATTCTACTTTCGGGTTCGTATTACAACGTCCTTATTTATAGAAAACTATCTCGGCAAAAAAAAAAAAAAAAAAAAGCTCGCCCGCAACGTGGCGGGTTACTGCCAATCTAATGATAGATCAAAAAGTGTTGTTTGGTTAATAAAGTTGGATTTCATTAATATTTAAATTAAAAATAGAAAAATAAATAATCATGTTTTGTTTTTTTATGTCAACATTGAGATTTCACATAGTTGATTGTGACATTTGACTCAAGATTAATAAAAAAATATTTTAAATAACAGAAAGTGGATGAATTATTAAATAAGTGAGGCCAGCAAGTGGGCCACACAGGAATGGATTTTTCATTCTTATCTAGCGAGCCTGGTATGACACAAGAACAATTATTTGGTATTCTCATTGTCATACGTGTATACCAAACATATACAATGATTGTCATTGTCATTAATCCATTCTCATAGGTGTATACCAAACATTTAGTAAATCCTAATCCAAACCCACTTATAAACCAAGCGGACCCTCATTTTCTATTATGGATGTTTGGTTTGTAGGTTTGGTTTTGAAATTAAGGATCAAACCCATAAATATAAGCATTTTCTAAACCCACCAAATAAGTGGGGTTTTCAAACCATTCCCATTACAATACCAATAGTCACACTCTAATGTAAACCAAGCGCCCAAAAAATCCACTCCAAAAACGAAATACCCATTTCGGGTTTGGTCTAAAAAAAGTTTAACTGAACTCAATAAACTGAACAACCGATCACCGAATCGATGAATACCCGTGCTAAAAGTAACGAATTGATCTAAGGAGTATAAATGTTTAATCATAATAAGTTGGGTTTAGACCACCAACCCATAAATTCCGGCCCACGAGCTTCAGATGATAAGAAATAAGGCTAGCCACAGTAATACCCTCGACTGAGTCGGTCGACTAGGTCGTAGTCGGTCGGCCTTTTTGTGCACACTCGGTTGCGACCGAGTAGAGGGAGGGAAAAAAATACAAACGGTCGCAGGCTCGACCGATTACTATTTCTTTTTTTCTTTTTTTCCCCTTTTTGATCCGTATTACTTTTGAAATAAATGTGTATAACGTTTAAGTTACTAGCCGTTGCATGCATTCAAAAGTGAAAAAAAAATTAAAAAAAATAATAATAATAACACACTATAAATACCACATATTAACACAACATATTACACACTTCATTTCACAAAATCTCACACTTTTTTCAATTCAAATGGCTTGTAACAAACTCCCTCATACCGTCGAACAATTTCAAAAGTGGGTCAAAAACCATGCAGAGAAAGACGACACAGCTAGTCAAGAAGCTATTCTCGAAGTTATTAATAGGTTTGAGCTGGCAAAGGCCCTCAAACAACGAATGAGAACACGCTACACAAAGTGTGATCACATCTCTGACGACAGAAAATCTGTGATCGACCAGTTTTTATACGATGAATTTCGTAAAGATCATGTCGTTGTTGAGACATTGCGTGGGTGTGTGAGTTAAATACATGCCCAAAAAACAAACAAGATTCGTTGGAGTTTTGAAGAAAATGTGGAAGCTGCTATGGTTGAACAACAGTAACAACAACAATTTGTGTAAGGTGCATCAAGTTCATGTGCACCAAGAGTTGTTGAGCAACAACAATAGCTGCCTCGTCTGGATCATTTTCAGCTAAGTTTTGAGGAAAATGTGGCAGCTGATGATAGTGGCTGGAACTCTGACAAGGAACGGGAGTTGAGCAGGTTGGAAGCTCAGTTAGAAGCAGAGAGGTTGGCGAGCTTTGATCCTTACGACGACGGTTACGACTCCAATAACTCTCAAACCTGGGATCACCCGGATTATAATTAAATTTTAAGTTTATGTTTATGGGATGTTTAAGTTTATGTTTTCATTCGATGTACTATTTGAATTATTAATGAAATTAATATTTTTAGTTATTAAGTTTGTAGTTTAAAATGTTAATATATATATATATATATATATATATATATATATATATATATATATATATATATATATATATATATATATATATATATATATATATATATATATATATATAAAACTACTTGGTCGCCCTTACTGGGGCACCCAATCACCTGCAGATCGTTGAAGAGAGAAAACTAACGTGACAGAGAAAAATAAAAGGATTGGATCGCATTAATGTGGCCAGCCTAAGAATCAACGAGCCTTACTATTTTGTTCTTTTTGAAAAACAACATGCTTAATTTAAACTTCTTCCAATCAAGTCACAAATGATGTTAGTGGAACTAATCATAGTTCATTTGAGAGAGAATTGAAAAAATCGTCCCTATAGTTTGACCAAATTGCACGTTTCATCCTTAAAGTTTGGAAAGTGCAAGGATCGTCCCTATGAGGAAACCTTTGGTGCAAGTATCGTCCCTGTGGGGACGATATTTGCACCAAAGTTTTCTCCACAGGGACGATCCTTGCACTTTCCAAATTTTAGAGACGAAACGTGCAATTTGACCAAACTTTAGAAACGATTTTTGCAATTCTCTCTTTATTTGATTATAATGGTAAGATGTTTAATTTATTTACCATCGGTAATTTAATGGCATTTTGGCACCTAAAATTATGAAAAAATTATGTTTATTTTTTGAAAATAAACTACCTAAAATATCAGTTTTATTTCGCAAATATATCCTATCAAAGATTTTAGAAGAATAATATTTTTTAATCTCTTAAAATCAAATGATATTTCATATAACTTATAATAATAATCTCAATTTTCAATCTTCCGCTTCATCTATATTTACAAATTACAACTATATCTCCGGTTCCAATAAAAGTGATATGTTTCATTATGAAGATTTCATATGACTTAGGGTGTGTTTGGTATGCTGCGAAGAATGACAATGTGAATGAGTTTGATAGTAGTGGTGGGTCCCTCAACTATGAAAGAATCCATTCCCCCCTCTCTAGCCATATATGGAGTATGGAAAATATATGACTTTCATAGTCATAGTGATGGGCCCAACAGCCTTAAACAAACACTTGCAATGACTATCAAAGTCATTGTTTCATTCCCTTAGTAACATATCAAACGTGCCCTTAAAGTTGAACCAAAGAGGCAAAGACTATGATACACACCACGACAAAAAATAGTCACTTAAACCAACTTCAAATCCAATGCTAATATCCGATATTTTGGAGCAACCCATAAGGCTTAAAACATGCCATTTTCAGCTAATTATATAAAAATATCACGACAGCAACTATCTAATTTTGTTTCCTTAGTTTAATCAGTAACATATATGTTTCTCGGCTTTGTCATTTCATATCTTCACCCACTCCATGTCCCTTATTTATACTCAATGTCACACTCTTAAATATGTGTGATTCTTTCCTACGAAATCACCATAGTTTCACGATAAAAAAAATGAGTTGTGAAGCTGCACGGAAAGCTTGGTTAGTTGCCGCTAGCATTGGGGCAGTCGAGGCGTCTAAAGATCAAGGTGTGGCAAGGTGGAATGCGCCTCTTAGGGAACTTCATCGTCATGCTGAAACCAAACTTACATCATCTTATTTGAAAACAACTTTGTGTTCGACGTTAGTAGTTATGGGTGGTGAATACAGTATGAAGAGTACTACAAAAGATGGTTCGATGAACAAAGTCATGGAGATGAACTACTTTGGTCCAAGTAGTGTTAGATTTTAGCCCGTTGCATATGCATCGAGGGATATATTACGTACGCTAAAAAAAGTTACATTTGTTACGGTTGGTAAGATTTTATTTTCTTTTAAGCAAATGTAATTTCTTTTAACAGTACAGATGCAATTAGTCTCCCCAAAATAAGCAACACTAGTGTTATAAGCCCATTAGTATTCATAAGTTGTATCAACCGATCGAATCATGTCATTCGTTCGATTTTGTGATATATATGATCTTTAGTTAGAACGTTTATGTTAACTCATGCTAGACATTTGTGTTTCACTGTCGATTTTTTACCTCAAAATTAAGAAGATAAGTGACTAGATGAGCTTAATAACTCCATCATCAGGACAATAATAATCAACAAATAAATGAACATATTTCATAAATATAACTATAGTTCCTGTTTCCTTATTTTTACACCAACACATACAACAATATATATTCTCAAAAATCAAAATCATCTTGATTCGGTTTGGGCGAAGTAAGCAAAGCTGCATAGAGTCTTAATCGGTCCTCTCCAAGCGAAGAGCATCTTGATAATGGTCTTCTTGGCCTGATAAATGACAATGAGGTCAAAGTGAGCCTATGTCGATACCTCCTCCAAGCCAATTGAATGGCAACCGCTGCCCAAGTCCTCCACCCGGGAGAATAATATCGTGCACTCCTCTTTACTTTTTCATTCACAAATGTATATCTAAAATGTTGTGTGACGTATTTTACATCATCGGCTTCTAGCCCAAAAGCCTCCGTTGTTTCTAGGGTCACAAGTGTTGATGATGATGGAGGTAACCTTTCAATGAAGGGCCGCCTAAGGCACCATGATAAGAGCTCGTCGCCACTAAAGTTTCCAGGGCCTAACATACAACAACTTTTGACACCGTCTCGTAAAAATTGACTACTTTGGAGATGACCTCTTACTATGAACAACATTCTTTGTACAGGATCACCTTCTCTTGCAATCTATTATAAAAAAGTCTTAATTAAGAAAATTAATATTTGGACAAGGAAAAGTAAGTCCTTAAACTTATGTATAAGTAAAATATTGGTATGTATTTGTGCAGAAATGAAGAGGATGAATTAAAGTCATTGACTGTTGATGTAATGATACTTTTTGTAAAACTAAAAGCTAGTAATTAATAAAGATTAGAGTTTAGATGGACTTACAATTTCTCCCTTTGTAAAAATGAGGGATTTCACCCGGTCACATATGTTCTCGAGTACCAAATTGTCCATATGCTGAAATAGAGGCACCTGTCGAACTAAGTCCAAGCAAAGATGATACTTAATATCTCTCCGTAGGCCCTCAGGGAGATTACGTATCATCTCACATTCATCAACACCACGCATTGCAGCCCATCGTTGCCTCTCATAGTTCCTTACTCTTTGTCGGAACCCTTGAGGCAGGTGCCTCCTCCTCATCCACCACTCTATATTCCTCATTTTCAATTGCATAGCTTGTTTCTTTGATGTTGTCGCGTGCAGAAAAACCTATAAACATCCATGCCCCATTAGAAATGCTTATCCTTTATATGTTGAGGTTGATTCATCAAACTTATTAGTGTACCTTAATATTTCCTATCAACATAGTAACTAGAAGAAGCCCCGTTGTGAGGACGATTATGATAAAAACAACTTCTAGCCAGTCCGTTGTGCTCTCCAAGTTCCCAAATGTACTATATGATACATAAGACAAAAATTTATTTCATAACATTAGAAACTGACCTGCTTAGAAGAAATTGTTCAGGAAAGATCAAGTTAAAAATTGGGTTACCTTAGTGTCATAAGTCCCCAAAAAATGGGAAAGAGTATCTTTTCCAAACGGCTATCATTGGTAACAAGTTGAAGTGTCCATTTATAAGCTCCATAGCTAAAATTGTCGTCGTTCTCAAGGCAAGCTGACCGTGCCTTAGTATCCGCACTCCATGAAAGTCTCGCTTGATCATTCCTGAAGTTGTTGGTGCCATAATAAATAGGGTCTTGACATGTCAAAAATCTAGAAAAACAAAGTCCGTTTGCTTCCATACATTTTTCTTTCAAGCATTTTGCTGCCCTTTGTGTGCCAAGCAAGTACCAACAAGCTCCTACAGCCTAAGATCGACGACTTTCATTTAAACAATGTTCTGTATGCAAGTTAAGACAACGTCTAGTTCATAGAAGAAAAACTTACATGAGAGGCAACGAAGTATGCGATCAAATTGAGAGCGATTCCCCACCAAACGGTACCAAAAATGTATCCAGATAGATTTTGCATTCGTCGCAAAAGACATATCGAGTGATATATCTTCGGCAGGTATTGGAATAGGAACATGATTAAAGCAATTGTCATTGTCTCCGTCGTCGAACCCTTCTTTAGCAAAGCCGGGATCACTACCCATAGCACTACCTGCCAAGAAAAACCTACTTATTTCACTTAATTCATCAAATCTCAAAATTTTTATGTACACACTGTAAAACAAACTTTAGATAAACATTTATAAAACAACACAATCATATAAATGAATTGAGCAAGTATGCATGAACTTGATGCATATATAGTCTCAACACCAAGTAATTACTGTATTTCACAATAGTATTATGTTCAAAATACACCAACTATTTTTAAATGTACATGATGGATTGATGTCTAATGACAAATGCACACACTCGCTCTACACATCTCCTAGTTAAAACTTGAACATGACTCGGCTACAACACCGTAAGTATATAAGTATATAACGCATACAACTAGCTAGATCAATTATACGCCTCTTGGTATTTTGAACATTAGACTACAAAACTGTAGTCTAGGCGCAACCATGAAAATGATGGTTACTTAAACTTAAGCGCAACCAAGAGTGTATGTGTTTATTCTTTTTGTTTGAACCACGCAGTCTGATTAACACACTCGCAAGAAGCTAGTAACAAGACTACGAAGATGCGCACGACGTAACAAAGATTATCAAACCACTCTATCAACAAATCTGTGAGCGTTTATGTGTATGTAAAAAGTAATTAAAATGTAAATTTTTTGTTCACACATATATAACTTAGTCACTATGAGTTATCCAATTCTTTAAATAAATAAACATTACTAATAAACCTGAGGGATTGGTAGGATGACGAATAGATCAAACAAAACCCTTCTTACAGCCACCCTTAAACCCTTATCATTCGCCACGTTACATGACTTCCTCGTTTTAACGTCGTAAGGTGACCACCTGTTCCACTCAAACTGCAGCCACATGTTAACCAAGTGCAAGACATCGGTCATGCACCGAACCATCGTGACCGTGACTGCAAACCACCCATCTATAAACATACACATCCATGACTCACTTATGGATAATGGGTAGAAGAACAAAGGGTCAATAAACAAGCCCGTGGTGCATATCAATACGTAGGCTTGCTCCCATGCTTGTCGAAAATCGAATCCAGCATGAACAATGCTAGGTTTCGATGTTTCTTCGAAGTCTGAGTCGAGCTCAGACTCCGAAGAAGTATCTAAAAACTCATTTTGGCTAGTCATTTTAAGTAGTATAGTGTTATGAACGAAAAAAAAGAAAGGAAAAGAAAACAATGTGTACATACATATGGTATATAAATATAAATTTGTGCTTGAGAGTCATATAAAGAAAGGGGTACACGTGGAAATGATAGTATAACGAGTGTGAGGTTTTGATACGTAAGTCAGGTTGGTTTTCTGTTGTACTAAGATGATATCTACATACGTGGTGTACATGTACCAAAAAGACCTTCTGTATACATACATGTGAGTATAATTTGGTTTGGTTCAGCTAATTTGGGCTAAAAATTTTGTATCTTTTTATTCAGTTTTCACATACAAAAATCAAATAGTTTACCAGCAAGCTTTTTGTTTGGTACCATTGGATTTTAGATCTAGGAAAAGCTTGTATAGCTGTTGGCCGATCATGAAAACAAGTCGTGCTCGAGCCTGAAAAATATGTGACAGAGCCGAGCTCGAGCTTAACACTATATAAGGCTCGAAACAAGCCTGAGCTCGAACTCGAGCCTTGTAAATAATATAAATGAGCGTAGCTCAAGCTCTAGCAGGTTTGGGTTCGGCCTGGCTTATTTATCCACCCGCAAAGAAGCTCTACTTAACCAAAATTGAGACTATCGATATAATAACATATACTTACTAGCTATTAGTAAACACTATGACCACATATATTACTTTTCCTTGGCTTGTGTCTCCTTGTCTAATGGCTTAAATTTTACCCCTTTCATGCCATACATATTGTTCATTATATTAAAAAAAAAAAATAATAATAAAAAAAAATAAATAAATAAATAAATAAAAAATAAAATTGTCACAAATTTTCTGTTCACCTCAGAATTTAATACATAAATTAAAAGTTTTTTAAAGATGAAGATAAAATTTTATTTGTGTTACAGTGTTATGCTTATACTTATCTTAAATTGTGTTTTTTATATTTGTGGACAATAATTTTTGGTTGCAAGAGAGCATGTTTAGGCTAGTACTCGCGTTTGAATTGAATAATATAGATTTAGTTATTATCAAGAGCTAATGATATGTTATATTGTCATGAAGCTAGAAGTTATCGAGCACAAAGCAAAGGGTTGATCTGCATAAACTTGAACCATGACCAGCATGTATCAATAAATGTGATCGATTGAGGTTGAGACAAAGAGCCATACCATCATATCTAATTCATCAGAACATGAACAAAATCTTATTAAAATCGATTGAGGTTGAAACAACTTATTAAAATCCTTTCTGGGATATAATTAAGTGTTAATGTATGTAATATAGTTATCAATAATTAATACGTCTCATTC
Organism: Artemisia argyi; assembly: GCA_030686995.1. Classification (NCBI taxonomy): domain Eukaryota; kingdom Viridiplantae; phylum Streptophyta; class Magnoliopsida; order Asterales; family Asteraceae; genus Artemisia; species Artemisia argyi. The sequence continues at coordinate 224,122,171 of CM060701.1, read as the reverse complement.
CATAAAGAGATTGATTAAGCTCAGTTTTCCTTCCTTAACTTTATGGACATAAACATGACTAAAATGTGTTTAGATGTGTGTTTTAATGAATCTGGTTATTCTGTTGAATAAGAATATAGCTAGATAAAAAAGTATTTATTGGACTACAAATTTTGTTGCATCAAGTAACTTACCTAGCTACTATTGAAAAACAAAATCTTGTTGAACACTTAAAGTTAATCAATTAAGATTTATCGAAAACTATCAAACAAATTATTATAAGTTTATACTTTTAAGCGTGATCATATGGTTTACGACACAATGAGAACGTAATAACATGATGCATAGTATGAAACCTTGTTTTATATCGTATGTTTACAGTGTGTGACTAATCCTTTACTTCGCTTGTAAATCATGTTATGATTTTTTTCTTCCAGCTTCTTGCTAATTTATCATGTGTATTTCGATTTATTTTCACTGACCCTAATGTAGTATCTAAGTAATTTCATAAATAAATCAATTAATAAGCTAATAAACAAAAAATCAATATCTTTACTATCAATATCAAGCATAGGGTAAAACTTGCATGTGCAAAAATAAATATGGAACCTGTGGTATAGGAAGGATAACGAATAGATCGAAAAAGAAGCCTTTCTTAGCTTGGCTTATGATCCGAGCCGCAACTTTACGTGCAATACCACCATCATGGTTTAACCCACGATGGTGATGAGGTGATCTCCACCACCTGCTCATCTTCAACTGCAACCACATGTTCCACACGTGCAAAGCATCGGTCACACTCCGTAAAACAGTCACAGTAACCGCGAACCATCCATCCACAAACACACACATGCATGTCTCACTTATGGAGAATGTGTAGAAGAAGAGTGGATCAATGAACAAACCAGTAGCACATACTAAAAGGAACACACGGTTCCATTCTTGAAACCATTGGGATCTAGGGTCTAGACTCACTCTAGCAGCAGGACACCTTCTAGAGATGTAATCCATGCATTCTTGTGACTTATTAAGTTGAAGTGCTTCTTCTTCTTGAACTTCTTCGTCTTCGTCTTCTTCATCACTTGTGGTATCAGTGAAAAACTCTTCAAAGTTATGGCTGCTAGCCATGTTACATAAGTGTGTGTTTTTTCACCTTGACAGTGTGTGTATGTGTGTTTAGGGATGAGTTTATGATTTGAGTCAGAAAGTGGGCAGAGGGAATATATGTAGAGATTTTTTTTGGAGGATAGGAATGATGTGTTGTTGAATAAGGAAGAGAAACATACAAGTTTTTGAAATGATATGCAAACAAACTTACTTTCATTTTCTTCAATTTTTTTTTTTTTTTTTTTTTTTTTTTTTTCTCTAATATGTAACAATAACCCTTTTGAAATGATGTCTTCAAAGAACGATAAAAACTCATAGTCACCTTATATATAAACTTTTCTCATTGAAGCAAAGAAACATCATATCATATATTAACCTATCTATATATAAGCTAAAGTAAATACTCCGTAATTGATCTTCACTTGAAATATATGGATCTTACTATTGAGTTGATGTTCTCTATCATATGGAACCATAGGAATGTTATGGCATTCCATGTTAAGATAACTCGTAGTGACGCTTTTCGATCTAGATGATGTTTAGTCGATACTCCCTAGCTTTCTTGTGGTTGTATATGATAGATCTAGCAATTATTCTTTCAAAGGGTTCGGTTGGGTGGGTGTTAGTATTTGTTTCGGTCGTAAACTGTTATAAGTACTCTTTGTTAAGTTAGTGTTGAATGCATTTTTTCACCGATCATAAATAAGATACCGTAATGTAGTTTAGATCTGCACAAATGGGACTTGCATGCTTAAATCCAATCTAACCAAATGGGATTTGCATTCTTATTCCCATATTATCATCCAGAAATGGGATAATACTTTGATTTTTTCGTCTAAGGGGTCCTTACTCGTAGGTTTCTCATCAAAGCAAATATTCCTACTCCTATATCTCTGTATGATCAAAGTTGTGGCTTGGATAACACCAACATCAAAACATGGCCTGAGCCACTTTGCATATCAACAGCCACTTTAATTTCATTCAACAATAATAGATGATGGGTTCATAAGTTGTTTTAATGTTATCGCACCAGACCCGGGACATCTAGTGGAGTCACGATCCATGCTCCGGACGTCAAGGTTGTGGCGAGTGGGAAGGCGATACAACCATATTAATTCATTATGTAGTTATAATAAATTAATTATTTGTTAGCAACTGTCATATAAGAACTTCTCATGGTCTTTTCATAACTGGTCATTGCAAAACAAATTTAGTTCAAAGATTAAATTAGAAATTAGTAGATAACTTTTGGTTAATGATTTTTAAAGGGTACAGGAGTATATAGTATAACTAAAAAGAATGTAATTTATATTAATTCCGTGTTTAACTACATGTTTTATACTGGTAATTATAATCATTACATATGCATTAATTATGGGTTTTTGTTAACAAAACCTTTATAAATATGCATAAATATGGGAATAATGAGTCTATTACACAATTATTATTATAAGAGAATAAAGACAAATGTTCATGTTCTACGGTACTTTTAAGTAAAACCTTGGAAAGCATTGTATATGTTGGGTCTAGTTTTGCTTATGTTTTTCATTCAAACAAAGAGATATCAACAAAACTAACCTTTAAGGCTCTTTCTGAAAATTCAATCTGGCATGCATTAGATATGCTGGGTCTAGCTTTTCTGATGTTTCTTTTGTTACTAAAATAGAAAACTTATGCATTTCTGTCTTCCACTAATGAATCCATTTTCTTGAATCTTAAAATGGGTCGCATACCACGAAACCATATTCAGTTATCTACTAGCACGAAATTAGCACGAAATTTACTAAATACGTCGAGAAAGAAGTACAAGACACTGTACGACAGGATGAATGGATGAAGATCGAAACGGCGGGGCCACGAAAACCTGGTTAGGGACGTAAGAAACAACGTAAGATTTGGCCAAGAGCATAGGAAGTTTCCTTGTATTCATATAAGTTTGAACAAACGCGGGTTCTTAGTAGCTTCGTTTGTTTTGGACTTTTGTCCCTCGAACATGCAATCAATCTATGTCCCTTTTTCATTTGTTCACGTCTCGTTTCATATATCAAAGGTGAAAACGAATTTTATTATCTAATCATGCATCATTACAACAACGACAAAAGGTTGAATGTGCTAAACAACAAATCATTTTACACTGAATATATATATATATATATATATATATATATATATATATATATATATATATATATATATATATATATATATATATATATGTGTCTTTTCTTGGGTATATATGGACATTCTAAAGGTGCATTTGGTATGCTGCCATGAATGACAATGGGTATGAGTTTGATAGTAGTGGTGGGTCCCTGATCTATGAAAGATCCATACCTAGCTCTCTTGATGTATATGGAGTATGGATTATATCTATCATTCATTACCATAGTTGTGGGCCTCCTCATCTTAAACAAACACCTTTAATCACTTTTATAGTTATAGTCTCATTCCCATAGTGAGATACCAAACGCACCCTAAGTACTCCTACATTTCTAAGCACCATTATAATACACATACCGGTAACGGGAAAGAGATCTAGTAAGAAGAAAATTTGAAATGAGAATAATAAGAATAAATTTCAGCCATACATTTAAAATAAAGGGTGAAATTTAAGAGGATATGCATTTATGTTTGTAGGTGCATCGTCTAAAATATGCGGTTTTTTCTTTTCGCTATTTTCATTTTAATTTTATTTCTTTTATACGCTGCTATTTATAACATAAATCCATACATGTATTTACGTTCTTGTCTATGAAAAGATTGTGCAGTTACACATGTTTGTTATAATGTCTCAGATTTGTTACTTGAACCAACAAAAGAGGTTCTTAAATGCCAAATGTGTTACTATTTGTTGTGGTAAGTTTAAGATAATTCACATCAAAATGCCAAATGTGTTACTATTTGTTATGGTAAGTTTAAGATAATTCACATCAAAAGTATAGATGCAAAACTGACATCATATGATCATATCATTCACTTGGGATGTGAATCAAAAAGTTTGATGAATAATGACAAGAGAAATTCGTCCTACTATATATAAACCACAAACTAATGATTAAGAACCAAGCCTTTTTTATTCGTAGTATAAGTTTTTTTACCCGGGTTCGAGTCTCGCAAGTGACAAAGAAAATCTGGATTTTCCTCTTAGTGCGAAGCCGTGAGTTCTGGGGGTTTCCCTTCGCGGGTCTTTCCTAGTGGTTCGGGTCCTGGGGCCTGCTCGTTTGAATGATTTAACTCGAGGGTCGGATTTCAAGTGTTGTGTTGTTCTAAAAAAACTCCGTCGTTTTGGTTAATTTTATACTAGAATACGGATCCCTTGCAAAGTGAGAAAAATTACAAAGTGTACAAAGCCATTCATAGTGTAGCACGTATCCCCCACTCTAAATTATACATAAAATCCGCCAAGGGGTAATTTGGTCTTTTAACCCGTTTTTTCTTTTCCACCTCAATTTTCAAACGCATATATCTCTTAAACGACAAACTTTCAAACGCATATATCGCACGTTAAATATGACGTTTTAGTCATATTTGTTGCACACAACGTGTTTGATGAAATGTTTAGCTTAGATTTTTTGTCTTAAAATCGAGTTAAATGCACTTATTTTTGTCCCACAACGCATTATTAATAATTTTATTAATATAACATTCAAAAAGTGATGTTTTTTAATCATTATATTTTAAAAATATACATTTACTTCATCAGTTAGGTTATTAGGTTCATCAGTTAGGTTGTTAGGTTCATCAGTTAGGTTATGTTTTGTTCATCAGTTAAGTTATAGGTTATAGGTTCATCAGTTAGACATTTTGTTCATCAGTTACTTTGGTTCATCAATTTTTTCTGATTCATCAATTTCAGGTTCATCAAATTTGATCAAATGTTTGAGTTCATCAGTTATTGACTAACTGATGAACCTATAATTATAGGTTCATCAGTTATTGACTAATTATAGGTTCATCAGTTAGTTTATCAGTTATTGACTAACTGATGAACCTATAATTATATGTTCATCAGTTAAGTTCATTAATTTTAGGTTCATCAATTTGTTTATCAGTTATTGACTAATTGATGAACTTATAATTATTTGTCATGTGTTATGTGTTTAGATTCATCAGTTAGTCAAAAATGTTACCATAAAAACTGATGAACCAAAGTAACCTAACTAATGAACCTAATAACCTAACTAATGAACTAAATGCATATTTTAAAAGTATAATGATTAAAAAACTTTACTTTTTGAGTCTTACATTAATAAAATGATTAATAATGCATTGAGAAACAAAAATTAGTGCATTTAGCTCAATTTTAACACAAAATATATAAGCTAGATATTTCATCAAACACATTGTGTGCAACAAATATGAGTTAAACACCATCTTTAACTTGTGTTATCTTACTCATATGAGATCGGATTTGAGTGATTCAAAAACCTGTGTAAAGAGTGAACAAAAATCTATAACTTTTATGTTTTAAGTTTTTAACGATTCGACATTTATGAGGGTAAAAAATAGGGCCGAAAATGACAAAAAAATAAGAAAATCAAGACCCACTTTATATGTAAAAAAAAAAGTTTATATTTAACAAGATTTATACCAAATTAAAGAGGATTAAATTTTAAAAATTATGGTGAAATCGGTTTTTCGTAAAAGTTTGTCGTTTGAAAGATATTTGCGTTTGAAGTTTTAGGGTGGAATAAAGAAACGGGTTAAAATGACCAAAATGCCCCCTAACCGAATTTAAAAAGAAAAAAGGGAGGGAGTGGGTGGTGGACACTTGTCACATGGTGAATGGCTTTCTAGCCTTTGTAGACTTTGTATTTTTAGTCCCCTTTGTAGGGGATCGCACCTCATTTATACTAACTAGACGAGTACCCGTGCATAGCAACGGGATTTTATAGCGGCATTTAATTATAATGATATTTTGGTTAAGTGGTTTGTGTAACCAAAATATTACTATAACTATCTGCCGCTATAAAATTCGTTTCTATGTACGGCTACTCATCTAGTATTTAAAAGTTTATTTTTATATAAGTGTGTATTCATTCTTAAGTTGAGAAAACAAACCGGTTCCGGCCGAAAAAACGGGTCAAAACAACCCGGGTTTCTAAAACCGGGTTAACCGGTGTGACCCGTCGGGTTTTGAGTGACCCGGGTCAACCCAGTTCTCGAAACCCGGCCGGGTTTCATTTTTTCAAAAAAATTTAATAAAAACCCGGGTTGACCCGGTGGTCGAACCGGTTGACCCGGCGGTCGAACCGGTTGACCCGGTCAAAAAAATAAAATAATAATAAATTGAAAACCAAGTTGACCCGACGGTCCAACCGGTCAAACCGGTTGGCCCGGTGACTCGACCGGGTCGATCTCGAACCCGGTTTTTAAAACATTGCATTTTTATGTTTTCATTTATTAATTATTTATTTAACTTTCCATGTTTTTAAGTTGACAAAAAAATTGAATGTGTAATGTAAGTTTCCATGTTTTCATTTAAGTTTTGATTAAGTTTTAAATGAGATGTATTAAGGAGTGTTAAATGCATTAATTAAGGGCAATTTAGGCAAAACATTAATTTAAGTTTTTCACTTTTCACTTCTTGACTTTTTGACCATTTACTCTTTATAAATAGTATAGATATATTAATAATGTCTGGTTAGACACTTACTATTTCACGGTATACACATTAAAAATATTTCACACAATTATTTCAGATAACACTTGAACCTATAATAGCTTGGTTCGGATTATCTCACGGATACTGTTGTGCAGTTTGGTTAATACATAAAGAGATTTTTTTTTTTTTTTTTTTTTTTTTTTTTTTTTTTTTTTTTTTTGAGAACAGCGGATGATATAAAAGCTAGCAGAAGCTAGAAAAAATTACATGGAAGTTATAGAAGTTACGGGATTTTTCAACCACCCTATTTAACTAAAATTACAAGAAGAATTCCTATAGGAAATCCACAAAATAGATTGAGAGACAATGGAGTCCCAAATCACCGCCTTCTTAGGAGGGCAAGAAGAAAAGATCAAGAGGTTTCGATACTTCCAAATGGACCACATAAGAGTCCCCCCCCCCCCCCTCCTTCAAGATACGAGCGAACTTTAGAAGGAACATGCAAGGAGTCAAGCCAAGCAAATTAAACCACTCCACAATATTGCCACAAACCGGAATATTCAAGTCCCACCACTTAGCCAGGAGAGACCACAGGCCTTTAGCCATTCCGCAATTAAAGAAACAGTGATTGACCATCTCAAGATCACCATGACAGGAGGGACATAAAATCGATTCGACTTCAATACTTCTCCTATCTAAGTTGACTCTTAACGGGATTTTATTAAGCTTCAATCTCCACAGAAACACATTGACTTTGATGGGGATATTTAGGTTTCAGCGAGTAGCCTCATTATCCGTGTCCAGCAAAAGAGAGTCAACTAAAGAGCGAGTCGAGGCAACCAAAAAACCTGTAGAACAATCCGGAGCCCACTGCCAAGAATCACGATGATCCGTGAGGGCGTCAGCTGGTTATTAAAGGCATTTTGAAGAATGGTGAATGGATTGTGGATCCTGGTTTAGTTCAAGGCCGAATTCTTGGGCCACTTTAGAAGTCGTTTTCAACAGGTCACTAATACTACTCCTACCTTGGATACTGATTTGCTTAATCCTCTATCGCAATGTCATCGAGATTTATTGGAACGTCCTTTTTCTCGTGATGATATAAAAGGAGCTATTTGGGACTGTGGGGGCGACAAAGCACCGAGTCGTGATGGATTCACCTTTAAATTCTTCACATCCTTTTGGGACCTTATACAAGATGACATGGCTCGATTCGTGCATGAGTTATTCTATTCTAGTTTCTTCCCTAAAGGTTGTAATTCCTCCTTCATTGCTTTAATTCCGATGGTTTCTAATGCCAAGTATGTTTCTGACTTTCGGCCTATCAGCCTTATAGGGTGCTAATACAAGATTATTGACAAACTTTTAGCCAATAGACTTAGTATGGTGATTGGTAATTGAATTAGCCCCATGCAATCAGTCTTTATCAAATGGAGGAATATTTTGGATGGTCTTCTTATCCTAAATGAAGTCTTGGCTTGGTATCGTCAACGTAAGAAGGCTCTTATGGTTTTCAAAGTCGACTTTGAGAAAGCCTTTGACTCCTTGCGTTGGGATTTTTTGGACTTAATTTTGGACAAGCTTGGTTTTGGTCTTAAATGGCGTGCTTTGATCAAAGGCTGCCTTCATAATTCCCGTTCTTCCTTCTTAGTTAATGGTTCTCCTACGGAAGAGTTCGATCTAAACAGGGGACTTAGGCAAGGCGACCCCATGTCTCCTTTCCTCTTTATTTTGGCTATGGAAGGTTTACATGCCCTCATGGGTAAGGCCGAGGCATTGGGTCTTTTTAAAGGTGCTTCTATTGGTCGTGATAATATGAGTATCTCTCATCTTATGTACGCGGACGATGTCATCTTCTTTGGCGAATGGTCTTGGGTTAACGCCCATAATCTCATTAGTATGCTTCGGTGATTTTTCCTCATCTCGGGGTTAAAGATCAACATTCATAAAAGAAACGTTTTAGGCGTTGGTGTGACAGATGAGGAGGTCTCTCACATGGCGAATATTATTGGTTGTGGGGCGGCTAATCTCCCTTTAAAGTATTTAGGTGTTCCGGTTAGTTGTAGCATGGCAAGATGCTCTAATTGGAATGCTATAATTAATAAATTTTCCTCTAATCTTTGCTCTTGGAAGGCTCGGTTACTTTCTGTTGGTGGGCGTCTTTCGATAATTAGGTCGGTTCTTGGCAATCTTCTCACCTATTATATGTCCATTTATCTGATGTCGGCGTCTATACACAAGAAGCTCAAGTATGCGTAACAAATTCTTCATAGGAGGTGATCCCGATGACAAAAAGATGACTTGGGTTAAGTGGGATAAATGTCTTGCGAGTAGAAAGGATGGGGGTCTCGGAATCGAAAGCATATTTGGGCTTAATATTGGGCTTTTGTTTAAGTGGGTTTGGAGGTTCTTAAACAATAACTCGGAGCTTTGGGTTCGTGTTATTCAGAGTATTCATGGAGTGGATGGGGGTATTAACGTCGCCAACAACCATAGTCTGAAACGCAGCACATGGGGTTCCTTGCTCTCTTCGATTGATAGCCTCAAACGCAAAGGTATCGACCTCATTTCTTTATGCACTCGTCAGATTGGTAATGGCGCCGATTCTAGGTTTTGGGAGGACACCTGGTACGGAGATCAGCCTCTAAAGGTGTTGTTTCCTCGTATTTTCCTCCTTGACGCTAATAAAAGTTGTAGCATTGCAAGTCGGGTTCGTTTGCATGATTAGTCCTCGGTCTTAAGCAATGTTTTAAAAAGCGCGCCTAAGGCGCGCCTACTCCCAAAATCCCACGAGGCTCCAGCCTTTGGGATTTTTTCAGATCGAAGCTCACGACATGCATGAATCCCATAAAAATCGTAGCGCCTTGTGGATTTTTGCGCTTTTGCGCCTTGGGGATTTTTGCGCCTAGAAGATGTAACGGGATTTTGGCCTTTTTTTCTTAATAGTAAGATTTTTGCCCTTTAAGTTATAAAGTATCTAATAACCCTAATATTTTAGAAAATAACTTAAAAACACAATCAACAAGGAAATATATATTTTTTGTAATCTAATATCTAAGAATAGTAGCTTATTAACAGATACAAATGTTGTTTCTTTAGTGTTAAGTGTTACCAAACAACTATAGATTTTTTGCTGTTGATAGATGATAATTGATAGAGATACATGGTAATTTGTTAAATTCTATAAGTCGTAAACTCATATATTGTAATGTATATTCAGGGATTTAGGGTAGTTAATGGATTCTGATATGTTGCTTGCTTGATATTTTGGGTTTAAATGAAAGCTTTGTTAGATGTAATAACCATTAAGTGGCATTATGCATTGAATATTGATATTTTTATGTCATTTAAGCCGCATAAGTTGTCACATATGTTATAAAAAAACAAAAATGTATAGTGCGCCTCATATTTATGAATCCCGCGCCTTGGTTTGCGCCTTGACTCAAGGCTCTTTAACCGCCTTTGCGCCTTAGTGCGCCTTGAGCCTTTCAGAACATTGGTCTTAAGGCGTCATCCAAGAGGAGGAGTGGAGTCGTCTCAATATGTTGCTTTAAAAGAAGTCATCGACAACATAAAGAGGTTAATGTACTTTACGTTTTGTTCATATAGTTTGTTATTTTACTGTTAAATTTTTTATTTAGTTCGTTGAACTTATTATTACTCTAGTTAACTTATAAATAAATCATATTAGATTGCGATTTTACTTAAATTGATATAAATAGCAAGTTTAACAAGTTTGGTGACATAAGTAAACGGGTTAAGTTTGTTCATGTCCCTTGGAGGATTAATCTTTAGCTAAGATGACATGGGTGAGGTTTCTGTTAGAATAAGCATGTTAGCTTTATAAGAGTGTATACAGATAAGGATATACAGTTGGCTATGAGATGATGATTAGCAATTTATCTCAAATAGGTCATGTATTCTCCTTATATATACTCTTTCATGTGTATGTAATAATCAATCATTCTGTCAATAATACAATCTATATTCTTACAGTTTCTTCGTGATCATTTTCGACCATTTCTCTGACCCATCTTCAAAAGTGTAACTAGTAGGTAGGGATTGAACCATAAATCTCTTGTAAGGAGGTTATGTGTCTTGAACCATAAATCTCCGTATATATCACACATGGATTTAAATCTCTTGCGTAAATACCTAAACTCAATTAAATACATAACAGCTTATATGAAATACCATTGAGGCATTTACACAAATAATTCCGTTATTTTGAAATGTATTATTAAGATATCGATCTAGCACCTCCTCACGATATATTATCTAAGAGCATATATATATATACTCTGTATATTGAGATGGTCAGTCCCCATGAGAGAATTTTTTCCGTAACCAATTTGTCCCACGGACTGTTGCAATCCATGTGCCCACCTGGAATTAATGCAGCTACTTTGCAAAAAGACACATTCTCAAGTCATTTTCATAACAAATACTGTAGTAGTATTTTACAGTATATATTCATCTTGCTTATATAATAGTGTAATCTAACCTCGTTTTATTGTGTAATGTTTTTTCAGGTTACTATAGTTATTATATTAGTTATAATACTCGCGCACGTGCGGGTTTTTTAAAATTTTTTTAATGATATATTTTTATTTCTTAAAATACAACTAATTTAATATTTTTTTGTTTGATTTATGATTTTTAATTATATTTGTTTATTATTAAAGATAATCATTTAAAAATTTTAATTTTATTATTTGCATCTTATCTATATTTTTTTGTATATATCTTCTACTTGTGTAGTATTGCATCTTATCTATATTTTTTTCATTTATCTTCTACATATATCAACAAAACAAATTTTTAAAATTTTAAATTAAAAAATAATAATTAAAATATTGCCTAATAAGGAAATATTCTTTTTTTCCGAAATACAAAAGTACCCACTAGGGGTTTTGTTTTATTATATAAAAGATTTTAGCCGATTACTTTACGAGTTTTGAGCATCCTGACACGTAACTTCAAAAAGATTAACGTGATCATTTTAAGTTTTGAGTAAATTACATAAATGGTCACTATGGTTTGTCCATTTTTTCACATTTAGTCACTGAACTTTTTTTTTGACATACATGGTCACCGAAGTTTCAAATCGTTACAGATTCAGTCCATTTCGTTACATAAATGGTCACTGAAGTTTCAAATCATAGTGACCATTTATGTAACGAAATTGAAACCTTAATGACTGAATCTGTAACGATTTGAAACTTCAGTGACCATGTATGTCAAAAAAAAAGTTCAGTGACTAAATGTGAAAAAATGGACAAACCACGGTGACCATTTATGTAATTTACTCTTAAGTTTTTGTACAATACTAACTTAGTTATTCGATTCTACAGTACTTACTTAGAAGGAAATCCCTGCCAACCTCAAATAATAATTAGTGATTCTATTCCACAGTACTAGTCCATGTCAGCTTCGAATCAACGCATCTATGGGGCAGAACACCACAGATTCCACCTTGAAGGAAAACTCTCACGGAGAAACTCGAACCTGATACCTCTTGCATGTGATAACAACCTCTCGCCAGTTGGTTTTTTTGTACAATGTTAATATCCAAAAGTCTTATTGGTCCTTTCATATTTAACCCGAAGTATTGAACTAATAAATTCTCAAACCACATAATTTTCATGAGTATTATTTTTGGTGTAGATATGGTTTCGTTGTCGGTTTTTTTTTTTTTTTTTTTTTTTTTTTTTTTTTTTTTTTTTTAGATTCACCTAACGACGCCACTTGGTTCGATGAGTTGAATACTAGCTCTTATCTGCTATATACATTACATAAGTACATTACTATGTAAAATAGTAATAACATCTAGCGAGGTTTTGGACAAGCAAATTAAACAAGAAGGAAGAGATAATTGTTACCATCGAAAAGTTAAAAAAACATCTCTTGTCGATATGTTGACATGTTGTTGATGGCTACTTGTTTGACGGTACCTTGGTAATTACAGTACATGGTTAATTGTATGATAACGAAAGATATACTGGTACCACAAACCGTCCGTACCAAAATCAAAATCCAAGCGCAAATTTCCAAATAGACATCAAGCTTACCCAACCTAGTTTTGTACATTAATAATTCAATTATTATACAACATTACTGAAGGACTCTTGGCCAGCGGTATGTGAGTGGCCCATCAACTTATAGGTGATGTATGTTTATTACGTAACTGTTTTGAGATAGGGAGTATCAAATTAGTTGTAAGTCAATATAAGAAGCTCATGAAAAGTTTTTACAATGTTTGTTATTTTTACATTGCAGAGGGTTTTAAAAGTTTTTTTTTTTTTTTTTTTTTTTTTTAATTTTTTAAATTTATTTATTTATTTATTTTTTGTTTAATATAAGTATGATGTGTCCATATATGTACTCCATACATACCGAAAAGTCTCAAATAAGTTGATGCGCTGTGAATGCTCGTAGTATCTCTCAAAATTTTATTGCATTGTATGATAGTCTAAATATATAAGAAGTTAATACACATATGATCATAAGAGTTTATATGATGTAGTTCTTTTATACTAGAAGCAACACGAAATAGTTTGGAGATATAGTTACGTTTTAAGTACATGACAACTACATGCATGTATATATACTTTTTCTTGCCATTATATAACATTATTTTGTTGTAAAATAAATAATACTGTAATCATTTTATGTGAGGATGACACATGCAAGACTCCTATCATGTCATACAAAGTTATACGGTGTTAGCTCGTACGTGACTCGATCACTAGAAGCCATTTGATCGACAAAGTCGCTAGTAAAAGATACTCGCAATGAGACAATCAAATTTAGCAAATGGAATGATCAATGACTATAAACAGAAGTTCATGCAACTATATATGCAAATATGAATTACACGTATGTGTTCAAGACAAAACCCGAACGAAAGCCCTAAAGCAATATTTGCAAATTTTTCTTAGGTAGTAAGAAAAGTATGATAGATGACCCTAAAATTATTTTTATTTATAAGAACAAAAATGAAATTAAAGGACAAGGCTAGCTACAATATATATGTTGGACTATATTCTCTTCACAAGATTAGAGATAACACTTTGGGTCGTACTAAAACATAGGACCACTACAAGAGGGTGCAGTGGGGATCGATAGTCTTTGGCATCATCTCTTTGGTGGCTTTTGAAATGAAAAGCTTCTTCTCTTCTTATGCTATTGGATGTATCATCTCTTCTTGTCCATACCCACCAAAAAAATAAGGGTCCATCCATAAAAACATCATAAGAAACATTTCATCTTGGATTCTCTTACCCAACCTTGTTTGAACATGTGTTTTTCTTACTAAACATTAGTAGCAATGTTGATTGTTAATACACTTCAGTTGACAATCTGTGAAAAAGAATGTTGATACTAATTTTACTAATTTAGAGGCTTTTTTCTAGAGGACACATTGAAAAACATGATTATTTTCTAGGAAACTTACTCTTTTTGAGATCCAACTAATTTTACTAATTTAGGGGTTTTCGCGGTGTCACCATACCGTGATAGAATTTTGTTCCTTAGCGCTAATTTTGGTAAAAAAAAATAAATAAAACCCCGAATTTTCTAAAATGTATCCGGTCCGAATGCATTGTCTTTCTATTATTGCTTGTTTAGTCCATCAATAGGTGAAAAGTAGACTTAGGGCCTGTTTACTTATTAAGTGGTTTATAAGTATGTGGGTCCTGCATGTAGGGCCACGTCTGGTTCTACCACTTGTTGGGGAGGATTGCATTTTTGGTGCCTTGTCCATATAGAGAAATAACAGAAATGACTAGGCCTCACTTTAAAAAGAAACATTATTAAATTTTTTGGGCCCACTTTTTTACTACTCAGACAATGCTGCAAAAAAAGAAACGACCCTTTAGTTTTCACTAGACTCAATCATTTTAGTTGAAAATCGTACTACTTCGTTAAATTTTTTCCATATGCTAAAGTTAAAAAAAAATTATGCACCCGGTCACTTATAGCTTTGATTCTGTCCCTGATTGCAGTATTTGGGTATTGAACTTAGGTTTCTATGAGAGAAAACGTTACAAGAAAAACAAAAGAGAGGGTCAATGTCCGGAAAAGTGGGGTCAGCATGAGAAGTATAGTTACGTGAGTTTACGCTACAGATTAAAAAAAAAATGCATATAAAAATCAAGAGCTTGTTATTCTAGGGATTAGAAAATAAATATTCATTTTCTTTTAATCAACAAAAATTTCTATTACTCAACATATTGGTAAAAAGCATCTTAGGTACATCAATCCTCATAAAACTAGAACCTCAAAACTAAAATAACAAAATATAAAAAAATATGGACCCTTGCAACAAGAATGCCACGAGATGTGGTGCATCTCAACGATCAATGGTCCCAACCAAGATGAGACTAACCAAATAAATCGACTAAACATTCATCGCCTTTTATATCATACACACAAATCAAGTTCATATATCTATTGCAAATGACAGCAGCCATTTACCTCAATACTTTTCATTCTATCATCCATTCGTCTCAGCCATAAAACCTCCATTTAGCCTTCTACAAATCTCTTAGTACGTCCACGAAAAGTGGAGCATCACTAACTTCAATGGCCCCATCCTGATATTGCAGTATCCAAAGCTGCCTATATGCCAATAACCTATATTACCCTAGAACCAAACACACAAAATCTATATTCAAAATTAACTTGTATTACCCACTTGGTTAACATAAATATTGATTCTACACACTTTATTGTACACACTTCAAAAAAGTGTGTAAAAAACTACAGTATGTTCATTTTAAAATGTGTAAATATTATACCACATAACATTTATTGAAGTATTTTGGGAGCTGGTACTATTCCGAAGCTGCCGATTTGGAGGTCGGCTTGAGGGAGTGGGGCGGCTTGGGTGTATTGTAGAGTCGCAGGTTGAGCCGACATTGTTTACATGCCAAGCCGAACTGTTGGCTTAAATGGATTAAACTAAGGTTAGTGGTGTTTTTGTTAACGGGTTCTCTACTAATTTGACATTTAATTTGTTGGACTAGCTGTGTGTTTTACATCTATTTTCTGTTGTCATGAATAGGATGCATGTTCTACACTCATATTCCACTATAAGTTTGAAACCTAATACATAAGGAGTCGGGTTTCATGTGTTTGGTGTTTTACACAAAAACTCACATACATATAATGGGTGCAGGTAAGAAAATTAGAGTTTTTATTTATTTATTTTTTTAATTTAGTTGGTTAAAGTTGAAATTGTTTTAGGGGTTTTGGTAGGAATAATAATAGGTAGATTGTCTGATTGTCTTTGATGTAACCCCTGGTATTTTTTCTAAACCTATTACTAGCCAAAATATTTATTTTCGTACCTGAGACATATTAAAACTTTTATTTGTGATTATTTGGGCTTGAGAAACGTGAGATATATTGGAAACGAGAACTTTATTCTTTGATTGACTCAGCACAACCTAGAACACTCGAATTGTATTGCATTTGCCAAATTATTTGAATTATTTTGAGTTTTGGAAAAACTCTGAAGTTTATGCTTGATTTTATTGGAAAAATTATTTCGTGAACAATGGCGCAAGTTTCGTAAATTTTTGAGTCCGTTTGCTATGTCGTTCGCGCCCCGGAGCGTTTATCGTGAGAAGTTTGATTCGTTGGCAATATTGGTCCTTAGAGTATCACCCTCCATCTACCCCATACTTTCCTTAATTTCAAAACTTACCCTACACTTATTTCATCATATATATACCCCAACTCATCCCATTTTTCTCATTTTATATATTTAAAACACACACACACACATCACCAAACTCTCTCCCCTCTCTCTCTTTCTGTTCGCCTTCCGACCACCGCCGGCCACCCTCCGGCCGCCGGAATATTTTCCGGCCACCCTTTTCTTTACACCATCTTTTTGATCGGGACTTCCCCGACACCCCTGTGTAAACCCCGCACCCCCAAACACCCCGTATCCACCTCCACGCGCCTCTCTTGCCGCGACCATCACCACCGAGAACCACCACCATCGCCGCCGTCCTTCCTACACCGGTAAAACACCACCCCCACCACCCTTTTTCTTATTTTCGATTTTATTTTAAAAACCCTAGTTTTTAATTTTATATAAATTCGGTTTTAATATTAAAAACCTTTTTCAAAAATGTTTTTATTTAATGTTTTTACACCTAAAACTCGTGTGGAATCCTTCTTGTTCTCGTTTGGCCGCGACTCGGTATGAACTCACCGAGTCAACTCGTGACTCGGTGAGGGTTTGGGTTTATTTTGATTGTGTGATCGAAATGGTGACAAGGGAGTGTATATTTTGTGTTTGGATTTGATATTGAGGGTCCGTTTGGTTTGTGTTGTGCTCGGCAGCCAAGAGCCACCACCACCGCGACTTGGGTGGTGGTGGGGGAGAGTGTTGTTATTATTATTGTTGTTGTTTTGGTAGTTTGATTGGTTTGGGTTCGATTTGATTCGGATTTGGATGATTTTGGTTGAGCCGAGATGGAGTAAGGCTCGGTTTGGATTTGATTTAGTTTCGGGTTTATTTAGTTTTGACTTGGGTTTGGTTTTTAGAGTTGTTATTATTGTCGTGATGATTATTTTGGGTATTGATTAATAGTCTTGGGATATATATTTTTATTAGAAACGGTAACCAATAAATAAAACGGATAATATATATATATATATATATATATATATATATATATATATATATATATATATATATATATATATATATATATATATATATATATATATATATATATATATATATATATATGAAATATAAAATAAATTGTTATAGTTTAGTGGACTTGTTATCGGACATGTTTTCGTATTATGACATTGTGAGCTTGAATTTGACGTATTGGATTTACGGCCTTGGTTATTTGGATGTTATGGACCCTTTGGTACACGGGACGGTAGGGTACGTTAGACCCGTAAAGATCTTAACGTACCTGGAACCCGAACAAATACAAAATGGTCGATAAAACCTAAACAACTAATGGACTACGCGAATGATATATCCAATCATATTTACTTATATATATGTTAACATTGTTTAAAAATAAAGAGTCGTTGAATCGGGAAATGTTATATAAACGGGCAGGTCATGCCGAAATTTTATAAAATTCTTTATAAACTTAAATTATTTTACCAACTATTATTATTATTTCAAAACTTTTTATTTCAACATTATTTTGGGGAAAACGGGTAAAATCCGAGACTTATTGTTACGTGTTATTATTTATTTTTATTTGAGTGAGTTCTTTTATTTTATTTTTTATTATTTTATTTTTTCTTTTCTTTTCATTTCTTTTCGACAACTTTCTTTGAGGAGTTCTTTCATCTTTCTTTTGCATTTGGTTGATTCGCCGACTTATTTCTTTTCTAAACTTTCTTGTCTCCCACACGAGACTTTACGAAATCTATTTTCTTTCAAATGCCATTGTATTTACAAAACTTTTACTCAAGCATTGTTTATGGGAATATTCGAGTTTATTTATGAGTTATGCCATTTATATTGATTAGGTTGTGCTGAGGTCCCTTTTTGCTGTGACGCATTATTGATTGGTTACTATATCTCGTTTCCTGCTGCTATTGTTAAGGTGTGATTCATAGCCCCGCTTTTTATATTTTAATTGTTTATAAACCATGGGGTGAGACACGTGCTTTAAATATTTTCTGAGCACAAGTATTTTTGGTATGCTTTCCTGAATGATATATATATTTCCTGACGATGTACTAAGTAGCTTGTCTTGCCGGAAAGACCCTCAGATCATGAGCCATTAGTCACCTGCGGGTGAGCGCGAACTTAGTTTATAGGCCTATAGGACTGACCATCCCATTCGTAGTTGTCAAGGGCTTGACATGCGGGTGTATTATTTGTCGTTTTGCCGGGTATTGGCAAGTACCTGGCCTTAGGGCACTTTATATTATGAAATTCCGTGGTTATTGTTTATGTCAGTACAGAGTTACTGTCGATTGGTTTGGTTAACGTCTTGCGTGTCATGAGCTTAGTATCATCAACCGTATGTATGCACAGGGATGCCTCTACATATTGGGTGTTACCTTGATTACCCTGGTATTTGCATTTGTTGCTTATATCATATGATTAAAACCCTTGTGCTCAACTTTATTATTTCAAACCTATGGATTACACTCAACCTTTGTGTTGACTTTTAAGCATGTGTTTCTCAGGTACTACTACAAATTAAGTTTTGGAGCATTATGATTTTGGGCGTGGTGGAGTGGCTGGACGATGGAAGTTTTCTGTCAAGGCAGCTTATTTCATTTCTACTATCTTTATTTTTCATGTCATTCATAAAACCTTGGTATGTCTTTAATATTTTCCGCTGCTAAATTTTGTATTTCTACTACTACACTTGGTTTTTCCGCTGCTAAACTTTGTCATTTTCCGCTGCAAACTTTTATTTTTATTCCGCTGCTATTTGTTAAAGAGCCTATGTACTCTAAAATGGTTTGTAAAATGAATGATGTGTTTTGAGGCATTTTTAAACGTCCCGTGTTGTGGTTGTTATATATAAAGATGCCTGGTTTCGATTCGCGTAGTGCCCCCAGCATGTCAGCTGCCGTATTTTGAGTTGGGGGTGCTACAAAATGGTATCAGAGCCATCGTTTATAGAGAACGAGCTCGCACTCGACTATAAACTTTTTCCTGGAGTCAAAATGTTTTGAGACAGAAAGCCGACAGCCTTCCATGCCACTTCGCGCCTTGGTATTTCTTTTAAACTTTACATATATATATGTTTTATATTGAGATTGGTTTGGACATTTTCCACTATCATGCTTTAGCTTATAAAATGGTTTTCCGAGAAAATTTGTTTAGTATTTTTATGTTTCCTTATATTGTAGAGTATCATGTCTGTCCCAGTTCCCCGTGATCACGTTCCAGTCCCACCCGTTGTTGACCCATTGCCTTTAGGAGATGATGTTGAGTTGGATGTTGATGTTGAGTTGGATGTTGAGGTAGGTTTAGAGGATGATGTTGATATTGAGGATGATGGAGATGAGGAGATGGATGACGATGATGATGACGAGGAGGATAGTGATGAGGAGTTTATGGAGGAGGATCAGGATGTCCCCCCGCCGCCTTCGCCTGTTGTGTCGGATGTGACTTATGAGTCGGATACGTCTGAGGCATTAGGATACGCGCTTGAGGCTGAGGTTACTTCTACGCACGAGATTGGTGAGTCATCAGCAGCAGCCCGTGTTACTCCGTCAGAGCTTAGAGCTGCTATGAATCGTTTGAGGCAAGATGTAGAGTGGTGTAGGAATAGTCATAAGAGTATTACTAGGCGTATGAGTGATAGGCAGTTTGAGGTTGCAGGATTGATGAGGGAGGTTCAGGATAATATGAAAGCTTCAGGAGAGATGTATATGGAGCTTCAGAGGCAGGTGGAGAGGTTGAGTTGGTTGGAGCGGATGAGTGTTGCATTTCAGGAGCGTATGGATTCGCTAGATAGGAAAATGGTTGAGTTGGAGAAGATGGTTGATAAGTTGACCATAAAGGAGGTATTCTTGGACATTGATAGTCGACACTATCGTACTAGTATCAGCGAGTTATGGAATGAGTTGCATGAGAAGCAGAGACAGGCCTATGCAGAGAGGATGACCCGCCTTAGGTCTTATGACAGGATTGATGTGATGGCTATGTATGGAGATCGTTCAGGAGATCAGTGATTGGATCATTTATAGTAGTTGGTATCTTAATGGTAGTTTACCTAGTATATGCTAAACTGAATTCTTCAGTTGGTAGATTTTATTCGAAACTTGTACTTGTTTTGCATATCTTGTAAGACCAATGTTAAGTATGAAATCTATGATGTATTATGGTGATGTACTATTATTGATGTTGACTTATGCTATATTATGATTTTATTCATGTGATGATGCTTTATCTTGTGCTATGATTCTGACACGTTAATCAAATACTTACAAGTGTTGTGCTTTGTATTGATAGATAGAATTATGCCTCCTAGGAAGATGACCCCTGCTGCTATTCAACAGATGATTGATGAGGGTGTTGCAGCAGCGCTTACCAGGCAAGCAGGTGTTCCTCAGAATGTTGGACCAGCTAGAGCTCAAGCGGTTCCCAACAACCATTTCTGCACTTTTAAGGAATTCATGGATTGTAAGCCCATTACCTTCAAGGGAACTTAAGGAGCTGTTGGATTGACTCAATGGTTTGAGAAAGTGGAATCGATGTTTCATAGGAGCAATTGTACTTAGAACAATATGGTGAAGTATGCAACAGGCACATTGTTGGAACATGCCTTGTCTTGGTGGAATGCTTATGTTCAGGAAAAGGGAATGGAGGAAGCTTATAATACTTCGTGGGAAGATTTCAAGAAAGCTATGGTTAAGAAGTACTGTTCTCATAGTGATTTGAGGAAGTTGGATACTGAGTTCTATTATTTGGCTGTGAAGGGTTCTGATCTTGCTACTTATGTGCGACGTTTCCAAGAGTTGAAGGTGTTTTGTGCTCACATGGTGCCCGATAATGAGAACTTGTTAGAGAAGTTTATTAGTGGATTGCCTGCGAGTATTCAAGGGAATGTGACGTCGTATAATGCTGAGACTTTAGATGATACTACTAGCATGGTTGAACACCTTATGGATCAAGTGACTAAGCATGGTGCTGTTCAGAAAAGTAATCACTTTGACAACAAGAGAAAATGGGAGGATAACCGAAGGAACAACAACTATAACAACCCCAACAACCGCTACAACAACAATCAGTACCGTAACAACAATCACCATCACCAACAGAATAGGAGACATGAGACTGTTAAGGCATTTGTGGCTGCACAAGGAGGAGCGAATGTTGGACAACAAACTCTTTGTGGGAAGTGCCACCAGCATCATACTGGACCATGTGCTGTGAGATGTATGAAATGTCAAAAGGTTGGTCATGTTTCAAGGTTTTGTAAGAATAAGGTTGTGGCGA
The DNA here is from genome assembly GCA_030686995.1 of Artemisia argyi. Taxonomy (NCBI): domain Eukaryota; kingdom Viridiplantae; phylum Streptophyta; class Magnoliopsida; order Asterales; family Asteraceae; genus Artemisia; species Artemisia argyi. Next base: position 224,100,518 of record CM060701.1, on the reverse strand, counting down.
CAGGAGCAAATGCCCAGCCTGTGGTTACATGTTTTGGATGTGGAGAGCGTGGACACTACAGGGGGCAATGCCCGAAGAATGCTGGACAAGGAAATGTCGGTACTCGAGGTAGAGTGTACGTGATGGGAAATGGAGAGCCGCATCAAGATCCGAATGTTTTCACTGGTACGTTTCTTCTCAACAACCTTCGTGTTAAAGTTTTGTTTGATTCGGGTGCCGATATGTGTTTTGTGTCTTCTAAGATTGCGCCGTTACTTTGACTTACCCCTACTCTATTAGACGTTAGCTATAGTATTGAGTTAGCTGATGGTAACCTAGTAGATACCCGCACCGTGATCCGTGGATGTACCCTTAATCTTTTAGATCACCCGTTTAGTATTGATTTGATGCCAATCGAGCTTGGAAGCTTCGATGTGATAGTTGGAATGGATTGGTTATCCAAGAATCGAGCGAGCATTGTTTGTGGAGAACGAGTGGTTCATATCCCTCTCAATGATGAGATTTTGATTGTTCGAGGTGATAGGAGTGGAACTCGCCTGAATATCATATCATGTATCAAAACTTTGAAATATCTTGAGAAAGGATGTCATGCATTCCTAGCACACGTGGCTAAGAAGGAGTCGGGAGAGAAGCGACTCGAGGATGTTCCTGTAGTGCGTGAGTTTCCTGAAGTATTTCCTGAAGATTTGCCGAGACTTCCGCCATCCCGACAAGTGGAGTTTCGCATCGACTTAGTTCCAGGAGCTGCACCTGTTGCGCGTGCACCATATCATTTAGCGCCGTCAGAAATGGAGGAGTTGTCTAAGCAATTGTAAGAGTTGTTGGATAAAGGATTTATTCGACCGAGTTCTTCCCCCTGGGGAGCTCCAGTGTTGTTTGTGAAGAAGAAGGATGGATCGTTTAGGATGTGCATCGACTACTGAGGATTGAATAAGTTAACCGTAAAGAACCGCTACCCGTTACCGAGAACCGCTACCCGCTACCGAGGAGCAAACGGCTCTTGGTAAAGATATCTCAAACCCGTTGATGCCTTGCAATTTGCCCAAAATTGTATGGTAAATCAACTCGCCATATCCAAAAAAAAAAAGTGAATAAGTTGGCTAGCCCGCAAGATTATGGCTTGTGGTAAAGGCAGTGGAAAAACCATAATTGGTAATCAGCTCACCAAGATGTTGACTATTCCATCAAGAGTTGGCTAGTCCAGAAGCAAACGGCTTTTGGTAAAGACAAATCAAATCCGTTGAAAGCTGGTGGTTTGCTCAAAATCACATGGTTATCAAGTGGACCATAGTTCTTACTTGAACTGATACATTTGGCTACTCCAGAAGTGATGGCTTTTGGTAAAAAGTTTCAAATCCATAAAGTTTTTCTCAAAAGATTGCTAGGGACTAGCAATAGTTTAGTGTAGGGGATTGATGAGTGTGTAAATACTCATCATTTTTATCGTATCTAAACTGCCAAAACATCCAAAAACACTCAGAAATGCATCAAAATACAGATATTATTCCAGGAATTGTGTTTTATATGTTTTAGATGCAAAATGTTTAAAAACAAATGAAAAACGAACAAAGTTTGCATAATTGGCAGTTTCAGTCCCTCAAGTTTCATAAATTGACAAACCTAGTCCCTGGAGGTTTAAATTGAAAGAAAAGTCAACCCAAGACATTTAAAAGTCAAAGGTTATCAAATTTGATCCTTGGGTAAAAACTTTGGGAAAATTACATATTGGTCCCTGTACTTTCAAATTTTGGCAATTTTGGTCCCCGGATAATTCATTTTGGAAAAATAACCATTAAGGACCTTTAGGAATTTAAAATGTTGCATTTTTAGTCCTTTGGAATAATTTGGAAAGCTGCCATTTCAGGTCCCTCAATTTTACAAGATTTACAAAAAAGGTCCTTGGGCTTTATTACTTGTAAACACAAATGGACTTTTAGTTACTATCCCTAAATCCAAAAATAAAACAATCCAACACCCTTCACCACCCCTCCAAGCCTAAAACCAAACCTGGCCCAAAGCCTTATTCCAGCCCACCCTTTTTTAATAAAAAAAACCACCCTTGGTCAAAACGTGGGTCAAACCCACTTCCCTCCACCCCGTGACCTGCAACCCTGCTCCACAGCTAAACACCAAACACCATCATCACCAACTTCCCCCAACTTCATCATCACCTCTATCCACTGCCACCCCTACTCCCATCCAAATACTCCATGACAAAAAGGTCTATCATAAGCCAGGATACCCAATTGCCACTCTGGCAATCCACAACCAATTGGGCGCCAAAACCTAATTAAATGGCTGAGATGAAGCAATACCAATCCAAGGGTGGGATTTTACTCAAAGAAGCACAAAGGTTGTCCAGCTCAGCTTCTATCTCACAAAACTAGCACAAAGGGATGAAGACTCTAGTTTAGCACTTAGTATATATATTCAGTCATTTGTAGCCTAAAAAGGCAGGATTTATTTTAGCTTAAATTTTCAAGGTACTTGTATTCTTAGTTTAATTTCACAAGCATAGTAATTCACTCTTATTTCAATTTCAGTCTTTATTTAAAGAAAATTTCTAAGTTACTGTTACAGCTTATTCACTGCTTATTATGTTTTGTCCTTGTTTTCATGCTTATTTAGATGTCTAAACTCAGTGTGATAAATCTGAGTTTGCAACTATTTAATTTGTTCTAGAAGAAAACCAAGAAAAAGCTAAAAACAATCAACCTAGGACCCAGCTTATTAAGTGCTTAGTTCATCTTTGGATATTGCTTATTAAGTAGTAAACAAGCTAGGAATTAAGTGCTAAATCAGAATCATGGCTTAAATCAGTAGGTTGTAGTTTACAGTTGAAAATTTAGTTGAAAAGTGGTGTTTGGTTTAGCATATCCCACTGATACACAGTGAGTTCCCTTGGTTGATTGTTGTTGAGACATGTTCCATTAGGTTTAGTCAGGACATATCAATCCTAAAAACCATTTGACTTCTGTCCAAATAACAAAAATCACTTTGTGATCCATGTGCATTAGCTGTCATAGATTAGGTTAGCATAGTCACCCACAACAAGTCCAATTCCAGTGCCATTAGCCTAACTCCATATCATCATAACTCAATACATCATTTTCAGAAGATTTGAAGTACTCAAAGTTCATAAAAGTCAAAGGCTTGAAAATCATGTAAAGTCAAAATTCCATAGCTGATAAAATGTTCAAATCTTTAAGACAATGCACAGGCTTCATTATGGATTGAAATTGGATAATTCTTGTTAAATTGTGTTCTTTTGTTGCTTGTGAGTCTTAATCAAAAAGAAAATTGGATTTTGAATTTCATTTGGTCATAGTAAGTTGGTCTTAAAAGTTGTCTGTTGAGCTCATTGATGCCCTGCACCCAGAACCCTTTGGTTTTGACCCGTTTTTCTCAACCCTATAACATGCACATCACTTGAGTTTAGTTCTTGATTTTTAGAGTTTTGGAAAGCTGGTTAGGTTAGCTTGTTTAATCCATCATTCACTTGCACTTATTAGCTTGTTTCCTTAGCCTATTTTGCCATCAAACTTGCCCCCCCCCCCCCCCCCACTGCTTGTATCTGCTGATGTGCATCAGCATTGCTGAGCTTGGTTGATTCTTTGTGTTCTCGATTAGTTCTAGGTTTTTGGATGTTGTTTTTATGTTGTTTATATGTATTTGAGACTGTAGCTGCTTGCTTTTATCTTTGTCCTAGTTTATATACTCATTTAACTAGCTTGTAGTTTTTTCCAAAACTCATTTTGGCATTTAGGCCTCAACTGTTGGATTTTAAGCCTTGCACAAGTTTATTTTAGCTTCTAATTTTGTTCAATCAAGATAATTTGGATCCCCTTGAGCAAATTCATAGCCTGTGTACCTGTGGTTGCTTTTGAATTGGCTTTAATCTTTCTTTAGCTCAACTGTTTGGTCTTCCCATTTCAGTGAATTGAGCACATTTCATAAGCACATAGTTTTCTCATCACTTAAGCTCTGCCTGAGTTTGTGGGCTTTTTGGAAAGCCCCTCAGGTCACCTTTCTAGACTTCCATTTGATTTAGCCTCCAAAGCACACCTGTGGGCCCCACCTTGGGCTGCAGATTGCCCAAAAAGGCCTGTGTGGCTTGTAGGTGGTTTAAAACTGCTTATTGAGCTTATCAGTTCAGTGAGGGTGTTGTTTCAGTAGTTTAAGCTTAATTTGAGTACCCTTAACTTATTAGAAGCTCATCTCACCTTTGGATCTCATTGTGCAACTTTTAGAATAGCTTTTCTCATCAATCCAAGCTCAAAAAGCCAACTGTTTGGCTTATTGAATGGCACACAGCTTATTTCTGATTTCCAAAGAAAGTACCTTCACAAAAGTTTCATATTTTCAGTAGCTTAATAGTTTTGTAAAATAAAATTTAGAAAAAGACAAAAATAAGTTAAGTGATAGCTTCTATTTAAGCCCTTTTCGCTTATTTTTTGCTTATTTATAAGCATTTCTCATTTTTAAATTTTTCTCAGGTTTCTTGTAGGTTAAAATAATTTTAGGAATTTTTTCATATTTTTCCTTGGTCATTCAGTATTTTTTTATAATTAAATTTAGTTTAAATCAATTAAATAATTAGTTTTAATTAATAATAAATAATTAAAAAGTAGAAAAAATAGGTTTTCTTTTAAAATTAGTTTTATAATATTTTAGATTTTTCTAAATTTAGTTTTCATTTTTCTAGTTAATTTTCATAATTAATTAATAATTAGTGTAATTTAGTTAATTAAAAAATAATTAATAATTAGTAATTAATTTTTAGTAATTAATTAAATAGTAGTAAAAATAATTTTTATTTTCTAAAAATTTTCTTATAACATTAGGATTGTAAAAATATAATTTACACATTCGTAGGACTTAATTTGCTCACGTTTCACTTTTTATTTTGCGCGTTCGCGTTTATTTTAAACTCAAACACGCGTTTTTAGGTTTACTCACGTTTCTAGGTTATCTGATCATCAGTAATAGTTATAATAGTGTTTCTAAGTTATTTTCAATCATAATCTCATAGTATAATCACTCAAATCAAATTCCTGATCATCCTGTTAAATCACCCGATCACTTAAAACGTTTTTAAATACAATTGCTTACCTCGCTGGGACATAACGACCCGGGAATACACTGTACTCCTTGGTTAGTTGGTTCTAGACGTTTGACTTGGTTGACCATCACCTGTTCAACTTAGTTGACCTTTTAGGACCAATCAAAATTTGGCGCCGCTGCCGGAGAGGTAGCTGCGTATTCAAAACGTTTTTTAGAGATTAGTGGTTTTTCATTCATCACTGTATAAATACCACCACTTTTTTGTAAGTCTTAATCATAAAACAAAAACGTCATTAACACTTTTCCTAAAGTGTTAACAACACCAAAAAAATCAAAAACAAAGAAAACAAATCGTTGCGTTTTCTAAATCGTGTTTCTTTTTAGGTGATTCTTAAAGAGATACGATTTTGGTAAACAAAACGATACCAAAAATATTGTCCAAAAGTTTTTAACCCATACACAAAAACCCAAAAACATTCGTCTCTTTCTTGTGAATAATAAACTACATAAAAACAAACCGTCGCAAACCAAGGCAGAACACCTACCAACTGGGGGTGTGAACATAATAAGTTCCCAAACAAAAGATTTAAAACTTGCCTTTGTATCCTTGTGAGTGGTGTACCTTTTTTCAAAGAAGCTATTCATTTGTGATTATTGGTTTAAGTTCACTGTTGATTTGTCTCGATCTTGTTTTATTGAAATTTTGTTGTTAGTGCATGCGCACTCGTTCACAATCGAAACGAAATCGTCAACTGATAAACGTAACTGAGTTACGTCCTATTGTTGAGGATTCAGTTCCGAAAATGGACGGTAATCAAGACCTACCCATCATAGATGATGCAACTCCTGATCTCCGAACGATGGAGGAGTTGTGTCAACCCACAATGCTCGGAAGAGGCGGGCCCATTGCCCCTCTTAACATTGCTGCCACTGATTTTGGACTTAAACATCACATGATACAAAAAGTCCAGAATTTGTGCCAATTTCATGGCTTACCCGGTGACGATGTAAATAAGCATCTTGATAAATTTCTTACCGTCACCCAAAGCATGAAGCAAAATGGTGTCTCCGATGATGCCCTTCGTCTATCTCTTTTCCCCTATTCTCTAACCCATCATGCCACTGCATGGTTTGATCGACTTCCTAAGAATTCGATTCACACTTTTAAAGAAATGGTGACAAAATTTTTAGCCAAATACTTTCCACCATCCATGGTTACCAAGTTACGAAATGACATTAGTAACTTTCGTCAGCATCCCGATGAGTCTTTGTTTGAAGCATGGGAACGCTATAAGCTCTCAATTGATCGGTGTCCTAACCATAACATGTTACTCGTTACCCAAATAGATACTTTCTATAATGGGTTGACATTGAGACACCGTGATATTCTCAATGCTGCTGCTGGTGGGACATTTATGAAAAGGCGCCCCGAAGAGTGCTATGATCTCATTGAAAACATGACTACCCACCATAATTTCTGGGATTCCTCAGCTGAGAGGGAAGAGTCATGTAAGTCTGTCACTCCAGCATCTTCTGAAATAGCGGTCCTAACTAAAAAGATGGATTATTTCGCTACGGCTATGTTGAGGATGAACCAAAGTATCCAAAATCAACAAGCCAAAGCCGTTAATCAAAGTTGTGAAACTTGTGGAGGTCCACATGCATATTCCGAGTGTCCAGCCACTAGTGGCTACCCTCATGAGGACGTATATGCTGCTCAAGGTTCCTATAATTCGGGAGGTAATAATTACCAACCGCAAGGGGACCGCAATCTTCTAAGCTATCGTTCTAACAATTTCCTTGGACCTCCCGGATTCAATCAAAACCCTAATGTCCAAAACCGTAACCAGAACCAAAATCAGAATCGAATGAACCAAGGTTACCAAAACCAAGGAAATGTCAATCCGAACCATAACCAAGGTTTCCATCATAACCAAAACCAAGGTTTCCAAAATCAAGGAAACTACAATCGAAACCAAGGTCAAAACAACTATCAGGGATACAATTCTCATGGACATGGCAACCAACATCAGGGAAATTTTCAAAACCACAGTTCCCATCAAAATAACCGGGCCCAAAATTTTCCCAATCAAAATCAAGCCATCACTCCAACTACTCAGAATTACCCTAACCAAGCTCCTCCTAACCATACTCAAGCAATCGTTCCAACTGGCCCATCATCTGATGAGTTGTTGAGACAATTCATGAAATCTCAGGAGGAAATGAATAGGGTGATGTTGACTCAGATCGCAGACCTTAAAAAGTCTTTAAATGATCGACCCTCGGGCTCAGGTACTACTTTACCTAGCAACACGATCGCTAATCCGAGGGGCGATGTTAAAGCGATCACAACAAGAAGTGGTGTTTCCTATAACGGACCCAAAGCTCCTACTACCTCTTCTTCTCCTCCCAAGGTAGTAGAACGTGAGCCTGAGGTGACAAAGGATAAGGTGCAATTTACTAGCCCATGAAGTACCGCACACGTCCATCCTCAGGTTATACCAGAAACCGTACCAAAACCAGGAGTTGTCTTTGAACCACCAACAACTCCTGGAGAGAACCTTAAATCCAAACCTTCACTACCATTTCCATCTCGGTTACAAGACCAGAAGCTTCGCGAAAAAGCCAATCATCAAATGGAAAAGTTTTTTCAAATTTTCCGAGATATTCATTTTGATATCAGTTTCGCGGATGCTATCCTTTTGATGCCTAAATTCGCATCGACAATCAAAAATCTGTTGAACAATAAAGAGAAACTATTCGAAATGGCACGAACTCCACTCAATGAAAACTGCTCTGCAGTTCTTTTGAAACAGCTTCCCGAGAAGCTAGGAGATCCGGGAAAATTTCTCATCCCATGTGTTTTCCCCGGAATGGTTGAGTGCTTCGCCTTGGCCGATCTAGGTGCAAGCATCAACTTGATGCCTTATTCAATATGGAAAAAGCTCTCTCTTCCAGAACTCACCACCACCTGCATGACTCTCGAGCTTGCAGACCGCTCAACATCTCGTCCCCTCGGCATTGCCGAGGATGTATTTGTAAAGGTGGGAAACTTCCACTTTCCGGCAGATTTTGTGATTGTTGATTTCGATGCTAACCCACGAGTTCCTCTCATTCTTGGGAGAGGATTCTTAAGGACGGGTCGTTATAATCGATGTGCACGAAGAGGAAATAACTCTTCGTGTTGGTAATGAAGCAGTAATGTTTAACCTCGATCAAACTTCGAGGTACTCCTCTAATTATGACGCCGAATCGGTTAACCGAATTGATGTCATTGATGTTGCGTCTGAGGAGTACTCTCAAGAACTTCTTGGTTACCTTCCGAGTGGCAGTCCCACTCCATCTTCTGAGCCTATCATATCCGACTCTTCCCCTTCTCTCACTCCTTTTGAGGGAAGTGACTTCCTTTTGGAAGAAGTTGAGGCTTTTCTCGCCCAAGATAGTTCAATTTCGGGCAAATTTGATGAGGACTATCTTGATCCTGAGGGGGATATTCTTTTGCTAGAAAAATTGTTAAACGAAGACCCATCTCCCCCTCTTCCTCCAAAAGTACTTCATAAAGAGAAAGTCAAAAATGTTGAAATAACTGATGACTTTCCTGTGGTTGAACTTAAGGACTTACCGCCTCATCTTGAATATGCATTTCTGGAGGGTGATGATAAATTACCCATCATAATTGCTAAAAATTTAAGTGTTGAGGAAAAGGCTGCACTAATAAAGGTTTTGAAGTCACATAAACAAGCAATTGCTTGGAGACTCTCCAACATCAAGGGCATTGACCCTGAATTTTGTACCCATAAGATTTTAATGGAGGATGACTTCAAACCAGCAGTCCAGCAACAAAGAAGGGTGAATCCAAAAATTCATGAGGTAATCAAACAAGAAGTTTTAAAACTTCTTGATGCTGGATTGATTTACCCTATCTCGGACAGTCCTTGGGTTAGCCCAATACATTGTGTTCCAAAAAAGGGTGGCATTACTGTTGTCACAAACGAGGAAAATGAGTTGATTCCAACTCGATTGGTTACGGATTGGCGTGTCTGCATTGACTATCGCAAGTTAAATGACGCCACCTGCAAAGATCATTTTCCTCTGCCCTTTATGGATCAGATGCTCGAGAGATTAGCGGGGAATGAGTACTATTGCTTCCTCGATGGTTTCTCGGGTTACTTTCAGATTCCCATTGATCCGCAAGATCAGGAAAAGACCACTTTCACGTGCCCCTATGGAACTTTTCTTATAAACGTATGCCGTTTGATTTATGTAATGCTCCGGGCACGTTTCAAAGATGTATGATGTCCATATTTTCCGACATGATCGGGAAAACTATGGAGGTCTTTATGGACGATTTTTCGGTCATTGGGGATTCGTTTCTATCATGTCTCTCCCATTTAGACAACATGCTCAAACGTTGTGAAGACACAAAGTTATGTCTAAATTGGGAGAAGAGTCACTTTATGGTCAAAGAGGGCATTGTCCTCGGCCATAAAATTTCAAAGAATGGGATTGAGGTTGACAAAGCCAAAATCGATGTCATTGCAAAATTACCTCATCCCACTACCGTCAAAGGTATTAGGAGCTTTTTGGGTCATGCCGGTTTCTATCGTAGGTTTATTCAAGATTTTTCCAAGATCGCCCGGCCTATGACCCATCTCCTCGAAAAGGATGCTCCTTTTATCTTTTCACCTGAGTGCGTAGAAGCTTTTGAAACTTTAAAGAAAAAGCTTACTGAGGCACCGATTCTTGTTGCCCCCAATTGGGACTTGCCCTTTGAACTTATGTGTGATGCTAGTGATTATCCAATAGGGGCAGTCTTGGGGCAACGCAGGTCTAAACACTTTCAGCCTATACACTATGCAAGCAAAACAATGACCGAGGCTCAAAGTCATTACACCACCACTAAAAAAGAATTATTAGCTATGGTGTATGCCTTTGAAAAATTCTGGTCATATTTAATCTTGACCAAAAGCATAGTGTATACGGATCACTCGGCTTTGAAGTACCTTTTTGCAAAACAAGATGCAAAGCCGAGACTACTTCGTTGGGTTCTCCTCCTGCAAGAATTTGATATCATCATTCGTGATAAAAAAAGCAGCTGAGAACCTAGCTGCTGATCATCTCTCCCATTTGGAAAACCCCCACCAAGATGTCTTCGAAAAGAAGGAAATTAATGAAACCTTCCCTCTCGAGACACTCAATGCGGTTGCCTTTCGTGGAGATTCTGTTACCCCATGGTTTGCTGATTTTGCAAACTACCTCGCGGTTAACTTTGTGGTGAAAGGGATGTCGTCCCAACAAAAGAACAAGTTCTTTAAAGATGTGAAACATTATTTCTGGGACGACCCCTACCTTTTCAAAATCCGTGTGGATCAAGTCATCCGGCGGTGTGTATATGGCCAAGAAGCCACTGAAATTCTCAAGGCTTGCCATGCTGGTCCCACGGGGGCCACCACAATCCAAATTACACCGCCAAAAAAGGTGTTTGACTCCGGTTTCTATTGGCCCACGATTTATAAGGATGCCCAAGAATTGGTCAAATCCTGTGACGCTTGTCAACGTCACGGGAATATTTCACAAAAGAATGAAATGCCACAAAATGCAATACAAGTTTGTGAAATCTTTGACGTATGGGGCATTGACTTTATGGGACCATTTCCATCATCTCATGGAAATAAGTACATACTCGTGGCTGTTGACTATTTGTCAAATGGGTTGAAGCGAAAGCTTTACCCACAAATGATGCCCGAGTTGTTGTGAAGTTTTTGAAAGCTCTTTTTGCTCGATTTGGAACTCCACGTGCTATAATTAGTGATCGTGGTACGCATTTTTGCAATGACAAATTTGATAAATTCATGCAAAAGTATGGTGTTACTCACCGTCTTTCTACTGCGTACCACCCTCAAACAAGTGGACAAGTAGAAGTTTCCAATCGAGGCATTAAGAGAATCTTGGAAAGAACCGTTGGTGAAAATCGTGCATCGTGGTCGGATAAATTAGATGATGCACTTTGGGCTTTTCGTACAGCTTACAAAACACCCATCGGGTGTACGCCTTACAAGCTTATGTACAGGAAAGCGTGCCATCTTCCGATCGAGCTTGAGCATAAAGCCTATTGGGCCCTCAAGCATGCAAATTTTGACCTTAAAACTACGGGTGATCATCGAAAAGTTCAATTGAATGAATTAAATGAACTTCGTGATTAAGCTTACGAGAACTCTTTGATCTATAAGGAAAAGACAAAGAAGATACACGACTCAAAAATCAAAAACCGCGTTTTCAACGTTGGTGATCGAGTCCTTCTTTTCAACTCTAGGCTCAAGATCTTCTCGGGAAAGCTCAAAACCCGATGGACTGGTCCATTCACTATCGTTAAGGTTTATCCTTATGGCACCGTCGAATTATCTCAAAATGACGGTCCTAATTTCAAAGTGAATGGACATCGTTTGAAACATTACTTTGGAGAGGACATACCATCCATGGTTGTCCCGGATCTCCAAACTTTCCCCAAGGACAATTGAATTCGGGGATCGAGTCAAGCTAGCGACTCGACAAACAAAAACAGTAGCAACAACATGGGTTTTCACCCATGTCTCTTACTTCTTTCTACTTTCTAACACCCTAGTGTGGGGGAGTGGCCATCCCCTGCAGCTATTTGAAATGTATATATCTTTGAATGAAAAAAAAAATGTGTGATTGTATGTGCAGATAAATAAAGTCAAAAATGCAAAACGATATTTCCACAGTTAGCTTATAATATTATCTTTTACGTTCAAAGAGTCGGCATAATAGCCGGGACTTTGAATATTGAGGACAATATTCAATTCTAAATGTGTGGGGGGGGGGGGATTTTAGCGAATTTTATCACTTTATATCCTCTAGTACCCCCGTTTTTGGCCCAAAATTTTCAAAAATTTTTTCGCTTTATTTCAAAATTTTGTGGTAATCAGTCCGCCATGTCTAAACGATAAAAGGATTGGCTAACCCAGGAGCAAACGGCTCTTGGTAAAGATATCTCAAACCCGTTGATGCCTTGCAATTTGCCCAAAATTGTATGGTAAATCAACTCACCATATCCAAAAAAAAAAGCGAATAAGTTGGCTAGCCCACAAGATTATGGCTTGTGGTAAACGCAGTGGAAAAACCATAATTGGTAATCAGCTCACCAAGATGTTGACTATTCCATCAAGAGTTGGCTAGTCCAGAAGCAAACGGCTTTTGGTAAAGACAAATCAAATCCGTTGAAAGCTGGTGGTTTGCTCAAAATCACATGGTTATCAAGTGGATCATAGTTCTTACTTGAACTGATACATTTGGCTACTCCAAAAGTGATGGCTTTTGGTAAAAAGTTTCAAATCCATTAAGTTTTTCTCAAAAGATTGCTAGGGACTAGCAATAGTTTAGTGTGGGGGATTGATGAGTGTATAAATACTCATCATTTTTATCGTATCTGAACTGCCAAAACATCCAAAAACACTCAGAAATGCATCAAAATACAGAAATTATTCCAGGAATTGTGTTTTATATGTTTTAGATGCAAAATGTTTAAAAACAAATTAAAAACGAACAAAGTTTGCATAATTGGCAGTTTCAGTCCCTCAAGTTTCATAAATTGACAAAACTAGTCCCTGGAGGTTTAAATTGAAAGAAAAGTCAACCCAAGGCATTTAAAAGTCAAAGGTTATCAAATTTGATCCTTGGGTAAAAACTTTGGGAAAATTACATATTGGTCCCTGTACTTTCAAATTTTGGCAATTTTGGTCCCCGAATAATTCATTTTGGAAAAATAACCATTAAGGACCTTTGGGAATTTAAAATGTGGCATTTTTAGTCCTTTGGAATAATTTGGAAAGCTGCCATTTCGGGTCCTTCAATTTTACAGGATTTACAAAAAAGGTCCTTGGGCTTTATTACTTGTAAACACAAATGGACTTTTAGTTACTATCTCTAAATCCAAAAATAAAACAATCCAACACCCTTCACCACCCCTCCAAGCCCAAAACCAAACCTGGCCCAAAGCCTTATTCCAGCCCACCCTTTTTTAATAAAAAAAACCACCCTTGGTCAAAACGTGGGCAAACCCACTTCCCTCCACCCCGTGACCTGCAACCCTGCTCCACAGCTAAACACCAAACACCATCATCACCACCTTCCCCCAACTTCATCATCACCTCTATCCACTGCCACCCCCTACTCCCATCCAAATACTCCGTGAAAAAAAGGTCTATCATAAGCCAGGATACCCAATTGCCACTCTGGCAATCCACAACCAATTGGGCGCCAAAACCTAATTAAATGGCTGAGATGAAGCAATACCAATCCAAGGGTGGGATTTTACTCAATGAAGCACAAAGGTTGTCCAGCTCAGCTTCTATCTCACAAAACTAGCACAAAGGGATGAAGACCCTAGTTTAGCACTTAGTATATATATTCAGTCATTTGTAGCCTAAAAAGGCAGGATTTATTTTAGCTTAAATTTTCAAGGTACTTGTATTCTTAGTTTAATTTCACAAGCATAGTAATTCACTCTTATTTCAATTTCAGACTTTATTTAAAGAAAATTTCTAAGTTACTGTTACAGCTTATTCACTGCTTATTATGTTTTGTCCTTGTTTTCATGCTTATTTATATGTCTAAACTCAGTGTGATAAATCTGAGTTTACAACTATTTAATTTGTTCTAGAAGAAAACCAAGAAAAAGCTAAAAACAGTCAACCTAGGACCCAGCTTATTAAGTGCTTAGTTCATCTTTGGATGTTGCTTATTAAGCAGTAAACAAGCTAGGAATTAAGTGCTAAATCAGAATCATGGCTTAAATCAGTAAGTTGTAGTTTACAGTTGGAAATTTAGTTGAAAAGTGGTGTTTGGTTTAGCATATCCCACTGATACACAGTGAGTTCCCTTGGTTGATTGTTGTTGAGACATGTTCCATTAGGTTTAGTCAGGACATATCAATCCTAAAAACCATTTGACTTCTGTCCAAATAACAA